>OZ020497.1:10306644-11506644 GCA_963971365.1 Lasioglossum villosulum
GGATAGGGTTGCAAGGACTGAGAGTAAGGGTGGATAGTCGGTGGCCAGGGAATCCTCGGGGGTAGAAGAGAATCGTCGAGGCAGGGGATGGGTTCGAGGATGGGAAGAGGGGGGTTGGATGTGCGGCGATTTGGTTCCAATCATGGGACGACGGGACGCGCCTCTATCGAGCGAGCAGAGGCCCGGCCATCCTACCCCATCCTCTCCTTCACTTGGAGCCATGTCGGTGCTGGTGCAAACCAACCCAACCCAACAGACTCTCTCTCCTTCGCCTGCATCTCCGCGTCTCAACCAACCGCCCTCCTCCTCCTCCTTCTCCTCCTGCTCCGCTTCCTCCTCCGTCTCTTCCTACTTCTCATCCTCCAGCTCCTTTACCACCCTCGGCTTGCCACCCACTGCTACCTACCGCCGTACTCTTCCTCCACCTACTGCTTCTCGTTCCCTTGCCTCCGTCCTTCGGCCCCCAAACCGCCCTGCTACAACCTTCTCAACCAGTGCAGACACACTTACACGCACTCAGAACTTCGTCTGTCGCACGTCCTGTTCTCCCACCCCCCGAATACCCCCGCAAACCCACAGTCCCCTTCGCAACCCCCGAACCACCCACTGTCCGCCGCGATCTCCCGCGGCGTTACCCAATCTAGGCCAATTCCGAAAAATCTTAATGTTTTCGACCGGTCGGGTCGCGTCCTGCGATCCGAATCGCGCCAAATGCGACCACTACCCGAGCTGTTTGGGGATTCCGGGCCCGTGGATGCCCGGTACCCCCGGCGAGCTGGAATTAGGTTTCAAGTGACTGCCTTGATATTACCGCCACTGGCCAAGTAACTTACCAAATCGTCGGGATTAATCATCCACCCTCTGTCCCTAAGATCTCGATTTTTTCTACGTTTCTTACGTGTGCAACCAGACATTTCCTAGAATCGTTCGTATCATTAAATGCATCATTTTTATTTTTTAAATTAAGCAACTGTTTACATCGTTTGAAAGTTGAAATTGGAAAGTAGAACATATAAAATTTGCAATATGTAATATGTAGACTATTATATATGTAATAAATTATAGAATAAATACTGATATTTAAGATGCAATGAATGTATTGTTAAAATTAATTTGAGTAATTGTGATTCACTTTAAGCTACAGAAAATAGGGAAACGAGAGATAATGACTATATTATTCCACCTTTTTCCACTGGGAAAACTGTCGTTCTACATTCTGTAATAAACTGATAAACGTAATTTCCGTCAAACATGGTTCTGAAACTGGACAGAACTTGCCGGTAGATGTAATAAATAGCAACACGGAAAGAGGGTGAAGTGTGTAAACAGCGCGAATTACAACCTCCAATCTGTTATTAAACCTAAACCTCCATAAAGGATTACGCTTATTTTACATATTTACGGACAACTAATTTAATGATAAAAACACAAATAAAAAATGTTTATAGTGTGTTTGCGTTTAAACAACAGTACAGGAAATATTCAAATTACGCCCTACTTCTAAACATTTTTTAAATCATCGGTCATATATGTTGACATGGACTCCACATTTAACTGTATTAACTTAGACCATACGGAGTGAGACAACAATACGTATCTTTTTTATACGATTTGTATTTTTGCTTGACATTTCAATGTGCATGAATGAAATTCAATGTTCACTTGTGTGTGTGACATTTCTCAAAGATGTGTCTTAATATCAAATTGTAAAGTTTATGCATTTGCGATACTGAAAATTAAAAATATAAAGTTAAAAGAATTTAAGAACGCCAATGTATTATTTAAAGCTTATTCAAATGATAAAAAATATTAATTATTATTTCGTTGAAACATGCATTCGTTAATATGATTTTTTAGTAAGAATATATGTATTTTGACGAGTCTGACTCGTGATGAAGATTTTAACAAATATGAATGTTATGCGTTTCTTTTTGAATGAAATAAAGTTTGATTCGTTTGTAATCAATATTTAAGCATTCAAATAAATGTAACCTCACGAAAATATAAATTGTTTTACCATTCTACGACATTTTTATGCATAAAGACGTTTCAATCACTGTAACTGTAAAGCAAATGGTGCGGCAAGGGGTGAACAGTAACCCCTTTAGTACTTTAACTGATTCTTTCAGTTTATCGCGTCATAATATCCGCATTAACATAAACGATATATCATTTACGTTGATTGCAGTAATATTTCGATTACGTTGATTATATTTGTCAGGCGTCGTGTCTAGCTAACCGTTTATAATTGAAAAGTCGTTCAGTTGGAAAATTAAATTCTTTTACGAAGACTTACGTTAACAATTTCTCGAACCCAAATGCAACACAACCGCTTATTACTCTGTGTCGCGAATGAAATACTGATTGAAAATCTTGGAATGCAACGAAATTTCGTGGACTTTTGTTCTGGATTTATAATAAATTAAGTGTTCGTAACCGCTTTGAATCGTGGATAGTTAATTGTGTATATTCAAGCATGCGCTGGCAAAATTAGTTAGAACATGCTTCCGATGCTTGACATAATCTCTTGAGTACGTCCTACATGTGAGTATAGGAACGCCGGTACGCAGCAGTACGCGGCGCGTTTTCTAAAATTATTAACCGCGTTGCCTGAGTCGGCAAACATTTTCCCGTAAACATATCGCTGCTAATACCATAACCTTGTTTGCGCCGGGTGACAATGCGATTAGAACGAGAATGGGAAGGGACTGAAGCGCGATACTGAAACAGAGTAGCCTTAGGCCGTCTAGACGTGTTGCGTGGATGTGACGTATATAATGATGCGCAACAAGATTAGCAACTTCGAAAATGTCGCAAACGTTGTTCGCTAAATTCCGTTTACGCGGAACTTTTAAGTTAGTCGCATTAAAAACTGCCATACATCGCGACGCTCCGCTTTTTAACATTCAACTTATAAAACTCTAACAGCGACTAGCACGTGTTCCCTCGTGAAAATGACAATTTTGTGCGACTTCCATCGCACCATGTGCTCAAATAAATCAATCCAATCATTTCCAAGGAAACACATCAATAATTGCCAAATAGAATGACACCAATCAGTCGATTCGAATAAAATACTTTCTTATTTATTCTTTTTGACAAAAAGATCATCGAACAAAAAGGAAAATATTCGTTAAATTTGATTGCGTGAATAAAAAAATTGAGCTCTATATCACCTGAAAATACCGCAATTCAACAATTGTAAAATAAAATATACAGGGTGTCCCAAAATTCCTTCGACACCCGAAAATGGCAGGTTCCTTGGGTCATTTAAAGCGACATTTTCCTTTACAAAAATGGTGTCCGCGGCTTTATTTAGGAGTTATTAACGAAAAACACGGACCAATCAGAGCGCGATCTAGACATGCGATGACACGTTCGGCCAATTGACAGTTGGGCGCGTCGGGCCGACTGTGCTAAGTCGCGTCTAGGTCGTGCTCTGATTTGTCCGTGTTTTTCGTTAATAATTCCTAAACAAAGCCGCGGACGCCATTTTTGTAAAGGAAAATGTCGCTTCAAATGACCCAAGGAACCTCCCATTTTCGGGTGTCGGAGGAATTTTGGGACACCCTGTATAAAATCGGTGATTACAGTGGTGACAGTGTGTCGTTGCAGTTGGTGGATACAAACAGTTAATTCTCAAAATATGTAGCAGATTTAGGACAATATTAGAGTTACAAATTCTTGTTATTGTAATGTTGAAATTGTTTTTCGTAATGTGACGTTCCTTCGTCGGGCATCGTCGATTTAATATATTCTTGTATGATCGTGAGCACCGATGCCCTAAGGAGAAAGCGACCCCGCACCATTCCTCCTGGACAAGATGCTCTTAGAGAGCTCTCATCCCCTATTGACGTCGTGGTACAACTACCCTGCATTATCGGCAATTCCACTGACCTAAGGAGGAGTCCTTCGCGAGCAAGATGCTCTGAGAACGCGTAGGGGTTGAGCAGCTGCTCGAACCACCAATATTGATACTGTCGTCACGGTGTCAGCGAGGAGGACGACCCGCGACATTAAATTCCTCGCAAAAGTGCTTTTCCCTTTAATCATATCGAGGCCAGCAATACTTAAAAAGGAACGCCGAAATCGGTTACCGACCAGCAGCCATTTCTCGATTGTTGACAGTACATATACTGCACAAGATTAACAGGTTGACTGCCACAACAATTTTCTTGTAAACTACAAAAAATATCAAACAATTATTTAACACGTTGGCTATTGAGTCACTGCCCCAAGAACATTAGATACCATAGCATGAATGAAACCGAAATAGAATTGAGCTACAAATGTTAACAAACTGGATCACACTCGAATTCATGATGAAAATTAATTTATGTTTGTGAACGTTTTAATGACAGAATGAAGAAGATAAAGTTGATTATAATAATGACTTTGGTGGTTTTCTTACATTTCGTGGATTCTAACAAAATTTGGTTTGCTTAATAGATTGTGGTACAAGTTGATTTTCAAATCTGGTAAAAAAGATCGTGTCGTCCATACATGACCGACAATCAAAGACTTAGTAAACCACCACTAAATTCTACACGTGGAATTGTCAAGATTCCATCATCTATAACTGCATGGCAAGAAATCTTAAAGTATTCTGCCTGTGCTCATTTTAAAGAGCGAATTCTTTGCCTTCGCGTCTCTGAACTCAGTTCTTTCAAAGTCTCTTTTTTGTGACAAACCCGAAAGAAAAACTGAAGTTGCTTTTGCTCTTGACGAATCTGAGTTGGTATGAGATCGATAAATGAATAATTAAAATTAAAGCTACATAAATGAGTTTTAACAATCTGTCTAAACTTTGAAATAATTGCGGCAATGATAAACAAGGTTGCAGACATAAATTCAAGGTTTCGAAGGAATGGGTTTTTAAAGTTACCGATGTTAATTGAGTACTGGGTGAACAATGTAACTGAATCACTTTCAATAATTCACTAGTTTTTGGTGAGCGAAATTGCGAAAATTTGGTGATCTTCTTTTGAAGAAATATTTTTCAAGGCGATGTTTTTCAAGATATGAGATCATTGGTGTATTGGAGATTATGTAGAAGGGTGATTGACCTTGCCAATCACAAGATAAAATAACAAAAATATCAAGAAACCTGATCTGGAAAAAAGTGCGTGATCAAATCGGGATAAATTATCGTTCGACAGATCATCTTGTTGAAATGATCAGAGCTAATGACACGCCTTATTCGAACGAATACTTCCGTTTCTCTCGGAACAATCGAACCAAGGAACCGACAGCAGCTCGTAGGAAAAATATCAGCGCGAAATTCATCCAAAAGCGCTGAAGAAGCGCGTCGCACCAATTATCCGGGGCACCCGTCAACAAACCACTTGATCCGAGTCATTAAACGCGATGACCTCTCGAAGCGCGACCGTATCTGGTATCGCGAGACGCATCAACGGGGCCAGCAGCGGCGTTGGTGTCAGACGCGGCGAAAGGGAAGGAAACACGTCGCAGTTGATAGGCAAGACGCCTTTAGAGTGCGTAAGGGTTGAGCACCCGTTTGATGCCCTACATAGCGGAGAGTCTCGGAGACCGGCGAGGGTGGCGGTCGGGATGGTCTGGGCAGGGACGAAAGTGGTGCGAGAGGGTGGTAGGAAGGTACGTTCCGAGGAAGGAGGAAGACGAGGATCGAGGATGGCAGAGAAGGAGGCAGGTAGAAAGAGGGTGGAGGACGGTGGGGCTCTTTGGGTCTCTGAAAATGCAGCGTAATTTGTCTTTGTCTGGCGGGGGCGAGCGCGCAGTAACGGTGAGAAGGGCGGTCTGAGGATGAGGAGGAGAAGGAGGAGGAGGTGGTGGAGAAGGTGGATGAGGGGGGCGAGGCGGAGGAGATGGAAGGCAAAGGGTGGCATAGGAAGAGGAGGAGGAGTATGAGGTGGTAGTATAGGGTGGTTGGGCGGTTGGGGAGGTTGGGTGGTGGAGTTTGGTGGCGAGAAGAGCGGAAAAGGGGTTGAGGTGGAGACTGATGGGGAGGGCTCAGAAGGGGCAAGAGAAAGAGAGAGAGAAAGGAGGAAAGGCATAGAAGTAGCAGGATAGAAAGAGAGAGAGGGAGACAGATTCCGTGCTTGACCCGCCTGGGATCGATGCGTTCGTCTGCCAGAACGCCGAGACGCCCGCGTCCTTCCTTCCTTCCTTCCTTCCTTCCTTCTCTCTACTCTTCGCTTCGGCTACTCTCTTCCTACCTATCTTACTCATTCTCCGTCTCCCTTTCTGCCCAGTTTCGTCCTCTGTGCTTTCACTCGTGCTGCTGACGCTGATGCTGATGCTTCTGCTAGCTACCGTCGGAGCTGCTAACCCGCCCGCCCCCTACCCTGCCCTCAGCAGCCCCTCCGCCTGGTCGCCACCACCTTCTCCACCTCCGCCTCATCCACCTCCTCCTGCTCCTCGTTCGCTCTTCCCTTTTCGAAAAGCAGCGTCGTTGGCCGTCGGCGCAACGCACACGCCGTTAACCGCACTGCACAACGCGTGCAATCCGCCTCACCACCCACCGACCCACCAACCTTACCCACTCTGCGTCCCCTCGTCCTCCGACTCTCTCTCTCTCTCTCTTTCTCTCCCCCCTACCGCCCCTCTCTTTCTCCCTCTTTCAACCTCTCCGTCGTGCCTCGTCGCCTCTTCGACCCTCTTCCACCAGTTACGACACACGTAGCCACATGAACACACACATACACAGCGAACTCATCCCCCCAACTTCCACCCCCTAAACACGTGCTCGTACGTGCGGAGTTATGCGCGCACACACGCTCGCCAGCACGCACGTAGAGCTTGCACGTTGAGCTTGCAACGGAGTGCACGCTCGCGCGCGCGCGCGCGTAGGGAATCGCACGCACACACGCGTCCCTCTTTCCTCCTTCCATTTTCGACGTTCGTCCCTTTTCCACCTTGACTCCCGCTCCCTTGCTCCCTCGCTCACGCAAAC
Organism: Lasioglossum villosulum; assembly: GCA_963971365.1. Taxonomy (NCBI): domain Eukaryota; kingdom Metazoa; phylum Arthropoda; class Insecta; order Hymenoptera; family Halictidae; genus Lasioglossum; species Lasioglossum villosulum. Next base: position 10,313,579 of record OZ020497.1, read on the forward strand.
CCAGGACCTACGGACCTAGGAACCGCACCCCGAATATCGAGCCGCCTCTCTCTCCAACGTCGCCAAATGCTTTTCGGGAATGCGGTGGTCCGTCCGATATCTCTCTCCCTCGTCGCGCGCGCGGCCCGGCCACGCTCGCCCGCTTCCGAGGCCGCATTTTCAGAAGCCAGAGCCCGAACCAAGCGGAGGATTCGTGGCTTTGCTCCGCCGCGAATCACGAATGCCAAATTGACCGAGCTGCAATTAATTTCCTCTCCCTTTAGACGCGCGCGGCCCTTTTCCGCTCCCCCCGTTTTTCTTTTTTTTTGTAATTTCTAGTTCTTCGCCCCGTACGTGTGGGTCTCCTCTCTGCGTGCGCGCATCTGGGCGTGGGTGTCCGGCCCCTCTCGCCCCCTAGCCCCGTTCTTTTTATTTGGGACACATCGGCCGCCGCGAATGGAAAATTGATAGCTTCATTCTGGAACCACCGTCGAAGGTATTTTTCGTACGGAATTGATGATTGGACGGCGAAGGAACTGCGACCCTGATCCCGGAAAATGGTCAGTGATTTAATAGACCCGATTCGAGCAATTGATTGGAAAGCGCTCTCTCTGTTCAGCGCGCTTCTGGCCGACCACGCCGGAAACGTTATTCCTGTCCGACGAATTAAATCGAGGATGAAACTTCCTTATTTCTGGTTTGACTGCTTGACGGGCTCGACCGGGGCCCGACAATCCGAGCTTTTTTATGCTTCCTACGAGCATTGGACACGTTCGATGGAACTTGATTCTCACCGAGATTCAAGGAATTACGGATTCTTCGGAGGCGAGGAACCAGAGATTCCGTTGCTGGTCTATATTCGAACGCGCGAACGTTTCACACCTCGTACGAGTTCTTTTACGATCGGAGTGACTCCAACTTCTTTGTTGTTTGCGCAGTCTTAGAAGGCGAAGAACATTTGTATTCGAGCCGTGAATGAATCGATGATGCTTTTATTGTTCTTCTACTCCTCCTACCTAACATCTGCAATCTATTCACACTAACGTTAATATAGTCTTAATATTTGCTGGGATAAAGTACCATTATTTTTTCAGACCCTACGAAAACTGTTTTCTAACAAATGCACGAATGAATTTGGTTGATTCTCTATGTGCGTATGTATCACGCTGCAGAAGCAATTAAGCGGGCGGTATATTTCAAAATTAAAGGAATAGTAATCGCAATCCTCCGCGTAGCCATTAATTTCCCACCGATCCGACATTTTTAGCCATCTTGAACGTAGGGGGTGTTACGGGTCGGTCGAATTGCGTGATTCACATCGTGCTGTCCCGTACACACGTTGCACTCGCTGAATCGTTCTTTCCCCCTTCGCATCACGGCGTATTCTACACCCGGCATTTGTGCTTTTTTCGTGCGAACGCGTCCTCACATGTGCACCAGCGATTCCTGGACAAGCAACGTGCGAACGCGCAGCAAAATCGAGCTAATCGAGGCCAGGTGTCGCGGTCTCAAGATAATGCTTTAATCCCGCCACTGTGAACGCACGAGCAACAATGCCGCGCTCGGTTCCCCGGTCATTTTTGCCCTCCGTAAAAATCTATTGCACGTATAAACTCTGGGACATCCGAAAAGACGATTCGCAACCGGACATACGATTCTTGGCCTTTCCCTTTAGAAACGCGTGGAAAAATTTAATCTCGCGTGCTCCTCGAAAATAGACGCATTAAAGATTCTGAAATTAAAAACAAATCTACGTTGGTACAGTGTTTTTTTCGTATTAACGCACTGGAAACGCCAGGATCATGGCTGTCAACTTTATTTCTGCTTATGAAGAAGAGAATTAGTAGCAACGAATCGTGTACAGACTGGCTGTGTCAATTAAAGGCTAAAAGTATTTCCTAAAATGTTTTATTATGTGGTTCTTATTGATTCGTCTTGAAGCCTCATAATATTTCAAGCCTGACCGCTTGAATGTATCTAATATGTCTGAATTGTGCACTTATGTCGATGCGAATTTATATTAAATATCGAAGGCGTTTTTACTTCATTTCAACACCTACTTTTCAGAGTTTTTGGGGTAGCCTATCTTATACAGTAAAATTTTTTAGTTAAACGCATTATCTTTAGAAAATTAGCTTCTACTTTTTATCGGTTAACGTTATTTCGAACGGTATAAACTTGTTTGTGTAATTTTCATCCAATGAAATTTTATAGCTAAAAAATATACGCGTCGAAAACCACACGTGACAGAATTGAAACTTCCTGCAGTCTAGTAATGTTTAGAAGTAAATTAAGATTGGTGAAACAATTGGCTTGTTTTACCATTTCTAATCTTAATTTACTTCTAAACATTACTAGACTACAGGAAGATTCACTTCTGTCGCGCATGGTTTTCGGCGAGTATGTTTTTTTTCTTAATATGAACATTAACGCAATTATCGTCGTCAAGGTCTCTTGGTAATTGTTGAACCATAGTATTTACAGAAATTTACAAGAATTTACAGAAATAGAGGATATTTAACTGTTGTATTAAGACACAGTAAGAATTTGTTGTTTCGACAGTGCAGTTCGACAAGTAGAACAGAGCTATTTTATCCCTTTCAGTATCCGGTAATATTATTTTCAAAATTTCTTCATATTCTGCAGAATACTTTTTTAAAATCATTAGTGAACCATAATCTATTGCAAACAGAGCAGGGTAGAACAAATTTGTTATTTATAAATAAAAAAAAATTGATTATGAACTGATTTATGGCGTTGAAGGTCACTATAAAGTTGAACAACACTAGAATCAAGATTACACACATTCACATCATTTAATATTGAACTTGTTGATGGATTATTTGCTGCAAATTGATTCTCTGTGTTAACCATGTCTGATTTGAGTGGCACAGAGAAATAGGTCTCGATAATGCACTTGTTGATAGTCCAGCAAGACGTTTCGATTGCTCGTCATTTTGTTTATCAAAATTTAAAGCATTGTCAATTAATAACTTGTTGTTAGCACGAAATTTTCGCACACGTTCTGTTGAATTTTTCGCTGTATTTTTCGTCACCTTTTCCGCAGTCTGATTTCTATAAGGTAATTCTCTTTTACATTCTGCATTTGTTTTTGTTTTTGTCATTATTATTTGTATATAGAAATAAGACGCGTTAATTAGACACAAACTGTGACGTACCATAAAATCTCTCTCTCTTTCTCTTGTTTAGACTACGAAACACACGAGAGTCTGCGCGCTAGCCACTTTCTTCCCTCATTTTCGTTTCATCGTCAAATCTGGTTTATTCCTACCGCGCCAAAAGAAGTTTCACTTAAAAAAACAAAACGTGTCCCCCTACCTTTAGAGCGATCCCTTACTCTTTTGGACCCATTTAGCAACCTGCAACTAAAACTTCATACATTTTGAAAGGAGTTGAAAATTTGAATATAGCCCGGGTTTTTTCGATTTCGGGCGACTGTGCGACGCGATGAATTTTGGAAGTAGCCGTGGCTGAAAGATTCATAGGAACAAACACCGGTCGATGCCGAAGAGTGGCAGCGGATCGAGGGTCGAGCGGGCGAGTACGTCAGCGTCGGCGTTCACGTAACTTCGCGAAATACGTAATTAAATAGCGAGAGACGATCCGTTCCATCGTCGAGTATCCCGCGGGGTACATTCCGATTTCTGCATTCTCCGCGTCCGCGCGCGCCCCCATCCACCGCTTCTTCCATTACCTCGGGCCGCGTTGCATATTTCAACCATCCGATTTCCAGCCCTGTCACCGTTTCGCCCCGTTTTATCTCGCCGATAATTGTATTTCCGTTCAGCATCGGTGATCAGACCACCGGCGCGCGCGGTCAACGTGTAGACCGATATATTTATAATCGAACGCTCCCGGGGAAACGTAATGTAAAATAATCCGTGACCGTCCAGACGAAGCTTCTCTTCTCTTCCCGGCTACGTATCTATACGCCCGCCATTTTCCGCAACGGGGAAAATGATTTTTTTTAACGCTACCGGAAACTCGTTTGCCGAAGAAAACCTTCCAATACGCTCGATACACAGAAAAGTCTCCAAGCAACGAGTTTCAACGGAGTTACACGAACTTCTTTTGAGAACGTAAAATAATTAGTTTCACCGGTGATAACAGTGCTGAGATCATATCGGCGCTACAGGTTCGATCAAAGATACAAAAAGGATTTAAATTTTTAAATGTTATCGGCGCTAGGTTCGATCATTTTTAGAAAAAACAAATGTGCAATTATAACATGTTTCTAACGTTTCGATCCCGATGTGGATCTTTTTCAAAGAATCATTATTGCAAGGTTAATTCTTCTCGATCGCAAATTTAGATAATTAAATTTTTAAATGTTATCGGCGCCAGGTTCGATCATTTTTAGAGTTCAGTTACATATCTGCCACCATGAAGATTAAATAGTTTTAATACAAAATGTAATATGTGTTATAATGTATTGTCTAGTTTTTACACAACATGTAAGTTTTTTGAGGGTTCTATTAACTTTATAATTTCTTACATTATTATTCATTCAAAATATTTTTCAGACGCAATAATGATTCTTTGAAAAAGATCCACATCGGGATCGAAACGTTAGAAACATGTTATAATTGCACATTTGTTGTTTTTTCTAAAAATGTTCGAACCTGGCGCCGATAACATTTAAAAATTTAATTTGTACAAAAAGTATCTTTGATCTTTTTTGTATCTTTGATCGAACCTGTAGCGCCGATATCATTTGTGCATAAACAACAATTTACGATCGTTAAAACTCAAAATTAGTGCTGAGATCATTGCGATTGGTTGATTTCAAGATTTGTCTGATCATGGCCTGCCTATTCTACTGCTGGTGAATTCTATATTGGTTCAAAGCCAATGGTGTCAAACAATATTTGTTTATCCTGTCAATACGACCATAAGCATCTTATTAAATATTTATGTTGTGGTTTGAAAAATGGAAAATGCTGTAATTGAGAAATATATAATTAAAAATATTATTCGAATATCTCCCCTCTAAAATTCTTTTAATTTCATCCACAACTTCTACGTTCATATTCTTATTGTTCAAGAATTCTACTTTGAATTCCCATGTAGTTCCTAATTTTGTCATTTGATTAGTCTTACTATATTCTAATCGTACGTAGGAGACCCTGAAGATAAATCCCCCTATAATTTTTATTATCATACTTTTATTACACGAATAAGATTATTATAATGTTGTAAATTAATCTTGCTTATGTATTTTGCTTTATTTGCAAATTTGAGCTGAACGTCGAATGACTATTGTACGAACAAGTTTCAGTTTTTTCCAAACCTCTTGAAATACTTTTCGAGGATCTGCCTCGAGAATAACCCTTGGTTCATAATTCTCAATTGCAGAAGGACGTCCACGAGCCTCTTCATCTTCGAGACTTTGATATCTCGGTATTTTTTAAACGAGTTGTTGAGTTGCATGCTTATCAACAGTCCCCTGACCCATTGTTAATAATGCGAGCAGTTTCAATCCAATGCAGAGTGCCGCCAGATCATGACTTGTGTCTCCACTCTATCTTCCCCTTCCACGACACTGTTCCCCACAATTCCGTCGCGAACAAGTCACGTGACGCGTTCCGTCTCTGTCGTGCATGTGTCCGGTACTCGCAGAGAGAGGATAACTCTTCCTCCTACACTCGTGTTCCCTCTCCTCATCTGGCGACACTGACCTAATGATAAGTCGCGACAAAAGACAGAGCACAAATCGATAGATGCAGCTCCACACCTTTCATTGATGTTCTACGTGAATGTAACTAGACTGTGGATCATTGTGCAAATTGAAAATTGTTCCAGCCAATCGTACGAAACAGAAGTTAAATGAAACTGCATTTTCTTTTATCACTAATTTCAATAAGTCGAGAATAGTATAACAAGTTTATAAGATTTTTGTTATAAACGAATAAATCCCGCAGTCTAGTAATGAGATCAAAATGTCGCTTCAGCAATCATTCCGGCTCCAGTCGAATATTTTACCATCTCCGTTAGAAACACGACCTGAATTCTGTTTAAAGACGCCGCAGCATTTGATTAATAAACGACTGAATGTTTAAGAAAGCATATCCGAAGAAGCGACCATCCAATTTTGATGGTTCCATACGTACGCAAATAACACAGAATCAAGTTTGCATCCGGTTGAGATGCTTTATACCGAGATAAGGTGACTGTCCTGAATTGTATGGTATGTACATATCTTTACGGGAATGAAAGAGTGAGTTAAATGGGTTGGAGTAAATGCGGCTCGAGTGGCCCGTTCGCTTCATTATGCGTCTGAAATCATATAAAACATAGAAGTGATGTGTCGCGGGTCAATGGAGTTAGATTTCACTATTCGTGCATGTCTAAGCGATTTATTTTTTATTTCTGAGTTCGGTTAATTGCGTGCAGCGAGCAATCACACTCGCGGCATTGATTTTTCGACGCGAGTGAGCTCATGAAATTTTCTACCAATAATAATATTATGTATCCATTCTTGCGTGAATAATTACAATTTTCGGTGGGGATTTAATAAGTTCAGCATTGTTGTATCTGAAATTCTCGAGCTGTCTCGCATGTGTTATAAATGTAAATTTATTTAAGAGCTGTCTCGCATGTGCTATAAATGTAAATTTATTTAATATCAACGAAACATCGACAGAACTGTTAACCCGAGAACTACCGAGTATTAAACGTGACTAGTATAGATATATATTTTTTTAATATAATATAATTTAGTAATAACTGCAAACACATATATTATTGTATAGAAACATACACAAGTATGCATTACACAAAATGTTATTATAATTGAGTCCCATAATTAAATTGAAATTTCAATAATCATGTATATAAATCAGTGTATATAAATTTGTGTACAATAAACTATAATGTTTAAAATGTTCTAACTATTAAAAATTTTAGTGATGCAATTAATTCTCACTCTTAACAAGTTCAATAGATTACTAATCATATAACAGTGTTTTAACCAATTTCTGATCAGTTAATTTCTGTTGATTCGAAAATGAACTATTAAAAATTTGAGTGATGCAATTAATTCTCACTCTTAACAAGTTCAATAGATTACTAATCATACAACAGTGTTTTAACCAATTTCTAATCAGTTAATTTCTGTTGATTCGAAAATGAACTATTAAAAATTTTAGTGATGCAATTAATTCTTCCTCTTAACAAGTTCAATAGATTACTAATCATATAACAGTGTTTTAACCAATTTCTAATCAGTTAATTTCTGTTGATTCGAAAATGGACTTTGTTCAGCTAATTTTGGCATTCGACCTCTGTGAGTTTTAGCCATTAACTAAGAAACTGTGATATCTTCATCCGCAGACGTCGAAAGGGTTGAACGCAGTAAAAGTAAGGGAGTGTTGTCGCGAGAACGAGCATTTCGCGAGCCCCGAATCGTGGATATACGAGATCGATAATTCCTTTTTTACGCCCTCGATCGAAGGCCGCCGCTGGGAATGCAATCGAACCGCCTTTCGATTCACTTAACCGACGGTATTAACTCACGTAACGTATTATGTCGGGATGTAAATATACAGTAAAGTATCTTTACGAGCATTCTCCGCAAGTTCCCTCTTATCCAGCCGATAAAATTTACAGCGTCTGGCGTGGGGTTTCCCGAGACACACGTATAGCGTGGTCCCGCGCGCGCGCCTGTGCTTGCAGCTTGCAGCCGTTTGCACCCGCTTGCACTCGCTTGCACTCGCTAGCAGCAGCGGCTTGCACACGACCGCCTTTGCATCCCCGCGACTTCATCGTCCTGTCTGGTCCGGTGCCGTTGTTGTTTTTACCTTTTCCGCGAGTCTATCACACGCGTCAGTCCACGACAGACGTGTAACCACCGCGCCGCGTCTTTTTCCATTTTCAGACGCGTTCTGCCCCGACAAACCTGTCAGAATGTCGTAATAGGTTTTGGCAATTGTTTATGAACGTCACCGATGCATGGAAATATGGAATTTCCGCCGCGCCGCGAAATACCACTGACACACCGGGCATGCCGACCAAAAATGGAAGTACAATTTTCCTCCCCAAAAAAGGTAACCTACTTAATTGATAAGCTGCACCACTTTTAGACAGATCCGCAGTCTTTTTATTAGTGGACTTTGGTTTTTATGCATTTACAGAGGAACTGGGAGCGTGATGTTTGAAACAATGAAGAGATTACAAACATTTAAGAATGTGAATACGTTATTCTAGACTGTGTACAATTTTTAAAAGAGGCAAATCGATGAAGAAAATGTTTATTTTGCAATCATTGAAGAATGTGAATACATTATTCTAGACTGGGTACAATTTTTAAAAGAGGCAAATCGATGAAGAAAATGTTTATTTTGCAAACATTTAAGAATGTGAATACATTATTCTAGACTGTGTACAATTTTTAAAAGAGGCAAATCGGTGAAGAAAATGTTTATTTTGCAAACATTTAAGAATGTGAATACATTATAATAGACTGTGTACAATTTTTAAAAGAGCAAATCGATGAAGAAAATGTTTATTTTGCAAACATTAAAAATGTGAATACATTATTCTAGACTGTGTAGAATTTTTAGAGGAGGCAAATCGGTGAAGAAAATGTTTATTTTGCAAACATTTAAGAATGTGAATACATTATTCTAGACTGTGTACAATTTTTAAAAGAGGCAAATCGGTGAAGAAAATCTTTATTTTGCATAGAAATCCGCAATCTAGTTATTAGCTATTCTTATCTACCAAGATAGCACAGATGTCCATTGGACGTTTGATGTACGTCCAATTCACGTCCATGCTTGCATTGGACGTACATCGGACGTCCGGGTGCTATCAGCTTTGTAATTCTTAGGAATATCGATGAATATATTAGACTGCAGATTTTATGTAATTAAAAGCTCCAATGTATAAGTTCCAGCTTATTGAAATGAAATTCTTGTTAAATCATGAGCAGAGCGGGCTATGACCCTTCCTCTTTAGAACAAGCCCTCACACAGCTCGTAACATGCTTGTATAAAAACAAAAAGTGGTTTCCCGTAAACACGGTTTTCACTTGTTTTTCTAGTAATATTCTAGTAATATGCTAGTCATATCCACGGATACGGTACCTTCTTAAGGAGCCAAAGAGCCACATGCGGCTCTGGAGCCGCACTTTGCCGACCACTGTACAAGGGTAATGTCTTGTAGTATTACCGCGGAGGGCGTACTAACCCTGCGACTAGGAGATCCTGCAAGAAAGATCGATGTCTTTCATCAAAAAGGAAAGAGAAGTGAAATTCTGATACTGAAAAAGAATCGGAACTCCCGCAATACGTACCGAAGAACCGAGAGTATCCCCGTCACGATCTGATTCTTCCGCGACATTATTTTCGGGCGGACCAATACGCAGCGGAGCTACGACGTCGGAGATAATCTCGGTCTCACGGAGCGCAGTCACATTTTCGTAAGACCGCCCCTCTCACCCCGCAATCTATCTGTTCCATCTATCCTTCCATCTTCCTCGTTTTTTTTCCCGCTAAGTAAACGGACGCCCTGGAACGGCACGTTCCCAGACTGCCGTCTCGACTACGCAGAGACGCAACGGCGCCACGGAGACGCACTCCTTCGATCGGATTCCTCGTCTCCACTTACGTTGCAGGAATTCCTTCCTTCTCCTCGTCCGAGAGAGCGTCACTAGCGTGGCCCGGTTGCTTTCGGGGAAGGCGTAGTTGAAATTCGCCGGCCGAGCGCTCCAGAAAATGCATGGCTGGCTTAATTGCCGTTTCAGAGGCGAATTCATCCAGCGTTCCACCGGCTACCTAATCGGAGAAAGATTTCTTCCTCTATTCCATTTGTTCTTTCCGACCTCCTTTTCTTCTCTTTTCTTCTCTCCTTCTCTCTCTCTCTCCTTCCCCCACTCTCTCTCTCTCTCCGTCCCACCTCCGCCCTTCTTTCTCCACACCCTCCGTTCGGGTAAACTTAGTAAATCAAGAGGAATCGGCAGATGGGAATTTTCGAGCGAATTTTTCCCTTCTCTCGCGTGGTTACGCTTCGCTAGCTGCACTGCTCCGTTAAGTTCTCAAGAAAGACGTTCAACTGGCCTTTGCGGATTTCCGCGAGTCCTACGGTTTACTTGATCCGCTGCAGTTTTTCTTTCGCATTTTGATGGATTAACACGGCCACGTAGGTTTTCGCTTAAATGGAAATCCTACTTTCCGGTCCATTCAAGTATGCGCTGCTTGGTACTAACATTATCTCTGTCTTCTCCGCAATTTCTTTCTCACGATCTGGATACAGGCATGTCGAAAACTAGTAACAAATAAATGTATTTTTATTGACAAGGCTTATCGTAGGAATCATGCTAATCCTAATGAAGAAAATATATTTTAACACCACCTTACTGCAAAAATCACTCCTCAAGAATTCCACAAGGTCATAATAGTATAGTCATTGTAATGAAAAGCGGAATTTTAAAGCTTATCGTAGGAATCATGCATATCCTAATGAAAAAGATATATTTTAACACCACCTTACTGCAAAAATCACTCCTCAAAAATCTCACAAGGTCATAATAGTACAGTCATTGTAACGAAAAGCGGAAATTTAAAGCATATCGTAGGAATCATGCATATCCTAATGAAGAAAATATATTTTAACACCACCTTACTGCAAAAATCACTCCTCAAGAATTTCACAAGGTCATAATAGTATAGTCATTGTAATGAAAAGCGGAATTTTAAAGCTTATCGTAGGAATCATGCATATCCTAATGAAGAAAATATATTTTAACACCACCTTACTGCAAAAATCACTCCTCAAAAATCTCACAAAGTCATAATAGCATAGTCATTGTAATGAAAAGCGGAATTTTAAAGCTTATCGTAGGAATCATGCATATCCTAATGAAGAAAATATATTTTAACACCACCTTACTGCAAAAATCACTCCTCAAAAATCTCACAAAGTCATAATAGCATAGTCATTGTAATGAAAAGCGGAATTTTAAAGCTTATCGTAGGAATCATGCATATCCTAATGAAGAAAATATATTTTAACACCACCTTACTGCAAAAATCACTCCTCAAAAATCTCACAAAGTCATAATAGCATAGTCATTGTAATGAAAAGCGGAATTTTAAAGCTTATCGTAGGAATCATGCATATCCTAATGAAGAAAATATATTTTAACACCACCTTACTGCAAAAATCACTCCTCAAAAATCTCACAAAGTCATAATAGCATAGTCATTGTAATGAAAAGCGGAATTTTAAAGCTTATCGTAGGAATCATGCATATCCTAATGAAGAAAATATATTTTAACACCACCTTACTGCCGAATAATCATTCCTCAAAAATCTCACGAGATTATAGTCATAAACATATAGTCATTGTAATAAATAATACAAATTAAAAATTCGTAAATCGAGTTTAGCAGAAAGAATCGTTCTTGATGAAATGAAAACCGCCATCTATATGGAGATGGATTAACATTGTGCCAAACAATCGTCCACAAAATCAAAGCTATGTAAAGTATATGATATTTGGTCCCCTCAGGGTTTCAAATCCATTCACCACTCTCCCCTTCTTTCCACTCTCACTATCGCCTAATTTCAGTCTACTTCAGCCCAATTTTTAGCGGACCTACTGTTCATTTCGGTAGGTTTCGAACCACCTTTAAAATCAAAGCTATGCATTATTCTCTATAAATCCTAGTGAACTTTAAGCGATTGGGTTATAAGAAAAATCAATTTTCAACCCTCTCATTCCTATGGTTATCACAAGATGAGGGCATAGTAGTGGGATCTTCGATATAATGAAACTTTTGCTGGTGAATCTACAGCAAAAATAAGTTGAACCATGTCCGAGCTTTTTTGACAATACTCTTTACCTTTTATATATTTATAATGATAATTAACGTTTAATCTTATGATACCCCGAAAGTACCACTTAATTTTTAATTTCTTACTGCAAAAAAATGCAATTTTCAAGAAATTAACCCCTACAATATCGTGTCAGATTCGTGATCAAAATTCTAAACACAGTCCAATCAATATATGTTGTTAATTTTATTTAATCCGAACTAAAGTTCTTTTTTAATTTTGTTGAATGTACAGCTATTGCAGAACATATAAATTTTCTCCTATTTTAGGGAACTATGATCTATGATAAAAATCTATTAACAACATGGCAAATGTATTTTTTCCAAGTTTTTACTAGGAAGCTTAGAATAATGCAAAATATTGTCACGCATTGTTAATGCGGTTCTCAAGAAATTAGAGACAGCACGCGTGTGGTAAACTAAAAATCTAGTAACAACCAATTTTGACTAAGAAAGTTTAAACAAATGAACGTGCTGTCATGCAAAGGTGAAGACAGCGTGTTGTATCATTTTGTCCAGGAGTTTGGTAGCGAGTGCAAGTCTTCGGAATGGCCGTCGAAACTGTTAGAAGCTGTTGGAGCGTATAAATCCGGCTCCAGGAACGCGCGGGCTGACATTTGTCGTCAGCGGGCCAACTTGAGACCGTCACCGCGTTAGGTAGTGCACAGCACTCGTATCGGTACACGTTCTAGCAAGCTGAACACCGTGCGTAGCCGGAACTCGCGCCGCTTCCCGGAACTTAACCCGCGCCGTTCTGCTGTCGGCGCGTTTTGCTTGGGAGCACGCTCGAACAGAGATCTGGTATCTAATAACGCGATGCCTGCCTGCCCTCTCTTCCTTTTCCTCGGCAACGTCCACCCTGTTCCATTATCCAGCAACTCCTTTCTCACGGCGATGACGCTCGATTTTCGAGCGTTGCTCATTGTGCTGAACATGATCTCGTTAATTCTTTTCCTCGTCGTCCACCCCTCTTTGCTGGAACGCAACTTCCCCAGCCAAGCAACGCGATCGCTTCACGGATGGACTACGAGGAGCAGCCTAAGGATTTTTATTGAAAATAAAAGTTTTCCAAATTGCTCCCTCATCTTTGAGCGGTCCCAGCAGCCTTTTAATTGTTGCCAACACAAAAATCGATTGAAAGAAATGGAAATTGGGTGACAGTGTACAGGGTGTAAAAAAATGTTTGGTTCTGGCTGCCATAGTTTTTGAACTTGTTCAATATTGTTTTTGACCTTGAATTTTAACGGCAAATTTTTGTATTATTGCATTTTGTTCTACGCATCATGGGGACAAAAAGTGTCAAAGGAACTATGGGTGAATTGAGTTTTGACCCAAAATGCAATAATACAAAAATTTGCTCTTAAAGTTCAAGGACAAGAACAATTTTGCGGCAACTTTTTTTCAAAACTCAACTCACCCATAGTTCCCTTGACACTTTTTGTCTCCATGATGCATTAAACAAAATGCAATAATACAAAAGTTTGCCCTTAAAATTCAAGGACAAGAACAATTTTGCAGCAACTTTTTTTCAAAACTCAACTCACCCATAGTTCCCTTGACACTTTTTGTCTCCATGATGCATTAAACAAAATGCAATAATACAAAAGTTTGCCCTTAAAATTCAAGGACAAGAACAATTTTGCAGCAACTTTTTTTCAAAACTCAACTCACCCATAGTTCCCTTGACACCTTTTGTCCCCATGATGTGTAGAACAAAATGCAATAATACAAAAATTTGCCCTTGAACTTCAAGGTCAAGGACAATTTTGCGGCAACTTTTATTCACAGATCTTCACCGATCCGAAGATGTAGAATACGTCTATGGCAGCCAGGACCAAACATTTCTTTACACCCTGTACATATAAACATAACAGTGTACAATAAACAGCTGTATATGCAGCAAACAGGATAGTTTCAAAAAATTTGTATAGCAAACAGAATATAGGATAGCTTGTACAGCAAAGAAAATAATTTCAAAAATTTTCAATGCATTGGTAATCTACGGAAGAAACAAATATGGAGTAAAGGTATCAGTTACCGGATATTGGATGACGACGTAGAAGTTTTTTATTAATTTGAAGGCATTCTGTAATTTATTTTGCATTATTTGTAATAAGCGATTGATTATCAACGTTTTTTCTTTATAACATTAAGAACAACATTACGATATTCTGAAAGTTTTCTAAACCTTTACTGTTTTACATTTCACCCAGCTAAATGTCTTCATAAATGCTTAAAGATCCGCTGTCTACTTATGGCTTTAAAATTCATATCTGCGGCAATGGATAGGGCGCGTTAAAGCTTATAGTCCGTGAAATATAAAAGGGTCGAAACAAGGAGTGAGGGGTGTCGCAAAGAAGGGACAGGGGAATTGGTAAATCAAAGACTAAAGAGGTGCAAATAAGTAATTACGTAGATACTATAGTACACTTATACAGGGTGTTCGACTACAGGTGGGAGAAAATTTAAAGGGTGGTTCTTAACGATGATATAAGACAAAAATGTAGAATAAAAAAATTGCGACTTCGGCTTTGTTATTTAACTATTAACAATTAAAAATCCACAACGCGTCTAACAGAAGTGTACGTTGTGTACGTCAAATAGTTCAATGTTGTCCAACGATTTGTTAAACATTTTCACCTCGCTGGGGCCCCAAACGAGAACCAAGTTATTCACGCATCTGTCACTTGATACGTGACTGTCGCGTTGTTAATAGTTAAATAACGAAGCCGAAATCGCAATTTTTTTATTCTTCATTTTTGTCTTATATCATCGTTAAGAACCAACCCTTAAATTTTCTCCCACCTGTAGTCGAACACCCTGTATAGAAGAAAGAGAAAACAAAGAATGGGAAGGAGAGGGACGAATCAGCGAACGGAAGAGTGGAAGGTTAAGATAGAATTGTACTGATTAGGTTTATGTAAACCAAGTACAATTTCTTAGCCGTGAGAAGATACGAAATAATTACACCATGAATTTTAACTTTTGAGTTTCGATCGTAGGAAATATTATAGATTGGTTTGATTTTACTGAATCGTTGTAGTGACCGAATGGACGATCAACGTATTAATCTTCTATCCTACAGAGCTTCAGAATGAAGTAGGATGTAGCACACTGTAGCACATAACAGCGTGATCCTCTGCGACCCAAATATCTTTCACCATCAAGGTGCATCTGCCACACAGGCCAATATCCCGTCAAATAAAATGCAAACACGTCCAGACGTCGACAAGAAGGAACAGGCAAATGTGCAGACAGCTGTGGGAACCAAAGAGAGTCGCGCCATTCTGCTTTTCGATATTCGCCGAATCGCAGCAATTAATTCACCGCTGATAATTACTTGCTCGTGTCCTGAAAGAGCATTCCATTTTTTACACAAAAATGTGGGATAGGTGAGACAAACAATTGACAGAAAATTGACTATAATAGTCTTAGTGGTTTCTGTGAACCGTGCTATACTTGATCAAAATAATTTCGGTCGGCCTGCTAATAACCAAACTGCGGATGTTCATAGAAATTTTAATTTTTGTAGATAAATGCTAGGAAAGTGGTATCAAATAGAATCTTAAATTCAGTGGCCTTTGTAGATACAAGATTCATAAAAGTTGCACCAAATTCTATCGAATGTCGTATTTTAATATTTTTAATTTCCCAATTCATAGGGAAGTTACTGTAATTACCCCGAAAATAACCAGCTAGTTTATTTAGTGCACGTTCTAAGATGATTATATGTTTTCAGGGAATTTCAATAGTTTTCTACTTATCAAAATGTTTGCTATATGGAGTCGCATTAAACCAACTTCGTAATGTTGCAAAATAAATCGTATAAATATTAATTCTGGATACCATCCAATTATATATATACAGGGTGTCCCAAAATTCGTTCAGCATCCGGAAATGGGAGGTTCCTGACATCATTTAAAGCGACATTTCCCTGTACAGATGAGTAACTCAATCTTGCATTGGGATATTTTTCGATTATTGTAAGCGGTAACATTATCATTAATTGCATAATTAAAAAAGACTTTTTTAAAGTTAAAAAAAAATTTTTTTTTAATAAAAAAGAATAAAAATAAAATATATATAATTACGTTTGTCTATACGGTGGAACATTTCCATCCTCTCGTATAAATTGCATTGTTGAATGAAATTCTTTCGAAAAAAACTAAAAAAACTACTGGACCTAAGTGAACCAAAATCTAATCAACTCTAAGTTACAGCGGGGCACATCGATTGCATCATTCATCATTCCGACCGCGTTGTTACGTTTTCAGAAAACGTTAACGAAAAATTTGATAACATACAAACGGCCATACGCACACACACATACTAACAATTTGATAAAAATAGTCTAAAATGACTTCAATAACCATGAAACGTGAAGATCTGCTAAAAAATCGATTTTCGTTTATCGGGGTAATTACAGTAACTTCCCTATGAATCGGGAAGTTAATAATGATACTAATATATTGCAACTAACGAATCGGGAAGTTCTTTGTGTGGGTCTTGGAGAGTCACACACCAAATAAGATCCGTACCACTAACCCTCTCGCGAGCTCGCGAAGCGAGCGAGCAACAATAACCAGCTAGTTTCTTCAAAAATTTGCATACTCCATAAATGTATACTGATCCGCAGTCTACTAACAACAGAGTAACACAAACTGATCTAAACTAATTATACAGGGTGTTCGACTACAGGTGAGAGAAAATTTAAGGGTTGGTTTTTAACGATGATATAAGACAAAAATGAAGAATAAAAAAATTGCGATTTCGGCTTCGTTATTTAGCTATTAACAACGCGACAGTCACGTATCAAGTGACAGATGCATGCATAACTTGGTTCTCATTTTCACCAGCGAGGTGAAAATGTTTAACAAAACGTTGGACAACATTGTACTCTTTGACGTACACAACGTACACTTTTGTTAAACGCGTTGTTGAATTTTAATTGATAATAGTTAAATAACAAAGCCGAAATCGCAATTTTTTTAACTTCCCGATTCATAGGGCAGTTACTGTAATTACCCCGAAAATCGAAAATCGATTTTTTAGCAGATCTTCACGTTTCATGGTTATTGAAGTCATTTTAGACTATTTTTATCAAAATGTTTGTATGTGTGTGTGTGTGTGTGCGTATGTCCGTTTGTATGGTATCAAATTTTTCGTTAACGTTTTCTGAAAAAATAACAATGCGATCAGAATAATGAATGATGCAATCGATGCGCCCCGCTGGAACTTAGAGCTGATTAGATTTTGGTCCATATTGATCAAGTAGTTTTTTAGTTTTTTTCGAAAGAAGTTCATTCAACAATGCAAATTATACGAGAGAAATTTTCCACCGAAGAAACAAACATAATAATTACATATATTTTATTTTTATTTTTTTATAATTTAAACAAATTTTTTTTTATTTAAAAAAAATTTTTTTTTTATTTTCCTTTTATAATTATGCATCTAATGCTAATGTTACCGCTTAGAATAATCGAAAATTATCCCAATGCAAGAGTGAGTTATTCATCGCTACTGCCGAGAATACATTTTCAAAGAATATCGATGAAAGTACAAAAACATTTATATTATAATCTTTAAAAAAACAAGCAGTTCAATACGAATTATTAACTGAGATGAAATTGAAAGTTAATATAAAAAAATGGTTAATGGAGCATGCGAGCAACGAGCATACGATGTTGGTTTAATGCGACGCCATACAGCAAACATTTTGATAAGTAGAAAACTATTGAACTTCCCTGAGAACGTATAATCTTCTTAAAACGTACACTAAATAATGATAATAATATACTGCAACTAACGAATCGGGAAGTTCTTCGTTTTCGTCTTATATCATCGTTAAGAACCACCCCTTAAATTTTCTCCCACCTGTCGTCGAACACCCTGTATAAGAAACCGCGTCCGATCTTTTCCACCGAGAATTGAACGATCCCGAAGGATCTGCGGGACTCCGTTCGCCCGAGCATAACTGCGGAAACGGATGAAAAAACGGAACGGGCCGCGTAGGGGTACACTCGTCGTCCGGCGCGGCGCGCGGCTCGTATTTTCAATTAAGAGAAAATTACCCGGGTTCCGCGATGGAACGCCCGGCGGGCTTTCATTAATCGTCTTACTTAGCGGCAATCAATACAACCGTCGACTTCGATCGCTGCGGAAATTCCGTTTCACCCCGCCTCCCCCTGTCCGGCCCCCTGTCCCAGTTACGTTCGTTCGAACGGCAGCAATTTCGAAATGAATGCAGTCCGCGCGGACGCCCGTTTCGATTCGGCCCGGTCGTAAATCGTGGGCCGCGTTGCGAGGTCGGCGCGCCGCCGAGGATTTGCCGACGAGAAGGTGGAAGAGAGCAGAAGGGAGATTAAGAGAGAGAGAGAGAGAGAGAGAGAGAGAGAATGGAGGACGCGTCTCGGCAAAGGGACAGGGAAAACCAGGGGGAACTAGGCTCGTCCTTAGAATTCTACGACGGAGATAATATCGGGCATTCGGGGCGCGGATTTCCCGGGAGGAAGGAGCACGTCGAGCGCTAAAAGGTACACGCCAATCGGTCCGTAGATTCGACGTCTCCTCCCTGGAGAATCCGCGAAATCTGGCCCGACTGAACGGAAGTGAAATATACGGGGCCGGTTAGGATCGGAACGGATACGAAAGAAAATAGGGGGACGATGCGGGACAGGGAGTCCAAGGGAAAGTACACAGTTCGCGGGAACAATGGAACGAACCTGTGGGATGCGCGAGCAGAGGCGAGCGAGGCGAGCGAGCGAACGAGAACACGTCGGAGAAAGACACAGGGATTGAGACAGAAAGTTAAGAGAAAAGACGATCAGAGGAACAAAGAACCGACCGGATAGATGTGGAGAAAACGGAAGCGAGAGAATCACGAGAGACAGAGAGAGAAAGAGAGGTGGAGGGAGACTCGGTTCGGGAAAACAAAGCGAAAGAACGACGGGAAAGAAAAGAGGCGAACACGAAGAGGGAGATCGGCACCGAGAGTCCGAAAGGAATTAGATTTGCTCGGTGCTAGCCAAGCGCGACGGACAGAATGCAACGCGATCCGCCGGTAATTCGAAACGCGTTCCTCGGAAACACGGAGAATTATTCCTTTGCCGCTGTTCCTGCTATTGCCACTGATGCTCCCGTCGCTCTTTCTGCTTCTGCTAGTCTCTCAACGTTGCTGCGCCGCGTCGTTATGTCGTGAAGATCCTCGACCGGAACGTTCAACCGACTCCTCGCCGATTACTCCCAGGTACCCCCAACTTCCTTACCCAATTCCCAGTCGTTCATACTTATTTCGACGGTACGCGCGATTAAACGCACCGACCAGCTACGTCCAACGCCGCGCTCGATGTACAGTAGTCCGGTGGCCGATCTTAGCAGTTCATTTGATAAAAAATCACTCGTCTCCTATCGGTATTTAATGCGTTATTATGTTTGGCAATGCTGAAAATGTCGATATTAATGGAATTTAATAAACATTATGATCAGAAGAAGCGTACAAAAGTGAATATGATTTTCCATCGAACAAATTACTGATTTTTATTTGTGAATCCTGCCGAATCTATTTAAGATTTCAAAGAAATTTTTCTTTAATGAAGAGCGTTCCTTTAGCTTGAAAATGCGTATCTAAAAAATTTAGAATTACAGTTCGTCATTTATTAAACACGTAATTCGTGATGAAGTTATTTCTCTTCCACATGGTATATCTTGAGTTCCAAAAAGTTCCGCGTATAAATAAAATAGTTTATACCGATCGTATTATTGCTCGTAACAATTATTAAATGATTTTGGCGCTACGGTTCGATCATTAGAAAAACAAGATAAATCAATCGATAAGCAATTTTGCTAATAATAAAAAAAATCGACGTTTCGGTGCTGCCTTTGCACCATTTTCGAGATAAATTTTGAAATTGCGTCTGTAAGGAAAATGAGAAAAAGAACTTTTAGAAAATAAAACAAAATACAATTTTCAAAGTAACAACTATTGCATGTTTAAATGTAAGGGAAACAAATTTTAACACAAAGTTATCTTACTCACTTGCCTAGGTGTGATCAAGTATAATAATGTGAGAATCATCTAACGTGAAGTCTTAAATCAAAAATAGTGCCCGGGTACGATCACTGTCCATGAAAACTTTTAGAAAATAAAATAAAATGCAATTTTCAAAGTAACAACTATTGCATGTTTAAATGTAAGGGAAACAAAATTTTAACACAAAGTTTTCTTACTCACTTGCTTAGGTGTGATTCAGTATAATAATGTGAGAATCATCTAACGTGAAGTTTAAATCAAAAATAGTGCCCGGGTACGGTCACTGTCCATGAAAACTTTTAGAAAATAAAATAAAATACAATTTTCAAAGTAACAACTATTGCATGTTTAAATGTAAGGGAAACAAATTTTAACAAAAAGTTCTCTTACTCACTTGCTTAGGTGTGATTAAGTACAACAATGTGAGTATTTGAATTTGAATATTTTAGAAGACTGTTTCTTCGTTGAGGATGATTACGTTGCATTTTAAACATCACTTTCTAATAATTGTTACTGACGTATACTTTTTCGCTGGCTCACCGCAAAACATAGAAAAACAGCACACAAGTGGTCTGCGAGCCGGTTAAAATTTCAAGGGAAAACGTTTGAAATACTATTCAAAATACAAGATAGAGGAATAATAATGTTTGCACAGATATAGCAATATTTTAATTACAAAACGAAATGACTAAAAATATCTGTATTTTCTTTAATTCGACGGCAGAACAAAATATCCTGACAATACAAGCGAGCGCGGGGATGTTGGAACGGTATTTTACAGTGGAAAAGCATAATATTTAGTAAAGTGAAATTTTTAGTTGAAGTACGACTATTTGCGTTGGACGCGACAAAGCAAATTGCTCGACATTTTCATCGTTCTGGCTACTGCTTTGTAGAAATAAATTCAATTTAGCAAAACTGAACAGGAAAACCTCGGGCTAAAGACCCATTAACTTGAAGAACTTGAAAATAATGTTTCTAAATATTATTCGAAAAAATGTCATACGGAACCCTGTTTAAAATAATATTTCGCCGGGTGCTCCGACGATTGTACAAAGTCCCTTTTCCTCAAGCAGTTCATCTGCGGCGTAATATTACGAAATTCGCATTTCCTCAATGAGGAAACAAGTTTTGAAGTATCACTCGTAAGTTTTCTTCTTCAAGATAATACTAGTGCGCTTATTACTTCATATTTCACGAAGAATTTCGCTCAATAACGTTCCGTTCCTCGGCATCCCGGCAATTGAAAGAAATCGTCGTTTATCTCGTCGGGATCGGCAGCAAGTAGAAAAAAGAAACCCATTTATTATAATATTCTGGCATCGCTCGGTCATTCATCGCGTCGATTGCATTATCTCGCGCCGCGAAACGTGCCGCGTCTCTCAAACATCGTAACTCATTTCACGCATCGGTTGTACGCACAACAAATAGTTTTCTTGATAGATGATAATTGCAATATTGATTTGTAATATCGGCAATGCACTGGAGGGTCGTTGAATAAATTCCCGCCGAAGCATCGCTGACTAATAACGACACGCGCGTAATTTATAATCGGCCGCTGTTGAAAGTATAATGTGCATTATGGCGTTTAGAAGACTCGACTTACGCCATCGGGTTTACTATGCCATTCGGCCGCGGGATACGTGTCTTACGTGAAATTAAACGGTCTTTGGGCTTTACGGAGATTTACTTGCCACTACCATTGTAACGGAAAAACTTTCGAATGCTTCGAGATTATAAATTAACAAATCATTCTCGGAACAGCGTCTAACATTTTAAACAATAAATACACACAATGACAGTTGCGTACAATGAACTCGAGAAGTATTTGAACAATAGTAATAATTTCGTAAAGAATGATCGTACGAAAATGAACTTCAAACATCTTTGCAAACTTTGGAAAATTTTATTCGTCATTGACACCATCATGAATTTCAAGATTGAATCTTCCTCTTTACCTTTTTCAACTGTGCAGTAGACAATTTCTACCACGAATATCGTTACTCATTTTTGTTCTGTAGAACAGTGGAAAAAAAATTGTACATCAATTTTTGAGGAGTCGTATAAAGGAGGTTCAATCTTGAAATGTATGGTAGTTTCATTTACGGGAAACATTTTTGAAAGTTTATAACTGAAGTTGAATGTTTTCGGCGCAACGCGTACCGCCTATAGTGGTATTAAATATATGTATTACTACGAGTGAAACAAAAGTCAAAATTAAAAATCGATTGTTCAGTAACCGTGTTTATTTGTGTACGTTTTATAATAAATAATTATGATAATAATAATAATAATAATAACAATAACTAATACTTATATCTAATCTGTATCTGAGTCATCACTAGAGTCAACGCTATCACAATCTAAATTTTCTAAACTTGTATTTGCCTCAGAATTTGAAGAGGCACGGTCATGTGCAGGGCCAATAAGATATATTTCGATGTTTTTATTAAACTTCCTTTTTTTAGAAATTACGTTTCTTTTGGACGCAATAAGTGGGTCCGACATAATTAACATATTGCTCATAAGGTCCCTGCATGTGTTTACTCTCGAAGATTTTCTTGTAAAGTATGGTAGTTCCATTTACGGGAAACATTTCTGAAAGTTTATAACTGAAGTTGAATGTTTTCGGCGCAACGGTTCGATTCTTAATACTGATTAAACGAAAAGCAATTTTACAAATAGTCGAATAATCATAATCGTTGCGCCGAAGACTTCAGTTATTAACAACAAATACGATATATATAAGAAACGTATTTTTCCTATATCCCTAAATCATGCAAAAATTATACGCAACGATCAATTTCAGATAATCGAATATTTTCGAAATGTTTCGAACGTTCGGAATAAAAAGTTGAACGTCCGCGTCGACTCGCGAGTGTATTCTAAATCCCAATAAGCCGTTAAAGAAAGCTTCAGGAACTGCTATTACTGTAATCTTAAGCCACGATCGTAGCCTTCGCGTTTAAATGCTTATGCTGTTACAGATCACCCCGAAGACAGGAAATGGACTTTAAACGCGATAAACGTTCTGTGCGCAAACCCTTGATTTACAACCTACTCGACCTACATCGACGCCTTTGTACCGTGGCTCGATGTATACGGCCTCATGCCGAGGATCTACGCACTCAATCAAGTTCGATAATGCCTAATTATTCGACAAAATTATGCTTGTCCCTTTGATCGTAAATAACATCGCTGGATCGTGATACTAACCGCCGGCTTTCATTGTTGGGCATGAAATCGTCGGACGTCGAATATGAATGGATCGAACCAATCCTTCAGATCGCTCTAATCGTTCCCATTCTTTCCATTGTGTTGTCCGTTTCTTGGAACTTTACTCATTTGTGTTCGTGAGAGCTAATGCGTTTGCACGTAATACGTAACATGTATTTGTTTAACATAGCAACTACCACATCAATGTTCATAGAAGCGACACAAAGCCAAACAACATGTTATAATGTTATATAAACAAAATTGTCCTTGACCTTGAAGTTCAAGGGCAAATTTTTGTGTTATTGCATTGTATTCTACGCAGCATGAGGACAAAAAGTGTCAAATCTCAACTCACCCATGGTTCCCTTGACATTTTTGTTCCCATGATGTATAGAATACAATGCAATAACACAAAAATTTGCCCTTGAACTTCAAGGTCAAGGACAATTTTGCAGCAACTTTTTTTCACAGATCCTCATCGATCCGAAGATATAGAATACCGCTATGGCAGCCAGGACCAAACATTTCTGTACACCCTGTACAATGTTGCTGAATAAATTGTCAATCTAACGACTGAGTATCGGATCTTATGTATACACGGCAAACATGGACAGGTGCAATGTAAAGTAGTACATCAGAACAAATTTAAGAATATTGATATATTCTTCCAGAGGCGGCTTATCAGGAGACCCCAGATTTTCAAAAATATTTTGTTTTTTGAAATATTTTTAGTAACACATTTCTTCCTGCTAACGGTAATTAGGACTGTTACCAAATTTTACAAGCTAAACACATTTTCTGCTCCAGGCGTGTAGTATTTGCTACTTGCTATCTACTATATGACTAATCGGGCCCCGTATTCTTTTCAATTTAGCGAAGATTATTGGATGAGGGAAGAAATTTCTATATAATTCCTGCTTCTTGCAATTGAATTGGAAATTGTTTGTTTTGCTGACTCTTCCGTGAAAAATGCTGCTAGAACAACATCTTGGACCGCTATCGTTCGGAAAATGTTGTCGCAACCGCTGCCGCCATTATACTAATTTCAGAAAAGATTGGAATGCGAAGGTTTTCCGCAAAATAACACGTTACAAGTCGTCGTAGCGTAAGAGCGGCGGGCTTACGTAATCTCGACGCGACGGCGACGCCGACGCCGCTAATTGTAAGAATGCGAAGTTAACTAGTTCAGAGAGTAACTTTGCATCGGAGTTTATTGCTGTCGTGAACTTGAGAAACACGTAACGAAACACGATTCGAACGATACCTGCGTCTCGTTCCGAGCGAAACAGGTTTTACTTCTTTGCCGAACCCGAAGACTGTCGTTCGCGCGTAGCCGGCAACGATTAAGTAATTACCACAAATTGGCCTCGACATTTCACTGGGCCTAATATTAATCGCTAATCGCCGTGCGCGCTGTGATTAATATTAATCAGCAATTAATTGATCGAGCCGACATGCGCTCTGCTAATATCTCGCCATTTATCTTAACGATTTCGATCCTTGGCACTGATGGCAACCGTGCGCGTTCGTCTGGGCGCCGATTAAATCTTCAACGGGAATCTTACACCGGATTTCTATGAAGGCTGTTCTACACGGTTGTAGCTGTCACTGGCGAATGGCATCTTGAGCAGTCAATTCGTTCACCGCGATAACTGCTTTCAACCAACCTCGATCCGTATCCTTTCGTTCGTCTTTCTCAGGATAATACGATCAAAGGAAGCACGCTCTGATGACGAAACTGGAAGTTTCAGATTGCTTTTCGTGTATCGAAATGTATTTGACTGACTAATTCTTATTATTGCTGTGAGGTGCTCACAGGGCGTCATCGATATCACGTAGTGATATTCAGATAACGTCTTATACAAAGTAAGTCACCCATGACAAGCCCCCTGAATAATTTCTACATTTTTTGGGATAGGAAGAAATGTCTCAGACAATGGTTGATTAATCAGCTGAGAATATCCCATTACGTAACGCATTCACAGTGAATTTATATTCTTCATTCTCTTTTACGTTTCCGACCTTGAATGACTATATCGTTGAAATTGTAACGTAGGTCAGAACTATGTGGTTCCATTTTTCAAAAAGTAGATTGACCTTCGAATATACTAAGCTCATCGACCTGAAAAAAGTGATGTACACGACGTAATACGCCCCTCGAAACATTTCTGCCTATCTCAAAAAATGTAGAAGTTATGTGGGTGACTTTTCTTGCGTGACTCGCCGTGTATAAGCATGTAAAGTTTTCTTTCGATATAAGACGATGGTTCGGGACGGCTTCCGACGTATTGCGGATAAGTGCATCTATTCGGTTTGACATTGTTCTTGAGTAGTCTAAGACTTTATAGCTCCCAGAAAGATGTCCGACAGACTATAAAGTGGCCATTTATTACTTTACCTACATTCTGAGCAGAACTTCAAACGAATTAAAGCGATGAATCAGACTTTAGTAAGAACTATAAAACACTGGAAGACCACATTACCCGTCTCTTTCATTTTGTCCAGAAGTGTAAACGGTGGGCCTTCCTTGAACCAGGTGAAGCAGTGCGTGACACTTCGGAAGCCAGCTCTCGTGCCCCCTTATTTGGTATATTTTTACATCACGATCGCGTATTGCGCCATCGTCTCTTCAGTCTAGCTAGCCTCCACCCCGTTGCTCCCTCTCTTCATCTCTCTATCTCTCCTGCCCCTCTGCCCAATGTGTGTCAGGTAATTGGGTGTGAAATGAAATCTAACGAAAACCCTTTTAGGCGTGTGCACAGTCGCCCGCTTGTGGACAGAGTAGCCCGGACCATCCCCTTGCACCTTTTACCATCCCTCGTGCCAGCTCCCTCCCCTCCCCGTGGCCCCCCAACGCCCCACAGTCACCCACACCGTTCACAGCGAACGAGTACACCGCTTTTTCGCCTCTGTCCTTCTCGTGTGTCGCGTGTGCAGATGTGCAAGTGTATGCACGAGTGTATGCACGCGTGTGTGTGTGTATATCGGTATCAGAGGCAGGGGAGCGCGCGTATCGTGTGAGAGGTGGTTCACGATCAAATAGTTTCCATTTTTTGTCAGCGCCATCAGCCGTCCTTTCTCGTCTGCATGCCACAGCGACGGGAATATTACGGGACGATGGTTAAACTCCTCGTTCACGCTCTCCACTCTTTTGTTCTTTGTTGCTTCCTTTCGCTGTGCCCCCCTTTAGCTCCCCTCCCCCTCGCCCCACCTGCAACCACCACCCCTTCTCACCACCCCCGAACAGAGTATCTCTCGCCCCTAGCCTGGTCGGCTGCAGCCCAACCCCGGACTTTTCCTATTCGCGTGATAGAAACCATTTTTGCCGGGGCGAATTCGGGCCCCGGCTCGGAATCGGTGGGCTTGTTTGCTTTATCAACTAGAACCAACAAGTTTCTGTATCTTTCGCCTTCTCTCTACTTCTTCGTTCCGTCGGTTCTTCCTTTCTTTCGTTTTTTCGGCACCCCCTCTCCATCTCTTTTTACGTTCATCCCTCTCTCTGCCTTTCTTTCCTTCGTTTTTTCTTTTTAGTTTCTTCTCCTCGCGGAACGAACAATTACGAGGCAAGTTGAAACGTTTCCGGTTTAGAGCGCCGCACCGCGCCGTGTCTCGCGAAGGCCGCTCTGATTGCCGTCTGATCCGTGTCTGGGATATTCTACTGCGGGTTGATTGCCTGCGAGAGATATCGAACCCTTGCTTTATAACATCGTGCGGGACCTGCGATTCGGTTTGCCGGCCGAATGCGAGCAATGCGGCACCGGCAGACTGTTTTTAACACGAACTGCCGAATAAACACCCTTCAGAAACCCCAGAAGATTACAGTGACGTAGTCATTGCAATGAAAAGTGCATATTTAAAATATATTTTAGGAATCGTGCAAATCTTACTGAAGAAAATGTATTCTTAACATCACCTGCCTGCCGAATAGACTCCCACCATCCCAGAAGATTACAGTAATGTAGTCATTGTAATGAAAAGTGTAAATTTAAAGCTTATCGTAGGAATCATGCAAATCCCATTGAAAATTCGAAACACCGAGCCCGTTAAATTGGCGAATTTCAGATTTCTTCAACGAAGTCATTTCAAGGCAGAGGGATTATTCTGTTGTCCAGAATTTCAGACTCAACACCCTTTCAACATCCTCTTTAGGAATCTTGTAAAACGAGTTCAACAGGAACAATCGTTCTTGATAAAGAAAGTTACAAGTTGTGTGTGTGTAACTTTTAACAAGATTTGACTGCCATCTAGAGATGGGTTAACACTTTGCTGAACAATCATCCACAAAATCTAAGCTCTGTATTATTCTTTGTAAATCCTACAGGACTTTAAGAGAAAAATTAATTTTTAACCCTCGTGTTCCTATGGCTGCGTCTCACAAGAACAGGTCACAGTGGTGGGGTCGATTTTAATGAAACTTTCTCTGGCGAAACTAGAGCAAACCTAAGCAAATTGATTTTTACGATACTCATCATTTATCAAGATAATTAACATTTAATTTGACGATATCCAGTGGTGTGGTCGATTTTAATGAAACTTTCTCTGGCGAAACTAGAGCAGAACTAAGCAAATTGATTTTTACGATACTCATCATTTATCAAGATAATTAACATTTAATTTGACGATATCCAGAAAATTCGTTGATATACTTCGTTTCTTAATCGTAATGCAATGATAATCTTACCTATCAAATATCAAAATCTTGCTACAAAAAGTTGAATAGTTCCTTCAAAAAATTGATAAAGGATAACAGAATAAAGGCCTGGGAAAACCAGAATATCCGGTTGATATTAAAAATTTTTGATGAAAGGATCATCTGGAAGATGCGCCCCCGTAATTTCACCGTGCCCGGGTCATTACGTATTTACTATATTCAGCTAGTCACAACGAAACGGTGAATCGTGGAATTTCAGAAGCGATTATCCGGAAAGCTTTTAGTGGTACCGCTCGAAAAGGCACGCGGGCGATGTTTATACGTGTCCTGTTTTACGTGCTCGCGGGCAAAACTCGTAAAAGTTTTCTCGGAGATACACCGTCAATATGCTTAGCCATTTTTGGCCGAATCTCCACTAAGCGCCTTAGTATACTGCATACACATGGTCCGTGTAAAATGCAAAAAGCTGGGGCTCAGCCATGCCCGGTATTATTATTACGTTAACCGGCCGAGGCTAGATTGCGTTTTACGCTCGTAAATCGTGCCGGTACACACGCGGGGGACCGCGACGATTTTCGGCGTCGTACCTTGCGGAATGAGCTCCGGGGATGGAAGATTTTTCGGAATTTGAGTTTGCTTGATCCTCTCCTCCTCGTGAGTGCGAGTGGTTTCCCCGAAACAAAATTATTCCGCGTTTGCTCGTTGCCAACGGTTGCCCCCGGTCGCCTTTGCCAGGGCACGAGCCTTCATTTTTTCAAATTAAGAAACATATTAGGTCGTCCGATAACTAAATTGCACGCGCGTGCTATCCTCAATTTCTCGAGGTACCATGGAAACTCTGTTATACGCGAACATTTTATTACACAGCTATGCACTCGAAATTAATCCTTTCACAGACCATGTTCGTCTTTTTGCTTATCAAATGTACTCTTTCACAGACAAATCCACCGTTTCGAAAATTAGTTCGCCTTACGGGTGATCCGGAGCGAAGTAATACAATGTCATTTTGTCCTGATTTCGTTGGAAGCTGTTGCAAGCGGCGTACTTACACAGGTGAATACAGACCTGGGTAAATTTTATTTGAAACGAAATTTAAAAATGTCTGTGTGAAAGTATTCATTTCGTAAAAATAATATTGATTCGTTTGAAATATTAGCTGTTTCAAATATAGTACTATATTAATTACTAGACAGCGGATCTTTATGCAATATAAACATTTTCTACTCGATTTGCAACAAACTGCAGTGTAATGGAAATTTATTTCCTTTCTGAATATGTTTAATAGGTTGAAGATAATATAACAGTACTTGTAAATTCTTATCATCTTTTTACTGTTGAAAATTACACCTCCTCGTTATTGTCATAAATGCATAAAATCCACTGTCTATTAATTACAAAATAAACTGATATGTTACTTCAAATGACATTTCAAGTAATGTTACTACAGAGGTGATCCGAGGCATGAAAGTAATTATAAAATAAAATGACACGATGCTTGAAATGATATTTCAGAAGTGGTCAGGTCCGGGTATAAACAGTCCCGTATGTTTCAGCAAAAATACCAAAAGAAAGAGCATAAATTGTGGTACGGAAAGCTAGTATGTAGTATCTGTCTCACAGAAATACCAGAGTTCAGACCGTAAAGCAGGCGTGCGGAGACTTTGCAACAGGATTATCAGAATTTTATTACAATCGTGGTAAACCACTTAAGCAGTGTCGGCGATCTAAGTGCGGATATTCGAGAAAAAGTTTCGATTACGGTCACGGCCGGCGGCTTAGGGGCGCTCGTAAATTCGAGCTAATGATTTCCGATTTTTCCACGTGTACACGTTCACGATCGCATCGTTGCAGGCCTCGAAAAAACCATATCCGTGTTGTTTATCAGGGTTCTAATTACTCGATGCTTCATAGAGGCTTCAGTTGTTACTCCATCTCGGGACGATAAGATCGTACTAATTAACACGCATCGCTAGTTAGGGAGCATTCAGATCGCAAAACGCTGCCTCCGTTATATGCCGCCTCTGTTCAGCGGTGACCGTGCTATTTTTTTTCGCCGGGAATTTTCTCTGTTTCGGACGGGTGAAAGTATTCCACGGCTCCATGTTCCATTTACCTCCATTTCGGCCAATATTGTTCTCCGTTTGCCACGCGGATATCTGCGATGTTATTTGTTTCAGAGGTGTGTTCTCGTAGGAAAACGCGGAAGGTGTGCATTCGATGAAAATGATCTGAACAATAGAGATCAGAACGGGGATCTATATAAAATGCATAAAATCCACAGTCTACTTGGGTAAATGTACCTATTACTGCGTATTGTTAAATTACTGTATTTTTTAGGTTACAATACGTCGAAATAAATCTTCAGTAGTCAAAAATGTTAGATAAAAGATCGATCTCGGTCGCGATCGCCCTCAAAAGTTCTTCTATTTCGTTTACTAGGCATAATTTGCATTATTCCGCAGCGCAATTTGCAGTATTCGGAAGCATACAACTGTGCATATAACTGTAGCTACGTGAACATATATTTTCATATAGCTGCGACAGATACATGCTGCCGAATAATGTTAATTACATCTATATAAATGAGAAAATAGGACTTTTCAGGGCGATCGCGGCCTAGATCGATCTTTTATCTAGCGCTTTTGACTATTGAAAAACTCCATCTTTACATTATCGAAAAATGAGGTCTTTTTAACCCTAATACGTTCCGCATGGTAAAATAATCGATTTCATTCTGTTTGTGTTGCCAGAAATATTTCTTTAAAGTGTCACTCCATAAACGAAACATAATTTGTTGTTTGAAAGCGTGAAATAAAAATAGGTGAAAAATTATTCTAGACTTTCATGTGCAACTATGTTCAAGGAAGGTACGAGGGTTAAGAAACAAAGAAACAATAGAGATTTTAAAAAATGAAGAGGAAGAAGAATTTAGAAAGACAAAAGAGTTAACAATCTGTAAGAGTATATCTGTAAGGTCCCCTTAACCCTCATACGGTCCGCATAGTAAAATAATCGATTTCATTCTGTTTGTGTTGCCAGAAGTATTTCTTTAAAGTGTCACTCCATAAACGAAACATAATTTGTTGTTTGAAAGTGTAACATAAAAATAGGTGAAATATTATTCTAGACTTTCATATGCAACTATGTTCGAGGAAGGTACGAGGGTTAAGATACAAAGAAAGAATAGAGACTTTAAGAAATGAAGAGGAAGAAGAATTTAGAAAGACAAAAGAGTTAACAATCTGTAAGAGTATATCTGTAAGGTCCCCTTAACCCTCATACGTTCCACATGGTAAAATAATTGATTTAATGTTTGTGTTGCCAGAAGTATTTCATTAAAGTGTCACTCCATAAACGAAACATAATTTGTTGTTTTGAAAGCGTGAAATAAAAATAGATGAAATATTATTCTAGACTTTCATATGCAACTATGTTCGAGGAAGGTACGAGGGTTAAGATACAAAGAAAGAATAGAGACTTTAAGAAATGAAGAGGAAGAAGAATTTAGAAAGACAAAAGAGTTAACAATCTGTAAGAGTATATCTGTAAGGTCCCCTTAACCCTCATACGTTCCGCATAGTAAAATAATCGATTTCATTCTGTTTGTGTCGCCAAAAATATTTCTTTAAAGTGTCACTCTATAAACGAAGCATAATTTGTTGTTTTGAAAGCGTGAAATAAAAATAGATGAAATATTATTCTAGACTTTCATATGCAACTATGTTCGAGGAAGGTACGAGGGTTAAGATACAAAGAAAGAATAGAGACTTTAAGAAATGAAAAGGAAGAAGAATTTAAAAAGACAAAAGAGTTAACAATCTGTAAGAGTATATCTGTAAGGTCCCCTTAACCCTCATACGGTCCGCATAGTAAAATAATCGATTTCATTCTGTTTGTATTGCCAGAAGTATTTCTTTAAAGTGTCACTCTATAAACGAAACATAATTTGTTGTTTGAAAGCGTGAAATAAAAATAGGTGAAATATTATTCTAGACTTTCATGTGCAACTATGTTGGAGGAAGGTACGAGGGTTAAGAAACAAAGAAAGAATAGAGAGTTTAAGAAATGAAAAGGAAGAAGAATTTAGAAAGACAAAAGAGTTAACAATCTGTAAGAGTATACATCTCATGATAAATTGGGAATAATATTAAAATAAAGTACAATCGAAGCATTATACCGCAGTAATCGGTACAGTTACCCTATAGCAAATATGCCAAAACGATTTGCATCCGTCAGAACAGTCAGAGGTTCTTGAACGAAATATTAACCCTTCGCAGTCGGAGTTATTCATTGTACATGATTTTTTTCATTCTATGGATATGAAATTGATATAATACGATATGCAATACTGATTAGATACTAACATATTTAATAATGTAAACAATATCGTGAATAATATTACAGTTTTTAATGGTGATTCTGAGTTACTCCTAGACTTTCAAGAATTACATAACTAACTAATGAATAAAACGTAAAAGAATTCAAATATTAATCGTTCTTTCAAGTTGAAATTACCGTAATCATTTGACACGACGAAATCGAATCCAGCTCGAATATTATCGAGTAGTTGTCGCTCGTTTGGGAGCTACTTTTATCCTCGTTGTTACAACTCGCGTAATCAGGATCTCGGATAGTTTCCCTGTTGAAGCAGGTGCGAGGAAAAGAGTATGGCGACGGGGTTGTTAGTCGGGAAGGTTGTCGGCGAAAAAGAAAAATCGATGGGATGGA
Source organism: Lasioglossum villosulum (assembly GCA_963971365.1). Taxonomy (NCBI): domain Eukaryota; kingdom Metazoa; phylum Arthropoda; class Insecta; order Hymenoptera; family Halictidae; genus Lasioglossum; species Lasioglossum villosulum. The sequence continues at coordinate 10,346,043 of OZ020497.1, forward strand.
CGAAGGACACAAAGAGGAAGAAACGTTTTCGCCGATCGATCGGGGACATGTCCGGGGAAGGGTTTCGAGTTTATTAGCGGCGTCGTCAATAAGATGACGACGACGCCTGTGATAAAGGACACGGCCTTATTCTTCGAAAACGCGAAATTACTACAGCAGAACCTCTATCTCGCCTCGGGTTTTAAGGTCGCTGCCGTCAGCTCTGTGTCCGTTAAATGAAACGTCCGTCTGCCGCGCTCGCGTAACACGCTGCGGCGCGAGATCGAACGCCGGGATTTTGATAAATCTGAAGAAGCGAACAGGACGATTTATAATTTATGGAACCGAGAAGCTGACACGGTTGTCCGACGTTGGAAAGCCTGCGGGGGGATCGGTTAGCTACATTGACACTGAGGCGTGACAATTTCGTTAGTTTCTGCTGACGAGCAGTGCTCGGAAAATGAAGATTGTATTTATGTAACTTCGCGAAATTGTTTATTTGATCAATCTTCATATCTTGCTGCTAGTTTTATGCAAAGAATCCAAACGGTATTTCAACACGAAATATCCCATTCTCAAGGAACTGTCAATATTCGAACTGTAATAATTTTGATATAAATCAAATATATGTTCTCGGCGCACGGTTTCGATCAATAATAAAAGCAAAAACAAAGCAAATTAGCAATAATTAAATTTGACTCAACGTTTCGATCCAGGTGTGGATCATTTTCAAGAGCAATTGCGTCTGTAAATATATATGAACAAAATGTACTGGGTATTTCACAAAGTTAATAAAACTGTAAATAATATTTTAAAGAATTATTTATATTTTTGAAACTTTTCTGTACACTTAGCAAGTATGTTCTTTAAAATATTATTTACAGTTTTATTAATTTTGGGAAATATCCAGTACATTTTGATTATATATATTTTCATACGCAATTGCTCTTGAAAATGATCCACACCTGGATCGAAACGTTGAGTTAAATCTAACTATTGCTAATTTGCTCTGTTTTTGCTTTTATTATTGATCGAAACCGTGCGCCGAGAACATATATTTGATTTATATCAAAATTTACGATCGAGAAACACGTAACTATTGTAATAATTTTGATAAGAAAAAGTAGTATAACAATATGCGTGGTTTCATTTTGAAGCTTGAAGTGGAAACTGGAGATATGTTTTTGGTCGAAATGTTACAACTTAAAACGTCTGTGAAAACATTCATAAATTTGCCTTGTGGCTGAAGTTACCGGAGATTTGAAGATCGCGGCGCGCCCTTTTCAACGAATGTTTAGAACTTGATCTACAATCTTTTCTAGCTGCTTTAGTGCACTTTCAATGGAAGATGTACCTTTGCAATAATATCTTGTAGAATCACCCCCTTTAAAGTTGTACCACCAGTTATTGACCACCCTGTATAAGCAACACCATGAGGACATTACGCCACCGAACTTGACCCTCTCTTTTACCCCATAACACAATAATAAATTTGTAGAAGATTCATTCACAGAAATACAGGGTGTTCGACTACAGGTGGGAGAAAATTTAAGGGGTGGTTCTTAACGATGATATAAGACGAAAATGAAGAATAAAAAAATTGCGATTTCGCCTTGGTTATTTAACTATTCAAAATTAAAAATCAACAACGCGTCTAACAAAAGTGTACGTTGTGTACGTCAAAGAGTTCAATGTTGTCCAACGATTTGTTAAACATTTTCACCTTGCTGGGGCCCCAAATGAGAACCAAGTTATGCATGCATCTGTCACTTGATACGTGACTGTCGCGTTATTAATAGCTAAATAACGAAGCCAAAATCGCAATTTTTTTATTCTTCATTTTCGTCTTATATCATCGTTAAGAACCTACCCTTAAATTTTCTCCCACCTGTAGTCGAACACCCTGTATATTTAATAGTTTTACAGAGATTTCAAGATTGCACCGAATTTTCATGTAGAAACATCGTTCACACATTAAAAAAATAACATAATTGAAAATATATTTCTAAAGAAAGTGTAATAATAAATAAATACAAATTATGGTGTACTTTATAACTACTGTACATAGCAATCAACCCAGTATCCAAATAACAATAAATTATTTTACATTTCTCAGGTAATTTAGGTAATTTTCAAATAACTCTCCTGTAAAATTTTCTTTTCTGAATTATGTCACTCTACTTATGGTGTGCGATAGTAGAGTCTTCAAGAGTCAACGTTACACCGAGTGGCTGTCGAGTGTTTCAAACGTCGCGTCGGATTCTCGCGCGAGCCTTATCACGGACTCCGCCAAAAAAGGTAGCGTAGCCTGTGATTCGCGTTTCGAATCGTCAGAAGACGTCCGGCGTTGTTATCAGTCGGCAGCCGAAGAAGCGAGGAGACTCGGTATATTTAAAACGCATTAAGTAGAACGAGATTCGTTGATTGCACGACCGTCGAGCGTATTTCGTGTAAGTACGTGGATCATAAACGACGCCTATGCTTCTCGCCGTCAACGAGGACGATAAGGGTTGAAGTTGAAGGGAACAGCGATGACTGTCAGCTCGTTCTCTCCGCGCGTTTGACAAAGCTGATACGAACGACCACCCTGGGATCGTGGGTATCAACATGATTTGCAAAACTCTACCATCCCCCTTCCAACCAGCCTCCACCCTTCTTTGCAACCCCCTTCGCTACCTCGTGCGCATTCCGAATATCTGTAATACTAGTTGTATCTTTACGAGCGTGAGCCGCAGCGTTCTCGCTGTTCTATCGGCCAGCAAAAATTACGAGCGTTGACGTTTAATTTATTAAATTAGACATCGGTGTAATTATTACGCGGCGATAGCAGTCTAGCTTAATGGTTTAATTCGAGGGGAACGACGCCCCACCGTACACAGGTTTCCACAGTAGCCGTCTTTCCGACGTTATAAACGTCCGTCCCCAGCGAGTTATTGGAAAATAAAGAAACACGCACGGCTTCTAAAGAGACTTTTTGCTGCTGCACGCCGTCCCAAATAGTCGTGTAAAATTTGCTTGGCGTTTTACGCGGGTCTGGATCGCATCGCAAAAGGGAACTCGCGAAAAGTAATAAACATTCCGATACCGACTAATGGGCTAGCGGATGCGATGCGCGGAACCATCTCTCGCAGTCTTCCCCACGGGTTCTCAAATCGGATGGGCAATTATTAGAAACATTGTAAAAGTGACCGAGGGGCTGGCGAGCTTTTTAAAATACGTTATCTTTGATTGCACCGATTGATGCAACTCGTGATTCCCTACGAAATGTACTAAACCACATTTTATAGTTTATGAATAAGAAACCATTACTCGTGAACAGACTGCGGATATTTATGCAAAATAAAAGTATTCTGCATCGATTGAGGGAAGCAGTAGTTAAGTGCAAATTCATTTCATCTTTTAATAGATTTTTTAAAACAACATAAAAGCATTATTAGATTTTTTATTCTGTGCTGTTTAATATGTATTTAATCAAGTTTAAAATTTCTTTAGAAGTGCATAAAAGTCTACTCGCAAATCTATTCTGGAAATAAATGTATCATTAACGGAACAATTTTTACACTCCTGCTTTAACTTTTAAAGAACTTTAATAATTTATTGCTGGCATCCATTCGTCTGTAGATTTTGAGTTACTTACACCCCCGCTTAAAAGTATGTGGACATTTATCGTTGAAATTTGTGTATTATTTGATTATTATTAGACGATATTTATTCTTCACAGAGCTGGGTAAAATAGAACTTGAAATAGAAGATAGTTAAAGTATGCGTGCCACTGAAAATGTTTTGAAACGTATTTTAGGGGAAGCTTGTGTAACTTCAGTGAAAAAGTGATTTTTAAGAATTTTTTTTACAAAAACTATTGGATATATGGAGCTAGACCTTTTCTAGATGTAAACAGATAGTCTTGAAGTACAAATTTTATATTATTTTATAACAAAATTTATATTGTTCAGAAAAATATATATAAGAAATCAAATATAGATATATCAGGTCCAATCAATCCCTAGAGAAATGTGTGAAGAAATGCAGTAAATATGTATATGTAATTATGCAGTAAATAATAATTTCTGGTATAAGTGCATCGAATCCACGGTCTACCAATAAATTATTGTTCAGATAAATTCTCCAATACTGTATAAAATAGATCGCATGAAATTTGATTAAATATCTTGAAGATTCTTTTTCTTCCAGGTGGAGTTACTTTTGTAAGGGAGTTTATATCAACGGACAGAAATAATAGGCGAAGAACATTTTTATAAAAGATTTAAGAACGAATATAATATGAATGTAGTATGTAAACACAAATGCATAAAGGACTACGGTGTATATAGTAAAACGAACGACGTAAAACATTGTATTAACTTTCGAAAATGCTCTGGTTCAACCATTGTCTGTGTACGCACACTATAGGTGTACGTCCAAAGAGTATCCGCGTACAATGGCTTATATTGTTGCTGGATAGGACACACACTATCTACTTTCTCAATGACTTTGAAATCGACACCCTTGCAATGTGAGGCCAGCGTCAACAACAAGATAAAGAGGACATGAAACTGCAACACTCCACACCATAACAAGACTCCGCGCAGTTTCAATAAACTCGTGCGACAATGGAACATCTCGGTTCCTATTTTTGCGAATTTAGTTATTATATTTAATGCCAGATTTCTCGTTAAAGCCATTAACGACTTTGTAGTCACAAACACAATCTTATATATATATATATATATTTCGAAATGTTTACAAATACAAAATATTTTTTTCTCTGAATTTATATTACAAAATTAAGTAATGTTTAAGTTGGAGATGTAATAAAGGGGATTTTAAAGACATATTTAATATTTTATTATTATACTTAACATCACTCTTGCTGGACCCGAAACTCGTGAAATTTTGAAATTTGCAGAAAGTGAACTAATCGTACAGTTACGACAACCTAATTTCGTCTTAAATCGTAAAAATTCATTTTTCTATATATTATTTATTTATTTTATTAACTTCCCGATTCATAGGGAAGTTACTGTAATTTATTATTGCTTTCAACCAAGTGGTGTAATTTGTCTATGTCTGTTTTAGTAATAAACAGTATAAATAGTATTGTAATAGAAATTTGCACACCAATAAAAAAAATAGTATGTAAATACAGTATTCTTACATTTATTTATTCCATCCCTCAGAAAAGCACGGATCCAACCATTCGATAATAACTCCTAAACAAAGCCGTGGACACCATTTTTGTAAAGGAAAATGTCGCTTCAAATGACCCGAGGAACCTCTCCGGAATATTTTTGAGTAATAAAGAAAAATGTGAAAGGCATATTATTTATTAATCCTTTACGTATACTAAGTTTTTAACAACAAATTTTTTGTATCACATAAATTATTTTTAAACCCGAGGAACCTCTCATTTCCGGGAGTTGCACTTATTTTGGGACACCCTGTATTCTTCCCTATACACTAAGTATTAACCTTTCAACAGCGATACCCTGGTCTATTTCGACCCAGGGTATCAGGGTACAAAAAGTGTGTAAAACGTTGTTAAATAAATCTGTGAAGGGTTAAAAATAATAGATAACGATTTCTGCAAACGTCTTATTGAATTGCCCGGGACCTAATGAGTCAACGACGTGGCCTCTCGTATGGGGAAGAGGGTAGAAAAATAATCGGTGAAATCGAGACTGGCAAGCGATCTTCCGAGGACCGAAGGTCCGGGTAGAAGAAGATTTGCGATGCGGGGCGGTTGTCAATTGATGGTCCGACGAATATTTAAGGGCGATGATAAACGGCTGGCTCGATTAAAGGTAATCGTCGATCGGTGGACTCACACCTGTATTCCCAGTAATAGACGGTTGTTCGTCCCTGCGGACAAGACCGGTAGCCGAGTGTACACGCCCATCGTACGGAGCCCCTTTCTCCACGCGATACAACACGGCATATACACGGCCGCCGTAGCGACAGGGAGGTATGCGAGGAGGCTCACGCTTATGCATGCTCGCAGCATCTGTTGCTACAAGACAGACGTTCCCGGCATTACGTTACGATCCCCGTAGCCTCGAGTGGGCCACATATGCCGCCATCGAGCACGTGTGCCCACCCCATCGCGCCTCACGGCCCGTTCCCTATCGCCCAAAAATTGCCCCCCAGCAGGTTCCGTCTCCTCCGACGCACAGTGGTGCAAAATGGCCAAAAAGCGGTCAAAAACGCAATCGAAATTTTGCATACGAATCCGCAAGGAAGTGAGACATTTTATGTCTTTACTTTTTATTTTTGCATGTAACGATGAAAAATGTCAATGTCAATGTTAATCTGAATTTGAATTTGAATTTGAATTTGCATTTGAATTTAAAACTTGAATGTGAATGTGAATGTGAATGTGAATGTGAATGTGAATGTGAATGTGAATGTGAATGTGAATGTGAATGTGAATGTGAATGTGAATGTGAATGTGAATGTGAATGTGAATGTGAATGTGAATGTGAATGTGAATGTGATTGTGAATGTGAATGTTAATGTGAATGTGAATGGGAATGTCAATGTCAATGTCAATGTTAATCTGAATTTGAATTTGAATTTTAATTTGCATTTGAATTTAAAACTTGAATGTGAATGTGAATGTGAATGTTAATGTGAATGTGAATGTGAATGGGAATGTGAATGGGAATGTCAATGTCAATGTCAATGTCAATGTGATTGTGAATGTGAATGTGAATGTGAATGTTAATGGGAATGTGAATTCTCTCTCTCAGTCCCTCTCTCTCTCTCTGACTCTCTCTCTCCCTCTCTCTCTCTCTTGCTCTGACACACTCTCTCTCTATCTCTGTCTTTGTCTGTGGAAGGTTCTAGAGCAAACCGCATTCGAAAAAAAGTCCATTCGATCAAAAGTTATAAGCAGCAACGTGCCCTCTCTCTCTCTCTCACTCTCTCCCTCGCTCTGACTCTCACTCTCTCTCTGTCTCTCTCTCTGGAAGGTTTTAGATCAAACCGCATTCGAAATTTTCGTGACACTTTTTCGTGACACTTTTCGGTAACGCTTTTTTCTGCTATGTGCCAAAGTAAAGACATAAAATGTGAAAATCCGTAAAACCAAAACTATCCAACGAATTTGTTTAAAATTTTGTGGATGGTCGCTGCAGGTACAACGCTCAAATGGCTAAGCAAATTTTTCCAAAAAATATTAAACATTAAGTAATTGGGTTAATTGGAAATCTCTGCTTTCGGTTCATCAAACTTCTTTTACCTCATTTGTGAACAACGCTTGAAATAAAAATTATTTTAAAAATATCTTAGTCCCACTTTAAGTCCTACTTTGTATAATTCTTTTTTTACGCAGAATTTCACAATTCATCCGAATTTGAGACTAAATACTATACATTCCAGTTAGAAAATTGAAATTAACCCTCATTTATCAATAGTGAGAGCAAAGTAATAAGAATCCACGCAACTTTTGTTCGAAATATTTTTTACAAGACTCACCCTGTATAAAACTGAATTGGAGAATTGTTTCTTCGGAATAATCAAACATTTGCCGCTTCTCGTAAACAAAGAAGAATTTTGTGGTGTTTTTGATAAAGCGTCGAAGAGATTCTACTGAAAAGGCTCAGGATCAACGAGTCGCTAAACTGCCATTGAAAGATCGCCTAAGAGGCTCGATTGTAGTGACTAACCGCGCAAGAATGGAACGCGATACAATTTGCCCCCCTTTGGAATTTCATTTCGCCAGCAATAGAAGTTTTCCGGGAAGAGCAACACGGATCCCTTTTTCTTTTCTTTTTTTTTTATTATTTGTCACTTGGATATCACGGATATCGATTCCGCTATTCATCGTCCCGCTGCTTATATGCATATCAATGACGAAAGTCCCGGTGAAACTGATCGTGAAGAATAGAACTCCGATCGGGAATTTAACGAGCACGTGTTGAACTGTCGCACGGTCTTGCAAAATCTCGTCAAATTCAATCGATTTTCTATTACACATGCTATTCCAATTCATCGTATTGTTAATCCCTTCCCGTACTATTTTTTTCATAACTACCTGCAATCAACTTGGTACAATGGACTTTCACAGGTGCAAGAACTTCTTTACGTTTCATAATTTCCTAGTATAAAAGAAGATTTATATTTACTCATATCTACATTTACAATACCGTTGAAAAGGTTGCAGTTGGACAACATTTAAAAAATGCTGCTTATAGATTGTTTGTAAATGGTACTTAACTAATGCTCTTATAGTACATTACTCGATTCATTATTCGAATTATATTATGCATTATACAAATTCATTAACCAATACTCTGCAATTAAAATACTATTTTAAAAACTGATTGATTCAATCAAATGAAATATTTCATTCTCAAAATTGGACGCATACTTTCAAACAAAATACGTATTTTCAAATATTCTGTTAAAACCTGACTGCATCAAGGAAAATATTTCATTTTCAAAGTTGCACGCGCATACTTTCGAATGAAATATTTATTTTCAAATTTTCTTTTAAAAACTGATTGCATCAAATAAAATACTTCATTTTCAAAGTTGTACGTAAAATAAAATATTTCATTTTGGAAATCGTACGCACACTTTCAAATATTCTTTTAAAAACCGATTGATAGGATTATTTACTATTTAAAGTACTATTTCGCTCAGCCCTGGAGCCAGCTGATAGTTTTCTGCAAAATGAACTCGCGGCAAGGGACGAATAAAAAGATCGTCTTCACAATTCCGCGAACCCCATATTTCTGAAATCGCTGTGCCTACGTAATGAGCAGACAGTGGCGGATAAAACGCATAGAGGCGTGCTGTGAGGTTAATCTAGTAGCTGTCCCGTCTTTCTCGATCCTGCGTGTCCTTCTCTGTTCGTCTCTCATTCTTGCCTGGCTCACAATAAGAAGCAGCGGCGCGGGTCGACCTTCAAAGATTGCCGGCACTGGCCAGCGCATGATAATTATTATCGCGCGCGCGAGCGCGAGCGCTCATGTTGATCCGCGTGTACACCAGCACACACGTAGCTTCGTTTTTAATCCTTTTGATATTCTATCGTCCGTAGGATCGGTAATGAAACTTCCCACGCGATGAAACCGCGAGATCCGACTGGAATTTCGTGCATTATTCTCAGCTTTGCTTACGTATTCTTTTTTTCCTTCGACAGCCATTGCATTTTGCGAAAAATATTCATTGGAACATCGATGATATACGCAACAACCGAGTAGATCGCACGGTGGATGAAATTTTTGTGGACAAAGAAAAATCGGAGAATCGTGCGGTATGTTGGTGGACGAATAAATATTTATTGCACGATGTCCGTCAGACACCTGTGATTTGCTAACACATATTTAGTTCTCTTTTTAGTTTAGATATCAGCTAGATGTAGTGATCAATGCAATTAGACTAATTAATCGGTGAAAACGTGCGTGGGATTATTTCCAGTGCACAGGTTCTTTGTGCATAAAAAAATACAGTTTTGCATAGTCACACGACTGAGTTTTTATATAAGTAACGTATTAATCTAAAAACTTTGTTCGATTTTTGTGATTGCCGCCTTTTTTTGTCTGGAGTGGTCAAACTGATCTAATATTATTATATGCAGAGTGGTATTTTTAAAATTTTATTTGTAATTTCTACCTCTTATTTGCTGTATGTATTCCATTTGCTTTGTTACGTCCGAATTATAGAAATATTAAACAACATTTTCAGATGTTTCCTTATTAAAATCTCGATTTAAAAAACCCTGTAAGTTTTTATAAAATTACTCGTTGAATTTTAAATATCTTTACTTCTGATTTGTTTGTATTCGATTCGATTAGAATTGTAGAAATATTAAAAAACATTGTTAGATGCTTCCTCGTTGAAATGTTCGTTTATAAAAATCTAGTTTTTATAAAATCACTCTTTTAATCTACGTATCTCTACATCGATAATGTCAGATTATCTCGTTAGGAAATCTTCTCATTTACAAATTGAAAATACACATATTCGGCAGCACTGTAGGATCAATGTCTGTCACGTTGAGAACAAATATATTTTCCAAACTGTGGCTCTAATAATTCCATCTTCTGCATGAGCCAATCATCATCGCTCTGACAAAACTTTCGCATCGAAATAGGCGAGATATTGAGACAGAGGTGTCGAACTTGACGGTATCCCTGACTAGAAGACTATGTGCATAGCATGCGTGAATTTTTTCGCGTATAAAGACGGCCCTGTGCATCGAGCCTGGACGAGGAAAGACGGTTACGGTTCGGAACGCATCCGTCCTCGTGTGCAGATGCACGCACGCGTGCATTTGCGGACGAGATCCAACGGTAGACAGTGTTTGCATCATACTTTTATCGCCTAGGTTCCGTCTTCCTCCAATTTAATAAAAATAACCGGAAGTTGTATCACACTGGTGAGCTCGCCGCGAACGTTAATACCAACGTTGCGTCCGCAACTATACCAATACTCCTCTACGCAACGCAACAATAGCATGTCTACAGACCACATTGGTTACGTTACACAAAGTTTCGAGTAGACTGCGGTAATTTATGGATTCGAGCCTCTCCAGCTGAACGAGACGCGGAAAAATAACGATTTTAATCAGCGATCGCAACAAACAGTTCGCTTCTGTAATATAATGAATTGAATGATATCGGCGCTAGGTTCGATCATCTTTAGAAAAACAACAAACGTGCAATTATTTAAGCATGTTTCTAACGTTTCGATCCCGATGTGAATCTGTTTCAAACAGACACTTTTGCGTCTGAAAAATATGAGAAAAATTAGAAAACCAAACAAAAAGAAAAATTTTTGTTTTCCACATAGAAAAAACCAAAAATTAAATTTCATATACGTATTTGTTGTATGCAAAATGGACATAAACATTTTAAAACAAAAATTAGTGAGTTGCGTTTGAACAGTAATTTAGCCCATGATGGTAGATATGTAACTGAAACGTGCGCTGAGGCAAAAGTGTCTCTTTGAAAAAGATCCACATCGGGATCGAAACGTTAGAAACATGCTTAAATAATTGCACATTTGTTGTTTTTCTAAAAATGATCGAACCTAGCGCCGATATCATTCAATTTATTATATTACTAATTTTCGATCGAGAAGAATTTAACCTTTAGTTCGCTTCTGTGTTTAGAAAAGTTCTGCTCGAACTTATACTGTGCATCCAAAAAGTAAGGAGCTGTCGTAAGTGTTGGGACAACGTATAAATTGTAAATTGTAACACTGCTTTTCTCCACATTAGCATAATGGAAACACCATTGTCACGGTTGTCAATTTCATGAGCATCAGAAGCAACAAGTCGTATTCGGTGTATCTATGCCAAGCAAGGACTACAAATATGTCCTAAAATATTTAATTGTGTTTCTTAATGATTCGGTTTCCACTGGAAATTCTTCAATCCCGATTGCTTAGATATGCCTGATTTGTTGAAAATTTAATGCAGTTTAAATGTGCAAAAAGAATTGTGCACTTATTGCGATGTGAATTTGTTCTTTTTTTTTGTTCTCGAAGTGGCGTTCTTTTGTAATGGTTGGGATGGACGTCATTTTTATGAATACAAACCATATTCTTAGTGTTTTCATGTGGAATAGTCAAATTGTTATGGTAAGGAGCTATCGTAAGTGTTGGGACAACGTACAAATTGTAAATTGTAACACTGCTTTCCTCACATTAGCATAATGGAAACACCATTGTCATGGTTGTCAATTTCATGAGCATCAGAAGCAACAAGTCGTATTCGGTGTATCTATGCCAAGCAAGGACTACAAATATATCCTAAAATATTTAATTGTGTTTCTTAATGATCGGTTTCCACTGGAAATTCTTCAACCATGATTGCTTAGATATGCCTAATTTGTTGAAAATTTAATGCAGTTTAAATGTGCAAAAACAATTGTGCACATGGCGTTCTTTTGTAATGGTTGGGATGGACGTCACTTTTATGAATGCAAACCATGTTTTTAGTGTTTTCATGTGGAATAATCAAATTGTTATGGCAAGCACTGTGTTGAGACGGTCAGAAAGACTAAGCGAGGATGACAGCCAATGAAAAGCGCTGTTTTCACTTTGCTAGATAATTTTTCGATATCAAGAGAAGATGTAACAGATATGAACATATAAAGAGATGAAAAGCAAAGAAAAAATCAAAACCGTCAGCAGCAAAACTAGCAAAGCATCTGCTTCAGAAGATATAAATTTTTGTACTGTTTGTACGAAGAGCATGCTACAAAAGTTGAATCGCTCGAACTCCATCAAATGCAACTGCAAGAGAGCTGCGCACTTGCAATGTGCTAATCTGCCTGCAAGTTATTTTACATCCAAACATTGTGAAAATGAATTAGTCGATTAAACCCGATTATTATTTTGTGATAAATGTTTATTTTCTGTCAAATCACGATCCAAACAATAAATACTCGATGAACATTGAATATAAAGTGTTTTGACTTAATTTCAACATTTACTTTTCAAACTATTTTTCCGGAAACATTTTTTTCAGAAGATTCACTATATCTTTTCATCTATTAACGCTATCATTATATTTTCAGCAACGGAAATGTAGCTTATTTTTTTGCGTAATAGTCATCAATGAAATTTTAAAGAGACAAAACAAAACACGTCCCAATCTTTACGACAGTCCCCTACTTTAATTCGATTAATTCGATTTTCAATTCTCGAAAAATTCATCGTGATCATTTTGTAACAACAAATATTACAAGCCTAGCTTGGGCTCTACTTTCGTCTCCACATTTCTGAGATATTTTTACATGAAACAGCAGAATGAAATACCTCGAATTCCAAGGTAGAAGTTACGTTAGAAGAAGAAACATCGTAATCCACGACACAACATTCAGCAGCGTTCAAAACACTATTTTCCGTTGCCGTCCGTGTACATGAACAAAAGCGCTTGCATTTACGAAATGACCGGAATATATCCAACAGCTCGGTATCGTGATACACGATCCGAAGCTTCTCAGAGATCAGCATACACTGCCGAAAATTAGTACGTCTGAGAGCTGTTCAATGTACACAGACGCTATTCAGATTTGGTCACCGAAATCGGAGAGCTGTGATCCATGCGGACACACACGACCTCTGAATCGTTTGGCACCGAGGATGTTGAAAAGCGAAGCAGTTGACTGGATTTCAAGAAGCCCTGTGAGTCCACCATGGCAATTTCGAGGAGGATTTACCGGCGGGACCCGCCGAGGTATTACTATTCGCGGAGGAAATTCCAGAGGATAACGCCGCGCCTAACGCGCATACCATAATGATCGGTCAGCTTTTTGCTCTCGAACGCGGCCGAACGATCCGAGTTGTCGATGTTACACGACAGCCACTGAGACCTGGGACTCCTCTTCCCTCATCTCCGCAGCCCCTGGCCACGCTCGCGATTATTCTTTGCCAACCGTTAAATCGTTTACTACCTAGTAGCTTGTAAACGAACGGAGCTGCCGGTCTACGCTGGCTCGTCTCGAGTCTCTTTTCCCTTTTTCTCTTTCTCTCTATCCTCCTGACTAATCAGCAGCGTCGATGCACCGGCGCGATTTATGGTCCAGAGATCGAAATCCCGACACTCGTGCGAAACGCTGCCTCATTGTTGCTGATAGCCGCGGCACACCAGCAAGAAACTTTCGTCTTGCTTGATCGCGCTCGACTAGGTTTATTCTTTCTTCCTTTTCCCCCGTTCTTATTCTTGCTTTCAGTACTGCTCGCGTCATCCACGATCTAGAATCTGATATTTGGCCTGACGGACGCCGATCGATCGCTCCGCGTGAGCTTCCATTTTTTTCAGAAGAGCCGCGCAGCTTGTCTGCTTTGGCTTCTACGTGGATCAACTTGTCGTGCATAGAACTCGGCTGGTTTATTGTGATCGGTAGATCGTGGATCTACAATCGCTTTAACTAATTCGAATTTGATGGAATTTTTGTGCAACATACAGGTGAAAAATTCGAACTTCTTTCTTTCTATAATTGGCGAAACTTCCGTTTATAGCAAAAATCAGAATTCGATGAAATTTTGAAAATAGGTTCTTTTTAGACTAAAGTGACGATTGCTTGAAGGATTTTTGGCGCATCGAAACAATTTTTTTATCATTTCAATGTCGCGCTCTACCTTATCGACTTACCGACTTTATATTTTATATAGAATATCTTTAATTAGTTGTAAAAAGGGATTACCACCAGCCAAGTTCACCTCACAGCGCCATAAAAATTTACACATATCATCTATAAACGAATCCCTTTAATTTAATACGACCTAATCACAACTCATACTAACACATTGTCACGTCCGGTGGTTCTGTCATAGATAGTAATTAATAAACTCAATCATATATTTCTTTTCTTATTTGTTTTATTAATATTGCGCGAGAACTGTAATCAATTATTATACCAAATGTTATATTGAATATTGAATTATCGTATTTTATACCGTACTGCGTGCGATCGAATTAAGAAGAGTCTATAAGATATATTTTGCAGCGAACTACATAGGATTGTTAACTCATAAATAATAATATAACTAAATAATAAATGAACTTTTCGGGTTAACCTAATCCAAACTAATTCTCATCGCATAATCTTCCCATTGTAGATATTGGTTCACTTGGTTTAACAATTTAATAAAGTACAAAGTCGGTAAGTCAGTAGTCGCTAAGGTACAGCGCAACATTGAAATGATAAAAATTTTTTTTTCGACGCGCCAAAAATCCTTCTGGCAATCGTCATTTTAGTAAAAAAAGAACCTATTTTTAAAATTTCATTCAATTCTGATTTTTGCCATAAACGGAAGAACAGCCCTATAATTTTAACATGTTGGAAATAATCGACGTCCGTTGGAATAAGTGGCAACAATTTCCTTCCTCGATTATTTGAACTAATGCAAATTGGATTTTATGGAACTTTTATGCAAGAGACAAGTGATATTTTCAATAGTATGTTGGAAATAATATTTCTGAATGAACGCGCCCTAGAACGCGCGCGATTCTCCACGCATTGTGTTCTTGAAAATGAAACAGCCGCGGATTTCACCACGTTCTTTTCGCCCCTTTCTTCTTCTGCGAAAGGGAATACGCCCGTGGGTTTTTACTAACGGTTAAGTCATTTACAGGCTCGTATTCCGTAAACGAAGCCTCCGCTGTAGCATGTTTAAAGCCATCAATAATTTTCTCGGACCCTAATGACAGCGAATGATGCCCCGTGTAATTTGTATCTATTAGGGGAGGGAGAGGTCGGAGCATGAAAATTGTCGTACATACGATTTAGTTATTTTGCTAATTAGGTAATCAACTGTGCGTCGAATGATAAACGCGAGCATCTCAGCGCAGCAGTTTCCTAGAACGAGCTGCAATTTTAAAACGATGCCAATCCCCTCTTTCTCGACTCATTTTTTCCTTAACAATCGGGAACGACAATGAGAGGAATCTGCCAATTTTCTTAGTGGTTGGTTTGTGAATTTCGCAGGAACAAAATGACGGGTTCGAAATTTTTCAAACTACAATTATTGAGATTGCAAAGATGAATTAATAATTTTTCGTTCCGTTGATTATATTAAAATTCGCTGAAATTCTAGGTAACTACATTCCTGTTATTCTTATAATGCAGTGCAAGATAGTAGCTTTTATTGCTCCGTAGATGAAGGAAACGCACGAGATCAAGCAAAATTGTTTTACAAACAGAAGGTATTTTATCGTTAATAATATTTATTTTATTCTGTCTCCTCATTTCTTCTATTCCTAATTACTAGACTGTGGATCTTCATGCAAAATAAAAATTGTCTGCATCGATTGCAGGACATAAAAACCAGATTGAATGTTACATCTTCCCTTAAAGATCTTAATAAAAGAGAAATTATATATCGACACCTTCAATTCTTTATATTGTTCAACAATTTCGAATTCCATATACTCAATTTTGCTATACAGTGGGTAAAAAAAGTATTGGCACACTCTTAACAAGGCAATAACTTTTTAACACAGGATGCGAAAAAAAATTTTGTCAAAAATTGCAATTCATCGGAATTGTAGCAAAAATACTAGAAGTTGCATTTTACAACTTTTTTATGTGGGCCAATATTGCAAATTTTAAAAATACGTTTTGTAGACCTGTGTCGATTAAACATATTCTGAAAATTTCGTCAAAATCGGCCGACGTTGCAATGGGCTATAACTCTAACTAATTGCTCTAGCTTCTCAAAAAAATTCAAATCGTATAATACGATATTTAAAAAGTTATCGCCTTTTTAAGAGTGTGCCAATACTTTTTTTACCCACTGTAAATGCATAATTATCCGCAGTCTACTAATTGCAATATCGAAAGGATAATTATTTCGAGGTTGACATTCAGTACTATTCTATTCTTATTTCTTATCAATGACCATTAATAATGTTCAAAAATGGAAATACCAGGGTTCACACATCTCAGCTGATCCACCAATTAATCTTAAAGGTTGCCTCATAAAAATAACAACTTCAGTACTATTCTACTCTTATTTCTTATCAACGACCATTAATAATGTTCAAAAATGGAAGTACCAGGGTTCACACATCTCAGCTGATCCGCCAATTAATCTTAAAGGTTACCTTATAAAAATAACAACTTTGTAGAGATTTTCCTTAACTGTCAATATAAAAGATGTTTGGATAACGATTTCATTATTTTCCATAATAGAGTTTTTATAATTTGAACACTTGGAACACATAAAGCCGGTAATTTAGTGATAAGATGAGACCGTGGTAGGTTCAGTGTTAAAAAGGAACAGCTGTGTTATTACCAGACAAGTAAATAATAAAATACACCTACTTTGTACGGAATCTCCGTCAAAAGAAAATTGTAACCAGGTCGGTATCGATTCTGGATGTTCAAGTCACAGCGAGATCGGCTGCCGTTCTCCGTGGAAGACGATCTTAGCTTCCCGGATCACGTAACGCTCGACTTTCTAAGCGGTAAGAACACAATAGAAAATCGTCGCGAGCAATAACGGCGAATAATTCCACGGCGGATCGTATTGTAAACGTGTACGCAAGAAGCTTTCGGCGTTCTGCGGCACACGATGCAAAGTCCGTGGGGTTTCGCGGGGAAAAACGGGGTATATATCGGCGAACGCACGGCAGCTTAATAGCTTGTTAATAATGAAACGCGGCGTGGAAAATCAAGCGTGCGGTTATTGAACGCGCTCGAACATCTGAAACTGCATTTAATGGCGCGCTCGGGTAATTACTCGCCCGGCTAATAGACGTTCAAATAATCGAGACTCTGTTATAATTATAATACGCCGCCATCGCATCGGAAGACGCGTCGCGAACGTGTCGTGGCTCGACTCGGCTCCGCTCGGCGTTTGTTCAAAGCGGGAAACCCGGGAGTCTCGTGATAATTAAGAAAGAATACCGTTCGACAGCCATCGCGTGGCTAATTAAACATGTTTTCGATCGGCGACGCGACCGAAAACGTGTAATTTTTTCTTAACGAGAGAACGAAACGCGTATATATTTATATACATATATGTATGTGCACATACGTTTGTCGTAATTACACGAGGGAGCTCGGGGAACATTGTATACAGGCTGTTTCGGTTTACTGGTCCGCCTCTCCGTTAGATTTAACACCGGTACAGCTTCGGACAAAATGATAGGACGCTCTCTATGTTTCTTCGTGTTTCCATATGATATCGGGAACAAATGTGCGTTAACATATTTTCGACAGATTACACTGTCCAACACCAAAAATGTTTTCATATAACTGATGGGTGGATCTTATAGAGTTTTTTGCGCTGATTCCGAATCTGTCCTTAGTTTTTCTCCTACACGCACAGTTTTTGAAAAACATGACTTTGAAAAAAACCTATTTTTCAACTTTAAACAAATGTTGTGACGGTATTATAAAAGATATTGAATTGTTCTTTGCAGCAAAAGATTCTGTAGACTTTTATGAATGTCATGTTTTTCAAAAACTGTGCGTGTAGGAGAAAAACTAAGGGCAGATTCGGAATCAGCGTAAAAAACTCTATAACACCCACCCTTTAGTTATATGAAAACATTTTTGGTGTTGGACAGTGTTATTGCATAATTTTGACAAATCTATGGTACATGATTAAACACATTTTAACGGAACCGTCAATAGTAGAGCTGTGACTTATGAGATACCCGGGTACCCGGGTTACCCTTGAGATACCCGGGTAAACAAACATTATTCGGGTACCCGGGTACTCGGGTAAACAGCGTTACCCGGATACCCGAGTATTCGGGTAAACAAAAATTACCCGAGTACCCGGGTATCTAATGAATAGACTGTGGATCTTTATGCAAAATAAAAATCGTTTGCGTCGTTTACAATGCAATTCGTGTGTTTTTAGGGGGAATAATTAAAAAGTCAATTATTTTATTATGAAATTAGGCATTTTTATTTTTATGTAAAAATACCAAGTCTACATTTTCCGGAAATGGACACGTACGTTTCGAAGTAACGATATTGCCAGCTGTGGAAAAACTCACTCAGAGTAGTAACCAGTTGTGAGACCTCATGAGGTACTCGGGTACCCGGATACTCGGCTATCTCATATACCCGGGTAAAAGTTCGAGCTGTAGTCAATAGCAACAGCAATTTTCATTGTGAGCTAACAAGTCATCCTCAATAACGTTATCTAATAGTTTAAGACTGCGATGTAAAAGAAAATTTCTATGCTTCCTTTTAGTACAGCACAATTATTGACAATCATATTAATAAGATTATACAGGGTGAGTTACCTAACGTTTCTCCCTGAAATATCTTTGTTTTTCCAAGTTACAATTAAATGTTTTCAGGATAAAGTTGAATGATAACATGGGGTTCACATCAAATACCAAAGAAAGTTGTTTCGTGTGTCGCGATACAATGTGTCCTTGAATAACCTTGAATAATTATAATCGCTGTATTCGTAATGAAAGTGCCACATGCTATTGAAACAGTTATTAGACAAACGTTTTATTCAAGTATGTTACTAGTTGATAATGAAGTTGGTTATTAAACAATTAATTGTAAGTCATTGTACATGAACAATTGAACGGACTTTTGCATAAACACGTACACAAGACCGTTTGTAATTCATATTCCGTGTATATTTTCTAACGAAGGGAAAAATGTTTAAATATTAATAAAACATCACTGAGGATGATTCATAACACTGCTCTATAATTTCAGTAAATACATGCTAATACATGTAAAATGTTTCTTCGTGTAACATACAGTTAGGTTAATGGCAGCTTACAGCCGTACTTCGCGTCTACTCTTGTTAACTTCGTACCCTTATTACAGTATCTTCGTTCTCTTCTTTTTTCAGTGCATTATCACTGCAGCATCAAGCTGTGTTATTCTCACTGCAGCATACTTACACTGTTCAAATATAGTTTGACTACATCATTATACAATGTAGTCGCCAGAAAGGAGAACTCGTCTTTTCTTATATTCAAGAACTTTGCAATTAGTTCTTTTGTAGTAAATTTACACCAATGCGATAAAAATCTTCGAAAACACGAATGATGAGATTACATATACGCCAACCATACTCTCAAAAACTAACATGAGAAAGTATTGTTACATTTTTCTTAGTTTTAAGAATACTAAAATGTCCTTCGTTGACTAGAAGATTCCTCGGGCTGAAAATGAAATTAATTCGATCAAATCAAGTTAAATCAATTTAATATTATTAAATTTACAATTATTGAGATAGTGAAGATGCATCCATGAGGAATTATTCAACAATTTGATTTTTATGGGTATGTATTGTTTTAAAAAAAAACTTTTATTGCACCGTAAACCCAGTTCAAAAACTTCGGATACGCTATAAATGCATAAAGATCGAATTATTACCTCGGCACTAAAAAGCGATCTCTAAGAAATTAATAGCAAGATTCTAAAACAGAAAAATTCAACTCTCATTCGCGAGATACTTAAGAGCTGAATCGATTCGGTCGAGTAACTCGAAAAAGGACAATCGAGATGTGAACTTTTGATTGTTCGAGTCAATTTCATCCCGTTTTAAGCACGGCAGCATGTTATAGTTCGCAATGCGTGAGCAGCCGACTTCCCTGGAAACTGGAAGATGAATGAAGAAGATACGCATCGTTCGCGAAGTGCAGGAAGAACGTAATTCCTTGGACCTAGCCACCAAGTCCTGCCATCTTCGGCTAATTCCACACGATAAGCGTAGATCTCGGCTCGACTTCCGCCATTATGATCGGAGATAGACGTTTGACGGGCGTTTCTATCGATCTCTCTTACGGTATAACCGCAGGTTTGCTAGCTTATCCGATATATTCGGAACAGTTCTTTCGCTCGACGTAATGCGTAAAACAGAAATTCTTTTGTACATCTTCATACAGGGTGTCTCCAAAAATCTGTCAGTCTCTGACAGCTGATCTTTATGAATAAAGGAACAAAATTTCTCTGATTCCTAAAATTGATTTCATCCCTTAATGACTTCGTCACACTATAAACAATAGTACAGTATTCTTAAATTTTTCTAATCTTCGACTGTTTTACATTTGAAGCCATCACCATATTTACATTGAAAGAAGCTTACATAAAAATTAATTCTAAAACATGATTTTATGTTCACAGCATTCAAAAAATCAATACTATGCGAGATACGTATGAAATTAATTAATAAATTGTAAGAAACATTTTGTGAAAAACCATGTTATATGTGTGGGGGTAACCCTTAAAAAAATGCTTTATATCCACTGTTAATCGCATCAGGGCCAATCATTACAACTTAGCTGCCTCTCTTCATCGTGTAAATATTATTGACGATCCCAGATGTAAGTGTAACTTAGCTTCTGAGGATTTGGATCATGTATTCTGACAGTGCTGTTTATATGAGTCCCAAAGAATCAAACATGTAAATAATTTACGTAAAATTATATATTTTTTGCAGAACCAAAGCCTGTGAATATATTTTTCAGTTTCTAAATGATTGTGATCTGCATCTCTAGTGGTTAGTCATATTGTAAATGTACTCAAACTGTAAAACTAGTGTACCTTTGTTAAAGCCGAAATAAACCTACGATAGGTTTCAGTGGCTCAATAAAAAAAAAATGTGTGGGCGCGTTAGACTCTTCCGTTCTTTTACGTTGCTTCTCTTCGTGATGGGGTTAAATAAAGAATACAGCAAGCTGTCCCGGAGTGACAGGATATTTTATTTACTGGAATTCGATTAATATGATCCCGTGAAAGATTGATTATTTGCACGGTTACAGAGACCAACTAGACATTTTCGAGTTGTTCTCCGATCAATTTAGAACACAGGAACCCGCTAAATATTTCACGCAGTTTGCGGCGCTGATACCTTGAAAATTTCAAGAACCGATCCGTTCAACATCCAGCTCTTAATTTCCCTGTTCCTGCGACCGGATTCCCCTCCGCCCTCTCCGCCTAACCGAACGACTAAATATACACCTAACTCGGTCGTATTCTGATGCAAATCTGCGAATGCAAATTTAATCGAAACGCAGTCAGCCGAAGGAAACACGGAACGTATCGGGCCACCACATGCGCGCATCCTTCTAACTAAAAATACTTGAAATTTTCTACATACTTCCGTTTCTTTATTAACAATCGTCAGACGTGACAACCGGAAGTAAGTTCGTCAAACCTACCCGTTAACTTGCAGCGAGGAATAAGGATCACCGACGGAAACCGTGCACGTACTATTTAAACCGGGTGGATATCAATAACGTAGTAGTTTTTGGGGGATTTCATTGATTTCCGATGGAGTCGCGCTCACGTGTATGTACAAGGACGCCGGCCAAGGTAGGCTACATGCACAACATTGTAATTGATTGGACCTGTGGCCTGATAACCGCTCGGTGACCTCACCAACCCGCTCGATACGCGTACCCGACCACGGTATAATTATTTCTTCTTTCTGTGCGTTCGGAATCCCGACGGTTCTATCTCGCGGAACGCTCTCAAATCGATCACGCGAATTATGTGCCTTTCAACGCGGGAAACCGACGTTTTTACGAATCGCAATCGCCCGGACCGCTTCGGCCCGATATCGAAAAACGCGACCTTTTCAGGCGGAAACTACGATTATTTGAAAAGGCAGTTTGTAAACACGCCGATATTCCCCAAGTTCTGCTCGCTAATTACAAGCACACTCCTCAATAAAATAACAACGTGTGTGTGTGCAGTGATTTCTCGAAGAATGAAGCACACGGTATCGTAATTATTATGATGCAGGGAATCTGGTAACAAATACAATTCACCTTTTTGAGCAAGCAGAAATTTTGAGGGTGAAATGGTACCAGGTCGTTAAGTATGAAACTTAAAAAATGTCAAGAGGTTTACGTTTCCTTTGTGAAGTTTCATACTTAACGACCTAAGAGCACACTTAGTGGTAATATCTTTCATAGTTTAATTTTTAAAATTGGCACATGTTGCAGAAACGGAATTTGCGAAATTCGAATGACAAATTATTTCATCTTGATTTCTGTTCTTCTTCAGCTTATTTGGAAAGCCAGCATGATCAACTTTGTGTACTAGTAATAATTGTGTAACGATTACGACTAATAATTACGTATTTCTCGATCGTAAATTTTTAATATAAATAATTTTATACGGTTTTACTTCAGTTCTATTTGGACCAGCATGGAACTCAGTCATTTTTTAATTTCTTCAAACCTATCTTTATACATAGCAAGTATGGTTTTCTTTTTCTAAAGTATTAGTTACAATTTTGTTCTTCTTGTGAAATGCCCATTACATTTGTCGATTTTTCAGACGCAATTGCTCTTGAAGATGATCCAAAACCGGATCGAAACGTTGAGTTAATTTAATTATTGCAATTTTGCTGTGTTTTGTTTATTATTGATCGAAACGGTGCGCCGAGAACATATATCTAAAAAAGTTTAGATTACGACTAATGCGTGTCATTCAGAAATGTTGTGCTGTTTCCAATTAAACGATACGATACTACTTTGTCCAGGAGCGTTATTCATCGTTGTACGTGTCTCGTAAAGCTCGCGCGCGCGCGCCTTCCGAAAACGGGGAAACGAAACGTACGGGCTTCGCGCGGTCGCTGGTAGAATTTGTATCGCGTAATCGTTTCACCGTTTCACGATCAAAAGCGTGAAATGCCGTTGAAAAGATCGTGGAACCGCCGCCGGGAGGAAAATAGCGTGTTCCATCCCGCGACAAAAGACACTACTTGCATCCCCCGTAACGTTTACGCCACCACGCGTTGTTTTAAAGAACGCCGGGGACAAGGGAGGCGGGCACAGGGGGTTGGACGGCGGAACAACGTTACGTCGTTTCATTGGACACCGGTGTCTAATGCCCACAATTTTTGTTCTTCCTTCCTTCCTTTTTTTTCTCTCCACTTTCCGCCTTTTTTCTCTTGATTTTATTTTCCACCGTAATCTAGGAAACGCGCGACGGTCCCGGCCGCCAACGGAACACACAAGTCCCGGCGCCTTTTTTTCCCTCCCGTGTATTCCCCGGGATCCTCCCCACCATCGCGGCCGAGGCGCAACAAAAATTGCTGGTTACACGCTCTAATACGTTTTTTCGTCGTGCTCATTGGAGAACGGCTGTCGCAGTAAAATTTACCAGAAAGCCATGCACCGGTCCGCGCGAATTCCTATTTTTTTGCACCTAGAAAAGGTGCGCACACTCTCTCTGGCCGGTGAAAATAATCCAAAATAAGTCACCGATATCGATCGGGGCCGCGCAAAAAGAAGGAAAACGTTAGTCGGCAGCCACGCGGCTAGCGTGTGTGCTGCAGCCAGCACGCTACCGCCCCGGTACGACCGTCGGATACACACCAATGTTCACCTGGAACACCCCCTACGGCCGACCCCCAAACCTCCGACCACCCCCGTCGGCCTCCTCCGGCGCTTTTATGTTTCGTTTATCAGGCTTAACATGCGACTTTTCCTAGCTATTCGACCGGTATGCACCGCTGCTGTGACGACGCTCGTTCCGAGGGCCACGATTATCTAGATGCGAACAGGCGTCGTCGTGTTCGATCTCTGGGAAATCGAATTGTCCTTAGGAGCTCGTTGCACGGTCATCTAAAATCGTCATTTATCAGAGTCGTCGACGTAAATCCAAAAAACTCGTCGTGTACAATAAAACAATCCAGATTCCAGGTGAAAGGGACATTTTACAGGAGAGTCATTTGAAAATTACCTTAAATTGCCAATTTTTATATTGTACATCGCCAACTTTGCAATGTAAATCAATTTTTTGGTTCTTAGATATTGTACACCAAATACACCACAATTTATGTATGTATTATTATTAAAAAGTATAATAATTAGACTGCGGATCTTTATGCAAAATGAAAAATCGCATTGATAGCAGGACACAGGAGCTAAATAAAAATTGTGTTCTTTTGATTATCGTATTAAGCTGAAAGTAATACATTGGTTTTGTTAAATATTTGTAACACGTTCATTGCTATAAATTGTGCGTACCCGTTTTCGTCATAAATGCATAAAATCCGCAGTTTAATTATTATACTTTTTTTTAGAAATATATTGTTTGAGTTGTTTCACTTCGCGACAGAAGCGACACAAGGAAAAACTACGTTTGTCAGACACGAGAAACTATTTCTAAAATAATCGAATATGTAAACGATAATGATGTCATTTTTGCTATTCTAGCCTTACAGCCCTTTCGACTTTTGATATTATTTTTTATTGATATCTCACACATACAGGACTGATATATTTTCAGTGGTTTTGTTGTTGAACGACACAAATCCCACTTGACAGCTAGACAATAAAGTTATTTAATCATGCAATAATATTTAGAGAATTCATTAATGGTAACTCAAAAATCAGGTTTTTTGACGTGCGTCACTTTCGTAGCAGGGGTGCGACATCCTTTCGTTAGTTTGTACAAATGTTACTGAAATTATATTGTAGAAATTGCAAGGGTTGATTAACAATAATTCATTGACGTGCAAATGGATTTCGAAAAAATTACCATTGGCAGGAGTAACCTGAAAAAATAGACACTTCAGAATCAATATAGTTGGTCACATTATTATTCGGATTACTATTGTTGTACTTGATACGTTGTACAAGAAATGATTTCGGTATCGTGTTTCTCGCCAAGAATTGCTTCCTAACAATAACGTTTAATTAAAAGTAGTATAATTATACAATCTGGAATCAGTATTCGGTGGTTACGCGCATCCTACGGAAGTGTCCACAGGAAGTAGAATTGGTTGGTCATGATCAGACGCGTCAGAAGATTCCGGTTCGAGCATTGTACTTTCTAACCAGCTATTTTAAATCAAAAGCGTACTGATTTGCCTTGCATCTATAAATTTTGTGTTAAATAAATTTATACTCGACATCCAATGCTACATTTATACAAGTTTCAAGTCGCTAACGAATAATATGATCATTTTGAACAATTCTTTGATCTGTATTATTCGAAAAGGAAGTTTTTCAATTTAGTTAATTACAATTATTCGCTTAACGATTGATTTTCACCAACACATTTTGATCAGATACTGCGAGCTTCGTGCAACATGGAAGAAATGGTTCGGTCGTATATTTACTGTTACAACAAGAGAAATAAATTTTCGTGCGCCGCTATTAGCTCAGGATTATCCTTGATTTATAATACTTTATCGAGGATAATACCGATTTCCTAGGTCTCACCACCAGGAGGTCGCGAGGAGTAAAGACCCAAGGGAAATAGATGGAACAAAGTCCCATCGACAGAATCAAAGTTCACTCTCTTTCTCCTTTTTACATCGGTTGTACAATAGACTTAAAACTAACTTCAACGCTAAATTCTTTAGACGAACGTCCCTTCTTCTCGAATCTAATCGTAAATTTAAGTGAATTCAAATAATTCCAAAAATTACAATAATGAATCAGACAATGAATAAATTGAGCCTACAAATAAGGAATGTTTTAGTGTATATAAAGTAGACTATAATTATGTATTTCACATAAAATGTCATTTTATCAATAAGTCCTATACGAAAGTCGTCAGTTCTGGGAAATATAAAACGTGCACATGAATCTTCTGTTACAACGATAATTAAATTATTTCGTTGCAATTCGAAGAATTCAATATATAACAATTATTATTTAACAATTTAATGTACTATTATTCAGTTATAAACAATTCTGATTAAATTACGTAAATAAAAATAGCGTAAAAATGGAACTTTTAAACAATTCGGCACAGTTGAGAATACAATACGAAAGAAGTTTCACCTTTTTCGATGTTAATTCCACGATAGAGAATGAGTAATATGCTTTGTCAGCACTCCCATAACTCTTCTTATTTGTCATTATTCTAATTGCAATTACGAAGCGTAGCGCAACAGATTTTTACAGGATAGTAGCTTCGGCCAATCAGATTTCTTTTTGTATTCATTAAAGACACGATGATTACGGCGTTCGAGGGCTATGATCAACGGTACAGGTTCGAAACGAGAAAATCTCTTGAAATTGTAAAGAATTCTTTACCATTTTTTGCGAGACCGTGCTGTTCTCCCGAGTTAACGTAATTAATGACTGGAGTAACACTTGATGATACATCGATTAAAATGTATAAGCCACCGGAGTTACGGAATCCGACGCGTTTGTTGCTTTCGTATTTCCCTCGTTTCGCCTTCCTTCTGTAATTTCTTTTTCTCTTTCTGTAGCGAGCCGAGCGCTTAGTTTTTAATTCTTTGAAGTATTATGGTTTCAAGGTGTAACCGCCGCTTTAGCTCATGATTTCATTCTGCATGCACCGTGGTTTTACGATTCAGCCGCTTACTCGCGATCAGTGGTTAGTGTACTTTTATGAGGGCACCTTTTTACATAGAATTTCACTCCCACATTTCCTGGGAAAAAGCCGAGTACGTTTTTCGTATTCATAAAAATTGCAGGAATAGTATTAAAATGGGAATTTTTCAACTGAAATTTTATAACATTCCAAATGGAAATTAATATTAAACGATCGTAACCCGGACGCCTTGTCGTTGCCTATTTAAAGAATAATTCTTCTCAAATATAGAAATAGAACACCAAATGTGAAATAATTCACAAGCTTTGATTCGGGTATCGCAAATAATTTTAATATTTAATCGGAATAATCAAACGCGGTAGATTGAATTACAAAGAACGTGTACAAGACTGCCAAAGTGGTATCGAATTGTGAATTTTCACGCGAGAATTGTGTAAAATTCAAGATGCAAATTAATCATTAATTTAATTAAAACAATTAATTAATTATTTAAAATAAGACTACCTTACTTAATTTACATAACTGCAAGAACGTCTGGAAATTGTAAAGTAATTCCCGAGGCACGTCTTTGACAGCTTAAACAATTTTAACATTGAATGAAAAAGTCAAATGAAGTAGGATATTTAACAAAGAATGTGTACAAGATTGCACGAATGGTATTGAAATGGGAATTTCCATGTTGGATGCGTTGGGAAGAATAATTTTTCGCTAATTAATTTGTACGACTACAGCAAAGCCGTGAATTATGAAATAATTCTACGGTTTAGGCAACATAAGTGGTAAATGTAAATTTACTAATTGAAGGAAATATGATGTATATCGTACAATGTATTAAAACCGGCGCTGCCTATTGTTGCAAACTCTCGAATCGTAAAAAGGGTGGATCGCGGTAGAAAGACTAGATGTCTTAATTCGTTCCGCGCCGGGAATCAAAACAGATTTTCCGAGGATTGCAGAGAAGAAGTCGAGCGAAATGAGAATAATCGTAGAGGGCAGCGTCAATGTTTCGCGGAACTTCTATTCGTTGGTGTTTACCAATTTTCTGTAAGTTCATTAATCTCGATAGAGCGATTTTCCCGCTCACTCGAGTGCTTCATAATTATTGACGGCAACCGCGCAAAACTCTCCCCCTTCGGTAAATAAATACTTAATTAATGTAACGACGTGAAATTGTTTCTCACAGAATTATAAGCGGTCCCGTAGACAATTATCGTAATGCGTTGCGTTGATGGTTAATTGAGTAAATCGACGGGGAACCACTGTCGGATAGTCCGGCCGAATCTACGATGAAAATGTAGACATTGTGTGGCCGCGACGGGAAACAAAGGATACGACGCAGCCGTGATCTTGTTACTCTTTTCCTTTGGGGATTTCGCAGTGAACACGCTCGTTAGTATTCTTAATAATACGTTCTAAGCATTATCGCGATGTAAAGAGTTGCCGGCTTGGCTTCCAAAGCAAGCGTAAAGGTTTTACAGCTCGTAGATCCGCTTCTCCAGCGAGAAGCATCAGTTATATACTTTGTACCATAAACATCTCGCAACCCGATCTCTTGCTATACACCGTCTTATTCGTTGCGTTCGCGATTTATGATCGCAAAATTATTTTACTTGCTTCCACTGTTACCCGGACACCCTACTTATTTAACCCGTTAAGTGACAAACACTTTCTTTCGAATTATATAGAGTTTAAATATTCAATTGTATCTCGATCGTAAATATTAATTACTCTTGAAATAATGTTATCGGCGCAACGTTTTCGATCTATTTTTACAAAAATATAGCTATTTTACAATATATCCGACGTTTCGGTTCTGATTTGAACCTTTTTACAAAGGAAATTGCGTCTAAAAAGAAAAAGGGGGAAAAATTTGAAAGTCCAACAGTTTTATATGTTGTTATATATAAAACTTATTAACTGTAATTCAAAGGTAAATTTGAAATTTACACAAATTTACCTTTGAATTACAGTTAATAAGTTTTATATATAACAACATATAAAACTGTTGGACTTTCAAATTTTACCGCCAATTATTGATTTCAAAGACATCGATCATTATGTTCAGTCGATAGATCTAGATACGTCAGCTTTGTTTCCCCTACGATTTGTCCGTTAGATCACACGAATTTAGTACGTTACCAACCAGTATCTCAGACACCACATAATCAAGCATGCCAATGCTATATGATTATAAATAAAGTTAATAGCAAGTATGTATTAACTAATTTCAATCTACATTAATTACATACGATTCATTGTTTACAATTTTTTCTTACTTTGTTCTTTGAATTAAAAATTTTTTTCCCCCTTTTTCTTTTTAGACGCAATTTCCTTTGAAAAAGGTTCAAATCAGAACCGAAACGTCGGATATATTGTAAAATAGCTATATTTTTGTAAAAATAGATCGAAAACGTTGCGCCGATAACATTATTTCAAGATTAATTATATAAAGTTTCTTTCGAATTATCTAAAGGACTGTCGTAAAAGTTTGCGATACGTTTCGTTTTTTAACTACAGCATTTCATAGGATCAGAATTACGCAACAAAATGATACCGTTGGAAAGGTATAGTTGCCAGTTACTTTCCGTCGCAGAAAGTATGAAAATAGCGTTAACGGATATGAAGATTCACAGTTCGTAGTTGCTAGTTCACAGTGCATATTTCACAGTTATAGGTAATTTTCTGAAGACGATGTTTTCAGCAAAAACAATTTAATAAATATTCGATTATTGTACAAAAATCTTTTCATTGAAATTGATCCTATTCTTCTCGACCATCGGGTTCTCGCACACCCCTAGAAATTACCAAATAGAGACCATGTCAGCTTATCAATTGAACAGATTAAGCAGACTCAATTCGAAGTATATAATAATGACTAGACTGCGGATCTTTATGCAAAATAAAAAATGTTTGCATTGATCACAAGACCCAGGAGTGAAATAAAAATTTGTTTCTTCGTTTAATTATCTGATCAAGCTGGAACCAATACGCTGATGTCTTTAATCTTTTTAATATGCCCACTGCTTTAAATTGTGTTTATTCATTTTTGTCATAAATGCATAAAATCTGTAGTCTGATAATGACATTCGAAAATTTATGCTTGGAATTAATGAGTGAAAATTACAGTCAACAAGTAATACATATCCAAAAATAATTGTATAGAGTTTTATGAATATGTAATTTTCAGTATTAAAAAGGGGTTGATAAAGTTTTATCATGCTATTTTGGTAATACACACATTGCGTCATATTATGGAACACGAGTAATCAACGGAGAGATTATTTCCTTGAACATTATAATAATCCATTTCTGTTATGCGTATAATACCTACATGTACAAGGTATTTAAAAATTCTTCATGCGTCATGATTAACTTTCACGTGCATATCATAATTAAACGAGAGTTCCATCAATTATACTTTCCAGGTGACAGTGTAATTAAATGTCCCACTCGCGTTGATGTTATGCAGTATATCCCCAAATAGTATTTGTGAACACTCCGATTTGCGAAAATTCATTGATATTTAAACCGTGATCACTTAAAATCATTTCAGAAATTAACAAATTTTCCAACATTTTTACACAGAGGTGCACATTTACAAAATATTTTAGAGAAAGGGATATTTTAGAAGAAATTTATATTGATGATATTTTTTCACGAAATTACCTCAGGTTCAATTTCGACAATTTTTCCAACATCCGAATCATCTATAAATATCGAATTCGATTACCTCGCGAATCAAGTGCATGTATCCGATTCTGTATTAGCTTTCTAGTAATTTAAACATTGTGTGGAAAGCAATGGTTTTAGGTTGAAAGATAATTAAGCAGAAAGAATTATTAATTAGTATCGTAAGAAACACTTCACTATACATTATACTATTATAATGGCGTAATTTCAATTGTTTTTCAATATTTAGCTATGTTCCACCAATCCAATCATCTTTAAACATTGTTCTTGAATTTTTTGAAAGAGGTCACTCGAAGGGTTGCTTAAAATTCCCACCCCTAAAAAATTAAATGATTTTTTTCTACCCTTACTAATTTGATCACAATTGTGAAAAAATAGATGGTATGAAAGAGGTAAGTACGAGTATTTTTATTTTTTTTTATATTTGAATATTTTAATTAACAACCGAGAAAAAAAATGGTACAGTTAAGGGTATTTATCCTCATATGATCCTTATATCAAGGGTGAGCGACTTGAAGTTTTAGGGGGTTATTTCTCAACCTAAAACCATTGTTTTCCGCACAATATCAATAAAAATCCAGGGTGAGGCCGATTCATCATGTTTAGTCTGCTAGACCCTTTTCATGATTACGCGCGGCAGTAATTTCGAAACCTCGAGAATAACTCCGTTCAAGAAGCCTGTACTTCGTTTTTTCTTATCGGAAGTCCTTGCCGCCTAGATTTCCCACGGGAATGGTAAAGTTAACTCTCTTAAGAAAAACACGCACAAATAGATATACCCTCCGATACAAATACCCGGAGAATATTTGCGAGCGACTAGCTATTTATAATTCTGCGGACAATTCGAAGATCAAGCTGTTCGTTTACGCAATGAAAACGACAAAGCGTCCTCTCAAAGTGATCACGATTCATTTGTAAAAGAAATGCCATTTAATTAATGCTCTTTGTTGCCGTAATTGAATTAATTTCCCACCGATAATCTTATCAATTACGCTCGTTATCGATCGTGTTTGCCGAAACAATGGCACCTAGCCCTACTCCCCTTCGTCACGTTTATTAATATTATTATGTACAAAAATTACTGTTATCGTTCGTGTATAATATCAATTGGTTCGCAACAAAATTTTTTTTGCCAAGAACATTGTCTTCCGAATTTATCTATAACTTTTTCTTCGTTGATGCTATTATACTTTCTCCAGCTAAAATGTGGCTGGCAACTACACCTTTCTAACGGTACAGTAAACGCCCCTTTACTGTCCGGGTTCGTGGGCACGATCACTGTTCAGTCCCTACCCACTCCACTGTCTGCCAACGCGATCCGTATTTCATTCTGTCCTTCTTTATGTTCGGTTATCTATTGATAGTATCCGGGTACGATCACTGTCCGTGCAAAAGACGGTTGTTGGACAGTAAACGAGCGTTTACTGTATACATTTCCTCGCGTAATTCTCACCCTATAAAACATTACAGCTAAAAATCAAAACGTGCCCAACCTTTACGACAGTCCCTTGTAATCCAAATTGCAGAAGATCTAAATAAATTCAATTTCCTCGTTCTTTCAAGGCAACGTACATTCGAAATTACCAAAAGTCACAATGAATCAAAATAAATTTAATAATTCCGTAAGGCAGCGTTCATAAACCACGATGAAAAGATTACAGCTCTTTTCTCGGATTGAGTGGGGAACTTATCAAATCGAGAAGAGGATTAAAAATGGGCGGAGCTTTCGGGCGAGCACGGTAGTTTACCTATGATGATCGCGGGGTTAGTTCGTGAATTCAGCGGCGGCTTGGCGTCACGTATTGCATTAGAGCCGGCGCATTCTTCCACATATTGTTGTGTACACTGGTCTAAACGATGTGTGCATGCCAGCTCGCTGCCAGAACGAGGCAAAGGGAGAAGGGTAGACGCAGTGGGCGGATCGATATTAAAATAGTGACCGAATTCCAGCGTGCCGCAACCTACCCTAACACCCTTGGCTCACCCTTAAACTTGTCTTCTTTCTCTCGGCGGAACCGCATTCCCGTTTTACGCCCCCGTACGAGATATGCTTCTGCACGGAGGGGTCCGCGCAGAAAACTTTCCTCGTACCGGAGAGGAAGGAAAACAGCTCCATAAAGTGGCAGCCGAAATTCACTGCGCCGGGGGATGGGTCTCTCTCTCTCTCTCTCTCCTTTTCTGCCCCTTTCTGTCTAGAAAGAGACAGTGGAACGGAGATAGAGGAGGGAAAAGAGAGGGCAGCGTCTCCTCACAGACTCAGCTGAAAAATAACAGCCAGTCTGCCCGAGAAACGTACCACGGGACCTTAAGGCTGCCATTCGGACGGCCCTGCTCTCGCGCCGTATTTACGGACTGCCTTCTGAATGGTGAATCTTAAACGATGCTGCATCCGGAGAAGCTGGCCTTTAGCGTGGCACGTCTTCCGGCGGAGCTGGCGCTGTCGCGTTTCGATCCGACACACGGCGTTTCGAAACCCGAATTTTCTCTGGCGAATAGAACTTGCTAATGGCCCCCGCTCTTACGTAAACTGGAGATCGTTATGATATTTATTTTTTCTTCTTTTTTTTGTAAAAATTGCCACCAACAATTACCGAAAACAGGAGTTCGATAAAAATGTATTGAGCGAGCCAGCAAGAACTACTATTCAAAATAACTAGTTATCCGTCGATTGTGCTAAAATTTTTTTAATGAATTATGTTACATTTTAAGGGTCGTTGTATCAAAGGGATCTTGAGATTTTTTAAAATTATCACAGCTTTTTGTATTTATAATGCATTATTACCGATGGATGGATGAATTCAGCGATCCATAATTTGTGACCTTCAGTTGACCTTGAAGAAACTTTTGAAAGGTCAAGGTCACCTTGATATTTCAGAATAATGTAATATAGAAAAGAATGTGTATGTGAACAAATGTAATGTAGAAAAATCAAATTGTACTTGTTGAATGCGTTCCTCTCAAAAATTTTGCTTGTCATTTTGCAAACCAATGCTTCTAATTGATTATGAAAGATCAGATCATTTGGTATAACTATAAAAAGGTTATTCTATTTTAAAGGGCGTACGAATACTTTTTACACTCGCTGTATTTTTTGTAACATTATAAAAAAGGAAGATCTCAGGCAAAAACATTTTCTTCAATCAAATTACTAACAGATTATAAAAATTACAATTATTACTGTACGTCTTGCTGGAATATTTCTAAATATATTTTGCAGGCATTATTAAAAACACAAATCAATACATGCACCGTGATTTCCACGACTTTCTCGCAGTTAAAGAATTTTTCTTGAGCCACTTTCCAAGTTATATTACTGCAGATCTATCGAAGCATCTTGGGAAAAGTTTTTCTTGACTCGAACCGATTCAAACTGGCAAAATCGCTGTTGGCACTATCTCAGAAAGTTTACATTTGTATTTCCTTAACTTATTTTCAACCTTTGCCTTTATTAAACGTTTGTCTGGCTATTTTAAGACGTTCGCCACTCGATCTTCTGCTCTGCAAAATCCGCAATTTTTGGAATCGCTGTCTAATTATTTCAGATGAAATTTATACATAATGTAGCTTTTATATATTTATTTGCGAAAGAAGAATTCCTCAACAGTACTTTTTCTCCTTTCCAGAATGAGCCTCGTTAAACCGTAAGATTTCATATCAGATATAAGATTTTATTATCAGATTTAATTACGGTTTTTTTTACACATTTCTTTATAGCATAAATACATACAAACAGTCTACCAGCATGCATATATTTTGCATATTTGGATCCTTATAGTGTACGATGTTTCTACGTTTCGAATTTTCTTTAAACCAGCGACCAAAACGAACAGTTATCTTTGAGACTATTATAGAAAAAGTCATTATAAGAGAATCTTGTTCATTATTTAAGTCAAAAAATGTAAAATTCGCCAAAAATCCACTTGCGATTACACAATTTTAATTTACAAAAGTTTTAACTATAAATAATTAGATTGGTAAAAATATTGTTGAGAACAGTGTTTTTGTTGCCTTCAAAGAAAAGAAACAGGAAAACACAAGAATGTAAATTTTATCCAAATACAATTTAATGCAACCGATTGGCTGTTATTAATTTGCAGTACATATGCACAGTGATAAAACGCAAATTGGAAAACCGAAGATTTGATTGAACGTGATCAAAACCATTTTTCCTTCATCGATAGCTATTACGTGCAATGGAAACAATTTTTATCAACCGAAATAAATTTCCATCACCGATATGATGAATGACAAAAATAAACGATAATAGTTATCGGCAGTGGAAAAGATTTTTCGGTTAGTTATTTGCAACGAAAAACATTTTAATCGAAAAAGTGATTGTTTTCTGTGACTTTTTTCCCATTTTTATCGTGACAGCTGTGGTTTTTATGTACAGTTTAATTTTAAACTTAAAATTAAATGTTAATTATCTTGATTAATAGTGAGTGTTGTAAAAAACACTCGGATATGGATCAGCTTATTTTTGCTCTAGATTCTCCAGACGAAGTTTAATTAAAATCAACGATCCCACCTCTGTGACTCATTCTTGTTAGAGTAGACATGACTTAATACTTTATAATTTACTACTTTCAACTGATATGTACAGGGTGTAAAGAAATGTTTGGTCCTGGCTGCAAAATTGTCCTTGAGCTTGAATTTCAAGGGCAAATTTTTGTGTTATTGCATTGTATTCTACGCATCATGGAGACAAAAAGTGTTAAGGGAACCATGAGTCAAAACTCAACTCACCCATGGTTCCCTTAACACTTTTTGTCTCCATGATGCGTAGAATACAATGCAATAAC
The DNA here is from genome assembly GCA_963971365.1 of Lasioglossum villosulum. Lineage (NCBI taxonomy): Eukaryota > Metazoa > Arthropoda > Insecta > Hymenoptera > Halictidae > Lasioglossum > Lasioglossum villosulum. The sequence goes on from OZ020497.1 coordinate 10,381,237, forward strand.
ACAAAAATTTGCCCTTGAAATTCAAGCTCAAGGACAATTTTGCAGCCAGGACCAAACATTTCTTTACACCCTGTATTTACTACATCACCTACACATTAGCATAAGGTTATTATTATAATATTATATGTATATGTATGAAATTTGGGATTTGTATAATGTTTGTATTTGTATTAATCTTGTTGAATCAATATTTGTTCTAGAAAATTTATAAACATTTGAGAAAGAGGGATATAAAAGGACGTGCTCACGCAGCGATTCGACTTTTTCTCGAGATACGAAACACGTCACGTTTGATTTAAATACGATACGACTATACGTTAATTTTTATTCATGTATCAGTTGTGTACTTTCTTTTCGGATTAAAACAGTTATTCAATATAAAGGTGAATTCTTCTCGATCGAAATTTTGGATAATTAAAGTTTAAATGATATCGGCGCTTTAAATGATATCTGTTTTTTGTGTTATAAATTAGTTCAAAATTACTTTTGGAAATTGGTTATTGCGATGTGTTTGTTGTTTGAAATTGCCGCCATGCTGTCCATGCAACGCTTTTGATCGATATCGATCCACCAATCGTGATGAGTCTCTCACATATATTGTCGTTACTACCTTTGCCTTTGAACAGCACGTGCTCGGTTACGTATCTGCCACCATGAAGTTTAAATAGTACACATATTATTTTCAATTTTTCTTATAATGTATTGTCCTTTTTCTATACAACAAGTAAGTTCCATTAAAATTTATTTCTTTTCGTGGTTTCTCTATGTTAAAAATTGTGAAAATTTGCATTTTGACATATTATTTCAAATATTTTCAGACGCAATACTTTGAAAAAGATCCACATCGGGATTGAAACGTTAGAAACATTTACTGATTGCACATTTGTTGTTTTCTTTCTAAAAATGATCGAACCTGGCGCCGATATCAATTAAACTTTATTCAATATCTTTTCTCTTACATATATGTAATACAGACTGCAGAATGATCTCTTTTGGAGGTTAAAACTGTTCAATAGAAAAGATACTTGATAATTCTGTGTGGAAGGAATGCTCGGAACAATAAACTGAAACAGTCAGCCAAATTTTTAATCGATACGCTTTCAGTGAACAGAGAGCTATAGTTGAAGTTCCGTGGTCGAAGCAGTGCCGAGATCGGGTCGACATGGCGGTGACGGGGTCAACGGGAACTAGCAAAATAGTCAAAACGTGTATTAGACGCAAGTTGCAAATTACATGGCAGTTCTAACGCAGCGCAGCATTGTTCTAAGGCATGTCGGCGGCTAACGTCCGTTTCAGTTACACCAGGGTTACACCACGACAGTTAGATATTTCGGTCTTGAGATCGGCGTAACTTCCTGTCAAAGTTTGAGTTAACTTACCCGGGCACGTGGAAAACGTGAGTCAAATTCATATCGCGAATTACGATTCTGTTAACGATAGATAAGTTCCGAGCACCGCGCTCTGCCGCCGGAGTTTCGATTACTTCGCCGAACGAACTGAGATCTCGGACGCAAAAACTCCTTATTCAGACACGGTGAACATATTATTAGAGTCATTTGCATTAATTAATAACCACACTGAACTTCTGTTTTTTTTGTTTGCGAACTATTGATTTCAAGTAATACAAGCAAGGCGAAATATCAGTATCTCGATAAGGAAACGAAGAATGAAAAACGAATTATTGAATGTAACATTTGCTTTATAAAATATAGCTGATGAGACTTATGTGGTACACTTAAATGGCGCACCATATACGTATTTGTGAATGTTTGTCAAAAATTGATGGGTGAATTAAACAGTCCTTTGCTGCTTCATGATTCTATAACAAAATTATTATTAAAAAGTGTTTCTCACTCTCAAAATCTGTATAACAGAGATCTGTAAATAGGTTTTCCGTTCCTTCCATTAAATTCCCATAAAAAATTCTCAAAATTAAACTTGATTCACGTGCTCTAGAGTGTCTTCACTCTTTAAGCGTTGTTCACACTGTAGCGCAAGGAGCAATCTTTAGCTAACATTCCATGTATCTTTAAAAAAAACGCTGTTTTCACCGAATAAAAGAAGAAGAATGCAACAAAATATCGCTTGATGTTGTATCAGTGTGTACATAGCTTTACATCTTCCTAACCTGTACAATTACATTTGTGAAGCATTAGAGAAGGCGATCCACGAAGAAATGAATATTTCAGAGGTTATTCTAAGTTCGAGGCAATCGGATTCGTTAAATGGTGCACCATATACGTGTTTGTGAATGTTTGCCAAAAATTGATAGGTGAATCAAACAGTCCTTTGCTGCTCCATGATTCTATAATAAAATTATTTTGAAAAAGTGTTTCTCACTCTCAAAATCTGTATAACAGTGATCTTTAAATAGGTTTTCTTTTTCTTCCATTAAATTCTCAAAATTAAACTTGATTCACGTGCTCCAGAGTGTCTTCACTCTTTAAGCGTTGTTCACACTGTAGCGCAAGGAGCAATCTTTAGCTAACGTTCCATGTATCTTTAAAAAACGCTGTTTTCACCGAATAAAAGAAGCAGAACGCAACAAAATATCGCTTGATGTTGTATCAGTGTGTACATAGCTTTACATCTTCCTAACCTGTACAATTACATTTGTGAAGCATTAGAGAAGGTGATCCACGAAGAAATGAATATTTCAGGTTATTCCACGTTCGAGGCAATCGGATTCGTTAAATGGTGCACCATATACGTGTTTGTGAATGTTTGCCAAAAATTGATAGGTGAATCAAACAGTCCTTTGCTGCTCCATGATTCTATAACAAAATTATTATGAAAAAGTGTTTCTCACTCTTCAAAATCTGTATAACAGAGATCTTTAAATAGGTTTTCTTTTTCTTCCATTAAATTCTCAAAATTAAACTTGTTTCACGTGCTCTAAAGTGTCTTCACTCTTTAAGCGTTGTTCACACTGTAGCGCAAGGAGCAATCTTTAGCTAACGTTCCATGTATCTTTAAAAAAACGCTGTTTTCACCGAATAAAAGAAGCAGAACGCAACAAAATATCGCTCGATGTTGTATCAGTGTGTACATAGCTTTACATCTTCCTAACCTGTACAATTACATTTGTGAAGCATTAGAGAAGGCGATCCACGAAGAAATGAATATTTCAGAGGTTATTCCAAGTTCGAGGCAATCGGATTCGTTGTTTCGAAACTCCGGACGATGAATTTATTACTTCGAATAAAAACTAATACAGCTGGCGGGTTCGTGACAAGTTGCCAGGCACAAAATAACATTGCGCGCGCGGAGGACAGAATTTTTAGTACCGGGCCCTTTTTCAAAACAAATTACTGCCATCGGTGTCACGGAAGAATGAATGAAATTCAACAGGGAGGTCAGCGAATACGTCAAATTCGCTGCGTCGCGTCGCTTCGATTTCACGTATAAAATGTTTCACGTGAAGCATTCAAAGTCCACACGAATCTCCCGGTGTGTGATCGAATTCTAAAATTCACAAAAAAAAAGAACCGCGTATATATATATTTCTTTTTTCTGGCTCCCGAAACGGTTCGGAAAAAAGAGTAGCCGGCGCCGCGCCGAGGACACTAGACGCGAAAGCGCTTATCAGATTTTCATTCTTTGATAGTTTTGAGATCAATACCGTTGCAAGTGCTTCGGTGTTGTTAAAAGGGTGACCGTTTTTTCCCCGTTACCATTTTCACTTTGGTACGATCGGCTGAGAATTCCTCTTTCCCCCTCTCTCCCGGTAACCTCTATTTTTCTCTGAAAAACTATTTTTTTGTTTGTTTTCGGTGTCATCGATGTCGATATGAAAGTGTTTCGCATGACCGGGAAAAAATCTATTCATCGCAGCAGCGCAGCGCGGAGGAAAGTTACCGCGAAAACATTTTTCCGGTTTATTATTTTCTTTCCCAGCGTGCTTGTCAAGTTGACGACCATTCAGCGAATATACCGACCGAGTGATTTAATTTAGGCGATAAATAAACATACGGCTTGATTTTTCCGAGCCACAGGGTCGCGAATCGCCGATCTACCTCGACAGAAGCCATTTTGGTGACCATTTTTTAACCTTACGCACTCGGAGCTGTTCTAACTCGAAAATTAAACATTTTATATAATCTTTTTCATTTTAGTGATATGAAGTTGATATAATACTTCGAATTGGTTAGATCCCAACGTATTCAATAATGTAAACAGTATTTTGAATAATTGTACTAAGGAGTTATTTTCTAATTTCCATTGAAAGTGTACTGTATTGTCTGTATATAAATCAGAGGTCCAAAATAACAGTTTATTTTATAATATTCCCATAAAGAGAATCATTCAGTGAAAATTAACAATTAACTTAATATTAGTTGTCAATAAATTTCAAAGAAATTTTTCAGAAAAAAACATAAAAATTCTTAATATTCTGATTACTAATGACCATTTTAAACGATTAATATTTTTCTTGGTCATTAGTAACCGGTATAAATCACCAACATTATTTTCGGTTACCAGTAACCAATATAATAATCCGGAATATATTTTAGTTACCGATAATTATTCTTCACAAGACATCATAAGATGTCAGAAGTTCGGATAATCTATTACTATATTGTTTTAAAGTTGACGCTTCGAAAATGTAATTAGTTTTTCACTGATAATTTAGTGATAAACACTACGGTACGCTGGAAACACATTTCAGACGCTTCACACACGACTTTCGGAACAGAAAGCGCGCATGTAGCACCGAACGTGTGAAGTTACACGCACGCAGTTTATCCCGCAGGCGGCAACGAATATTGGAGCAATCAATGTAATACTCGTGATTAGGTACTAGTATTGGTCTAGGTTTGTTGCACGCAAAAACATTGAAATGAAATAGGGAAACATCAGCGTTCGGGTAAGTGCTGGGTACTCGCAGCATATTTCCCACGTCATTAGTATACTGCCGGCATGAACTTTCGAGCAATTCGACAGGCGAGTCTCGTGACTGCCGTCGGTGCATTATGTGGCGTACGCGTCGTGCTTTTGCTACAACAATTTACCAAAAAAAGAATCACATCTTTGATGGTTGAAAAATATTGTGATTAACTAATTTTTCGTAAAAATGGATTGCATCCAATGTTCAGATATATTTGGCAAATGTACTACCAAGTAAAATCGTTTCGTTTCGTGTATCCTGTTTCTTCCGAAAGTCGAATGTGTTTTTGTTGTTAATTGAAAATAGTCCAATTACATTCCTGGTTTTAATTGGCTCGATTATTTCCACGCGTGGCGATTTGGTTACCCAGGGGTGAACAAGAAAATGTAATTTTTGTAACTTCAGTCAATGTTCTTTCGTGAATGATTGATTATCGATCATTAGTAGACAGCGGATTTTATGCATTTACGACAAAATTGAGTAGATGTAATTTAATCCCTTGCCCTACAATATCGAGTCAGACTCGTAATCAAGATTCTGAACAAAATGTAATGAATATGTATGTTATTAATTCCCTCGAAACCGAAGTCAAATTCTATTTTGTTGTAGTCGATATATAGCTTTTGGAGAAAACAGGTATACTATACAATGAAGAATTTCTAATCACTATAACCATAAAAGATATAGTACTGGAAGTGGTTAAAACGGTGAAAACATGGAATTTGAAAATATTGTTATATTATTTTCAACTTATTAAACATATTTGGAAGGAAAAGCAAATTCTATTTCACTCCAGTTTGGTGCAACCCAGGTAGAATATTTTTATTTTACATACAGATCCGGTGGCTGCAAAATAAAAATTGTCCGTATCAATTGTATGAAACACACTCTGTCAAATAAAATGGTCATCATTCCTCTAGTAATATAATTGAATCGATTTACTGGCTTAAATTGCGTCTACCTAGTGATGGGTATACAATACTCTTGCAAGTTTTCGAACAAATCAATCACTACAGAGTTTCGAATTAGATCGATATTCATTCGAAATCAGAAATTCTTAAAACTCTTGGAAGTCTTGATGTCTTGAAAATTTAAAAAATCTTGACACCTTAATAAACGTTATACTTTTAATAATATTGATAAGTTCGTACTGTTATTAATCCCAATGCTAACATGACGTAATCATTGTTTCGTGATAGATGTAACATTTCAAGAGTTTCAATTCTAACAAACCTTCCAAAGTTTTAAGGCTTTCAAGATTTTCAAGACAATGAAGACATTCAAACCGTTCATGAGTTTCAAGAGTTATATGCTCCGAAATATCTTGTAAGTGATTCGAGTTTTTTGTAGTAAATATTGAATCGAAGCGATTAGTTCTTAAATTATTATTAAAGTTCAAATGATATCGGCGCCAGTATACTTGTACACAAAATAGTAAGTCGAAAATGTACAATAAAATTTGTTCGTATTAAGCTTTGTTCTCGAGAAAATCAGCTTTGTAAATCCATCGAGTTCGTTTACCACTTCAAGAAGTAGATCTGGTGGGTCATGATCAGACAAGTCAGACTATTTCTATTCAATAATGCTCCATACGAACAAATTTTATTATTCACTTTTGACTTCTTTTTATGTGTAGAATCACGATTTGTGTATGTATATTTGTATGTAGAAAGAGGGCGATTCTACATAGAAAAATAAGTCGAAAACGTAAACCCATCGAATTCGCTTGGCATTTACAAGAAGTAGATCCGGTGGGTCATGATCAGACGCGTCAGACAATTAACCGGAAGAGGGCACTTGTACACAAAAGAGTAAGTCGAAAATGTAGAATAAAATTTGTTCGTATTAAGCTCTGTTCTTGAAAAAATCAGCTTTGTAAATCCATCGAGTTCGTTTGCCACTTCAAGAAGTAGATCCGGTGTTATATGCTCTGAAATATCTTGTAAGTGATTGGAGTTTTTTGTAGTAAATATTGAATCGAAGCGATTAGTTCTTAAATTATTTTTAAAGTTTAATTATTATTAAAGTTCAAATGATATCAGCGCCAGGTTTAGAAATAATTCAGATTTATTTAAATAATTAAAATTTAATAATTTTGACGATTAGAAATAATTCAGATCACTACATTTTTGTAATAAATGCATCAAATCCGTAATCTACCGATGACAAGAAAAAAATCGTTAAATTTTTTATGTATCGAAGGCACGATACTTGTTGGAGGCACTGTGTGCGTTTTCACCGAGCGAAAAGTTGTTAAGTTGTCGGGAAACTTGCGAACGGTGTGGTGGAGGGTATCGGCGAGGAGATCATCAGAAAATATCCGCAGCTATCGGCGGAATATTCGCGTTGGTCTGTGGCAGCCTTTATATTTCGAGCGCCCTTCGGCCACCGCGCGGTCCTCGCAGCGCAACGGAACATCCGTCGCGTGGGAACTCGGAGTATGCGACCCGCTTATACCATGTAAAAGGTTAAACGGCCTCTTTAACGCACAGTTACGGCAACCGTCGCTGTCGCAGACCTTTCTATAGACGGGAAAGCGCGTCAAGCACTGTCGTTATCGAAGACTCGTGCCCATTCGCTCGATTGATTCGCGAGCTATCGCGCATTTGAACGCGGTCCGACGGCAGAACCGTCGCTGAATTAATTTAAGGGCTTACCTACACCCAGCATCGATCAAACTATACACAGTCTGTCGCAGTAATATTCGGACAGTTTTAAATAGACGATAACTGCTCTCCTCCAGATTCGATCAAGCGATCTTAATTATTTCGACATATTAAAAGAAACAAAACCAATTATTTATGTAAACCTCTATGCAAAATTTAAAAATTACATTTCCAAAATATATATTTATATTCAGATAGTAACAGTTTGCAGGCCGAAAAATTGCAATTTTCACCATCGTAAAACCGTTGCACTCCGAATTATTTTTCAATTTTATTCGTAACAACTCCCTACTATTTTAAATGTTTTATTTGAAATTTATTTCAAAGAACAGTTCCTTGACTGCTACTTATCTTAATCAATTTTGTTTACTAACTATATTAAATGTAGCTCTCAAACTTTGTTGTCGTTTATATTTGTGCAACTCATATTTGCTTTTAACTAAAAAATAAGTAATTCAATAAATAAAGAAAGAACCAAATACATATAAAAACCGGTTTCGTTTACATTTTTCTTTCTCTGATGTCAAGTCACACTCGACAAAGGAGTGCAAAGGGTTTTTTTGTAGCTCATTACAACGTTGGCCGTTATTGATGATACTTTGAAAATGAATAATTGTCACGGTTCTACAAAACCAACGTTTTTAAATTTTCAATGCAGGCCCATGTAAGAAAATGTTGTGAAACGGAACCTTCAAAGTTTTCTTTATTCTCAAAAATATTGTTTACGTGAGCTAGAAATCTGAACCATGCAATATCTCAAAAAAATTAAAATCGTTTGGTCGGTAGGTCAGTATAGGAATAAAAGAAAATCGTAATTAAAAGTATTAGTCACTGGTATGTTTTCACTGGGAAACGTGTATTGTTTCCTGATGCATCTTGCAGCAGATGGGAAAATACATGCATGACCTTCAGGTAGGCTTGAAAACCCACAATGTAATTTTAGAAACGTGTTCTGATACATTGTATTGGTTCTTACCATTTTCACGCGGAGGTTAAGCTATTTCTTATTTTATATTTTTTAAAAATACAGAAACATCCATCATTCAACTAATATCGTTCTAAGTGTCATTGCCTCTTGTAAAATTGATTCAACAATCATATTCGCAAAATATTGTTGTCTTCGGGGTTTTAGGAAACATAGAAGGAGAGAACGGTTGCCGGTCGACTAGTCGAACGAGTTGTAACACCATCCTGTAGTTCATGTGCTCGCATGAAATTAATCAAAGTCGAAGTAGGTGTTCGTCCGGTTTAACGAGAGGCTCGGCAGATCCCTTTTCTTCGAAAATTTCTCGTGGTCCCGGCTGTTTCGTTCCACTTTGCCCTTCGCCTTTTGTAGCTCTATCCGGTTACACGAGCATGTAAATGAAGGCAGAATGAGTCTGCTACCAGCGGATTGATTAAATTTCAAGGTGTGATAACGGGAAGCATGTAATAGCGCGGCGAAGCATGCAACACTGTTATAATGCGGCGTTAGATTTTTAATTACTGCGTCGGATCGATGGAAAACGCGTCGGTCGAATTTCCTTGAGAAGAAAGGCGCTAGAAAGGAAAACCGAAGATACAGTCGTTTCCATTCGAAATTTTTCTAACACTTCCGTTTCACAGCCCGCGCGTAGAAAGCTTCACACGTGGTGCTCTCTCGGACCGACTGACCAGAGTTTTTATCTGAAACAACACGTGCAGAAAACAAATGGAAAGAAACGAACAGATACTGTTTTTTCTAAACAAGTTGGCAGTATATTTGGGATGTGAAACTGAGCTCTCATATTTCTAATGGAACTAGATATGTTTTTAGAACGTACGGAAGTGTGCATCAAGATAAATTCGACCATGTGCGATACAATGATCTGGATATAACGTCAGAAACGAAAACAATACTTTGGACATATACCACTTTTTTGCTAATAACTGTGTGAATATACATTTCACGCGCTTGGCAGGTTTTTGGACTGATGCAATTTATTAATAAATATTTTTCATTGTGTGAAAATAATTTATCGTAAGAATAACTTAAATATGATTTCGCTTGTTCAGCTTTTGCATGAAAGTACACAGTCTATTTCTAATAATCGTCTCTAGATCAGATACTTATGTTTCAAATGAAATCGTTCGCAGCCGTTCTCGGAATTTGTTTCACTGCATTCGAATGCTGCGAAAGAAACGCGTAGACGACGACTCGATTGATGTTTCTAATACGAAAGACTGTTGGAAGATATCGGTTGTAGTTTCACGGTTGCATAAAATCGGCGTTATCAGCGATCATTATTCTGAATGACTCAGTGCTCCGGCAGGAGATCGTTTCTTTCTTTTTTTCAGCTGCGAAAATAACTACGATGCCCGGGTAACAGTAAAACGACTGCAACGAGCGCGCAGAAGGTAGCGAAAACGCGTAATTAAGAATTTTCAGAGCGTGTTAAAATGATGTATCCAGCACAAAATCAAAGTGCCTCCGTCCATCTTTCGGTACGTTCACTTCCTTGCTGTGATTCGACCGGAGACACCGACTAATCGGCGTGATTCGCTCGGTATACTTTATCTGAAAAACAAACTCGGCTCATCTGTCCGTTTCCCTCTTACTGCGAATCGGCGAACAACGCGTCGCGATATACAGGGTGGATCGGTAAATAGTGGCACAACCGAAAACGGAACGATTCTACATTGTAAAATAAGTCGAAACCGTACAAAAAGATCTTTTCTTGTGAAACTTTGTTTCCGAGAAAATCAGACTTGTAAATCAAAAATTCTAAAACAAGAAGTAGATCCGGTGGGTCATGATCAGACAAGTCAGACGATTTCTATTCAGTAATGCTCCATACGAACAAATTTTATTCTTCACTTTCGACTTCTTTTTATGTATACAATCGCGATTTGTGTGTAGAAAGAGGACGATTCTACATAGTAAAATAAGTCGAAAACAAAAACGTAAACGTTGGCATTTACAAGAAGTAGAACCGGTGGGTCATGCACAGACGCGTCAGACAATTAACCGGAAGATGGCACTTGTACACAAAAGAGTAAGTCGAAAATGTAGAATAAAATTTGTTCGTATTAAGCTCTGTTCTCGAGAACATCAGTTTTGTAAATCCATCGAGTTCGCTTGGCATTTGCAAGAAGTAGATCCGGTGGGTCATGCACAGACGCGTCAGACAATTAACCGGAAGAGGGCACTTGTACACAAAAGAGTAAGCCGAAAATGTAGAATAAAATTTGTTCGTATTAAGCTTTGTTCTTGAGAAAATCAGCTTTGTAAATCCATCGAGTTCGTTTGCCACTTCAAGAAGTAGATCCGGTAGGCCATGATCAGACAAGTCAGACGATTTCTATTCAGTAATGCTCCATACGAACAAATTTTATTCTTCACTTTCGACTTCTTTTTATGTATATAATCGCGATTAGTGTATGTATATTTGTATGTAGAAAGAGGGTGATTCTACATAGTAAAATAAGTCGAAAACGTAAACCCATCGAATTCGCTTGGCATTTACAAGAAGTAGAACCGGTGGGTCATGTACAGGCGCGTCAGACAATTAACCGGAAGAGGGCACTTGTACACAAAAGAGTAAGTCGAAAATGTAGAATAAAATTTGTTCGTATTAAGATCTGTTCTCGAGAAAATCAGCTTTGTAAATCCATCGAGTTCGTTTGCCACTTCAAGAAGTAGATCCGGTGGGCCATGATCAGACAAGTCAGACGATTTCTATTCAGTAATGCTCCATACGAACAAATTTTATTCTTCACTTTCGACTTCTTTTTATGTATATAATCGCGATTAGTGTATGTATATTTGTATGTAGGAAGAGTACGATTCTACATAGTAAAATAAGGCGAATTCAAAAACGTAAACGTTGGCATTTACAAGAAGTAGAACCGGTGGGTCATGCACAGACGCGTCAGACAATTAACCGGAAGAGGGCACTTGTACACAAAAGAGTACGTTGAAAATGTAAAATAAAATTTGTTCGTATTAAGCTCTGTTCTTGAAAAAATCAGCTTTGTAAATCCATCGAGTTCGTTTGCCACTTCAAGAAGTAGATCCGGTGGGTCATGACCAGACACGTCAGACAACTCCTACTTAATAGCACTCATGTTCGCTGAATCCTCAACTGAAAGTGGGCACTTCTACATAAAGGAGTAAGTCGGAAATATTGGATAAAATTTGTTCGTATGAATCTTTGTTCTCGAGAAAATCGGCTTTGTAAATCCGTCGAATTTGGTTGACGCTTATACGAAGTAGATCCAGTAGGTCGTGCACAGACGCGCCAGACGATTTCTGTCCAACAGTTCGGGTGTTCACGGAATGTTTAACCGAAAGAGAACGATTCTACATAAAATAAATAAATCTATACTGTGGAACAACATTTTTTCGTATGAAGCTTTGTTTTTGAGTAAATCTTTTTGTAAGAAGTAGAGCCGGTCGACCATGAACAGACGCGTCAGACGATCCCTGTTCAGTACTGCTCGTGCAAACAAATTTTATTGTACATTTTCGGCGTACTTTTTCGTGTAGAATCACTCACTTTTCGGTGATACTACCAGTTCCCGATCACCCTGTATATTCTTATGGAATCTACAAGTTACGACTGACTTCGCCAACTTCCGGCGAACTTGATTCGTAACTCGGTACTCGAGTTTCCGGCGCGAGCTCGAAAGAGAGCCAGATAGCTCCCGTGCTGTTATCTTAATCGTCGATATTCGAATTGATGTGACTTTGTTCGCGAAATGCATCGTTTACTCGTACCGCGCCGTTTCGAATTTATCAGTGACACGTTCTTAATGAGTACAACGTGTCAAGGTACACAGGATGAGTCATTTCACTGTACCGCGTTTTACTTGGAAAGTATTCCTTGTATTCCGTTTGAATGTGTGCGTCTACGCGAATTTCCAACCATATAGTATTCACCTAATCACGTCCAATGAATGACTACTTCTATTCATGCCGGAATGAAAACAAATCAAAACCACCACCTCTCGATCAAAAACTGATATATTAGAAAACGAATTATTTCCTTTTAAGTTAAACAACTTATGCCTGGAACTTTCTTTTATACGAGACATGCTTTTCAAATCAATTTCTGTGGTACAGTTAAATAATTCAGTTTGTATGCAATTGCAAATGCATTTACTCGAATGTTAATGATTATATTCTGTCAATGACATATCGTTGACGAGTATAATGTATTGGGAGATCCATTTGGTCATACGTACCTTGACAAATAAAATAATTAACCGGAATAATCCTAATGTTAGTTGGCTACATTATTAATAACTGCATAAACACACGTTCGCTTTATTTTTTGTTTAACTTTTCACTGGTTGATCATTCTTACACTGCGGATGCATCTATAATATAAAAATATTGTTCGTTAATTACAAGTCATAGAAACCATGCAAAAATTTCTTTCTATCTTCAACAATTTTAACAAATTGAAAATAACGTATAGTCATTCTTAAATTGGCTTAATGTTTTTAATATTTTGAATTACATCCATCCATTTTTTCCATAAATGCATAAAATCCTCAGAGTCTAATCATTACGTATCTATAATTGATATAACGTTGATTCGTACAGCATTACACAACACATCAATTGCAAGAGACAGTGATTAAATTAAAATACGCTTCTCCTTGCATTAATTCTAAAAAATTGCGAAGAATCTAGCAATATTAATACCTTCTAACGAGTTCGCAGCTTAGTATTTCCACTCCGTTTAGTATTTGTTTGCAGTTTAATAATAATAAAGCGCAATCGCTTCGATCGGAACGTCTACATTGCACTTTACCGTTGAATAAGAACGCCGCGATACCCATTTGCATAAATCGCGATTAATTTTAAATCTCGGGTAACGAGTAGGTGGATACCATCAGCCGGCTTATATCAACCTTGGGACTGTTACAACTTTTCCCCGAACACGTTCCGTAAATTCTCGAACGAGCGAGTTACACACCGGCTAACGTCGTAAGTGAGCGTGTAACAGGCCACGTTACATTGACATGACTAACAACAAACCGCAAATAACCGGGAACTCCCATAAAGTTCGCGTTAAGTGTTTCCATCGATGGTGCTCGTTTAATTCGCAGCCGTCTGGTCTGCGAACTTCGCCGAGAGGACAAAGATCGGCGTAAAGATCGAGCACGAGATCGGATTATAAAGTCTTTGAAAACGATTTACGAGTAATCGCGTTCATTCGGAATCTATAGGATCTCGAAAGCGCTGTTTAGGCGTGCGTTAATATCGATCACGTGTTGCGATTATTATTTAATTGCTCGTACAGCGGTTGCATTGTTTCTGAAAATCTCGTTTCCATGGAAAATGTAACAATTTAGAAAGTAGTTCGTCTCGGAACTATTATGTTCGTCGGTTCGGATCGAGTGTACGTGAAATAATATCGTGGAGATTATTATACAGAAATGCACATACCGATGCCGTGTACCGATAGCTTATTCAATTAGCATTTCGCCTGTGTGCTCGCATAATTACACCGGAGAAAGTTAGCGTTATGCTTAAGGCAGCTGTCATGTACTTGCGCGAGTGCGTGAGGAAACTTCGGATCAAATTAACAGGTTGAAATCGATAAGATTGTTGAAATCTGTTGGTGAATTAATTCGAGAACGACTATCACTTTCTGAGCTTACTTTTCCACTGAAATTAACTAATTACCTTTTTATACTGTGAAGACATTTGTATTTTATTTAAATCATCTTGAATAATAATATAAATAATACTAGTATATTATTAATTCGTATTCATTTTTATTAATTACATTTGCCGGTTTCTTATACTCACCTTTAAGTACGCCAAAAGCGAAAAGTTGTATGACTATAGTTATTTCTAATAAGAAAACGATTATATATCGTGGACTATTAACGTAACTTGAGACACTACAGCATGATATAGACACGAGAACTTTTCTTTTAAAAATATTAATTCGACCTTTAGATTGTGAGAACTGCTTTCCTTCCTCTCCTTTCTTTAATAATGAATTACCTCGTAGCATGTTATCATCAGGAAACAATTCCATTCATTATGGAAGAATAGAGACTGCAAATTCGTATGGAGAAACGATTTTATTACAAGAAAAAGAATTCTACAGGAAATATAAACGAGTATGTAAACAGCTAAGAATTCAGATTAAGAAAAAAAACGGAGGATTATTTAACACCTGTATCATACGATTAATTTCGTAGATTGATTAGCAGACAGCGGATTTTATCCATTTATGACAAAAAATGAGTAGGTGGAATTTAAAATAAAATACTTTTATATTATCTTCAACCTGTTAATTACGAAAGCAAATAAATTTCTATTTCACTCCAATTGCATGCGCTTCTAGTTGAAAATTTTTATTTTGCATACAGGTCCGCGTCTACACGTTAGTTATCATCAGACTACGCATCTTTATGCGATTAATTATTATTATATTTACGTACATATAGTTAATATACAGGGTGTTCGACTACAGGTGGGAGAAAATTTAAGGGGTGGCTCTTAACGATGATATAAGACGTAAATGAATAATAAAAAAAT
This sequence comes from Lasioglossum villosulum, assembly GCA_963971365.1. NCBI lineage: Eukaryota > Metazoa > Arthropoda > Insecta > Hymenoptera > Halictidae > Lasioglossum > Lasioglossum villosulum. Next base: position 10,396,316 of record OZ020497.1, read on the forward strand.
TGCGATTTCGGCTTCGTTATTTAGCTATTAACAATTAAAAATCAACAACGCGTCTAATAAAAGTGTACGTTGTGTACGTCAAAGAGTTCAATGTTGTCCAACGATTTGTGAAAAAAATTTTCACCTCGCTGGGGCCCCAAATGTTAATAGCTAAATAACGAAGCAGAAATCGCAATTTTTTTATTTTTCATTTTCGTCTTATATCATCGTTAAGAACCAACTTAAATTTTCTCCCACCTGTAGTCGAACACCCTGTATACTTGTAATTATACACAAAGAAACGTGTTTTTATTAAATATCTATCATTTCTATAAGAATACCGAAACAATACCGATATTTATTTTATATTTTCGTTTCGGTATAACTCTGTTGCCCTAATACCTGCGTATAAATCCCTTGGATCTATTTTCTTTCACATTCGATATCCGAAACAACTGTCCATCTGCGTTTCTCAAGCTCGGCTGCAGCCTGTTGCGAAATGGCCGATTGATCACAAGCGCGATCGTTTTTGTCGCTACACCGGTACAAAACGAATTAATTACTTTTACGTCTTTTCGTGACGTTGGCTGCGTTTTATAGACCATTTCATTCGCGCATCCTCTTCGCCATGCGCACACAATGGAACTATCAACACAGTGTTGCGTAAGGAAGCGAGACATCCCGCGTGCACGCTGACCTCGAACAGTCGAACAGTACTTTCTTAAGATCGGTTCACACGACCGATTCCGGTACTAGCGGTCCATTAACGAACTTTTTCTGGCCATGAAAAACGGACCAATCCTAACGGCGACAAAAAAGACGGAAAACTTCCTGGACGATTAATAACAAAGTTCAGGAACAACGTCGGGCTCACCAGCATCGAGCAAGCAAGCGAGCGAGGGAGCAAAGCGCGGCTGAAAGGGCGCGCGCGACGTGGCCGATGGAAATTTCATAATTACTCTCGGTCGAGGTAAAACCGACGCAGGATCATCCGCAAAACAAGTAAAGGGTCATCGGTGCAATTTACGATCGGAGCCCCCCGGTGAAATGCATTACCATAAAAACCGCTCTAATCACGGGTACAGGGAAGGAAGGAGAGTGGCAGCCGTACGAGCAACCAGGCCAGGCCAAGCCAGCTCAGCCAGCCAGCAAGCCAGCAAACCAGCAAGCCAGCCAGCAAGCAAACCAGCCAGCCAGCCAACCTCGTGATATTATATTTTAAAGACCACGGGCCGCGTCGGTACGCGTACTCCACTTTATCCGTGCCGTACCGTGTAATAACCTCCGACTTCCTGTTCGTGTAAAGAGCCAGTTATACACACTCTCATTCACTATGGATAAAAGTGAATCGATAATGATACGCACTCGACAAAAATGGCGGCCCGGCATCAGACATCGCCGGTTGCACCGACGAGCCTCCGCCGCCTCCAACCACCCTCCCCGCCCTCTCTCTATCTCTCTCCGTTCGCCAACCCTCCTCCGCCTCCCGTGGGAATAGAAGCGAAGCGCGTCGAAAGTTCCGGCTGATAACCGTATTACAATTTAACGAGAAACCGGTGTCAGTTTTGTCAGTGCATAATGGCCGTGCCGACGATTCGACGCTTACACCGGCCCCTACCCCACCTCCGGGCCGATGCTCACACCGACGAAACGCCGCCAGGAACGATCGTGTACCGGGCTATAACGGCTGAAACTTGCTGAACGATTCTCCTATCCTCCCGCGTTTCTACTCCCAACCCCTCCCACCACCGAACCAGAAATCTCGCAATTTAATGCCTCGTCCTTTCGGTTTCCCTTTCGGCCAGTATGTGTTCATTTTCATTCTGGGCTTAAACCGAGGCGCAATGTATCTCACGGGCTCATCGCCTACCGATCATTTCTTAATCTTTCGATCACGGTACTCTCCAGCTTAAGATGGCCCCATTGTTAAGCGGAACGAAAACATCGAAACGTTTCTAGATATTTAAAAAAATTTTTTTAAATTAATTAAACCGACTTCCAAACGCACTAAAAAAATTCATGTAAAAGTATGAAATGATTTCCTTTTGATTTCTATGAATATACGCCAACTGTTAATGCAATTGATTAAAATACAATGATATTTTCGGAGGCGGCGCAAAATTCAAAATTTCCCAAATTATAGATGTTACTGATGGTGATTTCATTGGAATATGGTGGACTTGGAAATTAAGATGGTCCCATTGTTAAACGGAGTGAAAACATCGAAACGTTTCTAGATATTTAAAAAAATTTTTTACAAATTATTTAACCGACTTCGAAACGCACTAAAAAAATTTACTTCAAAGTATGAATTAATTTCCTTTTGATTTCTATGAATATACGCCAACGGTTAATGCAATTGATTAAAATACAATGTTAAATACAATACAATATTTTCGGAGGCGGCGCAAAATTGAAAATTTCCCAAATTATAGATGTTGCTGATTGTGATTTCATTGGAACATGGTGGACTTGGAAATTAAGATGGCCCCATTGTTGAGCGAAATGGAAACATCAAAACGTTTCTAGATTTTTACAAATTTTTTACAAATTAATTAACCGACTTCCAAACGCACTAAAAAAATTCACTTCAAAGTATGAAATAATTTCCTTTTGATTTCTATGAATATACGCCAACTGTTAATGCAATTGATTAAAATACAATGTTAAATACAATGCAATATTTTCGGAGGCGGCGCAAAATTAAACATTTTCGGCGCTGCAAATAACGAAAATCCTTCCATTTTTTACATGCTTTCACATGTTAATATATGTTCTCTTCCAATCCACTAATTTCCAAGTTCACCATATTCCAATGAAATCATAATCAGCAACATCTGTGATTTGGAAAATTTTCAATTTTGCGCCGCCTCCGAAAAGATTGTGTTGTATTTAACATTTTATTTTAATCAATTGTGATGTTTGAATTTTTTAAATGCATTTCGAAGTCAGTGTAATTTTTTATTTCACACTTTTTAGTAGAACGAGTAGAATTTGTAGAACACCATAGGATGGTTTGCCGGCCTTATCTCCTACTAAATGTGAAACGTTTCATCGCGATCGGTACAGTCCTTGCTGAGCAAACGCCGAAGAAGTCGGTTAATAAATGAAGCATTGCGTCTTTTTGCAACGAAAGTCGTTAGGAATGAACAAATGCAAAAAATTGTGTAACAGGACCATCCCGGGGACATACTCTACGAGATGCAAAAGGTTTCGTACCGATTGGTCCACTCATCTCGGCGTAATCGACGAACATACATAGAAAAAAGGCACATACAGGTCGAATCGAGTAACCTTTTCCGATGTCGTTTAAAAACTAAGTAATTTTCATTTATTTAAAGTATGAAGTACACGATCTGTACGAACACAAATATTTTGCACAGAATGTTTTTCAATGGGGGATTTTTTGGTAAATACGTCGATTTTAAAATACGTGGCTGGATTTATGAAACCCTCGGGAATAGAAGAAAGGCTCCTGTGAAAATACCGATTATGTTTGAACATGTCGTGCTTGAACTGAAATGTTTTCAAACAAACATACGCTCGTGACTTAAAACGTTTCATCGCAGATGCTGTGTCTCTCGTGACCCTATTGTCTCGTACAACACAATTTGTTTGGAATATGCGGAAAGCCGTTTTACGTTGGAACTGGACGACACTTTGAAAATAAATGTTCGTTGAAATGTATTAGCTTGTACTAAAAATCCCATTAAAACAAATCTGATTAAACGTAGCCGCGTATGTTATACAGGGTTGGACGTTATAAACAGGTCACCTGAATAACTCGCTTGCTTCTGAGCATAGAAGAAAATGCATCGGATCAAACTTACTTGGTATCGAGGCACCTATAATCTGATGTTACTAATTCTTTCATAGGCGGACACGTCAAAGAGATAAGCAGGTCAACTTTGTTTTTTTAAATGGAACGATATGGTTTTTTATTTACATTCTGGTACGCTGTTTCAAGACGAATAGAATGACGTAGAAACTAGAAACTTTTGTAATACTTCGATGATTTACACATAACAGACACATGTAATGAGACAAATGTCCCGATCAATTTTGTAATTTCGTAGGAGAGTAGTGAAGCATGCACAGCGACATTGTGCACTAAATTGTATTAGGTTGGCAACCAAAATCGCGACCTTTTGTTTCGTAATTATTTTACCTAGATAGCACGGACATCCACTGGACGTTCGATATACGTCCAATTTACGTTCATACGTCCATTGGACGTACATCGGACGTCCGGGTGCTGTCTTGGTTATAACCTCATTCAGTGATCATTTTACTTGAACCGTCTATTACTGGAAAGCTCCTCATTTCGCGACTAATTTAATAATAAACTGCTCGTGCATAAAAATTTTGAGAAAATGTGGAGGTCGCTAACTTAGTTGCCAACCTTGCAATGCATTTACGCATACCCCGTACCCGCTGGGAGAGATACGGGGTTATGTGGGGCTACGTGGCCAGAAGGGCTCACAATACTCACTAAAAACCTCACGACAACCTTCCCTAAGCTATTCGAGGGCGGTTGGGATCTCCAAAGAACACAACCAGCCATCCCCCTTCGCCCTTGGCCCCCATGGGGCCCCGTCCCGGGGGGAGAGAAGCTCCCCCCAGCAAAAAATTGGTTGGATAGCTTCGATTTTTCGATTTTTGAGCGCGTTTTGTCTATCGGCACCACTATGAGCTCAGCCGCAGAAATCGAACGCAGGATCGAACCCGGGCCTCACTGGTAGTAGCCGACCGACTAACGCGCTCACCCACAGACCCTCCCAACTTAGTTGCCAACCTAATATTTTGCATTTCGTCATTTCTTACAAGTCCATCGATTACCGTCACGTTCTTCCTAAGCAAGAGATAACAGAATCGTGCTCCGTATTTCTTATTATCAATTAGACGAGACACCCTCGCGACGGAACTTTTCAGAAGCCGCACGTGCACTCGAAGATCCGTGGACAATGATCCAGCATCTCCGCCGCGAAATGGACTTTTTGTTCTCGTTTCTCGGGACGTCCACGCGGATGCTTAAGAATCGCGAGCAACCGCGTTCGCCCGTTGTAAAAAGGTGTGCGCGAGGAGAAGAAATTGTAGTCGAGATTCGTGTGGGTGTGTATACAGGGTAAACCACGGTAACTGTGCCATCGACATTTACTCGTAAATGACAATAAAAATTGTCTGCATCTGCTGCAAGGTACAGGAGCCAAGCTTCTTTTTGTTCTTTCACGGCCGTAAATACTAGTTCTTAATTATTTGTTCTTCATGTAGTGCTTTTCTCTCGGTATTGATAATATCGGGCGATTCGAAAAATGTTTTTCTGGAAGTTAAGTACAGTTAAGTGATAGACAAGAACAGACGTGAACTTAGCTAATAAATCAAGGGTTTAAGAGCCTAAGTTGTGGGAGGAAAAGGCAAAGTCCTGGATGATGGGGGATCCGTCCATCGGATCTCCTGAGACCCACAGTACCCCCTTCAGGGGTGTGCGAAAATGCATTTTTTCCCATCACCCTTACCAAACAAAACAAAAGATTGGTGGTACAGTTAAGTGACTCACCCTGTATACAGTACACGTACGAAAGGAGAGCATGTACACGTGTACACGTAAGAAGAGAAATTCAGTCGGTTTGTCACAGGGAAAAAGGTGACGCGCGATCTCGCCGCCGCGCCACCTCGGGGCCATTTCTTTCGAGTATTTATTGTATTTTATCAGCGCACGTGGCAACAATTTTTTTCGCTTTACGCGTCCACCTTCCCTTTATTCCCCGCATTTGGGTCGTGCCTTATTGTTTAGACGGTGAAAAGAAAACGGCACCCGAGCCGAGTTACTCCTTTTATTCTGTTTCCTCCTGGCTTGTTAGAGGAACGAAACGAGCGTTATTTTAAATAGGGATCTGTGCCAGCAGTTATCATGGGGGTGGGGGGGCTGGCCAGAGAGAAAAAAAAGTGCCCACGCGAGCAACCTTCGTCAAAATAATGTTGTAATTTGCGGTGTGCCCGGGGAACTGTTAAAAATCTTAATACCACTCCTCGAGAAGGCGCGCCTTACATATGTAATACAACGTTTCGAAACCGGAGCCGTAATTTCGTCTCCTGCACGCCTCTTACACCGACGATGAAAAGCGTGATTAGGAACGCATTTTAGCGAAATGTCACGCAGTTATTGTTATTATTTCTGGCACGCGAACCGCCCGAGTCGGTCGGTTTATCAGTAACCCACAAACTTGCACAGTCTCTCGCTAGTACTATGTGCGTCGGCCACTTTTAAATGCACTACAATAATGTCCCGATAAACGTAAGAGAGATTACTACGATATTTTTAAAGAATTTACACCTACTGTCGTCGTGGGGTCTGTGCACCTTGAGCGGAGCAGATGATTGGGCACCGAGGAGTGTGACATGATAGGGCATTCGATGTATCGCTCATATTATATTAATCCAATGACAACACTTTGTTATAGTTAGTGATATGACAGTAAGACTTTCGTTAACGGTTTTGTCACATTTTTCTTAGTAGAATGAGACCAAGCACGAAACAATTAGGAGTATAGTAGGACCTCGATTAACCGGATTCCGATTATAATCAAATATACGTTTAAATATGATTATATTATTTATGAAGGGAAATCGATTTTAAAGAATACAGAATTTCTATTTTTAAATACAATGTACATTTAATTATGTGCGTCGGGTCTCGATTATCCATTGGACCTTAATGTTTGTCTCCCGATCAAGCCTGTTAATCGAGAGGTCCTACTTTGCATACCTGGGTAAAAAATATTTCAACGAAGAAATACAAATATTTTCAAATACTATTTCTCACAACTGTGTTACATATTGTAGGATTTAAGTTATCAGTAAAATAACACATCAATAGTTTAAGATTTAATTTTTAAAATATCAGATACAATATCGAAACACGTCTTTCCTTTTTCACACGTCAAACGAGTTTCATTTTTTCTTCATCAAACAAACATTAGTATTAGTTTCAAATGAAACACATGTAACACAGTTGCGAGAAATAGAATTTGCAAATATTTGTATTTCTTCGTTGAAATATTTTTGACCCAGGTCTGCAACTGTATACTAATAAAAATTCTCACAACGAAAACATTATTGAAACGCTACAAATCGCTGTGTACATATGTCTGTATATATACATATTGATTTTTCGATAATAATTGCAATTTTAAATGTACCGATCGACGTCCCACATTGTTGACGCAGGTACCACGAGGAGATAGAGAATTCAAGGCAATATTTTTATGTTAAAATCACGATGACAAGTTGTTCCTGGGAGATCAACGTCTCGATAACAGAGTTTTATATATGCGTATACGATAACCACACACATCGTGAATAAGAATAACCGAGGAAAGGATGTATCGCACATGTTGAAATACGGAAATTAAAAAGTCTTACACCCGTCTCTCCGGATCTTATCGCTAATATTTATATATCCTCTCTATAGTCGTTTTTCTAGAACTTCTCTCGGTTCTTTACCCAAGGATAAGAAAATACATAACAGTCAGTAACATACATACTGTTTTCCACATGAACGCACTGGAAACACCACGGTTGTCAACTTTATTTCTGTTCATAAACAAACGTTTCATGACCATTACAAGCAACAAGTCGTGTTCAGTGTAAAACGATAACGTGACAAATGAAACGCTATCAACAATCAGTCTGAAAATATTCCCCGAGAGAAACGTTGATGATATTGGAAAATTACAACATATCGTTTGTTTTTCGTATATTAACTCTACCGTTGTGGAGATACAGTTGAGGTGCTGGTTTGTGCAGGTTTTCATCATTTGAATAAACCGCCAAATATCAATTGGCTACGTTGATCTATTGATCGACGATTGGTTCTGTTTCTTGTGCCTCGTTGTCTGCACCTCGGTAACCTGTGAAACAAGGTATGAAGAACACGTGTCACCAAACAAGATTTCAATTAAAATTTCTAGAAAGCAAGCGAGTAACAGCATATAATACTTAATTTTAAATAGATGTTGTAATTTTCCAATATCATAACCGTTTATAATAATTTTGAGTTTTAACGTTCGTAAATTGTTGTTTATGCACAAATGATATCGGCGCTACAGGTTCGATCAAAGATACAAAAAATTAGCAATTTTGCAGAATTATAATTTCAACGTTTCGGTTCGGCTTTGAACCATCATCAAGTGTTTTTTTATAATTAGCAAGTATGTATATTACCTCTTGTCTAAACTATACAATTTTCCGTGTTATTGAATAACAGTGTCTATTAATATTTCACAGACGCGGACTTTTCTTGATGATGGTTCAAAGCCGAACCGAAACGTTGAAATTATAATTCTGCAAAATTGCTAATTTTTTGTATCTTTGATCGAACCTGTAGCGCCGATATCATTTGTGCATAAATCATAACCGTTTCTCTGGGGTATATTTTCAGACTCAGTTTTTTCCGCTTTCGTGAAAATGATCCAAATTTTTTTTTTTTATTTATTAAGCATTGAAACCCTTCTGGGTTTGAGTAATACAATAGAAATTCTATAATAATTAAACGAATATAACAGCAATGTCTGTTAACGCTAAATGTGTAGGTTACAGTTTAGAAATTATACTAGAAATTTATACTAGAAAGAGGATTAAAACAATAATGTTGGGAATAATTTTATTATCATTTAGTTTCAGAATTTGAAAAAATGAAAAAAATGAAATAAGAAACAAATCGATTCCATAAAAAGTTTAATTGAGGAACAGAGTAGACGTTGCAAGTTAATAGAGAACAGTATAAATCAAATATATGTTCTCGGCGCACAGTTTCGATAAAAAATAAAGCAAAAACAAAGCAAAGTAGCAATATTTAAATGTAACTCAACGTTTAGATCCAGGTGTGGATCATTTTCAAAAGCAATTGCGTTTGCTAAGTGTAAAAAAAAAAAAGTTTTAAAAATAATGACTGAGTTCCATGCTGGTCTACATTGAACATAGAACATACATCTACATAGTTCAATGTAGACCAGCATGAAACTCAGTCATTATTTTTAAAACTTTTTTTTTACACTTAGCAAACGCAATTGCTCTTGAAAATGATCCACGCCTGGATCGAAACGTTGAGTTACATTTAAATATTGCTAATTTGCTTTGTTTTTGCTGTATTTTTTATCGAAACTGTGCGCCGAGAACATATATTTGATTTATATTCAAATTTACGATCGAGAAACACGTAACTACTATAATAGAGAATAGTATTAGAGAAATTTAACCAACAGCTGGTATGGCATCCAAGGTTCACTTTCATCAAAAGTGTACAGCTTATAACAATCTTATTTTTTATGTTTTTCTATAAAATGGTCAACCACTCGTTCATGGTCAACTACTGGTACCTTTATCTTATATTGGCAGAGTTAGTTTTTGTTGATTCGAAAGTTACTTTCGTCCAGTTAAAATGGCCATTTGGCACACTGTGCGTCGAACCGAAAGGTAGTAAGTTAGATATATGGCGTGTACGCAAGAACGCAGCGTCGATCGCGCAACAAATCTATTTCTCCAGCACCGTGTGTAAAAACAGAAGACACGCCGCGCCGTGCCAGGTAATGAACTAATCCGGCGAGCAGAGCAACGGCTGCCGGGGAACGAGAAGTGGAAGTAGGAAGACGAGTCGTAGCCAGGAGCGCTGAAGAAAGGACGAGGGACGAAGTGCTCCTGCCGCGGCTTAATAACATGAGTTTTTCCCCAGCTGGCTTCGATAAACGCCGTGGAAATGAGAGACGCAGCCGCTGAAAGGACCGGTACCATCTCCTACCCGCGAAAATACCGAAATTTTTACTAATTACGTTCATTTAGTCGACGCCGAGCTGTCTCATATTCGCTGGACTCAAAATATCACTTCGATGAATTATTCTAATGGAACGGAAATCCTTCCCGAAATAATGCGAATTTACCTCCGCGCAACAACCTCGTATATTTCATATTTTTACTTGTGTGCGAGCTTTAACCCACTTTCCAATTAATATCATGTTGCAAAGCAATTCCATCGAGTTCTTGTTCCGCTATAATAAAATTATGATCTATGTCAAAATAGAATTAATAGTTTTAAGTAATATTAGCTACAAACGACTTAATCTTCGCCTGTTCGAAAATTACGTTTTCCATCTTCTCGCGAAGTAACGGGAAAATACGTAATTCCAATTAAATCACTATAAAATTATCATCGTCCGATTTGCCTGAATTACTTGATCCCTAATCCTTGTAATCATTGTGAAAAAGCATATAAAAAATCAAATCTCATTATCTCAATGACGATGATCAATCTAGGTAGTCCACTGTTCGTATCACATTCGAAGTCCCCAATTTTTGCGAATTAAACAGCAGATTAATTACTTTCGAAAATCGAAATTTAAGGTTGTAGAATATTCTTTGTTTCTCTTTTTCAATACTATTCTGTTCGAAATACAACGGAAGTGCAAGTGATAAGTTCAGCAAACATTTGATGGACTTCAAATAATAAAACGACGTATTTGCTCGTTTCATAATTAAAAGCTGTATCGTTACGAGTTCATTAATAACTCTGCTCGAGACAATTTTTGACTTGACCTATTACGAGTTTGATCCATTGATATTAACAGGCAACTGCTTCGATCATATCAATGCCGTATCATTATGTTTAATGACTCTTCCAGGTATAACGAATAATAGTATGCAAATAAGCTTGATCCGAATCTTTGTGGATACGATGAAGTTTAATGGCACGGGCGAAACGTAGGTAGTAGAGTGCAATTAATCAATCCAATCGCGAAAGAGTTTCGTCAACATTCTTTACTACACACAAAAGAATTTAATGTATCTTCAATCTTCAAAAAATTAAAAGTTTAGCACAGTTGAAATCTAGGAAAAGAAAGCTAATACAATGCTCGTCGAACATCTAGAACAATGAATATCTTGCAAAAATAATCTCAAATCACAAATCTTTGATGAATTATTTTTTTATAAGATACCATCTCTCATTAATTTATAAAAACGTATCACTAGATCACGAATTTTCATGTAAAATCAAAATTCATTAGCATGAATTACAAATTATGCCTAAATAAATAAATAAGTTATGCCTAATACAAGCCATGCCAATGACAAAAATGGTTGTCATGTTACTTTTCGCATTAAAGGGGTGAAATCAGCCCCTGGAAAAAATTCATTGCATCAATTAGAAACTATGAAACCTCGTACACGAGCAGAATAAGTTATGCCTAGTACAATCCTATTTTTATCGTGCTAATTTCGCATTAAAGGGGTGAAATCAACCCTTGAAGAACTGTCAATATTTTCGTGAAATGTCTGAAGAACAACAAATGATATTTAAAAACAAGTTGCATAGTATCATTGTGTCTGCTAAACCGTGTGAAAAAATCTTTTCCAAATTTTTTGAGAAATTTTCCCTGTGAGTGACTGCAGGTGGTTCGTCCTGTACACGTACCAGCGACCACGTAAGATAAAAGGGGCGGGTTCCCTTATTTTCTTCGAAATATCCTAAAGAAAATGCCGGCCGACGTTCAGCGTCGATCTTATTAAATTTCCTCCGCGCCGGTACGTTGGAATGTAACACCGTAAAGCGTATTAATGAAAAATTCATTAAGCAGCAGACCGATGGCGCTGCACCGCGTCACAACACCCGTGGAGTGATGCTCTATGTTTCATTCAAATGAGAGCCGGGGTAGAGAACACGCGAATAAGAAAATGATTTGTGCACACTCGGACTCCTCGGCATGACCCCGCTCGCCTTGGATAAGTTTAATAACAACATCCTGGCTTTTCAGTCACCAGAGGTGTCCGCAGTCGGACTATCATTACCTCCGGGAGAGAACTCGCCCTTTCATAATGTCTCCCTACCTTTCTCTTCCATCTCTGGCTCCTTCTCGCTCCCTCATCTTCCCGTCTCTCTCCGCGCTTCTTTCTCGAATCTATCTCTCCTTCTGTCTCGCTCATCGCTGACCCTTCATTTGCTTTCTGCGAATCTGTTTCAGCCAGTGATGGGTGAAAACATTTCAAAAAATATTCGAATGACAAATACATTATCAAATTGTAATTTATTTTTTTCAAATGCACAACTTATTAACTTCCCGATTCATAGGGAACTTACTGTAATTACCCCGAAAATCGAAAATCGATTTTTTAGCAGGTCTTCACGTTTCATGATTATTGAAGTCATTTTAGACTATTTTTATCAAATTGTTAGTATATGTGTGTGTGTGTGTGTGTGTGTGTGTGTGCGCGTATGGCCGTTTTTATGTTATCAAATTTTTCGTTAGCGTTTTCTGAAAACGTAACAATGCGATCAGAATGATGAATGATGCAATCGATGTGCCCCGTCATAACTTAGAGCTAATTAGATTTTGGTCCATATTGGTCAAGTAGTTTTTTAGATTTTTTAGTTTTTTTCGAAAGAGGTTCATTCAAGAATGCAATTTATACGAGAGGGTGGAAATTTTCCACCGAATAAACAAACGTAATTATATATATTTCATTTTTATTTTTAAAACATTTTCTTTTAATTTAAAAAAAAGGTTTTTTTAATTTAAAAAAAATTTTTTTTTTAATTTAAAAAAAATTTTTTTTTTAATTATGCAACTAATGCTAATGTTACCGCTTACAACTAACGAATCGGGAAGTTCTTTGTGTGGCTCGTGGAGAGTCACACACAAAGTAAATAAAAAAACCATTAAGAGCTGTATGTCCCACTAGTTTAAATATTGTATTCGATTGTTATTACTAGAATGCGGATTTTGACGTATTTGTGGCATCTGCAATTTTTTAAAAAGTGCTGGAATATACACTTCGATAGGAATTGATACGATTTTGATTAGATGACTGATAAAATGGCTACATTTTAAAGAATACAGCTTTGTTAATCGATTATACAGTCACTGTTATTTTCTAATTCTAGAGAAGAATGGTGACTATTTTTACTGCTCCAAGCAGTACAGTTTACGACAGACCTACAAAGGGTACTGCCACTGAAAGTAAGATTTCATTTCATTCTACGTTCTTAAAATTAATCTATAAAACTCTTACCGAATAAATCGATCAGTTGACGAATTCCTTGGCAATTTTTATTTTGCACACCAAGTTTACGGAGCACTGAAAGTTACTATCTTACATTACTTTATAGAAATAACAGGAGCGCATCTATCCAAATTTTTACCCACTTTCTAAATAGTATATACCCAAAGAAATAAATTCGAATTTTGAACAATTCCTCATGGATGCATCTTTACAACATCAATAATTGTAAATCAGAAATATGTTAGACATTTATCATTTTTTATATTGCGATTTATAGATTTATGGAAACATTTTTTTGCCAAATAATCTGTGCCTGAAAAATCGTAGTAACTGTTGAGCATTCATAAGTGGGATTGCAACACTATGCATATTGCATTTGCTCCATACATCGCAGTACAAAAAGTAATGTAAAAGTCGTATTGGTACATCTTAGCAGCCAATTAATTTTGTATTGTCAACAGTGTTGGGGACTCACTTGGAAGCCTAAAAATATCTTTCTTGAAGACTTTACAAACGCTAAATATCTTCAGTAAGTTACAGATCAGCTTCAAGCTTGAATAATTTTAAACAGACAGACAATCAGGAAGTGCAAATTGCCGAGAACTATAACGTATACTTGTCTGAAAAGTGTCCGTAAAGAAAAAATTAACACATCTTCAACACATATAAACGGTCCTATAGAGAAGAGAAAGATGAATAAATTCTGCAAAGACCAAAGTCTTAAGACTCTACACGAGTACTTAAAAATTGGTACACAGACTATCAAGTTTTATAATTTTTCTAATTCAAATTGTTTTGTGACACTACGCAAGTGAGTAACACATTTATTTCGGTTTTTTCTTCCTATAATATGATTCACTTTTGTTATTTGATTCTTAATATAAGTTAAACTATTAACACTAATCCTACCGAGCACTAAAATCACTGAAAACCTTCTAGCTTACAAAAATGACACGATTCTATTTATTTAGATTTTTGGCCATTTTTATTACAATATGTGCTTGGATAAAGAAATCGATCCAAACAATTTCCATGTAAGCAACTTTATAATTTCAATAATTGTGAAATTAAAAATGTGAAACTGGTCATTAGACCGGCAGTAGTAGGTTCAGTGTTAAGAAAAAAAAATTTTTTGTTCATTACAGGCACAATGTTTTTGATGTTAATCCCTTGAAAATGATCTGAATCTAGATCGAAACGTCGGGACAAAATGTTGTGATAATTTGCAAATAGTGTGTGAAGTATTAAATTGATCGAACCAATGCGCCGGAAACATTTGAGTTTTGCTTAAAACTGGTACAGTGTTGTTCATATATTTCAATAGCTAATTTTAATTTATTACTTCCTTTCGATAAAAGATTAAACGTAATTAAACATTAGCAAAATTGAACCTGACTCATACAGCCCAGGTTACTTGTCTATTAATCTGTATAATAATCTTCATATATGAGGAATAAAAAAGAGAAATTTGATATCTTTCTCTTAACAGGAAAACTTGTTCCTGAAGTTTTAACCAAATAACTTGTATTCGGTTAAGACCATGTTTTATAAAATGCAAATGCCTTTTGCGGCATGTGTACTTGACACTGATTGCATTTAAACCTCAATTATACAGATTTGCGATTAAAGAAAAATTATTTCTAATCTTGGAGCTTGTCCATGAATTTACCTCAATTAACTTGTAATTGAATAAATTCTTTATAAAAAACAGAGCGAAAGATGAGAAAGGATAAGGTTAACTTACGGCGTCTCTTCAAACGCTTTATTTTCCTTTTGTGTTTCCTTATTTCCCTTTCCATTTTCTTAAGTCTCTTAGAAATTAGAATATTCTTAATTTCCGTATCAGCCATCTCCAATAATATTAAAAAGGCAACAAATAATAATCTGCAAGGAAAAGAAAATACGTGCGTGACTCTTGGCACAAAATAAAAGAATGATGGATTTGAACATAGCGCCACGGACCATAGTTTTTCTTCTTTTTTCCATCTATAAACATTGTGGCGATACTGGCGTAAAGTAGAGGTACTACGAGTTGATCAAAGGAGGAGGCGCGTAATACAATTTGCAAATAGTGTGTGAAGTATTAAATTGATCGAACCAATGCGCCGGAAACATTTGAATTTTGCTTAAAACTGGTACAGTGTTGTTCATATATTTCAATAGCTCGGACAACTCGAATTTGTCATCTTACGCAAGGCTTGAACTTTTCGAGGCAGATACTCTTCTGTGGCGGCGTTGTTCGATTCGAATAAGTTGAAGAACAACGGCTAAGTTGCTCGGTCACCGGAGGAGTCCGCAATTAGGCTATCATTACCACCGGTAGGGGCTCGGCTCTCCATAAGTTCTCTTTCTCCCGCCTCCTCCCGTGTCCTTCTCTTTCCGTGTTTCTTCCTGTGCCGTTCTCTCTCCTCTTCCGTCCTTCTTGTTTATTCCCAGTCGCTGTTACCCTTGGTTCGTGTTACTCGCCGCCTCCGCGGCTCTGTCTTTCTCCGTGGTCGTCGGTCTCCGTCTCGGGGAATTTCTCTGTTACCATCGAGATAATGACAGTCGCGAGGGTGGTCAGACGCAACGTAAAGCGTGACTTCCTTTGAGATCGCGCCGCGAGAGTTACGCACTGAAAAATCAGTCGGACGTAAACACCGAGTTGAATCCGTCGTTCGCTGCGAACCGACGAGCAGATGGGGCTGATTGGGCGCAATCGGTTTGACGATCGGTTTCGTAACACCTGTTCTAATGATCGTCGTTCCCTTGAATGAACCCAGGTCCCCGACTTTCTCGAGAGCCAGGCGCGTAACAATGGAGGCGCCCCGTTGAAACCAGTTTTATTTTCCCGAGGAAATATCCTGCGATCAAACTACCGGCGCCATTGAAAGCACCAGAATAAATCTGTAATGCGTGCCTCTGCTTTTTGACGCTGGGATTGCGCGAGTACGGTAATGTCTCGATATAGGTACGAGAAAATTGCGGGACTTGCCCCTTTATCTCCTGCCGCCAGTGTAGAAGAGGATTGCGACCAAACGAAACGTCGACACCATATGAATCGACTGTAAAATCACCAACATTTTTAACTTCCCGATTCATAGGGAAGTTACTGTAATTTTCCATTGAATCAACTAGAGATTTAAAGATGGAAACCTTAGAACAACTGCTTAGAACTTAATCTATGAGTTTTTGGCTGTTTTATGGAATTAAAATGAGAATCATGTATATTCGTGTGAGACTAATTTCCAAGCATTCGTTGTAAACGAGAAGCTTCGGTCTTTGAATCTACGGTGATTTCAGTTACAGGAAAAAACTTTCAAAGAATTTGAATCTGTAGCACTTTCGACAAGAAAAGTGTTCAGTTCCGCAGTCGCTGAATCATGGAAAAATATCGTAAATGAAAATTAACGATGGTTGGCGAAACCAGAGAGCTTCAAGCATGAAAATAAGTCGAATTTTATCGTCGTACTATTTTATCCTGATCATCACGATTTAAAACTCAACGATTCTTCGTGAATAGAAGGTATAGCGTTCACATGCGTTTAGGATCTCACCGTGAGTTCTCGAACAGTAAAATATTATGCATGGACGACTCATGAATAGCCAGCAGATATTTATGCAAAATAAAATGTTTATACATCATTTGCATGGAGATTAGAATAAAGATTTATTTCTTATGTAAATAACTTTAATTGTTTGAAAATAACGTCCCCATATTTTTAGATTTTTAAAATGTTTTTACCGTTTTAAGTTTCACCTACTTATTTTCGTCGTGACTGCATAAAATCCGCTGATAAGCTCCACTGATAAAGTCTACCGATAAACAAGCGCGGCAACAAGGATCCAAACTTCGACTAGGACTTCGCGTTTTTTCGCCAGCGTGCAGGCAAACCGTTGATTATGCAACTGGGTAAATATTGGTACGCACTTCCGTCAGTAATGAAATCAGCTGCGCGTGCTACCGTTGGCTCTGACTTATTAACAGCGCCGTTAGTCATGGGCAAAGTGAACCGTCGTTTCCGACATCCACAATTCTTTCGCCGGCAACGGATTAAAAGAAAGCTCTCCCTCTCTCTCGCTCGCGCGCGCGCAGGTTCGCTGACTCATACGATTTACAAGAAACATCACGATACTGTAATTAGTCCATTACACGGCACGCAGATGATTTCTTCGCTTATTATGCTCCGCCGCAATACCGCCAAGTAATGCGAACTATTAACATATGTTTGATTGTCTTGCAACCGCGTGGTGTAGCGTTTTGATGTTAATTAGCGGCGCACTCGCGGCAGCTACTTGAATATTACGGATAACATGGCCTATAAATCACTGGTATCTCCCGTGGCTTCTTTCCCCAACGGTGTACTCGTCCTTCTACATTCCTCTACCTACGATCTCTTTCCATCTTTCGCGCATTTTCTCCCGTTGTTTCTCTTTTTTTTCTTTTCTTTTCACCTGACCAGGCTGCCCGCGTCTGCCGTTTAGTAACAGTTACATGATCATTTAATCGTGCACGAGCCTTTCTTGCCGACGCTTTTTGCGCGTTATAATGTGCCTACTTCTGGCCAAACAGTGCACGCTCTTATCGTTTCTGCACAAGCTGTATTTTTTACACCGATGCAGAACGCATCGCGGTGCCTATTAGCGTTAAGAGTTATCAGCGGTGCGGACAATTTATATTATTTGATGTTTCATGGGGCCTGATAAGCAGGAGCGGGCGAGTACCCGGAAATGCGGATCGGGTCGGGTTGTTTCTCCGGGTTCGGGTTTAATGTAAACCCGAAAATTCGTGATAGGATACCCGGAGTCGAAATCGGGTCGGGTAGTCGTCGGGTCAAGCCTGGAACCCGGAAATTTATATTATTCGGAGACTCGAATGTAATGGTTTTTCGGGTTCTCGCCCATCCCTACTGATAAGTGCACCGACTGCATATATCTTGTACTAGAGCTGTGACTTATGAGATACCCGGGTACCCGGGTTACCCGTGAGATACCCGGGTAAACAAAAATTACTCGGGTACCCGGGTACTCGGGTGAAAAGCATTACCCGGATACCCGGGTATTCGGGTAAACAAAAATTACCCGAGTACCCGGGTATCTCATGAATAGACTGCGGATCTTCATGCAAAATATTCATATTAAATTAATGGATGAACCAAATTAATAAAGACAATTCTTGAAAATACTTAGTCGTATATATCATTTTTGTAAAATATAAACTAATTTAATAATCAAGTAAAGCATATGGCGCTGTGGCACAGGTAATAATAACTCTCGTAACCAGTTATGAGACCTCATGAGATACTCGGGTATCCGAGGACACGGCTGTCTTATAAGATACTCGGGTACCCGGGTACCCGGGTACTTGGCTATCTCATGAAATACCCGGGTAGTTTTGCTCTACCCGGGTATCTCATGGGTACTCGGGTACCCGGGTATCTCATATACCCGGGTAAAAGTTCGAGCTCTATCTTGTACATGCACAAATGATATCGGCGCTACAGGTTCGATCATGTGTCGATGTGTCGATCGTGATCGAACCTGTAGTACCGATATCATTTGTGCATAAACAACAATTTACGATCGTTAAAACTCAAAAAAAATTGTAGGGGTGTGAATGTTTGATGGCTGGTTGTGTTCTTTGGAGATCCCAGCCGCCCCGAATAGCTTAGAGAAGGTTGTCGTGAGGTTTTTTAGTGCGGTACTGCGAGCCCTTCTGGCTCTCGTAAGTCCCACATACCCCCATGTCCCTCCCAGGGGGCATGGGAAGTCCGTAAAAGGATTCTTCCTCACGCTAAAAAAAAGGGGTGTGAATGTTTAGAGTGACTGTGGACGCAGCATTGTGGCGCCAACGTGTTTGGGTCCGGTATGAAAGGATGTTTGCATGGGCCGATTAGGCCGAGGTGTGAAAGAAGAGTGTTTTGGTTTTAGTGACTAGCGTCAAATGGCTAGGAGTGCCAAACGCAGGACGTACGTGAACGAATGACTTTTCCGAATGGATGTGAGACTGATAGAGAAAG
This sequence comes from Lasioglossum villosulum, assembly GCA_963971365.1. Lineage (NCBI taxonomy): Eukaryota > Metazoa > Arthropoda > Insecta > Hymenoptera > Halictidae > Lasioglossum > Lasioglossum villosulum. The sequence continues at coordinate 10,415,344 of OZ020497.1, forward strand.
AATGATAGTGTGAGAGAGATGAATAGAAATGTATAAAAGCGACGAATGCAAGGGCCGAGGGTTCAGAAGTGTGAAAACCTCGTCCAAATTACCTAACTACATCCTATAAATACAATTTTTGATTATAATCAAGCTAGCTACTAAGCTAATCCCGCTCAGCAAGTTTTTTGAAAATTTTCTTTGCGAACTAAAAATTTAATTTGACTACGATCATGAAACCCTAAATGTGGTAATTCTGAAAACATGCCGATAAAAGTGTAGGGGGCAGCAGCTCCAGGTAACTTTTAATTAACCCCAATGATAAGTCACCCAGGTGTAAACCTATAAAAAAAAGGCCGAGGGGTCAGAAGTGTGAGAGTCGTAGAGAGTAGAGTTGAGAGCTTAGAGTTGCGAAGAGTTAATAAAGTGACAGTATTGATATAAATTGAGTTGGATTATTTAATCTGATACGCCACACTCAAGACGTAGGAGTTTCCATAAAATATTCCTAGAAAATTATATCTTGTACAGGGTGTCGCAAAATAAGTGTAACTCCCAGAAATGGGAGATTCCTTAGGTCATTTGAAGCGACATTTTCCTTTACAGAAATGGTGTCCGCGGCTTTGTTTAGGAGTTATTATCGAAAAACACGGACCAATCAGAGCCCGGCTATAGCGGACGGAGTCCGACTGGGCGACAGGTCCCGCTTAACGTGGTGTCGCTATTGGCAAAACCAGAATCAATCTGCTGTAACCGAGCTGCGATTGGTCCGTGTTTTTCGTTAATAACTCCTAAACAAAGCCGCGGACACCATTTTTTTAAAGAAAAATATTGCTTCAAATGACCCAAGGAACCTCTCATTTCCGGGAGTTACATTTATTTTGGGCCAACCTATATACTGTAATCAGATTAATGTCAGTATTAAATCTTTAATTTCGCTCACTGGTAACTGGACTCGTAAAGACGTCCAGCACAATTAACACTAAACCTACCGAGCCTTAAAAGGACCTGGCACATGTCCCCTTATAAAACTGACAAGATTGATTTTATTTAAAGTTTATCCGGCTACTATTGTAATAATGATCTATCAAAGACATTTATACAATCAATTCTTATAAAAGCATTCTTTTTATCTCAGTAATTGTAAAATAATAAATCCGGAACGTGTTAATAAACAATACATTAAACAGCGTACACGGCAGCGGTAGCGTGTAGTATTCTCGAGTTGTTTTTATAATTTTAATACAAATAGATGTATGAAATGAATTTGATTGTCTGAAATGAATATGCATAAATGAAGAAATGTGTGTGTACGAAAGGGCGTTTGTTTGAATATTTGCCTGTCGTTGATTGATCATCTATTGTGTTGCATGTTTCATGTTATATTCAATGTTCGTTCATTAACATTTATATTTCCATCCACTGCTTGTACAATAGTTTCAGTTTATTAAAATCAATCAAACATGAAAGGAATTAATATTTAACTCCAGCTGGTGTTCACAGGTATGCGCAATAAAGACTCGATCCAAACAAACGGGAGCTTTACGATCTAAGAAAATTCTGTACCCAATCGACGTCATACAAAAATAGTTGAATTACGCTGTCTAAGAAACAGCACCGACGGTTTTTCTTGGATAAAGTCTTTATCGTCTAGTCGTTTTTGTCAGAAATGCACGAACTTCGCCGTCTATTGATTTGTTATTCGACAAATTCCCTGGCTTGGTTTTGTAGCGTGAGTGTATAACAGGGTTAGCGTTCTAGCTCGCGTCGACGTTTTCTTGAGAAATCTGGATGCAATATAAAATATCTCCGGATAGACCAATGTCATAAAACCCTGATCCCTTTGATACGTCGAAAGAGAAGGAAACGCGGCTGATCGAGTGCATGCACACGGAGAAACGTACGTTCACGTGCAACCGTAGACGCCATATCTATGCAAATACATCAAATTTTCATTTATAGACGTTTTAAGACACTCGCGACGACAAAACGCTCAAAATAAAGCAAATGCCACGGGGAAATCCTCGCGTGTACATTTCTGAGAAGACTGCTCGAGGAGAGAGCATGGAAATTATTTTTATGAAACGTTTCATGTCTGACGCTATTTATGAAACGTTAAATTAAAAGTAAGGGCGGCAGAAACTTCAGATGACGATCCTACATCTTTGACAGAAGTGCGACTATACGAGTACGATATTGCTGTTAATTTGATCTTAGGAAATCTTGTTTTACAAATTGTTAAGAAAAAGATATTACAGAGACGCACGCAGGAATAAACTTATAGATTTATTAATTTGTATAATTAATATACGCTTATTAATTTGAGAGAAAATATTGGCATGTAATAATTACGTCTTTATGTAAATTCACTTATGAACTTATTTCTTGACTTAATAATTTTAGGAAATTGCAGCTACTCATTTTTGTTATAAATGCATAAAATCTACGATCTAGTGATAATAATATAACTAGGCTACGGATTTTAGGAATGTGGGACAACATTGAATGAGTGAAGTTTTAAATAATAAAGATGCAAATATTCGGTCAATGTTTATATCGACAGTCCACGTGTCATGCTTTTATAAAACATTTATTCAAGTACATTTGCAAAGCGATAACAGTCATCGTTCAGTCGCTAAATTAATTTTTACCGCTCGTTTTGATAATAAACGTGTTGATATTAATTCTGCCAGCAATACACTTGCGAGCGATTCATCCATTATACAATAAACACACGAGAAGAAATCAAATAGCAAATAACATTACACTGCGCGAGTGTAATCGAAACGCATCTCCCGTATCGTGTCGCTTTCCTCGTTTGCATTGGACTTCAATAAATTTCTCATAATATTTTCATCGACGTATTAATTACGGTCGTAGGGTATGGGAGCGTAGAGTATCGTAAAGCGGCGATTGGCTCGACCACAGAGCTTTTGTGACCAGGCCACCAATTAATTAGTAAACATCCGTCTTACTCGCCCACGGAAATTACTTTATACACGCGAACGGTGTAATTAATGAATCGAACGGGTCGAAATAGTTTTTGTTCGGAGACAGCGGCTCGATATGGAAAAGTTCTTCCTCTCGATCGATTCCCTCACTAATGGTTCCCCAGATACGATTAGAAACTGTAATGAAAATAATCCTAATCATTCGATCGACCTTTTTCGAGACATCGACGGATTTATATCAGTCAATCCAGTATACAATTAACGTATAGTTATTGTATGCATATTGTATGAATCGATGACAGACGCGTGCAAACTTTCGGACAAATATTGCGGATGCTATTTAAAATATTAGACGCTCAACACTATACACGCGATAATGTTATGAGCTGTCAATTTTAGACAATTTGTCAGATCAGAATTGATTATCATTAATGAATTGGTCTCAAATTTTACATACATGATTCACTATGTTCCTAGATAACTTTGTGTAATTTTTATGCAATTATCATTGTTATTATTTACATTATTTCAATCCTTAAAGGGGCATTCCTATTCAGAGCTGTCAATTTTAGACAATTTATAAAATCAAAATTGATTATCATTGATGAATTGGTCTCAAATTTTACATACATATTTCACTATGTTCCAAGATAACTTTGTGTAATTTTTATGCAATTATCATCGTTATTATTTATATTATTTCAATCCTTAAAGGTGCATTCCTATTCAGAGCTGTCAATTTTAGACAATTTATAAAATCAAAATTGATTATTATTGATGAATTGGTCTCAAATTTGACATACATGATTCACTATGTTCCAACATAACATAGAGTAATTTTTATGCAATTTTCATTGTTTTTATTTACATTATTTCAATCCTTAAAGGTGCATTCGTATTCAGAGCTGTCAATTTTAGACAATTTATAAAATCAAAATTGATTATCATTAATGAATTGGTCTCAAATTTTACATACATATTTCACTATGTTCCAAGATAACTTTGTGTAATTTTTATGCAATTATCGTCGTTATTATTTGCATTATTTCAATCCTTAAAGGGGCATTCCTATTCAGAGCTGTCAATTTTAGACAATTTATAAAATCAAAATTGATTATCATTAATGAATTGGTCTCAAATTTTACATACATATTTCACTATGTTCCAAGATAACTTTGTGTAATTTTCATGCAATTATCATTGTTATTATTAACATTATTTCAATCCTTAAAGGGGCATTCCTATTCAGAGCTGTCAATTTTAGACAATTTGTCAGATCAAAATTGATTATTATTGATGAATTATTCTCAAATTGTATACAATAATTTTATCTATCGAAATATTTGTTACGTTTACCTATTTTGAGTACAAATTATTTGTTTTCAGGCAATTATGCTTGATGAAAATATCATATACTACTTCAGAAAAAAAAAGAAACGACATTCCACGAATATATCAAGAAGTATTATATTGATGCACAAGCAGGAGTCTTTCTCTTGCAGGGACGAGCTATTAAACCTCCTCTCAAGATATCAGAAAGTGAAAAATGTGCTGCCTTCTCACAAAATAAAGTGACTAGAGTTAGAAATTCATTAATCTTCAAGCACAAATTTTTCCGCGCTGGGAATATTAAATAAGTAGAAAAACGAAATAAAATAGTGACCGAAGCATTGTAAAATTTTCTCGCGACGCATGAAACGTTCCTTAAACGTCTAAAATCGGAAGTTCACCAAATTTTGAAAGGATCTCCGAGGTCTAATGGCTCATTGGTCCATGAACGCGATAGGTTGAACGCTGAAGGGAATATTAAAGTCACTAGAAAGGGTGCAAGGGACCTAAGAAACGATTTTCGAAATATATGAAATTTTAAGATGGCAGAGTACCAGGTATATTTGTGTCAGGTATCCCTTCATGCTCATGGAAATGCGCACACGCACGTACTTACACGCTGCACGCTCGCGTACATATAGTACGAGCGAATGAACAGTTACGTGCTCCTCGAAGCATTCGGATCTACTCGAGGGAATCAAGATTTTACGACCGCGTGCATCCTGGATAGATCTTTTTGTGCGTGGCTTCCACACGGCAGTTTCACGCAAAAGGCCACGCGGTATCATCTGCAAGATGCCATCACTTACACTCGTGAACGCTAACCGTCCGACGACAGGGCTAGGAAAAGGAGAATCTTTTATTGCACTAACTGGAAAAGAGGGCTGCAGAGCCCGTTGCATAACAAACATTAAAATTATGTCGGAATTTCTATCCATTAACTTTTAATTACTCGCGTATAGTACTTACGATCTCAATATAAAACAGTGAAATTGATGCTTCGAGCATAAACAAAAGCATCGACTGCACTAGCAAATATGTATTTTGCATTAACCCCTTGCCTCATAATATGTCTGATTCATGATGAAGATTCTGCACAGATTCTGATAGAAATGTATGTTAACAATTTCCTTTAAACCGAAATAAAATTCTATTTTAGTTTTGTTAATGAACAGTTATTGAGAAACGTATAGGCATACAGTAGATATAAACATTTTCCTGTTTTAGAAAGTTATGATCTCACTCAAAACCGTAAAATAAATCGTAAGGCAAGGGGTGAAAGTAGTTATTTTATCGATTAAAAGTTTACTTATGTTGGAGTCGTATAAAGTTATACGACTGTAACCAGTTATGTAACACGATATAAAAATAAACACATTTTTTAATTTTTGGTTGGTACTATAATATAGTATGATTGAGATTCTCTAAAAATTTCAATCAATTTAAATCATGTCATATTTGTTATGGCCAATTATTATGAAGTTGAGTGTAGCACGCTTTTATCTTTTATGTGAAAATCATTCTTGATTTCATTAAGTTATGCTCAATTAAAATTTCATTTCAATGTGGCAGCTGTAACTAATTTTATATTACACACTAAATCATGTTGTAACATAATTGTACAGTTTGTAATGTATACACTATTCCTCCCTATTAGAAACTGTAATGAAAATAATCCTAACAATCTAGTATGCAATCAACGTATCGATAACAGAGACGTGCAAACTTTCAGACACAAATATTTGCGGATGCTATTTAAAATATTAATTTTAGACAATTTTTGACAATTTATAAAATCAAAATTGAATATAAATGGTGAATTGTTCTCAAATTTTACGTACACATTTCACTATGTTCCAAGATAACATAGTGTAACTAATTTTAGGTTACACACTAAGTCATATTGTAACATAACCATATATTGTAGAGTTTGTAATGTATATATTATATCACTTGCACGGTTTAAAGCAATAAATAAATAATAATAATAATAAATCCTTTCATACATATATTTTACAATACTCGCACTTAAAGAAAATGCGAGAACAGAAACAACGATTTTGTGAAAATGAAAACCCAGGAACACGAATAAAGTGTCTCGGTTTTAGGGAATTTTCAAGGTTTCTGGATAGGCAGTCAAAATGATCTCAACATCGTATATACTAAATAACCTAAGTGTTTATCCATGTGGCGCAGTATATGGAGTGGCCGAGCAGTGGAGAGAACTCGAAAGCGGTGGAAAAAGGGAAATTGAAAAGCGGAAAGCCGATTAGAAGATAGAGATCGAGTTCTACAGTGTTGCGTGAAATTTCGTACGACGTTAGAACCGGGCGTAATGATTTGATCAAGCGGAGTAATCGGCTGACAGGAGGAAGCCGAAATCGGATCAGATTTAATCGAGCGTGCTCCGCTGGCCTCGTCCTCTAACAAGTTCCATTGTAAAGTTTAATATTTTCCGCCAATATCCCGGGAAAATATTTTCTCGCGTCCGAGTCGGCCATATTTTATTACGGCCGGATCGTCGCGCGCCCGTTATAAACTAGAAACGTAACACCGAATGGACATCGTTTACAACGCGATGACACATCGCAGGATTTCCCATTTGCTTATTTTGATTTATTAGTTCCGAGCCCCGCGTTGCGTTAATTCGTCCGTTCCCTCGGCGAGAATGTGAACGGGACGCGTTTACGCGTACCCAATGACTCGCTAACGATCGAAGAAATCGGTTGTACCGAGAACCAGAGGGAATATCCCTTTGTTCGAGTTTCCTGAATGTTCAAATACACGAAAACATTCGCACAGTTCGAATAAATGGGACCTGTCGTCCGGCTACCTTTTTTCCAGCTTTTGCAGTTCGTGTTTCCATGCTGGCGTGTGTTTTTGTAGTATTCTACACAGACTTTCTCGATTTCTCAATGCAAAGTCAGGGATACAATTAAGTGGACAACCTCTAAAAACCTTTTTAGAATGGGACCAAATGACTTTTTTGAGATGTTAGAAGAATTAGTTTGCTAGGTAATGTATAAAGAAAATAATGAAAAATTTAAAGATCACGATTTATAACTAGACTGCGGATCATTATGCAAAATAAAAATTGCCTGCACCTATTGCAAGTGTCTGGAGCCACCTGAACAGTTTTTCTTACTTCAATCGTTTTGACAAGTTGAGGAAAATAGAGTTGCACTCTTAAATCATTGTGATGTTCCTACTTTTTTAAATTGTACCCACTCGTTTCTGCCATAAATGCGTAAAATCCGCAGTCTATTTATAATTTTTCTTGTCTGTGCCTGCAATTATCACTAGACTGTGGACGTCTATGCAATTTGCAATTTTTGTAGAAGTATTTTGAGAATGTTTAGTCAAATGAAATTTTATTCTCAGTGGTAGCAACCTTTGTAGATCTGAAATAAATAAAAATCGTATTGAATTCTGTCGAATGTTATGTGCTAGCATTTATGGAACATTTTCGGAAGCCATAAATGCATAAAGATATAATTACTACAATACGTTCGATTTATTCTTATCGATTTGCGTTGGGATAGCACACCGTGCTTCAGTTACATTATCGCCAGCATGGGGTAAAAGTGGAAATAGTGTAACTCACAATTATGTGTTCTAAAAAGTTTTTGTCCTTTCTTCACAGCAAGTGTGTATTTAATTTTTTCCTTTTCTATTTTACCAATTTTTGGTAATTTACGTGGCTGTGTCACATTCATAACAGTATATTTAATTTCAAAATCTTTAATATTAATTTCTTTTTCAGACGCAAAAATTTGGGTCTCTTGATAATGATCCGCATTGGGATCGAAACGTTGAGAAATTTAAATATTTAATTTGCATATCATAATATCATAATTATAATTTATAGATCGATTTATTAAATTCATTAATGGAGGAAATACAGTTTCCAGCTCCTTACGATTCATTCGAAAAATTTGTATTTTGCATAAAAATCTGCTGCCTGATAATAACTCAGACTGTGTAAGAAAATTTACAGCACCTTTGTTTCGAAGTCGCTTCACCGTTAATGATTCTTTAAATAAAATTCCATATAAAGACTAATCGGCGATAAAAGGAAAACATATTTTGTTTAAATACTTTGAGAAACTCACATTTATAAAGTCAGTTTGAAAGTATCAGGTTTCACGATGTAATACAGAGTGAAACAATCCACGAAATTGTTTCTGTCATGCATGAAACGTTTCAAACGATGACCGCAACTCGAAACGATTTAAGATATCCCTCGCGCAAAATGTTTAACGATCCAGAGCGGAAGGATCAAACGATCTTTCATATTACAGGAAAAGGAGTGGAACGCTAGGTCCGTGGTAACGATTCGTCTGCTGCATGCGTGAGTGCGTGAGTGCGTGAGTCAGTCTGCTGTCACGCAGGTTGCCGAAGAAGCAAGGAAGAGACCCAAAGAAGATCCTATCTCCCCGAACTGGCCTCGCCATTAGTGTCACGAGAATGGGAAGGACTTATGTTCGCGGTGGAACTACAGCGTGCTCCAAAAGTGGTTTCAAGGAGGCTTTTTTTTATTGAAGAAAATCTTAGAAAAGATTTATTACAACTTTTGGCGATAATACACGATAAAAAATATCGTATGCATAGTTAGCAACATTAACACATCAAACGTAATGGCTGACAAATTAACAATATTCTTTTTGAGAAACTCTCACACGCGCAGATCACAGTCATTCAAAAACAATACAATACAATGGCAAGCCCTAATATCTGGCCCAACCAAAAACAAAGAGACGTCCAGAGGCAACTGAAGACCCAACCTATACAGTTTTTTTTAAAAACACCAATCTTTGAACATCATATAAATTACACTGCCAGAGAACATGGTTCAAGGAGCCTTTCTTCTGTAACGAATCAATTTCTTTAACACACTACCGACTCGGTGATCATTGCATAATTTTGAAAAGTCTATGGTAGATGGCTAAATATTTTGTAATGGAACCTTCAATCAGCAACTGCAATTTTTATTGTAAAATAACAAATCACTTTCAATAAAGTCATCTATCAATTTCATTTAAGAGTGCAATGTGAAAGAACAATGCTTTCTTTTGGTACAGCACAATTATTGAAAATCCTATTAACCGGTGTTCCGCAAGATTCCTGAAATAAAAAATATATTTTTTTGTTTTATGAATCATTAATTTTATTATTATTATTATTTATTATGAACGGACCGAAACCCTCTTGCATAAATGTTTACAATAGAGAGAACAAAAAAGAAAAAAGTTTAAAGGACTACTCTTATAATAACATAGAAGGGACATGCACAAAAACTAATGGTATTAACTGTATGATATTATCCTATAATTCTGCGTAATTGTTTTTTAAGCATGTGCAAAGATTAAATGAAAAAATCAATACGATTATACAGAGTGCTTGAGTCAACAATGAGTCAACAATGAGCAAATTTTTCATATAATCAAAAGTGTTCACTGACTTCAAAAATATAAAGAACGACTGCTCTAAATAGAGCGTTTACACACAAAAATATAAAAATCGCTGTGCTCAATTGTTAAGACTCCAGAATACATAACAATGCATAACATGGCATTTTTTAATATTGAGTTCCATATCATTTTTGCAACACCACTCGCTAAAATCTAGATCGTTATTTGGTGTTCAGCAAATTTTTCATATAATCAAAAGCGTTCACTGACTTCAAAAATATAAAGAACGACTGCTCTAAATAGAGCGTTTATACACAAAAATATAAAAATCGCTGTGCTCAATTGTTAAGACTCCGGAATACATTTTCCAATAGGAAAGAAATACTATTTTATTTAAAGGAAATAATTCTTATCGATCGAAAATTGAAATATAAATTCAAATACTTTGAAATGATCGAACCTGGCGCCGATATCATTAACTATTTTATTTATTTGCGAAAATAATAAAATACTATTTATTTGCGAAAATCATTGTCGTTCGATGAATTAGCGTTAAAATGTTCGCATAATCAGCAGCTCCCGGTGACAATGCAGCTTATAGAAAGGCATTGTGCGGTTCAACAAACGGTGGAAGTACAATAAACGTGATCATTGGTAGGATGCTAATACAGTGTACGGTGCACATAGCGTGGCTTTAAGAGCAATCGCAATTAGTTACGGTTAAATTTAGGTAAAATAGAGTAAATGAAATAAAGAGCGTCATTTCGCAGACAGGAAATCGGACTTCATTCACGGCGCTCATTAGCTCAGGCTCGGGGACGCGCACACTTAAAATTAACCGAGAACAGATTTGCAGTTTTTAGGAGGACCGACCGAGCCGAGAGTCGGTGTTCTCCGCAATCGAAGCTAATTACGCGCTCACTGTCGCCCGGCAAACAAGGACAAGTTTGCAATTTTCATGGGCCAACGTCTGAGGAAGATTCGCCCGTGCGGACTGCTGCCACGCCATTACCGTTTTTCAGAAAGCCGTCTGTGCACACATCGATGCCAGGCCGCATTACGAGCCTGCTAATTGAAATTCTAATTAATAACCCACGCCTTTCATTGTTGTACACGCGCGTCACGCGCGCATAAACTCGACGTTGCGGCCGAAAGACTTCATTCAAGTATCGCGCTAAGCAGTCTAAAGCAAGTATCGATGCATCAAATGCACATTAACCCTTTGCACTCGGAGCTATTTTAATTCGAAAATCAAACGTTTCTTCTGACCTAGAATATTTCCATTATCTATCACTGTTCAAATTTGGTAGATATGAAATTGTTGTAATACCTCATACTGTACTTAAATGTTTAGTAATTGGTTAGATACCGAGATATTTAATAATGTAAACAATAGTTTAAGTGATATTACAGCAATTTGTAGAGGTTCTCCATGAAACAGCAAAGAAATACAATTGAAAACCATTTCGAACGCATGCCTTAATATCCTGGCATATATATAACAGTGTATAAAATAAATAAATCACTACTTGCGTTAGAAAATCACAAATAGGGTAACTGCACCAGTGAATGAACATTTAAGAAATTGTTCAAGAAGATATTTTATGTAAAAAAAAGTGTGAATTATAAAGGAATCTCATATATGCCAAATGGCTCCCTATACTTCACTTGTCAAAAATGAATGAACAGAAATAAAATGAAATTATTATTATTTTTCTTCATTAAACGTTAAATAAAAAATATAAAAAATACCAGTCAATGAACACTACATTCTAGTAATTGAACAACGATAGTCCAATGAATGAACAAAATTACTAAACAATATTCTCCTATTTATTTAACTCTTTAATCACAATTTTATCGCTGGTATGCCGTGCAGGTTCAAATTTGTTGAAATATACAAAATCGTTCATTTACTGGTGCCCGTTTATTCACTGGTGCAGTGACCCTACTTTATTAAAATAACCTTGAAATTTTGAAAACAAGCCAAACTCGAAGCACCATTCGTAACGAATGAAAGTATTTCTTTCATGATATGCGGTGGTCCAAATTAAGCTTATGGCCCAATGGCTGAGGAGTTTTGGATGGTACCTTCAACAACGATAGAAACTTTTATCATAACCCTACAACTCCCACTCAATGACATTTGCGATTATTGTGTAAAAGAAACTTTCTAAGCTTCCATTTCTGGATAAGGCAAAAGAGGTAGAGTGTTAAGAAACCACAATTAATAAAATCCGTCTGTCAAAGCGCCACATGGGGATGTCCTGTTGAAGGGTTGGGGTTGATTGAGATATAATTCCAACCCTCTCCATCGAAAGCTGTACAATGCCGGAACACGGTTAGCCTCCGGTATGATAGGAAAACTTCGATTATGCGGTCGTTACAATTACAAATATCGTGTACACATATACCGGTGTTGGAATATATGTATACAGGGTGTCCCAAAACTAGTGTAGGAGCGGAAAATGGGAGGTTCCTTGGATCATTTGAAGCAACACTTTCCTTTGCAAAAATGGACCAAAAATACAAACACGAAAAACACGGACCAATCAGAGCGCGACCTAGACGGGAGTTAGCACAGTAGGCCCGATGCGCCCACTGACAATTGGCCGAACGTGTCATCGCATGTCTGGATCGCACTCTGATTGGTCCGTGTTTTTCGTTAATAACTCCTAAACAAAGCCGCGGACGCCATTTTTGTAAAGTTGCTTCAAATGACCCAAGGAACCTCCCATTTTCAGCTCCTAGGGTAGTTTTGGGACACTCTGTATATATTCCTGTAGTTGATCAGGTCTCCGCGGTTCTCAAAAAGATCGCATTACTCCGAGGATGACCCAACCGTTTCCAATAGTGAACGTAATTAGTATCGTCTACGGCATAGAGGTATCGTCGATGATGCGCATGATAGACGGACGGCCAAGTGAATACCGTCTAGCGAGTTATTCGAAAACTGTCCGATTAACGATCCGAAAGTGCCTCGGGCCAAGATTCAAAATACCTCGACGGACATTGTATTCTCCCATACATTCCTACGGCGTCTCGTGTTCCGGGCGTTGGAAGCTGCACGAGAGAGCAGCTCCTGCAGCTTCTCACGATATCCACGGAAAACTCCACGGGGGCCACGTTCCGGAATTTGCATCTTCTATCGAAAATGGTAATTAGAGGCGAAGCGTAAACTTTAATTAGAATTACAATTGTAAACACGGCGCGTCCGCCAGTCTTCGAATCATTAAACGCGCTCTGTGCTCTCCTATTCGCGCGTTGCTGCACCGTGATTTTGTTTGTACGGAGTTTCGAGTCCCGTATAAAAACACTTCGTTCCCCATCCAACTTTAGCAGTAACCGACGCCCCGACACTTTATCGGCGAAACAGTACCGACGAAACCCATCATAAGTTAGTTTCTATGAACACGTACGCCGCAAATTCGCCGGAGTTACACCGAACGATGCTCGCGGATTCGTTAAAAGTGCGACATCGGTAACTCTTGTTAAGGTAAACATCTCGTATATTGTTGTTATTAGCAAAGGAAATTCGAGCTACGTTTTACCACTCAGGGTTTATCCAACGTCTAAATCGCCACGTGGAACCTCAATATTTCCCACCACGTTTTAATTTCTCACCATTGAAGAGTTACAAGTGGATGCCAAAAATGATTTAATACTAAATTTCCGAAAAATCGTCGATATTTAAATTTTGATTATTTTTTAGTGCAACGAAGTTTAGTACAACGACAAACCTAGTCTCATTTTAAAGGTGAATTCTTCTCGATCGAAATTTTGGATAATTAAAGTTTAAATGATATCGGCGCCAGGTTCGATCATTTTTAGAAAAACAATCGATCCACATCGGGATCGAAACGTTAGAAACATTTACTAATTGCACATTTGTTGTTTTTCTGAAAATGATCGAACCTGGCGTCGATATCATTTGAACTTTAATTTCTCATTTTAAAGCTTGGCAAAGTGAACTGATGTTCTCCCTCGGAAATGCTACCAGTTGAAGCAGTAAACAATTCTTTTGCTGAATGAATCAATGATAGATTTGAGGAGTGAAACATTAAACAGTTTTTTTGGTGAACGAATCAATGATGGAGTTGAAGATCAACTCATCCCCTTTTCAACGATCTTTTAAAAATATTTGCACGATCTTTTAAAAATATTTGTACGATCTTTCTTCAATATTTGACAAAACAAAAATGAGGAACAAATCCGATCGCATAAAATCCTCGTGGTGTACCTTAACTTGTAAACTGTTTTGTTTCACTTTGAGAACGTGCACTTGTGGGCAGATTTTTAAGCTTCATCATTTTTATGCTTTTTGTGTATAACTTTCATTCGTGAAATTCATCCTGTGCAACTTACGTTCCAATATTAGATCTCTTTCCTTTTTATTCTCGATAATCGAAAAGTTCTATCCTGAGTATGCAAAGAAAAGAAACTCGGTTAAATTACACTGAATGGCGGTGCTTAATGGGTGAAACGATTAATTTCCGCACGCGAAAACGATTCGCTTATTGAATTTACCCGACTGCCTGTGCGTTTAATGGACTCGGATTGAGCGGCGAAGGAACTCCGAGTGCTGGATGATTCCTCAGAAATACTTGGCCGAATCGGCAATTAGCAGCCAATATTTTCACTCTTTTTCTTGTTCATGTTGCCGCTCTAGGGTTACTTCCGTTGGAAATTCACGTTCGTCACGGGAAATCCGCGCGAACGTCGATGAAATACTGCATAAGCAAAGCTATCAAAGGAATTTTTGTTTTTTGACTTTTGCGATGCTTGTAAGTAAATTTAAGTGCTGAACAAGAAATTCGAGAGTTATTTTGCCAACTCGCTTAATTATTCTTTAAAATGAAACCAAATTTATTTCTGTACTATTGGTTTTCACGAAATTGCCACAGGTTAAATGTAAACAGTTTTTCCAGAATCAAAAATTTAGTGTTCAAATTCGAGAGTTATTTTGCTGCATCACACTCGCTCTTTTATTCTTAATTATTCTTTAAAGTGAGTCCAAATGTATTTCTGTACTCTAATAAATTGAACGATATCGGTGCTAGGTTCGATCATTATTAGAAAAACAACAAATGTGCAATTATTTAAACATGTTTCTAACGTTTAGATCCCTATGTGGATCTTTTTCAAAGAGACACTTTTGCAAAAATTATTTTTGGTATGAAAACAATTATCACACAGAAAAATCAAAAATTAAATTTTATATACATACTTGTGTGAAAAGTGGACAAGAACATTTTGGAACAAAAGTTAGTGAGTTGTTTCGCACATTTGTTGTTTTTCTAATAATGATCGAACCTAGCGCCGATATCATTCAATTTATTATATTACTAATTTTCGATCGAGAAGAATTTAACGTGTATTTCACAGGTTAACTGTAAACAATTTTTTCAGAATCGAAAATTTTATCTTCAAATACTTTTTCGGATTCACGGTAGCTGCTTCCTCATTTCTGCAAACCGTTAAAGATGTGAAACTGAAACTTCGAAGCCAGTTCATGGTGGATATTGTTCATAGTGACACACTTCGAATCCGTGTAACGTGATTCATTTCGAAAAAAATTATCTGGCCATTGTGTACAGATTCAACAAGACCGAAAACAGTTCTCGCGAAATTACGCACCGTTAGTGCACAACCATTTTTTTAGCCTCGAGTCTTGAACAATCGTATCAGATTGGGATTTCGCGGTGGTTTCGCGTTTCTTGCGGATAAGAAGGCTCCTATTCGCCGGCAACAGTGCCTCGATTACGATGTCTGCAATCAGATTCTGCATTCAAGACAATCGATGACTGAGAACAACGCGATTCCGTCTTTCCGCGCAAAGATAGAGATGGATACTCTCAAGCGGATAATTAGGAACGATCGATTCGCTGAGCAACGTGTATCGCCGCGCCGGTCGAGACTGTGCAAGCTAATAATTTTCGCTCGAGTTGTTTAACGCGTGTTTCGATTCTTCCTCTGCCTTACGCAAAAACACCAATATTTCATCCAATTAGCTCTTGAATTCCAGTATTTAAAAAAAAAACAAAGATTCTTACATTAAAACAAAATACAATTAACAGCCGTAAGGATACACAAGTTTTTTAACAAGAAAGGACAGGATAACCAAAAGTTAACGATCGTAATTTTACAATTCTTCTTCTGTTATTTCTGATTTTCTACTTTCATAAATTCACATATTCGCACTTGATGTCGTAGTGTATATAGAACTACAAACTTATAATAAAATTAAATAAACTAAACACAATTATGTTAACTAATAAAATTAATAAAATAATAAAATTAAATAAACTAAACACAATTAGGTTAACTAAAGTCTGTACAATTTTTTAGTGCATAGAATTGCAAAGATGCAATGAAATAAAACGTACTTCGTACAAAATTTAAATTACAAGCTTTCGTTTTATTTAATATTTTTCTTTGGGAAATGAGAATGGATAACACATGAAATTACCACTGGAAAAACGAAGAAATATCAATAACAAATATTTGCATGTCAACGTGTTATGTGTACGGAATCAAATTCGATACGAATTGACTTTAACATCCTCTTTGCAACGTGTCATAAGATTCTATCCACGTGTCAATAATCAAATTCAACCATTTTAACTCTGTCAAACTAAATGTGTAAACGTAGTGCCACGCGAGGCATATGCGATAATTCAGAATGATTAACGAGTGCTAATTGTACGGGGAACGTTTGTATAAATTTACATTCTCAACCAATAGCTTGCCAAACACGTATTAAAGAACCATTAATCGATAAGTTAAGTGCTGGGTAACAAACACTAAAAATAAATCAAATTTCGACGATTCTATTTCAAGATATGACAGTAAATTTGAAAATCATTGATTTTAATAAGATCCGTGTACAGTCTCAATTGTTATAAAGTGTCTATTTCAGCTTCACGTCTTACTTGGTACAATTGTTAACCATTCGAGCTTCTCTTCAATATATTGAAATTATATTTTCAAGATAGAAAACTAACAAACTGCAGAAAAAGAGTACGATTTTCTGAAATCGTTAAATAAGGTTCATTGGTGTTCATTTATGGTCTCATCAATGTGCAAACTGTGAATTTTTATAGAAAATAAAAATCATATGTGGCATTACTATTAGAATATTAGATGATTGCATAAGTTCGTGCCTGACTTGAAAATAAAATTCAATGGTTAAATTTTAAAGATATTTGAAAAATTTTAATCTATGAATATAATCTTTTTTCTTACACTTTGTGGTACAGTACAGTTTAAATCAATGAAAATTGGGCACGAACTTATGGTTGACCAGTTAAGAGAAGTTTTCCACGCGAACAATAGTAACCATTTACTCTGTCATTAAATAGCAAGAGTGGATGTCTGAAGACACTCTTTAAGTCTTTTAAATTATGTACCAAGGCCACTTTTTTAAAAAAGTTTACTTATACAAATCTAAGAAACTTATTTAGAAATTCAGTAATTGCTTCAGAACTTGACCACTCATGAAAATGAAAAATCTAGTAATCGACTTCCTATTCGTTAGTAGTTGATCACTTATACTAGAAAGAGGGTTAAAGCAATAATTTACGTAATTTACGTGGCTGTGTTACATTTAAAACAGTATATTTAATTTCAAAATCTTTAATATTAATTTCTTTTTCAGACGCAAAAATGTTGGTCTCTTGATAATGACCCGCATTGAGATCGAAACGTTGAGAAATTTAAATATTTAACTTGCACATTTGTTGTATCTAAAAAGGATCGAACCTGGAATCGATATCATATTTATAATTTATTTTTCAATTATAAGAATTTTTCCTTTAAAGCAATAATGTTGGGAATCATTTCACTATCATTTAATTTCAACAATTTCCAGCACAAATTACAATTAAAGAATGAAATAAGAAACAAAACAAATCAATTCCATACAAATTTTAATTGAGGAACAGAGTAGATGTTGCAAGTTAATAGAGAATAATATTGGAGAAATTTAACCAATAAATGATATGGCATCCGAGTTTCACTTTCATCAAAAGTGTACAGCTTATAAAAATCTTATTTGTTATGTTTTTCTATAAAATGGTCAACTACTCGTTCATGGTCAACTACTGTAACCTTTACCTTATGCGTACTTATACATTACATTATTAATGCTCAACGATAAACATTTTTTCAGATTTCATACATGGAAAATTGGACTTTTCAGCATTGACCGATGGCAGCGGATCGATCTCCGGGCGGTATCGATGTGATTTCACGATTCGAGAGATCTTGGGAACGGCAGAGGGCTGATGGTCCGACCTAATATTTACCGGATGGGATCGGCGCGGCATCGTCGGTGCGTGTTCCCGATCAATTAACAATTTGTCTGGGAATCGGGCGCGCTCGGATCGCCGCTAATCCAGCGAAAAATCTCGGTTCGGGAACAATGGATACCCACGAGAGATCAGACTAGAAAAATAACGGATGGCGCGGCGTATTTCGTCGGGGCTTGATTCACGATATTCCCGGGTGGTGGTCGACGTATGCAGTTGCAGAGGCGAGGCCAGGCACGCGGTGGCGTGTGCAACTGTGTGTCGCGACATGACGCGCGGTGGCCGCGAATTTCGCGAAGCGCGAACGAGAGACCCGCTTGATATCGCACGCGCCTGTATACGGGGCCACAACCGCGTAAGGCCTTCTTGTTCCGTGACGAACGACGTCAACGATGTCACATTTCCGACAAGCACGAGCAACATGCGTGCCTACGCAAGATTAGCGGAATGACCCTGGCGATACAACGAGTAGCAGGAACCTAGACCTTAGCTACAGTGGATCCAATAAGTATCAGATTAGACCAGAGTTAGGCATTAATCGATTAAAAGTTTGGACAAAATTGATACATTAATGTGTACTATTTAAAAAGCTAATCATTGAAACTAGTGTTCCTTCTTTCGAAACGAGAATTCTTTCTTGAGAATTTCTCGAGAAATTTTATAATCGGTTATTCCTCGTTTCTCGAGAATTACAGTATTTCTCGAGAAACTGAAATCTAGGACAATTCTTATGTATCTCATTTATTTTATAACACGTTTTCGGAAATCAATTTTTAGTTAAGTCAAATTGCATATTGCTAATCAATCGCGTACGTATGCATGTTTGCAACGTGATAATTTATAATAATTATTGGGAATGCGTGTCGATGTGAGGTAGGTCGAAGTGTTGAAAAATCAGGAACACTAATTGAAACGTCGACGATTGATTCAATCGATTGATGAAGTTATTCGTCAATCATTGATTGAAACATCATAATTAATGATGCAAAAAACAAATGAAAACATCCCGCGTAGAAATAAATATATTATTAAATACATTTAATATATTTCTGTATAACATATTTGAAAAACGGCACGAACTTACGGGATGAGTAAAAATACAGTAAAGTCACGATTCTTGTCAAACTGTGTTCTGCACGGACAACTATCGCATACCGACATTATCTTTTTTCTTCCTTTGTCCTTCCTTGTGCGGCAGTGGAGTGCGTAGACACCTGACAAATATCGCGACTTTACTGTATAAAGATCTTCAGTCTACTGATTAGGTATTGCATCCGCTGCACGCGTGTTAGAAATTTCATAGTCGAAAAATAAGGAAGACCCACCCTAGAATAGCAGACCGGAGAGCGGCTTCACGTGTTACCGGCGCAACGTGATAATTTATAATAATTATTGGGAATGCGTGTCGATGTGAGGTAGGTCAAAGTGTTGAAAAATCAGAAACACTAATTGAAACGTCGACGATTGATTCAATCGATTGAAGAAGTTATTCGTCAATCGTTGATTGAAACACCATAATTAATGATGCAAAAAACAAATGAAAACATCCCGCGTAGAAATAAATATATTATTAAATACATTAAATATATTTCTGTATAACATATTTGAAAAGCGGCACGAACTTACGGGATGAGTAAAAATACAGTAAAGTCACGATTCTTGTCAAACTGTGTTCTGCACGGACAACTATCGCATACCAACATTATCTTTTTTCTTCCTTTGTCCTTCCTTGTGCGGCAGTGGAGTGCGTAGGCACCTGACAAGTATCGCGACTTTACTGTATAAAGATCCACAGTCTACCGATTAGGTATTGCATCCGCTGCACGCGTGTTAGAAATTTCATAGTCGAAAAATAAGGAAGACCCACCCTAGAATAGCAGACCGGAGAACGGCTTCACGTGTTACCGGCGCGGCGACTTCCCGAAGAATCACGAGCCAACCCGCGTTTCAAAGTAATTATTATCTGCCGGCACGCAGCGTGGAACAGGAAAAAAATAATTGTAGGTACGATCGGAACGAGCGGACCCGACGCGCTACCCGCTCGTTTATGCTCGCCAAGCCGCGCCGAGGCCTCGATATCGAGGATTAGAAGCGTGCACACGCGGATCAAGCGCGCCTGTGAACTCTCGTAACCAGCCTCGAGACGATGCACGCCGCGATTATTAAGTTATTTTCGTATAAAACCATTCGGCGAACTCACTGCCAGCCGACGCACGCGTTCGCGATTTTCTGTTTCGCTGAAAAAAAATGAAGTTAGAGCTCACTGTAATGCGAGACCCCGTTGTGCGAAATCGCGAGCGTAGAAAGATAGAACCGAATAAATTGTATTATTAAAATGTCATTGTGAAAATTCGAAAAAGTTGCACGTACTTTTCGTTGGACTGCGAACGTATAATCAATCGCGAGCCTCGTCTTCGAAGCCAATCGCAACGACTTTTCACTATCGTTGCGTAATTTTCGCGCCGTTATGCAACCATGTTGTTGCGCAATGGTATCGAAGACGCACGCTCGATTCCGAAATTCCGCTTTCAGCTGGAGGATTTTACACCGGTGATCCAAAACTGAGAATCATTAACCCTTTGCACTCTGAGCTACTTTAACTAAAAAATTAAACATGTTTTCCTACGTGGAATATTTTCATTACCTATGGTTTAAAAAATTTTATGGATACTGTTTAGTATTTGATTAGAAACCCATGTATTTAATAATGTATACAATATTTTGAATAATGGTACAGCAATTTTGAATGGTGCCTCAGAGTCACCATTAGAGTGCTAAGGGTTAAGTTTGCAGCCATGATCTGTCAGCTAAACGTGGATCTGATCGAACATAAAAATAGTTTACTCGCGTAAACTACGGTCATACGTATGTTCGACGAGAAGACGATATTTTGCTGAATGCAGTTCCTTTCAAACCGCGAATTCGGTATACCACTTCCGGGTTAAGGGGAAGCACGTGCGAGATAGAAAGCGGGTAAACTGGGCTCCAATAAGTTTTCTAAAATTGTTCAACATTAAACCTACCGAGCGTTAAAACCGATTAAAATGTTTTAGCTCACAAAACTGATGACGAGGCTCTATTTAATGATATTTTGTGTGATTTTTATTGGAATACTAGCTGACCTAACAGACGTCGTCCTGTCCAAATTTCAATAAATTTGGTTATGATCATTTTGTGAATGTGTGAAAAGTTATAGGATATGCGTAAACAAAGTAAAAATGAGAAAAAGACGTATTTCGCAGTGATCGTTATAGAAAACAGACGTGGATAATGTAAAGTCCTATTGAAATATTGATTAAAGGCTGCGACGTTCGTTTTTTTGTTGTGTTGAAATATGATTCAAAAAGCACTTTCTGTTTTTCTCGAATTTTCATGTTTCCGGGCAACTTTTCCAATTTTTTTACTCTAAAAACCTGATTCGGACTACAACGAACATTAAAAAAAAACAATTAGCCAAATCGGTCCAGCCGTTCTCACGTGATGTCGTGACCAACGAATAGCATTTGATTTTTATTATACAGGGTGTTCGACTACAGGTGGGAGAAAATTTAAGGGTTGGTTCTTAACGATGATTTAAGACGAAAATAAAGAATAAAAAAATTGCGATTTCGGCTTCGTTATTTAGCTATTAACAACACGACAGTCACGTATCAAGTTACAGATGCATGCATACCTTGGTTCTCATTTGGGGAAAATTATTAATAAATTATTTGATTTTAATATTTTAGTAAATTTCATTAATTATAAATTTTTCCCAGCAAGGTGAAAATCTTTAACAAATCGTTGGACAACATTGAACTCTTTGACGTACACAATGTACACTTTTGTTAGACGCGTTGTTGATTTTTAATTGTTAATAGCTAAAGAACGAAGCCGAAATCCCAATTTTTTTATTATTCATTTTCGTCTTATATCATCGTTAAGAACCACTCCGTAAAGTAGTCGAACACCCTGTATAGATGTGCTTGAATGAAGAAAATCGAATCGATTTCCATATAAGCTGCTTCATGATTTCAATAATTGTAAGATGAAATATAAAAAATCGGTTATATGACCGGCAGTGATGGGTTTAGTGTTAGATCTCGAAGAAGCGCAGAGAACGGTCGATAGGGAATCCATTTCACGGCGAAGGCAGCATCGCGAGAGAAGAAACAGGCTCGGAACAAACCAATATCGAAAAGCTGCAAAAGCGCGCGTTGCAAAACGTTCGCAAGCGAGCGCGTGTTTGCCAAAAATGTCTTGGCAAAAAGGTATCGGTCGGTCTGTGTGCAAAAACGTAGTTCGATTTCGCCGGAGCGTGGACTCAATTTGCGCCGGGGCTGGGCTGAGGAATCGAAGTTCCCATTACGATGGGAAATAGAAGCAAATCACTTGAGCAAACATTGTTTCCATTCGGCGATTCATCAATTAAATAAATTCGAAAAGAACGAGCCGGAACCGAGTATTAGTCTCGAGTGCCCGATTCAATTTTCCCCTCGGCGCGACGCGCCGACGCTTGCCGATAAAACGACGACACCGATCGCCGCGGTGGAGGTGGATTCAGGGAAATATACAAAGATCGAGCGAGGATCCATTCGATCTCCCAAGAGATCAGCTAGTCTGAGCAGCTGTGTAGAAACCAGCCAGAACAACCGAGCAGCACGATGCTGCACACGCTTCCGGTGCCGATAAGATCGCGATCCGTCCGCATCGAGCTGCAATTAATAATCACGCATACGTTGCGTGACGCTATTGCGTATCGACGTAACTGCGAATCCTGCGTCCGCCTTTTTACACACGAATAGAACACCGTTACACGCTCCCGGACGAAACAACAGCCCACGCATCCTACTGTTTCATGGATTTTATGCATTTATGACAAAAGTGAGCCTATTGCAAATGAAATAAAACATTTGAGAAATTTAAACTTGCGATTCTATCATTTTCAACTCGCTGAAATCACTAAGAAAAGAAATGGACACGGTCAGTCCCATAACAGCGGATTTTATGCATTCATGACAAAAGTGAGCCTATTGCAAACGGAATAAAACATTTGAGAAATTTAAACTTACGATTCTATCAGTTTCAACTCGCTGAAATCACTAAGAAAAGAAATGGACTCGGTCAGTCTCATAACAGCGGATTTTATGCATTCATGACAAAAGTGAGCCTACTGCAAAACGGTAAAAACATTGAAGCAATTTAAAAATAAAATTCTACCATTTTGAACTCTCTAGTCAGTCTCATGATAGGTAGACTGCGGATTTTACGCGTTCATGACAAAAGTGGCGCGACTGCCAAATAGTAAAGACATTAGAGAAAAATTTTAAAATAAAATTCTACCATTGTCAACTCACTGAAAATCAGTAGAAAAGAAATAGATACAGCCATTATAAATCCCCTTCGCTCATTAGACGATGTCTGCGTTAAACATTTTTGGTATCGTGAGGCGAAGTTCATCCGAAGGATAAATTAAAATCGCACATACCTAATCGAAACTGCGAATAGTAAACGTCGCTGTGCCTTTAAAGAGAATTAGAAAGATGTTTCGTAGACAATTAGTTACGTGCAAGCCGAAAACTGCATCGGAACAAAGTTTAAAAATCGCGGTCATACAATATCGATACAAAGATCGTTTAAACACTTAGGGGAATCACCAGTGGGCACATAGACTGTATCAACTAATTAGAACTGCAGGCAACAATGTGAATATGATTAATTTGTCTCTCCAGTCGCAAATTGCCAGATGTCGGTTATCGCGCGTGTGTGACACCGGTAACCAACGCGATAAGAGGCTTGATAGATGATAGTCAAACTTTGTTGATACTTTGTGGCAATAGTATGTGGAAAATTGAACGACGACAGTGTCGGTGACATAACGTTATTATATCTCATTCCAGCAGCCAGTGTCGCCCCTCCTCTAGCCACGCTTTACATCCGTATCACTAGCTATCTATCTTTTCTTTCTTTTTCTCCCTCCCTTTTTTTCCGTGATCGCGACGCCACCGGCACCGACGGATCGACGAATAAATTTTTTATCGTCCCCACCGACGAATCAGCTAGCAACGGTCTTTTTCTCCTTGTTTTTATCGATTCCTCTAGCTTCCTCTTCCCAAGCCTACCTTGCCCCACCAACCCCTGTTTCTGTTCCAACCCCTTTCAACGTGGCCCACGATTCTGTTATACCGAGTCTCCCGGGTCATTTTCGGGAACGTTAAACGCTCCCTCGGGACCCGGCACTTATTACCGATGATATCGTGATTCGACGTGTTTCTATCCGTCCCCCACCTCGTTTTAACTCTGCTTTTTCCTTTTCTCTTTCGACCCTGGTCAGTTTTGTCCGTGGACGTTACGTGGCCGCGATCCGAGAACATGCCGCCGTTTATTGGCGGTAAAGAATAATGTTGCTTCGCCGGACGCGCTGACGTTTCCACGGACGATCGATGGGTCGTGCGTGTCTTCAAGTTGCGTGAAGGATTTTTGTTATTCCCTCAGGCCGTGTTTCTTACTTAATGGACACGCTCGATTCCAATGTCGTGGAAATCCAACGTCGAGCCCGTCTTGAATGATGCGACACGAGACAGTCTCGCAGGTAGTGATGGGATCTGAATCACTTCGAATCGCTTCGATTCAATATTTACGACAATAAATTCGAATCACTTGCAAGATAATTCGAAGCTCAGAACTCTTGAAACTATTAGACGTCTTGAAAGTCTTCGTTGTCTTGAAAATCTTGAAGGCCTTAAAACTATGGAAGGTTTGTAGGAATTGAAACTCTTTATATGTTACATCTATCACGAAACAATGATTACGCCATGACAGCAGTGGAATGAATATTGGTATGAACGTACCAATATTATAAAAAGTATAACTTTTTTTTTAAGATTATCAAGACTTAAATTTTCTAAGACTTCAAGACTTTCACGAGTTTCAAGAATTTCTGATTTCGAATAAATATCGAATTCAAAGAAAGTTCATGGAAAACGTCCTCGATCTTGATTTTTGAGGGCTGGAATGAAAGGGTCAACTAAATATAAACTGTTTCAATATTAAAAAATTAATTTAAAATTTAAGTAAGAATGCTTATATAAGATCCGATAAAACCCTATATAATTTTATAATTTTTATAAGATTTATAATATTTTAATTATAGATATATATAATGTAGTTAATTTATTATACAAATTATTTTATTGGGGTGACATTTAAGTATTTTAATAAACTTCAAATTTTGCAGTCATCGATTAATTTAAAATAGTAATTTAGATATATAATATAATACTTAATTATATATAATTATATATATAATATAGTTAATTTATTATACAAATTATTTTATTGCTGTGATATTTAAGTATAATAAACTTTAAATTTTATAATCATGGATTAATTAAAATTAAATTAAATTTTCGTAAAAGGTTATAGAAAAATTACCTTAGATAACTTTTAAATTTAGAAGTTTAAAAATTAAGTCTGTTCGACTTTTAAAATCTTACATGATTTTAGTTCAGATCAGTGTAAGCCAGATCGTTTTCTATCTTTTAAAAATGAAAATATTTTTGTACGAAATGGTATACATAAAATTTGATTCACTCACAATCGTATAGTACTCTTACCGAGGGTCTGTAGATAATACACTTAGAAAACGACTGTAAAATTTCGTAAGTTACTTTATTCCATGTGTCTACAGGGTGTCCCAGTAACAACTAAAAATATTCGGCAACAATTGTAAGAAATAGGAAACAAATTGTTCATTTTTCCTTTCTTTAACGATTGGAATAAGTTGAAAGCATTATCCTTTGATATTCTCACATTCACTTGATATGTTTACTGTTTTCAATTCTACCGTCTCATTACTGTCACGAATGCATGCGATCTGCAGTCTAATGATAGCAGTAGCTATTTTTCAAGCAGATCGCTAATGAATTCTATATAATTTTTGGATTCCTGCGCATTAAACTCGCGAACAAACTGCGGCGGGTATAGCAACCCTGTAATAAGTAGCGAAAAACATATAGCGGGTCGTGAAGCTTAAGGGTATCGCTTTACACACTACTTGAGTACACCTCGAGTAGTTCATTACTCTCCTTCCAACGAGTATACAAACTCACGAAGGGTGTTATTGAGCAGAATACATGTTACGCGATTTTTGCGTCTCTCCCCTATACTTCTACCGTAGTAAATAATATACGAAATAATTTTTAGTTCAAGTTTAGGAAAGTTTATATATATATATAAACCTTCTGAATATATATATACCTTCTGAAGTTGCCAGCTGCTTGGTGATTCCAGCATTAACACTAAATGTTTCGATCACACCATGTGATCGGGTACACGTTGTTGTATAAACAATGCACGATCGAATTTATTCAGACTAGTCGCAGTTTCTACAATGGGTGCTAGAATGAAGAAATTTTTTTAGTACTTCCGAATGGAAGCGCCTTTATCATATCAATGATTATAAAATAATACAGGAACATCCTTAGGATAATCAATATAGGTCAATCAATCTTCCACAAGAGTCCAATCTCTCTATCCAGAAATTGGACATGTTGAAATAAAAATCTTCTTGAAGTCGTTCGGATGGCAGAGGTTCGATTTAATCGTGGATTGAACAAATAAGCGTGGTCCCAATTGTGCCGTGTTTGGACTCATTTTAACCGCGCAATTGTCGGGAATAGATTAGCGAATGCTTTATTAATGAATAATTGTAAACAAAATCCAGACTAATACTGTACTCATAAGACCGCACGATCGAAGTGAAACTTCTGCGACGATATTGCACACCTGTGTATTCCTCGTTCACTCGGCTAAACTCCGTTCCCCGAATAGCGTTTCATCATTGAGCTTAACGAGTCAGACTAATTCACTGGCCAGCAATTATGCACGCCTAAAGGAGTTCTCATTTAAAAAATATGAAACCTGTCGTTTGACCGGTCACGGTACGGTTGGTGTTAAAAAACCTTCATGCATGCAGTACTGGAAGACCTTTAGCGTTTGTTGTTTCTTCATGAATATCGTACGGCATTTCATATTACGTGTTGTTCGACGTTACCCGCGTTTACCGCGTGCACGAGGAGAGTTACATCCGGTCGTCGATATTTGATCGATGAATCACGGTGATACACGTTAAATTATCGATAGAACATCCTATCCCGGAAGGAGCGTAGCACTCGCGTGCGAGCTCGAGGGAAAAAAGAAACGGCGAGCGGTGTGTAGCGGAGGGTACAGAAAACGAACGCATCGCTTTGTGTAGCGTCGTGAGAGTGCCCGTCTTGGCGGACGCAAAAGACGGAGTAAAGTTGAGCGCGGACAAAAGAGCCCTAAGAAGGAGAAGCGAAACGTAGAACACGGGTAAAAAATAGCCGCGAGGATAGCGGCCAGAAGGAAAGGGAAAAAGAGAGACGGAGAAAGGGAGAAAGAGAGAGGGCGGCACGGCGTGCATGTCCGCGCGACTCATGCACGCTCGATTAAACGTGCATTCACGATCGATCAAAGGTCGATCGAAGTCGACCACGAACTGAAAACAGTAGTCACGAGAGGAGAAGCGCGGAGGCCCCGGGAACTATTTGCTCGGTTCTGTAAATACCTGACTGGGGAACGACGTCGGCCAGGAGGAGGGCCGGGCCGGACCGAGTCGGGCTGAGGATGGTCTGGCCCGACCCAGCCTGGCAAACTGAACCCCCGTTGCAGCACGCTTGATGCGCCGGGGCATGCATCCGTGCATACGTGTACGAAAGGCAGAGGGCGTAATACGCGGGCTCCGGCTCCGATTTTTCTTCGGGAACGGCTTGGAATGCGGCCCGTCGTTCGCAATCGCGCCAATTTTCAAAGATTATCGCGCCAGCGGACCGTGCGAACCTGAGCCGAGCCGAGCCGAGAGCCCGGACCGCTTCGTAAGTGGCCTTACGGGCAGCCGGCTCTCTAACCGGCCAACCAGGCGAACCCTGCGCCAAGTTCCGGAAATCCTTGATATAAACGAAGATGAGTTGTTGGTAGCCGTGCGGTACCGATTACGTTAGTCGACCGAACTCGCCGGCGATCAAAACCTGCGGTGATCGATCCCTTGGCGCGAGAGCTACATCCGCGGTGCGGTGCGGTGGTGGCCGGGGACTTTCAGGTGGCGAAGCCTGCTGTTTTCGACTTATCGTACCGAGAAAGGGTCGTAAGCACGATCCAACCAACGGTAGTCGATCCAGGCGAAATTAAGAGGGGCCGGGCCACGGTTACTACTATAGGTTGTACCTCTTCTCCTCTTCTTATCGTTACATTGATTCGAGGCTCGAGCGTAATTCCCGGCCAATATTCGCTCCGCGCACCACTAACGGCCCCGGGAATTCTGCTTAGGAATTTATTTATTGCTGGACAGGGCCGACAGTGCGTATTCTGGATGATTAAGAGGGGAACAAGAGCCACCCGGTTAATGGAGAAACGAGGAAAGAGGCGCATGCCGGGGCATACATTGTTGCTACCCGGATACGATGCTCACCTTCGCCAGAGTATCGATCTTGATTATGCATGAGCCACGAGGAAGACTTTCGGCCCGATCATAGAAAATTCGTTCCGTTCGTCTTTCATTACGAGGGGCAGCCAATGAATCGGTTACACCCTCGTCAGCCGAGAACTTTTGCTTTGAGAGCTGCATTGGTAATCGTGTTCCTCGACGATACCATAAGACACGTGAGGAAAGGAATAAACGGTGCATTCTTGCGGCGATGAATTTCTTGTTCCCTCGTTCTCGAGGACGTTGTTTACTTCGTATATCTAGCAACATTCTATACAGTTCTGCACCTCAATTAAAACTGCGGTTCAAAGACGCTCTTGCTACAGGTTTATTGTACACCATTTTAACATTGCACTGGTATCGTCAGGTCTCTCATAACTTCGAGAAAAGTTTTGTACACTGATTTCTGGTACATTGTACGACAATTTGAATCATGAAGTTCATTTTGCTAATTTCTCCTTGCTGTCCATGTCTCTTTCTACCTAAGTTCAAATACAAAATACCTGCTTATCTTATTTCTGTTTAATCTGCTTAACGCTAAACCTACCGAACTTTGCGAGTAGTTGCTACATGTCGCTTTATAAAAATAACAAGATTAAATTTATGTGAACTTTGTACGGTTTATATTGTACCATCTGCTCCACTAAATATATTTATTTAATCACTTGCCACAGAAGCATCGTTGCGATTTCAATAATCGTAAAATAAAAAATCTGAAACCGGCCATGTGACCAGCGGTGGTTCAGTGTTAATCGTAGTTTCTATTATTCTTCAAACTGATCGAAACAAAAATTAGGGGCAGATAAACTAATGAATGCGCGAAATTTAAACTTACAATTCTATCATTTTCAACTCGCTGAAATCACTAAGAAAAGAAATGGACACGGTCAGTCTCATAACAGCGGATTTTATGAATTCATGACAAAAGTGAACCTACTGCAAAACGGTAAAAACATTGAAGCAATTTAAAAATAAAATTCTACCATTTTGAACTCTCTAATCAGTCTCATGATAGGTAGGCTGCGGATTTTATGTGTTCATGTCAAAAGTGAGCCTATTGCAAAGGAAAGAAAACATTTGAGAAATTTAAACTTACGATTCTACGATTCGATAACAAGATTAAATTTATGTGAACTTTGTACGGTTTATATCGTACCATCCGCTCCACTAAATATATTTATTTAATCACTTGCCACAGAAGCATCGTTGCAATTTCAATAATCGTAAAATAAAAAATCTGAAACCGGCCATGTGACCAGCGTTTCTATTATTCTTCAAACTGATCGAAACAAAAATTAGGGGCAGATAAATTAACGAATGCGCGAAATTTAAACTTACAATTCGATCATTTTCAACTCGCTGAAATCACTAAGAAAAGAAATGGACACGGTCAGTCCTATAACTAATTAATAACATAATAACTAATTAATAACATAATAAATTCATGACAAAAGTGAACCTACTGCAAAACGGTAAAGACATTGAAGCAATTTAAAAATAAAATTCTACCATTTTGAACTCTCTAATCAGTCTCATGATAGGTAGGCTGCGGATTTTATGTGTTCATGTCAAAAGTGAGCCTATTGCAAAGGAAAGAAAACATTTGAGAAATTTAAACTT
Organism: Lasioglossum villosulum; assembly: GCA_963971365.1. Taxonomy (NCBI): domain Eukaryota; kingdom Metazoa; phylum Arthropoda; class Insecta; order Hymenoptera; family Halictidae; genus Lasioglossum; species Lasioglossum villosulum. The sequence goes on from OZ020497.1 coordinate 10,445,426, forward strand.
ACGATTCTACGATTCGATAACAAGATTAAATTCATGTGAACTTTGTACGGTTTATATTGTACCATCCGCTCCACTAAATATATTTATTTAATCACTTGCCACAGAAGCATCGTTGCGATTTCAATAATCGTAAAATAAAAAATCTGAAACCGGCCATGTGACCAGCGTTTCTATTGTTCTTCAAACTGATCGAAACAAAAATTAGGGGCAGATAAATTAACGAATGCGCGTGACGAATAGCTCGAAAGGAAACGTTAATCACGAGGGTGATTATAGCATTTAAATATTTGCCAATAACTCGGCTGTCCGTTTCATTTCCTCCATTCCACGGTTCTAACATTTAAATGTTCGTTGGGGAACCGTAACTGCTCGTATATTTCACCGGCCACGGACAACTTAATTATATCCACAAAAGCTCGCGCTCACTATTCAATTAAACCTATTATCGCGATCCATTCGATTATTTGTTTTATACACTATTCTAATTGTATGACGTGTAACAATATTTCCATGCCTCCCGCCCCCACCACCCCACCCTTCGACGATCTCGTTTCTCGAGGCTTTCGTTTCCTCCGACTGGCGGCACAGCGCCGTGGCATCGCATACGCGCAGACCGCGTTAATTATCGTTAATGCTATAATGTGATTTAGCGTACCGGTATACCCGAGAGCATTGTTGTAACACCTTTCGGTTCGTTTCGCGTAACACTGTCGCCGGCAATAATACACACGGTCTACGCGTGCGGCGGTGCTCTTCCTCGCGATCTATTCTTTTGTCCCGGGCCGCGCCGCCGGGGGAGTTTATGTAATACGTGACCGTGTTCCGTGATAAAGAAATTCGCGAACACACGACACATGGCATTTCCAGCTGAAATTAAGGCAACCTTGAATTAAAACGCGAAATTAAATTTAAGCCCGCCGGCGCGGCTGCGCGGGATTCTCCGTGCAGACCGTCTGCCTTACGCGGAATTAACAATTTCGCACGCGCGGATCTGTTCGCCCTCGGACCGAGAGATATCGACAATTACTGCTATGGATACCTATGGGATCAGAAACACTTCGAATCGCTTCGATTCAATGTTTGCAACAAAAAATTCGAATCACTTGCAAGCTAATTCGAAGCTCAGAACTCTTGAAACTATTAGACGTCTTGAAAGCCTTCGTTGTCTTGAAAATCTTGAAGGCCTTAAAACTATGGAAGGTTTGTAGGAATTGAAACTCTTTATATGTTACATCTATCACGAAACAATGATTACGCCATGACAACAGTGGAATGAATATTGGTATGAACGTACCAATATTATAAAAAGTATAACTTTTTTTTTAAGATTATCAAGACTTAAATTATTTAAGACTTCAAGACTTGAATAAATATCGAATTGAAAGAAAGTTCATGGAAAACGTCCTCGATCTTGATTTTTAAGGGCTGGAATGAAAGGGTGAACTAAATATAAACTGTTTCAATATTAAAAAATTAATTTAAAATTTAAGTAAGAATGCTTATATAAGATCCGATAAAACCCTATATAATTTTATAATTTTTATAAGATTAATAATTTTATATATATACTCTAGCCTCTATAAAAGCCGATGGTCTTTTCAAGGGTAAATTCAATTTTCAGAAATTTTTTAGTGAAAATCGACTTCCTTGGTTTTCACAGCTAAACCTATCCCGAACAATTATTGTCACTATCAACAGGTGTAGATCTGATCACTACCATCTAGCTTCTTCTGTGGTTCGCATTGGCTTTATTGACGATCCTAAGTGTAGTTGCATGGAGGAGGACGAATCACTGCACCATGTTTTGTGGCAATGCAACTTGTATAATGAGAAAAGGCTCAAATTAATTAATAAACTCCGATCAATTAACTTCCAGCTTCCAATGGATGTCTCCATATTAATAGCTAAACCTAATACCAAGGCCTGTAATATCAAGCCTATCATATCAAACCTAATATCAAGGAAAAACTGAAAGAATGTCGAATTTTGAGTAAAGAAAAGTATTGACTAAACCTAATTATTAACGAGTAATTTTGCTTTATTTCCAGAAAATTTTCTTCGCATAATATCAATTTAGAAATTCAACCTTATCACAGATTTGCTCAGGACAGCGGGATCTTCACATAAATAAAGCAAAATTACTCGTTAATTATTAGGTTTAGGGTTAATGAAAGTCAATATTTTTTTTACTCAGAATTCGACACTCTTCCATTTTTTGATATAAAAAATATACTATTCCATTTAAAAAACAAAATCGACCTTTGAATCTCCGAAACGCATACACTTGTAAAAAAAAATACATTACATAATGTATCCCTTCAGACCATGCAACTTCTCTATATATAAAACTTTTTCGTGCAACGCATACTTTGAAAGTTATTATAACTGTATCTTCATTTTTCCAGGACTTATCTAATTTCAGTATTCCTGGTACGCAGCAATATTGATATTTGACAGATCTATCTTTTTTTCAACGTGAAGCAGCTTTGCTTTCCGAATGGTATGTTTTCATAAAATGTTTATGATGTCGAAAATATTTGTTTCAAATGTTTTTACGAAGTATACCACTACATGCACTGTTTGTAAGTTGACCACGTTTCGCGGTCTACCCTTCATAACTAGTTACAAACATTTTGAAAGAAAACGGTTTTAAAGAGAAATGGACTTGAAGTTTAAAATTGAATGAATATAAAACGGAAATTTAAAAAAAATTTTTAATCGTACGAGGGATTTGCGTATCGTCAGAAACGCTCGGACGTGGGTCTATTTACTTTAGCTCTAAACTTACCAGAAAATGTTCATTAAAATCGACGATCCCACCTCAGTGCTCTCTGCTTGTGAGTGAAGACATCAAACGACGTAAAATTGATTCTCGATTTAACCCCTTGCCGTACTTTAACGAGTCAGACTCGCCATGAAGATTTTAAGAAAGCCTAAAAATGCGAATGTTACGTGTGTCGTTTTAGATAAAATAAAATTCTTGATTCGTTTATAATCAATATTTAAGCATTCAGATAAATATAACCACAGAAAAATATAAATTTTCTTTTCCCTTCTACGATATTTTTCGGGACGAAGACGTTTTAATCACTGTGACCGTAAAGAAAATGATGCAACAAAGGGTTAGGATAGGGTTAGGATAGAAGGATTTAAATGGAGTTCCTTGCACACTCGACCATATATACCCATAGACGCGGCATAGGTATAGTATGTGCATACGATGCTGTGTGACGAGATCCAAAAGTATCTGGTGCCCACAAGCCACGATTCGAGATAATTCAAAATGGTGGATAGTGTACGAGACGAAGCGAGTGCACAGTACAGAAGTATATTTTACAAGTCCATCATTTGATACAAATTTGAAAAAATGGATATATATAGCATATGTATGTATTGTATTCGACATATACATGTATATTGTTTTTACTGTTCTTTTTTTAAATAAAGTAAGTTGTGAGGAAATAAATACAGATTTCATATTATCAACTCCTATATTAAAATTTAACTTCTTCCAAATTATAATCGACAAAATGAGTTAAGCATATTTCAAATAATAAGAGTAAAGTACAAATGAACGAGTAATAAAATAAAATACATGTATGTATATTACACAGTTACAGTTTCCATGAATATTTATACAGAATGACATGTGACGACGATTCCCATTCCCCCTCTGCCACTTTACCTTCGCGGTACTGCGATTTCTCAACATACTACAGCACTTTTCCCACAAGCGTCGTCTGCTAGCCGGTTTAATCTCGGAACAAGGCAGAATTATCTGCGCCGGGTCTATAGGTATATATGGTCTAAGCTTGCACAAGATTCGAATCGACAAAAAACAATTTTTAGCCCCGGAGTACCTTTCTACCATTTTAGTAGGATCTAAAAGTCGTCATACATTATGAGGTGCTTCAACCTGACTAGAAAATTACTGTAAATTACTATTAGCAACAATTAATTTACGCGAATGCACCTCGCAAATGAAAAATCAAGTAGGATGATGTTACGTAGACATTGAGTGTCCTGCAACGTTAAAGTGTTAATTGTTCAGCCGATACTCGTTCGATCAGATTGCTCTCGATCTTGTTATTACGTGTATATAAGAAAACGCTAGCCTTAAGTAAATGATGGTTTCCTTATTTGCTGCAAACGATCGGCGATTTTGTGGATTGCAAAAAGAGGTTGATTCCGGGGCTGAAATTGGCGAATGGCCGGTGAATATGAAAGCGATGAACGTGCGCGATTTTGAGACAGTCTGAACGTTTAGGGCGATCGCTCGGGGCTACGGGTATAGAAGCCTATCTTTAAAAACGAAAAATCCATCTGGCTCCGGTCGAAACTCTCTCCGGGGCTGCGTTTGAATAGCTAATGTTGCGTGCTCGACGAAACCGCAGCGCGGCGCGGTTCGGTGCCTCTCTGTCCCTCGTATCTATATCTCCCCTTGACTGCTCCCGCAGAAAACGGTATGCGTGAATGCGTTTCGCCGGATCGCCAATGCGTGTACAGCTCTTTTTAAACGAGATGGCCGCGCAAGATTTCGCCGGACCTACCGGAGCATAGGCGGATTAAGTCAGCGCGGGGCCTGTAGCAAATATTATCGAGAGGCCCTAGGTTGTGTATGATAATTAGACAGCGGGTCTTTATGCAAAATAAAAATTTTCCACCTGAATACAAACTGAACTGACATAGAAATTTATTTTTTCTGTTAATGTGTTCAGTAACTTGAAGATGATATGAAAGTATTTATAAATTCGAGTAATGTTTTTAATGTTTGAGATTACACTTACTCATTTTTGTCATAAAATCCGGTGTCTAATGATGATAAAATAAAACACAACTTTTGCAAACAAAGGGGGCCTCCATAAACGCGGGGCCAACAGCATTTGCTACTTCTGCTATATGGCTAATCCGACCCTTTTTTTGTTTAAGGGCGAATGCATTTTACGCACACCCTTTCTCCAGATGATAGTCGAGGGGGGAGTGTGGGGTTCACTTTGCTGAAATTAAACTAGGGCGAAATAGATATTATATAAAATTCTTTTGGGTTCCGGCCCATTCAGGAGTCTGTGGTAACGAGGTAGCCGACAGTCTGGCCAAAAGTGCCACTTCCTTCCTTTCTCCAGACATATCGAGAGTTCCCCATACTGATCTGTACGAACTCTTCATGAAAAATGCCTTCAACAATACTTCACTGTTAATTAGAAAACAAGGATTGTATAAAGGCAAAAATATTATTTTGCGCATTACTTTAAGAATAATCGTTCTCCTTGGTTTAAAGGTAAACATTTATCTCGGTTATTTGTAGTTTCTATAAACCGATGTGGAGCAAACCACTATCATTTGGCTGGCTCTCTTTCCCGTATTGGATTCATTGACAATCCCATGTGTGTGTAATTCTGAGAGTGAAACTCTCAACCATGTTGTTTGGCAGTGTGACTTATACAATATTCAAAGATCGTTACTTCTAGAAAAGCTACACAAACTAGGTTTTCAGTTGCCCTTGGATGTTTCCGTATTCCTGACTGGGCATAATGGTGTATAGGTGTCTTCCAAAAAGAAAAATGTATATTTGGACACCTATAAGTTTATATTGATAATACTCTTTCCATGTTTATATTATTTCTGTTTAGTTTGTATTATCTAATGTTGTAATACTCTTTTCATGTTTATATTATTTCTATCTTAGTGTCGATCGTAAATAGGTTTTGAACAAAATTTTTAATGGTGTCAGAGCACTGGTATCAGTATATATACTTTTAATGGTATACTTTTAATGGTATCAGTGCTCTGATACCATTAAAAATTTTGTATATTATTTCTGTTTAGTTTGTATTATCTAACGTTGTAATAAATCTTGTATAAGATTTAAATAATAAAAAATAAAAAAACTAGGGCGAACCCATTAAAATCCCACCGCCCAGGGACCCATCCTGAGGTCCCTTGTTCTCCAGTGCCTAGCCGGAGACTTTAAACTTATGTTGTGCTGCTTTTCGCATTTCTATAAAGCAAATCTTAATGTCCGGCCCTGTACCGGATCCATTCCACAGTGCTCGGACCCTTATGGAAGTCGGCAGAACATTCTTTACTTCTAACCTCATCCGTTTTCGACCGAACTCTTCTCATACTTTTTAAAAAAATGCAATCTTGCTCGTGATGGGGCGATATTTAAACATTAGCGGAAGCATGCGAATACAAACAACGCAAGTATTCCTTTTCTCTGAGGAATTTATAAACGACAAAGGATTCCTGATCATAGAAGATGTAAAGAATAATCGTAGCACAAGGGTCAAGAAATTTAACTCGAAGCTTTAATCCTCAGCACACGAGCGGTGACTCAGAGTCACCATTAAAAATTACACCATTATTCACAATAATGTTTGCATTGATAAATATTGTTACGACCACACCAGATGAAGTTGCTTTCCCCTGTGATATCAACGGCGTTGTTGATATCAAGGTGGTGTTGGTGATATCCTGAAGATATCGCAGAGATCGAGTGTCAGATCGGTATTGCGGTATCCGAACGACGAGGTTGTTGACAAGACGAAGAGAGACGTCAAATCCTCTGGAGTCGTTGAAGCGAGAACACACACATTCTTTGCATCCTTAGATATTGTCTGTTAACGTCTAACAAAGAGTTCTAGTTGTTTGTAGTGTGTAGTACTTTAAGTTAGTTGTTGAGACTTGTTCACCGGCGAAGCCTCCGCAACAATATGTTGGTATCTAATCAATTACCGAACATTTCATTATTCTATGAGGAATCGAATCAATTTCGTGTCTACCAAATTTTTAAAATCATGGAGAATGGAAATATTCTGGGTCAGAAGAAACGTTTGATTTTCCAGTTAAAATAGCTCCGAGTGCACAGGGTTAATATTTGACTGGACACATTGCGGATGCGAGGCGAACGGGTTGATTAAACGGAATAAACAAAAGTGCAATGACAAACGAACGTCAAATTTCTAAAGGATCACGTCCTCGCGTGGCCTGGCCGCCACGAAAGAACCACTTGGCTCGTTTTAGCCTATCTGCACCGGGTAATACCCAACCTATGTCGTGTCCTTCGACCACGCAGGAACCAGACCGCTCGGTTCGCCCTCGCAGGATCTTCTGTTCGAGCAAACACGCGATCCAATGCAGTCTGCGCCACGCCGATACCCCTTCGAGACCCTGAAATGGGACCTATTCATTTACAGTATTTTGCTGGTTCTCTGCTATCTCTTAGCGGCGATCGATTTTAGAGGCAAACGGCGACAGAGAGAGAGAGAGAGAGAGAGAGAGAGAGAGAGCCATATGTTTGCTCTAGTTGCGAAATGTTCCGAGGAAACAGGCAAGCGTTACGCGTCGGGCGTATATGCGTTTATTATAATGTTACAGCGCGTTAGGTGTGTTACGGCTGCCGTTAATATTATCCTTATTACCAGTGAACCGTGAGTTACACGAAATTACTATCGGCTCTGATCATTCTTTCCGTACGCCGACTAATTATTCTGTGTTTTTAGGAGCACCGAACACTAAGAGAAGATATTCGATATTATTACAGTAATTTCTCAATCGTAGTCCTCGGTCGCCTCTGCAATCGTAGCCCAGTGCCTACCCATTCCACCGCCTGTCAACGCTGCGCCGGGCAGCAGGACAGCGATGTTTGATGTCGGCTCGGGTATATCGGTGTGAACACCACTACATTGACTCGAGTGAATCGAATTTTCAAACTACTTAATTTTCATTATTTTTTTATGAAATTTTACTGGCGTATTCCTGGCATTTTTCTTATTAAAATCATACCAAACACGATATAATTTGGCCAATATTTAGTGGTTTAATCGACGATGAAAGTTTTACTTACAAGGAAGGACAGCGTGTTTGATCTATGCCGGCGACGGCGACTCTTCGCGTCTCTTTCTTTCCAACACGCTCTTCTTCGTTGCGTTCGAAACTTTCATCGTCGATTAAACCACTAAATATTGGCCAAATTATATCGTGTTTGGTGTGATTTTAATCAGAGAAATGCCACGAATATGTTGGTGAAAGTTCCATAATGATATCATCGAAAATAAAGAAGCTAAGGCCTTGGTGTTTTATTGTGATGACGCACGGGCCTTTAAACTGTGCCGGCGACGGGGACACGCTTCGGCCACGCGATCCTATTTCATTCTGTCCTTCTCTACGTTCGGCTTGTCGTTTGAAGTCTCAGCGCGGTAGGGTGGACGCAGTCATAAATCAAAAAATAGCCACCCTACTTGATCGTAGTCCATTTATAACACGGGTGTTGGGACTACGATTGAGAAATTACTGTAATCCTCAGACAGCCGGAATTTACCAAAACCCGTCGATTTTTCCTCTCCTCCTGTTCCCCTTCCTCTATCCTATTAAGCACTACGAGCATCCTCCAACATCCCCCACTGAGACCGTAAACTGTATTCCCCTCGATTCCTCGATCTGGCGGAACTGGACAGCGGACTATTCTCTCTGTCGCTACATTCAGTCTCATGGTAACAGTTTAACGTATAGCGATCGTAATAAGCTTTAAGCAAAAATTCAATGTTTTCGGCGCATTGGTTCGATCTAGTAATACTTGAAAACACTATTTGCAAATATTCACAATATTTTATCTCGACGTTTCGATCTAAATTTAGATCATTTTCAAGAGATTAATTTAACAACATTGTGTCTGTAATGAAACCAAAACATAATTATATTCTTTAATTATTTAAACTTATAAGGAATTGAACACACGCGTAACATGTTGTAAGAAGAAAAATAAAAATAGAAAACCAGAAAAACCCATGTTACTTACTTGCGTAGTGTCGCAAACTAACTTTAAAATAAACAATTCAGAAAAATCAATAGTCTGCGTAGGACCCGTTTGGTTTACTATTTTTATTTTTCTTCTTACAACATGTTACGCGTGTGTTCAATTCCTTATAAGTTTAAATAATTAAAGAATATAATTATGTTTTGGTTTCATTACAGACACAATGTTGTTAAATTAATCTCTTGAAAATGATCTAAATTTAGATCGAAACGTCGAGATAAAATATTGTGAATATTTGCAAATAGTGTTTTGAAGTATTACTAGATCGAACCAATGCGCCGAAAACATTTAATTTTTGCTTATTCAGTCTCATAATTGATGATACACGCTTCAAATTAGAATAACTTTCTTATAAATACGTATTGGGTTGTCGGAAAGGTCATGACGAATTTTTGCAATAGTTACACGTATTTTTAGGTTACAAACGTCATCGCAATCGGCACAAGTGTTACGTAATTGGCAGATGACAGTTGAAACTTCATTTCAAAGAAACGAGTATCTGACTTAAGTTGAAAATGGAAGACCAAACTGTGCACTTTCGGCATACTTTGCTTTTTTATTTTCACGCAGGAAAGAACGCAAGACAGGCTTGTGAAAAATTGTGTGAAGTTTACCGAGACAATGCCCTGCAAAAGCATCAGTGTCAGAGATGGCTCGCTAAATTTCGTGCTGGTGATTTTGACCTCGACGATACTCCTCGCAGCGGAAGGCCCGTCGAAGCTGATGGCGATAAAATAAAGGCACTGATCGAAGCAAACCCACATTCGACCACTCGTGACATCGCGGAGACACTGAACCTTCGTCATTCAACCGTCCACGAGCATATCAGGAAGCTAGGATTCATCAAAAAGTTCGATATACAGGGTGTCCCAAAATAAGTGTATATAAATGACCCAAGGAACCTCCCATTTCCGGGAGTTACACTTATTTTGGGACACCCTCTATAGGTTCCGCATGAATTACAGAAGTCTATCTCACCAACTGCATCAACATCGTCTATACTCATCTCAATCGCAACAATTCGACCCGTTTTTGAAGCGCCTCGTGATCGGCGATGAAAAATGGATTGTTTATAACAATAATCAACGTAAACGATCGTGATGCCGAGGTAAAGAGCGAGCCCAAACAACACCCAAAGCCGATCTTCACCAAAAGTTATGCTTTCAATATGGTGGGACTACAAGGGTGTGGTGTTTTTTGAGCTTCTGTCGAATCGAACGATCGATTATGTTGTGTACTGTCGTCAACTGGATGATTTGAATACATCTCTCACGGATAAACGACCAGAACTCGTCAATCGCAAAGGCATAATGTTCCATCATGACAATGCGAGACCACACACAAGTTCGGTGACTCGTCAGAAGTTGCTGCAGCTTGGATGGGAAATTTGGGCCCATCCTTCTTACTCACCCGACCTTGCCCCATCAGATTACCATTTGTTTCGTCTTTTGCAAATTGACTCGAATGGTAGATCTTTCGATTCTGACGAGGCCATCAAAGAGCATTTCACCCAGTTCTTCGCAGGACAACAGCAGTCCTACGAGCGCGGAATCACGCAACTTCCAGAAAGATGGCAAAAGGTCATCGATCAAAGTGGTCAATTATTGATTGAATTCTGTTATGTTATTAAAAAAAGAAGTCTTGAGAATTACCCAAAAATACGTCATGACTTTTCCGACAACCCAATATATAAATGAATTATATGTAATCAAAATTTTGGACAAATTGCATTTTTCTGAAGTATGAAGAAAATAGTCCAAGTTGCTTTTTACATGTGTACGATTAAATTCTTCCTATGAGCAGTGTCTAATTCGACCATTCTATAAATTATGGAAAACAAACATTTTTATATATAACAAACTATCCTGTAATCAGTGTCTAATTCGATCACTGTATACATTATGGCAAAACACTTTCACATGAAACGAAATATTTTACATGTACATAAAATAGTTTCAAAAGTAATTAAAATAGTTGCAGTTAATCGCGAACTTCTTGGGGTTTTGTAAAAATTAGATTGTTTCTTACTACTAGTTCCGATTCGTTACATTAAACATGTAACACAATGAATCATCGGTATTGAAACGTGTTGCATTATTTATCATGTAAAAATGTAAAGTCATACAGTTACGGTCTTTTGATTTATTATATGTAATTAATTATCTCTGCCGTTCGCGGCATCAAATTATAATTAAAATGCACCGTGGTGTGTCAGTTTCATCTAGATACCAGATAAAAGCCTCGCCGGCACCGATGAATTAATTAAGTAATCACTTTGACTGAATTGAGATTTAACTGCACGGCCACATGTTGTAACACATCTTACGTTAACGGCAGACAGGTGAAAAGTTGTACCTGCTGTTCCATTAACCTACAAGTAGGTGTTATTAACTCGTGTCAGGCGTTACCATAATAAATTTAATCGCGTTATCTTGCTGAAGTCCGAGGCGATGACAATTTATCTTGAACCAAAAATCTAATGATAAATTCCAAATTCCAATTCTAAAAATGGAACATTATTTACTTTTGCTCATGGAATTTTGTGAATCCACGAATGCTTTTGGTTATATAGTGTCTAATCATTCTAAATAAAATAGCTATTCTATGTAAAATTCTGATAAAGCTTCCTTGAATTTTCTATAGCGTATGTTACAATGTTTCATGAAAAACTTGAACCGTATAAACGAAAATAAAATATTAGATCATTTTTATTCAATAAAGTCAGTAGATTGAATTTTATTTATACCTATTAATGATATTTTCGATAACTGTGATATTATTGATCTAAATTGTTAGATCATTTATGAAAAAATTGATACGTGTAAATTAAAACAGAAAAAACATTAAGACAATTTAATAAGTTCCATAAGTAATTTTCAAGTAATAAAAGTTGTGTAAAGATATAATTAAATTTTTATACGTTCCCTGCGCTTTATAATTGACGAAGAAAATTGTTACTTCGCATAAAGATTCGCAGTCTAGTAATGTGTAGACTATGGATTTTATGCACGTATGACAAAAATAGTAAACTATAAAAAGAACACCGGTATATATTATCTTCAAGTTATTAAAATTATTCGGGGAAGAAAATAATTGTTATACGGCTCTTGTTTCCTCTAATTGATACAGGACATTTTTATTTTGCACGAAGATCCGTAGTCTAACCAATATGTAGAGATTGCAAATATATTTCCATCACGTTCGGATAATGAAATTGCGCGGATCGTCCGAAACTGAAAATAACCTTGTAAATAATATCATGAACGTTTCGCGTTGACAGCGGCGTTTTCTCAAATTTCCACGATTCGAATGAATCTTTTACCGCATTGTTCCTCGCCGCATATAGTTTCAGCATGCCAGGTCGAACTTCGTGATCGATACCTCGCTGAAAACAGTTGCCAAACTTGTCGGGAATGTAACGCCAGATAGGTTTAATACTCGACGAATGGTTCTATTTAGCCAATAGACAAGATAGCACTATAAGCATGTACATGTACCATATATTCATCCGGTATACGATGGTGTCCGTTCGAAATCTATTTACCTTTAATTCGTCGTTCTTGCCAAGCATCGAAAAAGTCACGGAATAAAACACCGCCATTTTTAGAATGTGTTAAATTTTAACATGAATATTCAGAAAATGTGTTCTACATTCTTGATGTTTTCTAAATATTTATTTCTAAGATCCCCTCGATACTTTATAACGCTAGGTTAACAAACCATACTGATTGATCGACAGCAAGAGTTCAAGTGCTAAGAGAACAAATTATTAAAAATTTAGAGAAGTACCCACAGATTGTAAATAAATACATCAGAATCTGTAACATACATCATCAGATTACATATACAGAATTCATTACAGACCAACATCACTGACATCCTTTTAATTATGAACTATGACCAGTCTTCCATCTTTTCCCATTTCCGGTGATATTGTAAATTATGAAGTATTATCAAAGACAAACGTAAATTCTAATTTCACGATGTTGTGAATGATGAAATATTACCAGAAACAAACGCATCTCTAATTTCGCAACATTTTCAAAATCAAAATCATTATCACTATTATCACGATCGAAACGTCGGGATTTCAATTTGCAAATTTGTTATAAATCAAGGAATTTTTAGTTTATATTTGATCGAACCTGTGCGCCGAAACCATCTATCTATTATCAAAATCACTATGGCTATAAATAAACTTGTGTTTCTCGATCGTATTATTGTTAAAAACAATTGCAAAATGATCTCGGCGCTACGGTTCGATCACTAAACTACTTTAAGCAATTTTGCTAATTATAAATTAATTCGACGTTTCGGTTCTAATTTGAACCATTTTCAAGAAAATTAATTGAAATTGCGTCTGTAATCAAAATATTTTAAATAAGACATACAATTTTCAAAGAACAAAAAGAAACTATTTTTTTTAAGAAAACTAATAACTGTTTAAAGTACAGGAAAACAATTTGTACTCACTTGCTTAGGTGTGATTAAATATTTAAAATTGAGAGTCGTGAGACACGTGAAATGCGTGCGTTCCCCATGTCTGTTTGCACGACACTGATCATTCTTGTACGCGATCTAGGTTAAATAGATCGATACAGAGCGGTAAATTCAAAAATCATAATACATCTTTAACCTCACACTGGTGAGAATACCACAATGGTAAACAACAATTTATTAACACTCAATTTGAACTGAGATCAGAACGCACCAAAGGTTGTGCGTGTTTCAGATTCAACCAAAAGAAGAATTATAGAAGGATTTTTTTGTTGGAAAGGATGGCTATAATTTTACAACATTTCCAAAAGCAGCATTATACCCTTTGAAGAGTGCACGAAGACTTTTTGAAGTGAATGTAGAATTTTTGGCCGATGGAGCTCCGATGTTTCCCACTGCGTAGCCTAACCCGATGATTTGTCGTCGACCGGCAGCTCGTGAATCGTACGAAAGTGGTTTCACGCAGGTTGGCATTTCCTCGTGCGGTTCTCTGTCGAAGGACTTTCGTTTCTCAGACTTAGAAAAATGAAGGTCGTGCGTGCATGAAGCCCGAGCCGTTGCAAGAAAAAGGGAAGCAAGACGAAGGATAGGCGGAATGGATGAAAGCTTACTTCGTACCACCACCGTCCAGTTTTTGCGGCTTTTAGAACGAAAGCAGTAATACCATTACGCTGTTCTGCACGCAGAATGCTTGGCAAGTCCATCCCGCTCAATCTTCTTGTTCATGCAATAATTACAATCATTTAACGAGTGCTTTGATCCTTTCCCAACCTAAACGCACAGCGTTCTTAATAATTATGAGCACACATACTTTCTTGCACGCTCCGAAAAACTGGTACTGTTATCTCGAATAACATAATTTTCAGTAACTTCGCGTTACTTCTGAATTCCCAGAGTTCGGTTCTAACAAACTTCTCTTAGTTATCCTCTCTTAATAATCTAAAGATATCTATATATCTATATATAGATAGTTAAATTTAAATTATTTTAATTTTTAAGACATCATTATAGCCGCACTAAAACGTTAGATCTATTTGGTTTGGTTTTGGTACGACAGTAATGGTGTTTTAGAATTATTTTATATTATTAATAATATCTTAATAATATAAAATAATTCTAAAACTAATTCTGTATTAATAATTCTATATTATTAATAATATCTTAATGATATACAATAATTCTAAAACTAATTCTATATTATTAATAATATCTTAATAATATACAATAATTCTAAAACTAATTCTATATTATTAATGATATCTTAATAATATAAAATAATTCTAAAACTAATTCTATATTATTAATAATATCTTAATAATATAAAATAATTCTAAAACTAATTCTATATTATTAACAATATCTTAATAATATAAAATAATTATAAAACTAATTCTATATTATTAATAATATCTTAATAATATAAAATAATTCTAAAACTAATTCTATATTATTAATGATATCTTAATAATATAAAATAATTCTAAAACACCATTACTGCCATACAAAACCAAACTAAACATATCTAACGTTTTAGTGCGGCTGTAATGATGCCTTAAAAATTTAAATAATTTAAATTTAAAAATACCCTGAACTACTAACTTTTCGACATACATAGGTTAATACTTTTTTGTAACGAATGTCCAGCTGCAACGATTGATGTATTAAAAAATACTTCAATCTACTTAAAAAAACGAAGTTGACCTTTATATGACCTTTAAGCATCCACTCACGAAAGAACTAATAACATTGGAATATGCTCCACTGGATACCATTCAAGCCTCCGCTGAAACAATTTTTGCTACGCGTAACAATGACGAGGAAATCAAAATGTCGAAATCAGGTGGGACACCCTGTATATCTTTTAATATTATTACATCGGAGATTGGTACATTGAACACAACTCTGGAAATTCAGAAATAACGTGGAGCTATATGAAATGGGAGGTTCTTGAGAGAAATAAATACACATAGTACAAGAGAAAGAGAAAGATATTAGGTATATAAAAAAATTAAATCAATTGTCACGATCCGATAAGCAAAAATCATGTTAAATACAAATTTTTGAATATAAATATAATTACTAGGTATCCTACATCCAAAAATTAAAAAAAAAAATAATGTTATTATCACATACATAACAATGTATACAGGTTGTTCCAAAAATATTGTATTCAGGTGACACGAAGGAACTTTTTCTATGCGAAAATGTTCTCCGCGGTTTAATTCCGGAATTATTAAAAGAAAACACAGACCAATCAGAGCACGGCTACAGATCTCGCTGGGCGTGGCGTGTCATTGGATTGGCTGACGCGAACTCTGGTCGATCCACGGTTTTCCTTGGTAACAAAACCTCGGAGAACATTTTCGGGAAGGAAAAAGTTACTTCAAACGACCTCGGAAATTATCTCTTTATACATAAATTATGCTGTAATCGATTGGTATTACTCGACAGAATAAAGACCAGCATGATAATGTTGTACCTTGTGTAACGGTGTCCAACGAATCGTGAGAAACATTCCAAAGGAAAATTTTTACTCGTAGTCCACGAGTGTATATACGCATTTCGTGCAATCCAAAATTCTTCCATTTGAAATCCACTAATCGGATCAGTCGATTCAAGCAAGCTGAATAGAAACCCACGATACATTTTACTTTTAGTCGAACAATAGCAGTTTTATCTCAAGATGAATTAAAAACTTTACAATGAGAATGTTCCAGCGGATTTTTATTACGATTACCCTCTTTCCCTCTTTTTTTCGTCTGTTTTTGCCGGCGTAATGTTCGCGTTTCCTCTTTCAAACGCAATATCCGTTTTCGTTCGGAGTATTACTTTTGAAAAGAATTTGAAAGACTATTAAAGTTTTTTCCGGCGGAGAGGCGCTCCTTTGTAGTAATATCCTTCATCTAACGTGAAGTCGAAAGAACAAAAGAATTGGAAAACCGGAGTTTTATTGACAGTGAATTATGGAGTATGAACGAAATTACATTATCGATTACTAATTCTCCTGTGTAATTCTGCCTCCCACAAAAGAGTATTATTACTGCATACACTGTGTGCACGCTGCAATTTGTCTCGGCTATAGTTGCTCCTATTACTGTTCGTAAGTTATTACTATTGTACTTCAAGAAGTCCAGACGATGTGTCAATTACATCGCTTAGGGGAGTTTTCTCACTCTAGGTTCCCTTTTTAAATTTACACACGCTTTATTCTTTACACATCTTTCACATCGGAATATCTTAAATAAAATTAGACCGAACGACTTCGGTTTCTCTGTGAAGTTAGAACGATTAGTTTAGCACACGACGTACAATGAACATTTTGAAAACAATCCGTTCTGTCAGGATCACGAAGAAAATAGTAAAAGAATTTTATCCGAGCCTGACAATGGAAATCTTAAAAATATATTTACAATATTTTGATGCATTGAAGGCCTGGAAATTATTTTTCATTTCATTAAGTTATGCTTAATGAAAATTGAGTTTCAATGAGATAGTTGCAACCTGACAAAATTAATGTAAACTTATTCTAAGTTACACACTAAGTTGTACAATTTGTTATGTGTCTTAATGTACACAAAACTTTTTGAATATATTTACAATATTTTGGTTCATTGAAGGCCAGGAAATTATTTTCCATTTCATTAAGTTATGCTCAATGAAAATTGAGTTTCAATGAGATAATTGCAACCTGACAAAATTAATGTAAACTTATTCTATGTTACACACTAAGTTGTACAATTTGCAATGTGTCTTAATGTACACCAAATTGTTTAAATATATTTACAATATTTTGGTTCATTGAAGGCCTGGAAATTATTTTTCATTTCATTAAGTTATGCTTAATGAAAATTGAATTTCAATAAGATAGTTGCAACCTAACAAAATTAATGTAAACTTATTCAAGTTACATACTAAGTTGTACAATTTGCTATGTGTCTTAATGTACACAAAACTTTTTGAATATATTTATAATATTTTGATGCATTGAAGGCCTGGAAATTATTTTTCATTTCATTAAGTTATGCTCAATGAAAATTGAGTTTCAATGAGATAATTGCAACCTGACAAAATTAATGTAAACTTATTCTATGTTACACACTAAGTTGTACAATTTGTTATGTGTCTTAATGTACACCAAATTGTTTAAATATATTTACAATATTTTGGTTCATTGAAGGCCTGGAAATTATTTTTCATTTCATTAAGTTATGCTCAATGAAAATTGAGTTTCAATGAGATAATTGCAACCTGACAAAATTAATGTAAACTTATTCTATGTTACACACTAAGTTGTACAATTTGCAATGTGTCTTAATGTACACCAAATTGTTTAAATATATTTACAATATTTTGGTTCATTGAAGGCCTGGAAATTATTTTTCATTTCATTAAGTTATGGTCAATGAAAATTGAATTTCAATGAGATAGTTGCAACCTAACAAAATTAATGTAAACTTATTCTATGTTGCACACTAAGTTGTACAATTTGTAATGTATCTATACTGTTTCCAGCAACAAATAAATAATAATATGCTTCGGCGATTGTTTTACAATTTCTAGAAATCTACAAGAGTCATAGTTAAGGGTTTCTCAACAAATCTTTCATTAGTTGGTGATGTATTCTAACAATAACGTAATCGTAGAAAATGTTTAATATACTTCCAAGTATTTCGATTAATTTCACAACTATTTTCGTCTTTGGAAGTATTCCTAGAAAAGTTGGAAATACCAAAATATCTTTTGAAAGACGTTGACGCACTTTCAGATAATTACACAAATTACATTGAAGGCTGTCAGGCAACCTTGAACCGTGGCCCCCTTCGTCCGCGAAGATATTGTTTGTCGACGGCTACGTAAGTTTAATAGTCCTTTGCACCGAGTTCCCGTCGGCTAGCCTAAGTAATAATTACCGTCTTACTCACGGGTATGGAAATTCTCTTCATACTTTTTCTACAGTTTGTAATCACTTTCTAATTGAGGAGAAAATAGAAAGCAATGAAATAACGAAGATTATTGACAGGACTAATATTTTTAGTTCAAGGTTATTGAGATTATGCAGAGTTATTCAACAAACGTGCTCCTCTGGGTCTACATATAATATCTTAAAAAATGGCTAAAAATTTGAACAAATCTATTCTCGTTATTTCAACGAAGCGATGTAAAATAGTCGCTTGTGATATAGATTTTTAATCCAAAACGCGGAATTTTGATAAAATATTTTCCTGGAAATTTTCGAGCTTTCCGACTGGACAGCTGCGAGAGATTAAACGTCGCACAGTATGACGTTTCGAACATTTAGGAGCATTTAATTCTTAATAGTGTTGTTTCTTTTTTTTATCATGTATTTTGTTAAAATTACTCGAAATATGATTATTTCTAATAACTTTAACATGATTTTTGTTGTATTAGCCGAAAATACGTATTTTAACTCTTGCAAATTACTGCGTGAATGGGTATTTAATTTAAACGATATAAGGAAGTTGCAAACACAGTCTTACATAAACATATTCAAAGTTTTAATAAACTAAATAGATGTAGAGAAATACACTCTGAACAAGAGCTTTCCATTTACAACACCAGATACATATGTATCTATTCTTTTCAACTGTCAGAACAGGAGTCGACTTCATCGTATTCAGACGAACAATCACTATCGTCTTCTGTGCTATTTAATTTAGGCACTGCAAGTAATTGTAGTATTCCTCGGGTAAGAATTCCTTTTCTTCTTGTGGGAATGTTCCTTAAACTGGTAATCAGAGGGTCTGACGATATGAGCAGCCTATTCATAAGGTTTGTATTCGTGGCAATCCTTGAAAATTTTCTCGTGAAAAGTTCACGAAATCTTCTATTATCTTTATTTCTCGCCTCTTGTGCTTCTTCCAAATGTTGACCAATCGGAATAATACAAGAGGCAATTACAATTTTTCCATGATATAGCACTTCGTGTACGGTATTTGGCATGTAATACCAAGAATACATTTTTAAATATAAACTTGAAGTATCATTGCCATATTGTTCAAATTTGTTGGCATTTATAGCAAATCCACAGTTCAACACTTCTAAAATAATATAGTGTGCAGGCTTATAAACACGTTCTTGCTCGGATAAACTCGGATATACTGCGTATGGCTGTGGAAAACAAATGAAAACTCCCAAAGACGCAGACCAACGCAGAATTTTTTTTCATAGCCGACTAGAAAAGACTTCAATGTATACACATTGTATAGTCTAAAGTTCATATTCGCCCATATAAGAAAATTTTACTCTGTAGAACATTGGTACATCTTGAAAAGATATTTGAGTTTCTATGATTATTAACCATAATAAATTATATGTATAATATTTAAAAACGAAAAATATTGAAAACACACTACAAAGGATTGAATAACCACTAAAATAAATATAATAAAAATTGAAGTTCAAATACACAAACTTTTATTTAGGTGAAGTATCACTGCCGATTGATGTATTTTCACCATTTGTATAGGCAGTAGAGTTCACTCGAGGCTTATTTTTCATATCTGAGTGCGATGAAAAAGTAAAAACAATGTCGATTGTGGATTACTGAGGTATTGCCTTCAAGGTAAGAGTAAATACGCAATTTTTAAAAAATGTTCAATTTTGGAATTAAGTGCTCCTAAATGTTCGAAACGTCACACTGTGCGTCGCGGGAAATCTGGCGAATCGGCACATTTCCCGGTAAACAGTGACACCTATCGTTCGTTAAATTCCTCAAGGTTCTCCTGGCAAAACGCGGAAGCACGGTGAAATCGTTTGCTCACCTTAATCGTTGCATAATTTAATTCGTTCGCGGAATACGGCTGGCTGTCTCGCTCGCTCGCGCGATAGTGTTGCAACGCTCGAGCAGAAATCTTTACGGCCCTATTATTTATCTTCGTTTTATTGCGAGTAAAACGGTCTCCACCGGTGTGTGAACGTGTCCCGGGCCTGTGTGTCTGTACGCGTCGAGTTTCTTTCTTTTTTTATTCCGGGGATCGGTTGATTCGGAAATGTTTTCTTACACGTTCGCGTTCCTTTAAATACGCCGTATCCATTTTTCGCTGGACGCCTCGAATAGAAAAATTCGATCTCGCCCGAGAACACGATCATACACCGCTTTTGTGCGGAATAACGGAATCGCGGGGGAAAAACGAACAGGCCGAAAGAGAAAGAGATAAAATTGCAACTATGAATAAGCGGGAAGATCAACGAGCGAAAGATCGATTGTGATCCAAGAAAACGGGATTACCATTGAGTGTCCGTCATCGAACGATATACCGATCTAGCTGGTAAAAAAGAGCTATATTATAAATCAGAACCCATTGTGCTCTGTATCTACAGCGGTGCGGAATAAAAAATAAAAGAATGCCCGTGCAACTAAGTTGAAAACCGAATTCAATAACTCACGTCCGCGGCTGGCGATGTAATATTTAACCGCGACTTGTATGAATTTCGCTGTGACACGTAAATCGGTCTACTCCTTCCATATTTTTAACACGCTTTGAGACTACGGAGTGTCGATGGAATTTATGGTCTACCCATGGCTTTGTCCATTAACCCTGGCTACGACGCGAATATATTACCCTCGCATAAGCATTGTTCGAAACAGAGGAGACCAAATTTTGACGAACGGCCGCGATTTACAGTAACTTCCCCATCCCCTCACCTTTCCGATTTTTGTTATTGTTGCGAAGAGAAAGGCCGACAACAATGTGGGTATTCCGCGGTTTCGCGGTGTATCCACGGAATATGCATTTTTCACAGGTTGAATCATGCATTGATGTCCCCTCGCGTAGATTTTATTTATCTCCGAAGGGCTTACACGTTTGATGGAAATTGCCAAACGCGAAATCGTGTGAACGATGCGAGGACTATCCGCTATTATACCGGAACGAAATAGTGCCACCTATAAATATTTTCTGCGAAATCTATTGGTTTTCAATCGTAGAAGTTATGCTTTTAAGAAATTAACTCTTTGCGCTCGGAGCTATTCTATCTCAAAATCAAACTTTTCTTCTCATCTAGAATATTTCCATTCTATATGATTTTTGAAATCTGGTAGATGGATACATTTGTGGAATATAATCGAATAAATTTACTTCCTGTCGGACATCTCGATTATCTTAGTTACGCCATTTTTATGAGAGAACATTTACCAATACTTTGAATGCTTGGTAGGTTGGGTGTTAATATGTGCTTCCATTTAAAAGAAACTAAAGAGACCTTCAAATCTTCTAAGCATCTCCGCCTGAAAAAAATTCTGTACGTCATACGATGTCTGAAACATGTCTTACTATCTCAAAAAATGTACCTGTATGTATCACAAAAACTTAGGCGTCTGCTCGGGACATGCAGTACGCATAAAGAGTGTAGATTATTTACATATAATATATACAATAATATTAATAAATTTATATATACTATATATAATAATCTACACTCTTTATTATTTATTTAAATAATATTAAAATAATAAAGAGTAAGTAAGAGTAAGATAATATTTATTTAAATAATAAAGAGTGTAGATTATTTACATTTTAATGTCGTAGATCATTTACATTATATATGTATATATATGTATATATATATGTGTAGATTATTATATATATTATACAGGGTGTCCCAAAATTCCTCCGACACCCGAAAATGAGAGGTTCCTTGGATCATTTGAAGCGACATTTTCCTTTACAAAAATGGCGTCCGCGGCTTTGTTTAGGAGTTATTAACGAAAAACACGGACCAATCAGAGCGCGACTTAGACACGAGTTAGCACAGTCGGCCCGACGCGCCAACTGTCAATTGGCCGAACGTGTCATCGCATGTCTAGATCGCGCTCTGATTGGTCTGTTTTTCGTTAATAACTCCTAAACAAAGCCGCGGACGCCATTTTTGTAAAGGAAAATGTCGCTTGAAATGACCCAAGGAACCTCCCATTTTCGGGTGTCGGAGGAATTTTGGGACACCCTGTATATATACATATACAATGTAAATAATCTACGATATTAAAATGTAAATAATCTACACTCTTTATTAAATAAGAACACCTAAATATCTTTTCAGGTTATTGCGATGCAAAAAATATTTGTTACGGAATGTGCATGGCATCAATGAACCATTATCTGGCAAGAATATTTTTTTCCTAAGTTCATTTTTTTCGAAATTATCAAGGTCATCGATGTTTTTAGGTTCATGATTAAATTTTTTTAAATTGCATCGTGTAGCTGATGGAAAAATACATTCAAATATGTATAATAACATGACCTTGAAATGACTCATCTCGTTGCACCGAGTAACCGAATATTAGAGTCATTTCAAGGTCATGTTACCATACATATCGGAATGTATTTTCGATCTTCTACAGGATGCAATTTAAAAAAATGTAGTCATGTATCAAAATCACGTAACCAATATTTGTTGCATCACAATAACCTGAAGAGATATTTAGGTGTTCTTATTTAAACGGACCTCCCTGTATATAGAAATACGCAAAGTATCTTATTAGTTGTGGTGCATTACACCGCTGATTACAAGTAGAGTTGGGCAAAAATTTTGAAGAAAGTGGGTTTAAAACCAACTCGGAACAAATTTTTGCCCAACTCTGATTCCAAGGAACGAGAAATACGGAATATTCTGCGTGCCGCAGCTAAAACGTGGATATTGGCAAAAGCCATGCGAACCACAGTGACAGCCAAACTATTCAAGCGAAAGACAGTCGACTCGTACGTATGGTTGATCTGTTCCACAATTTCCTTAACTTTGCGGAACCGCGGAACCGGTCCGAGCAGGTTTTTCGCAATCGATTCGCTTCGGGCTAGAGGATTCAGTAACCTTCGAAAGGATCGGCCTCCATTTTCTAGACTTGTCGGTGGAATACGAGTCGATACCGATTCGAATCGGTTCTTCCTGGCATCATAGATGCCTCTTTGTGTCGACCACGTGAAAAATCGTACGCCGCGTAAAAAGTGTTGCACCCTCTTGCGGTCCCTGTCGTTCTTTCACTTCGTTTGTCTGCGGTCGCTCGGTTCGATTCGTTAAATGATCCTCAATTTCTCGATAATTGATTTATTTCACCATCAAGAAGTAAATTAAGCGAAAATAATCCGCGTCTGCCAGACAAAAACTATGTGCAGAGCGGATCGAATGAAGTGTTATTGTTATATGCTTCTCGAAACCGCAGTAAAATCGAATAAATTCATTTTTATCTAGTGGGATAGGGGGGAGGCTGTACATTTAGAGTGCAACAAATTCTTCTCGGTCGATTGTTGAAAGAACAGACAATGCCCTCTTATGTGTTAAAATCGAATAACTTTTTCGTTCTGTTATTTGAATACCTCTTGTCGAACTAATTGCTCTTAGTAAAAGCTGTTTGTTTATTCCACTTGTTTAAAGACTTGGACCGAAAGGTACTTCGTTCGTAAAATGTTTGGTTTTATAATCAATCTATTAAACCTTCAAAACAGTACTTTGAACATAATAGTCATAATTAATAGTGGTAATGGTCATAATTAATAGTTGTAATAGTCATAATTAAACTGCAGATTGTATGCGTTAATGGCAAAAATAGATGGGTGTAATTGATAACAGTAGAAAGATTAAATAAACTCGAGAATATCAACACATTGTTCACAAATTAATAATGGTTTATAATCAATCTACTAAACCCTCAAAACAGTGTCAAAATGATTCTTACAATTTACACAGTTTTAGGCGAATGCTACTTTGAACGCAATAGTCATAATTAATAGTGGTAATGGTCATACTTAATAGTTGTAATAGTCATAATTAAACTGCAGGTTGTATGCGTTAATGGCAAAAATAGATGGGTGTAATTGATAACAGTAGAAAGATTAAATAAACTTGAGAATATCAACACATTGTTCACAAATTAATAAGATTACGAAAGAGAGAAATTACCGTATTTGCTTGCGAACAGTGCTTGCTTATTTTGCATGAAGATTTGCAGTCATAATTTTCAAAACAAAATGAAGCCTGTCGTGGTGTCAAAGAAAATAATTTGCAACATTTTGTTTGTTTCTCTTTATCACTTTAGGCTTTAGGCTGTTAGGCTTCATCACTTAAAATATGATCAACGTTGTTAGAATTTTATAAAAATGGTTCCCTCTATAGCCATTATATAGTTTTACAGTGGTGGACGCATCGTAAAAATAGTTTGGTCCGTTGGAAAGGACTAATGAGATATGAAGGTCAACTTTGTTTTTGTAAATAGGATGCATCATTATTTTTAACCGTGCATGACAACCACTTTAGTCGACAACTTGCAACACTAGTACGAGTCACTCAAGGTCATTAAATGTTCGGTAAACATATATTTTGTTTATTCTTCGCTGTATTACAGAATAACGTTCCCTTCAATTTTTGACTTGTAAATATTCGATTCAAACACCTGATCGAATTTTCACACTTGTCGCAGGCATTTCCAATTATTTATTAACAAACCTACCGAGCCTTAAAGATAACATTTTCCCTTATAAATATAAATTTAACATAAACAAAAACGAAAACAAAAAATAATTAAAAATAAAAATAACAAGATTGATTTTATTTAGACTTTACATACAACCATTTTTTATAAAATTATTTTTATAATTTCAATAATTGTAAAATAAAAAATCTGTAGGTTTAGCGTTAACATGTTTGCTGGTAATCCATTGTCTGCCTTGCAAAACAGCTTTGCTAGTCACTGTATTGCATCCTCTTTCTGTTAACAGTTTAATGTACACAAAATTGAGCAATGAATATTTCGATATTGCACCAGTTAATTCGAATGTGTCATAAAGGGAATGTTTATCGTTGTATAAATTCAAATTATACGTTCAAGTCGGTGAAAGCGAGTGATTTTCTCGTATTAGATATTCAGTTTAGACGACTTTCAGTTTGATAGAGTTATAACGATCATTTCACTCACGTCGTTTCAATTCTTACGCGCGTGATTGTTATAGTAAAACGAATGGAAATGGATCAGTGAAATGATATTAGAGGAAAGTAAAATGCTGAAAATTTCAATGAATAATTACACACTTCAGTTGAAGTAATCGTTAACTTTATTAAAAGTTCACTTTTCAAAATCTACTAGATAAAAGTCATGTACCTGTTAGTTTGACATTTATTTTTCTTAATTTTGTCAACCGTTGAAACGCGTGTGGCCCATTAATTAGCATATATCGATTACAACAGAAGGTTCCGGCAGCTTTTATCGACGGACCCCGTGTTTTACCTTTTATCACTGCTTGAAAGTGATTCGGCGCTCTTGTGAAAGGGTCAACATAAAATGGCTGGCCGTCGAAAAGTGGTGGCGCGTAATTAGAAAATTATTTAATTTAATTAACGAGCCCTACGTACGTACATTACCGAAATGAACGGTGAACATATATCAGAAATCGATACAGCCTGCAAACCCGCGGTTACCTTCTAGAACTTCGCCAATCAGATAATTGACAGCAGATTATTGTTATCGTGCGTCGCGGCATAGCGTGGAGCCGGGGCCCCGGGTGTTTCTGTGTAATCAGAGGTGACGGTTCACTGGTGCGAATCGGGATTTTTACCGTAACGTCGTTTCGTCGTTTCCCTTCGGTTTTTCAAGGACCCGTAACCTCCGCGACAGCATGCCTACCGCTCGCAATTAAACAGTATTTATTACAACAGCGCTTCATATTAATTGTTCTCTAATTTCACCCGCGATTCGCTAAACCGGCTCCCTCGAGAGTCAATTAAATAAAAAGCCTGGGATGCATGGCATTCCTCCCAGAATTACTACGAAACCAATCCGACGCCATTTATCGACGCTTCGGACTGCTGATTGAACGATCAAGTGTGCCGTGTAAGCCTAAGAATTCTCTATTTCGACATGTAATCGATCGTTGTCGATCATCTGCAATTTTACTGTGATAATACCCTGCTATTAGGATCACTGTTTAACTGGAATTACCGTGCACTAAACGCGATTCATCTGGCCTTTAATTAAAATTAAAAATAAGCAAGCCTTTCGATCTGGAAAAGCTATTATACTTTACAGGTTCATACAGAGGCTCTGATTAATATTCTTTTTGAGTATCCGATGTACCTGAAAAAATATTTTAGTAACGCTCTATGTGACTTTAAAAAACGATGTACTTCTCACGAAGCATACTTACGTTGTATGTACAATCATTTTTTTAATATGGGATATTTATTTTGAAAAGTCAGAATAATTAGTTTACTACATCCATCACCAAAAAATGTGGAAAAATTGCAACTGTTTGGGATGACTAGACTGCGGATTGTATGCATCCATATAATAAAAATGAAATGCTGTTCGTTGGTCACGACATCACGTGAGAACTGCTGGACCGATTTGGCTAATTGTTGTTTTTTTAATGTTCGTTGTAGTCCGAATCAGGTTTTTAGGATAAAAAGAATTGGAAAAGTTGCTCGGAAACATGAAAATTCGGGAAAAATTGAAAGTGCTTTTCGAATCATATTTCAATACAATAAAAAAACGAACGTCGCAGCTTTTAATCAATATTTCAATAGGAATTTACATTATCCACGTCTATTTTCTATAATGATCACTGCGAAATACATCTTTTCCTCAGTTTTACTTTGTTTGCGCATATCCTATAGCTTTTCACAAATTCACAAAATGATCACAACCAAATTTATTGAAATTTGGACAGGACAACGTCCAATTTAAAGAAGACAAGAGCCGAAGAGGATTTAGAAACACCAATGTATTATTTTCAACCCACTATAATTGTTAAAGAAGAAAAGAACTTTTTTCCTTGATCTGCGTTTCTTAAAATTGATGCAGAAAATGTTTATTTTGCACGAAGATCCGCAATCTAGGAATTACAACGGAAATACTGAAAGTTGTATTTTACAATTTTTTAATATGGGTCTGTATTGACAATTTAAAAATTGCATGCAATTATTTGGCAGAACGTAATGATTATGATGGTGCTTCCCTTGATCAAGAAATTTTGTTTTGAAAACAGTCGTGTTAGGTAAACGTTACTGTTCAAAATTAGTAAGAAAATCAGATTTACGAAAATCATGGAAGAAAATAGTTGGATTCCAAATGTATGTATGTATGTACAAAGAGTCCCGTTCCATTTACAATTTAGTTTCGTTTTATCTGTCTGCATAATCTATTAGAATCTATCAAATATAAAATATAAAAATATAAAATATAAACATATAAAATATAAAAATATAAAATATAAAAATATGAAATATAAAATATCAATTATACAATATCAACATATAATCTAAATCATATATAAAACATAAAATATAAACCAAAAATAAAAGGTAATTATAATTCTAATTCTAGTTGGATTCCAAATGAACAAACTCAATTGACGAATTAGTCGTAGTCGGTTTTCGATGTACTCGAGGAACGCTGGCGATTGTTCCGTGCCTCGAGAAATTTCTTTTTCATTTCTCCTCTCCGACAATCTCACGATCTTCCAGGCGATGTTGCGTCTACCCCCGTAACAGAAACGCTGTGGATCGGTCATTTGCAGAGGCAGTAGCACGCAGATGGCAGCCAGCGTGACGATGAGCTACTTCTTTGCCCTACGTCAACGAATCGCCACGAAGACCGCCCTGTTCAATCTCTCTCTCCTTGTTACATCGCCGTATCCAGACGTTGTCTGCGCCGTTCTAGCCAACTTCTCCAATCTTTCCTTTCACTGCCCCCGACTTCCATGGAACTCCGCGAATCGCGTTGTCAGCAGCCGCTTTCGTGATTCCCGCGAGAAATCCGGGAAGACAGTGCCTGCCTCGCGCTATTCCGCTAAAGAAAAAATATTTGAACGCTCCTCCGAACGCTTGAAATTGATTCGACGGCACGTCAAACGTCCTTCCTCGTCGGAGAATTTAATTGATTCGACATGGAAAGAGTCCCTGCACCACCTAATTTTGTTGACAGACACGGGATCTGCGTTTACAAACTTCAATATGTGCTAGCTATCTTTTTCCTCGCGTCTCGGATTGTCGCAATCAATTTTTCGTGGCTTGCATGCATTTTTTGATCTTATTTTATTTTTATCATTGCCTACTGTTTAATTAATACTAAATCTACCATTGCCGTTCAAATGACCGGTTTCATATCTTTGATTTTACAATTATTGAAATGATTTAGTTGATTAAATGGAAATTTATTCAATATATTTCTTTATCCAAACACATATTGTACTAAAAATTGCACAAAATTTAAATAATTAGTCTTGTCCTTTTTATAAGCTAAAACATTTTAATCGCTTCTAGTGCTTGGTAGGTTTAGTGTTATTTTTATCATTGCCTAGTGTTTAATTAATACTAAATCTACCAGTGCCGTTCAAATGACCGGTTTTATATCTTTCATTTTACAATTATTGAAATGATTTAGTTGATTAAATGGAAATTTATTCAATATATTTCTTTATCCAAACATATATTGTACTAAAAATTGCACAAAATTTAAATAATTAGCCTTGTCCTTTTTATAAGCTAAAACATTTTAATCGCTTCTAGTGCTTGGTAGGTTTAGTGTTAATAACGTAATATAATCAGGATAGTATTATTCCAGTACCCTTTTTAGAATCAAGAGACTTTTGATCCAGTCAATTTTAATAACTAAACCTTTTGGGAGTACATTGACATCATTACTGCAAGGTCTCGTGTAAAATTGAATTTGACAAATCGCGTTTGCCGATTCAAATTTTCTTATTTTTCGATACAATGTGTGTGGCAACGTATCAGTATTTGCGTGGCTTTCTTTCCTATATTCGAAATATTTAAATTCATCTCGGCAGCTATCGATTTATATGAATCACGGAATTATTTGATTTCAGAAACATTTCTAAAAACTTTTTTTTAATTGACTATTATGAACTTAGCTTAAGCTTGCTCGTGATTAAGATTTGTGGAATGCATATTGTTTGGGAATCACGCAAAAATATTAAAATTATTTAAAAGTAATCAGACACATTTGCATTGACAACGATTAATAATGTCAATGATTAATGTAAAGGAACCTATCAGGTGTTTAAATGGACTGAAAAAGTAAAATTTGTTGCAATACTCTAAAATGACAGATAGAGTAGTTACGATTACTAATAATAATTACCCTGATATTCAGCTTGTCCTTTCATTTATACGCGTTGGTATAAGCAAAAGCGTACGATCGCTCTTGTTCCTAACTGTATTCAATACGTATATTGTATATATCGGGAAATAACTTTTGCAGCGTCGAAAAGGTGGTTCATAACTCGAGCACCGCTTTAACTTGCCAAAGGAATTCCTTTGATCGACTAGGGAAATTGAACAACAACGCGGGGTTTAGAAGAATTATGTTGCGCACGTAACGTGTAAAGCGAAAAGACCTTGTTGCTCGATAAAAAAGCATTCAATTTGAAAAAAGAGTAGGAGATCCACAAAAGATACGCGCTATATTGATTTCGTGTTTGTGAAGGGCCACCTGCGACAGTCTTGGTAAACGATTATCGGGCGTGCACGCGCAATTCCTTTCGCGTTCCTTTTTTTTCACGATTCGCATGCGTTTACCTTGGCTGTTACGCAGAATCGACTGCAAATACTTTGTATCTTAGCGAGACATTATTCCGCGAACAATTGCCGTTTCCAGATAAAAATGTATGCATTATCGAGCCTTTCTGCTCGCCGTTCCTTGCGCGAACTGTAGGCTCGTTAATTTTTTATGTTTTTTTATTTGTTAAAATCTCATATGAGATTTATTAGAACCTGAAGCATATTACATTATAATACAAAATGAAATAAAAAGCAAGAACATTAGGAAAACGACAAAACAAAAAGAACATTATTAACAAAAAAGAAAAAAAACCATTAGACACGTAGATTACAAGAGTTGATAAACGCTATCATATAAACACACGCTTTAATATTACATTCGGTTATTAAACAACCTATATCTAACGGCAATTGAAATCCAGCTCTAGTAAGATTTCGGATGAATTTTATCCTCAGGCTCGTTAATTCCTCAAGGCGTTGGGAGAACAATTTCCGAATCTGCCTGTACGATCGTGCACCACGAAATCAGCAAAAATTGTGATAGTAACATACAGGGTGTCCCAAAATTCCTTCGACATCCGGAAAGTGAACTACTCGTACAGTTACAACAACCTAATTTCGTCTTAAATCGTAAAAATTAATTTTTCTATCTATTATTTATTTATTTTATTTATTATTGCTTTCAACCAAGTGGTGTAATTTGTCTATGTCTGTTTTAGTAATGAACAGTATAAATAGCATTGTAATAGAAATTTGCACACCAATAAAAAAAATAGTATGTAAATTAGAGTATTCTTTACATTTATTTATTCCATCCCTCGGAAAAGCATGGATCCAACCATTCTTTTAGAAGAATTTATACAGGGTGTCCCAAAATAAGTGCAACTCCCGGAAATGGGAGGTTCTTGAGATCATTTGAAGCAATATTTTTCTTTGCAAAAATAGTGTACGCAGCTTTGTGCAGGAGTTATTAACGAAAAACAAGGACCAATCACAGCGCGTCTACAGCGGACTGATTCTGGCTCGACCAACGACAACACCGCGCTAAGTGGGACCTGTCCTTAAGTCGGACTCTGTTCGCTGTAGTCGCGCTCTGATTGGTTCGTATTTTTCGTTAATAACTTTTAAACAAAGCCGCGGACGACATTTTTGCAAAGAGAAATGTTTCTGCAAATGATCTAAGGAACCTCCCATTTCCGGATGCTGAATTTTGGGACACCCTG
The DNA here is from genome assembly GCA_963971365.1 of Lasioglossum villosulum. Classification (NCBI taxonomy): domain Eukaryota; kingdom Metazoa; phylum Arthropoda; class Insecta; order Hymenoptera; family Halictidae; genus Lasioglossum; species Lasioglossum villosulum. The sequence goes on from OZ020497.1 coordinate 10,476,488, forward strand.
TATTTGGTTGATGCGGAAATAATTGTGTGTGCGGTTTCCATCGGTTTAATCTTTAGCGATTTTTCTGGAGCGACGTTTTATCCCGTTACATTTGTACGTAGTTTATCTACCGATTTGCATTCTGCCTTTTCATGCAAGTGTTTATTATTGGGCTATACTTGCTGCCAAATTGAAAATGGATTTCTGTATGAGTTTAGATTAGGACGCAAGGGGACTGTTAATAAGCATGCAACTCAATACAGATTTCAAAATTCTGTGGCACGGATAAAAGTCTCGAAGATGAAGAGGCTCGTGGACGTCCTTCTGCAATTGATAGTGAAGAACTAAGGGTTATTGTCGAACTGAGTCCTCGAATAATGTTGCAAGAGGTTGGAGAACTGAAAGTCCATTATACAACAGTCATTCAAATATGGACATTTAATTCGAGAACAAAAACTGCAATTATATTTGCAAGCTAATATTTATTTACGGCAGGTGACCAAATTATTCGAACCGGAAATGATCCATTTTTAACTGGACAATTAATATTCGACTGTGAAATATGTGAACTTTTACGATTGTCTGTATTTAACCCTTTTCTAACCTATATCGCAACCAGCATAACATTCTGAAGAATTTCAATACCGATACCGTAAATACATAGTTCAGAAACCTCTGTTTTTATCTATCCGAACGGAAAATCCTCGCCGAATAGCTCGAACATTGTAACTGAAGGTTTTTGCTTATGAAATTAACAACTTCGCGCTGATTATTCAGTCATCAAATAATAAATTCCAACGGTCTAGTGATAAGCCAGCATTTTTTGCTATCTGGGTGACACCGCGTGATTGAATAACAATATTTTACGATCATTTTTTTATCCTCGGTATATCCTGCCAATTTTCTCTTTTTTCTAAGACTTCGATCTTGTTGACGATAGACTGTTCATTCATAAGAAAAGTGACATAACTAAGAAAAAAATTTGAAAATTATCTAAAATTGTCAATTTTTAATTATACACCACCGATTTGAAAATGTAAAATGATTTTTTCTTACATTAGTTATAAAATTAAATGTTGTCGGCGCGTTGGTTCGATCAATTATATACTTGAACATACTTGATCGAACCAACACGCCGACAACATTTAATTTTTGCTTAAAGCTCATTACGATCGCTATACATTAAACTGTTAGTTATAAAATACACCACAATTTATATATTTATTATTGTACTTTTTTCAAAATCTATTTTAGTTGCGTCGCTGTTCTTATGAATGAAACAGATACTTATTTCCGAATTCGTTCTTAACACCCGGTATAATTATAAGATATAATAACAAATAATATCTTTATATAAAGATTGTAGTATACAGTGACTGATTGATTGCATTTAAAGTATTAGGTAATCCGCAATAATATATTATTATATTCTCAGAACAATCCAATTAAATTGCGACGAATCCTTGTTTAAAACTCACTGTGTTCTTACATTTTTTAAGCATTCCTATTCAATATGGTCGAGTGCTTCTTTCTTTCGTATAACAGTGTATTTCCTGTCGTTATATACTTTCATTTTTAAGAGCTGCGGACTTAAAGTATAAGTGTTTGTTTATACCGTTACTGTCATTCTCGTGTCTTTGTTATATTATTTTTCTGTGTCCTGTTCTGTTTTGTGGTTTTTGTATTTTGTGTTGTATGTATTGTTTTCTATACAGGGTGTCCCAAAATAAGTGTAACTCCCAGAAATGGGAGGTTCCTTGGGTCATTTGAAGCGACATTTTCCTTTACAAAAATGGCGGCCGCAGCTTTGTTTAGGAGTTATTAACGAAAAACACGGACCAATCACAGCGCGGCTACAACGGATTGATTCTGGTTCGGCCAATAGCGACACCAGCCTGTCGCCGAGTCGGACTCCGCTCGCTATAACCGGGCTCTGATTGGTCCGTGTTTTTCGATAATAACTTTTAAACAAAGTTGCGGACGCCATTTTTGTAAAGGAAAATGTTGGGTCAAATGACACAAGGAACCTCCCATTTCCGGGAGTTACACTTATTTTGGGACACCCTGTATACATATACTGTATTCTATGTATTGCATTACAATTATGTTGAAATAAATCTCATATGAGATTTTCTACTAAAAAAAAGTGTATTTCCGAAAATGAAGTGTGGACAGGATCTTCCGCCAAGCAGTCGCCAGATAAAGAATCGCGAGTTGCATTCTTTCTTAACAATTAGCAAAGCGTAATCCGACGATGAACTCAGCTTGGTGACCGTGCGAGCACACATTCGAAAAGTTGCCCGTTGAGGTGTTAATAAAACCAGTGGGCTGGCCGATTCTACTGGACAACGGACAAATCGAGAAAGGGGGTTCGGTGGAGGCGAAAGAAAAAGAAAGAAGAGCCGGGTATTCAATCGGGCCGGGGGCCCGTAATGTTGTGCATAAATCAGCCGTGCTCCGGCCTCCAGAAACGTCCACTTAAAACGCACTTCGTCGTCTCGATTAAATAGAATACACATAACAGGTAGCAGCGGCGAGCACGCGCGTGCACGTGTGCAACGTGTGGAATGGATAGGTGTGCGTGCATGCATATACGTAAGCTCGGCGCGTGTACGCGCAGCTACATTTTCAACTCTTCCTCGTCTGCTCTGTTTTTCCACCCCTTCTTTCCCGGTTCTTCTGTTTCGCCCCTTCCGTAACCCTCACCTGTTCCTTCCTCCTTTTTCCCCCGTTTTGTTTTTCAACGAATAAAATTGCGCGTGACTCGCGGCGCTTACTATTTAACGGGGGCATTTAAAAAAGTAATGTGGAAATATAATGGGAAACAAAGGGAAGAAAGTTTCCGGGCGCCCGGCCTCCCCGACGGCTGCAGTTGTACTCCCCCGCTATTTGGTTTGGACGAACCAGAAGACCTGTTTGTTTACGTTTCGCTTTCAGCCATTTGTACTCTCTCTCTCTCTCTCTTTCTCTCGTTCTCTCTATTCCTCGTCGGCGGAGCACGCTGCCGTATCGTGTACCTGTGTATGCATCCGTGTACCCTCCGCCTCTGTACGTATGTGTGTGTGCATATCGTTCTTCTCCGTCCTACCAGTGTGCCTGCACCGCAAACGATAAGCAGCCACATGTGCATACGACCGCCGAAAGCGAATCCGATTCGCAGACTTGCCACGCGGTCTCCTCTCAATCCTCCGCGGCGCACTTTGATCGCGTTCAACACCTGTCGTAAGCGTACAACTATTTCCTTGTTTGTTCGCGAGCCTTTTCTTGTTTTAAACAAACCCGCTCGAATACACGCGCAACTCCATCCACATTTCTGTACATTATACAATTAATAATAATAAGAATTTAAATTGAAACAAAAGGATACACTTGTTGTTAAAGAAATAGTAGGTTCGTGGAAGGAGGCTGTGGCTAATATACACATGGGCGGTCCTGTGAATGTGAATAACAGGCTCTCGGTCCGCTAAGATGTGTAAGAAAAGAAAATTTGAAAAAGGGGCACTCACCGTCATCTGAGACCCTAGTTGGGTAACTGCACCAGTGAATGAACATTTAAGAAATTGTTCAGGAAAATATTTTATTTAAAAAAAAACTATGTGAATTAAAGGAATCTCATATATGCCAAATAGCTCCCTATACTTCACTTGTCAAAAATAAATGAACACAAATACAATGAAATGATTATTATTCTTCTTTATTAAACGTTAAATCAAAAATATGAAAAATACCAATCAATGAACAAAATTACTAAACAATATTCTCCTATTTATTTAACTCTTTAATCACAATTTTATCGCTAGTATGCCGTCCGGGTTAAAATTTGTTGAAATATACAAAAGCGTTCATTTACTGGTGCCCGTTCATTCACTGGTGCAGTTACCCTTCTTGGAGTTGTCTACCTCCAACAACAAAAAAGAAAAAAAGGTTCGTGGAAGGAGGGGTAGAATAACGGCACGAGCACTTCAAGTTTAATTGCCAACGGCAATAGTCACTTGTCCACTTTATTAAATAACCCAAATAGAAGGAACCCGTCACCACCAAATAATATAAATGTATTTAGAAACTAGAATCCACTGTAGGAGGGAAACTAGAAGGCCTGAGAAGCGCAGAGACCTTTCATGCGAAGATTAGCTCAAGCAAAGGTATATTTCGGCAAGCACTTATTAACAGCCCAAGCGAAGCTGCTGTTTTACGTGACTCTTTTACCAAAGATCCCGAAAAGAAAAGATAGACGGCCAGAGAAGCGCTATGGCCTATTTAACCGCTCAAGTAAAGCGGGAGTGCGTAAAGTAACGTCCAGAGAGCAACTGTCTTTTCAGCAATCAGCTGTGTTCTAACAGTCGGATCTCCTTTGCGCGTCTAGACGCAACGTTTTGCGATCCATACTCCATTCGTCGTAGACCTTTTCTTTTATTTTCTTTTCTTTTCTGATGTGAAGTACAGTAATTTCTCAATCGTAGTCCCAACACCCGTGTTATGAACGGACTACGATCAAGTAGGGTGGCTTTTTTTTATTTATGACTGCGTCTACCCTACCGCGCTGAGACTTCAAACGACAAGCCGAACGTAGAGGACAGAATGAAATAGGATAGCATGGCCGAAGCGTGTCCCCGTCTCCGGCACAGTTTAAAGGCCCGTGCGTCATCACAATAAAACACCAAGACCTTAGCTTCTTTATTTTCGATGATATCATTATGGAACTTTCACCAACATATTCGTGGCATTTCTCTGATTAAAATCATACCAAACACGATATAATTTGGCCAATATTTAGTGGTTTAATAGTAATTATAATTACTATATTTACTGTTACTACTATTACTATAATTTAATAATAATTTAGTTAACGATTGCAGAGGCGACCGAGGACTACGATTGAGAAATTACTGTATGACGAATGGAGTATAAATGGCGCTAGAATAACAAAACGCTGTGTCCAGACGCGCAAAGTAGATTCGACCTTAAGAGTCAGACCGGCGCACAGTGGGGCCAAACGCCAATCTAGCTTGTAAAAAATCATAGTGATCAGACGCAGCTTCCTATTGCAACTTTTATGGAGTCGTTGTAACCGGGAGACTTCACTCTTTAAACTTATGGTAATTTGGGTCACAAAAAAGTTTTTTTTAACTTTTTATAGTCATTTACATCAATTCATTAGTCATTACATCAATGTAATTTTAGAGAGAAGAAGCATTTCCACGGAAATTAAAGTTACTAGCGTTTTTAGTCGTGGAATGAACTGAAAACGACACTAAAATAAAAACCTCATATATTCACAAACATACACACTTGATTAGATAGACTTTACACTTCCATGCACATCTACACACATCCATGCGCTGAAAATACACCTACACTATAACAAAGTTTTATTTTCTATACATTATATATATTTTTGACATCTCTATGTTCCCAGGAGATTCGACGAATTCGCGTGAATTTGGTTACTTTCTTTCGAAAAACTGAAATGCATGAAGTAAAAAATTGACTATTATTTAAAATACCAATGCGATTATCACATTTATTAATAACTTATTAAATGAAAATTTATCTGGTTAGGTATTCGTTTATATAATCTTTTAAATATTTTTTATTCTTTAATTCTTTGAGAATATATTTTCGAGACGATTATTTGTTTATTTAAACATATGCTATACCGTATGTTGAATGTATGATAAATTATAAATTATGCTTCCCACATGTAGAGTAAATATGGACCAAATTATATGGTGTTTGGTCTTGTTTTAATCAGAATATTGCCAGAAAAAAGCAAATAAAAGTCTCGTAAAAAAAATAATGAAAAATAAAGCATTTTGAATTGGCATTACATTGTGAGAACACGTGAGCCTTTAAACTACCGACACCGTTGCTCTATTGTAGTCTCGCTCGGCGCGATCGAAGCGGTAGACCCAGCCGTAAATCAGAAAAACAAGTCTACATCGCGATTCTTGTCCACTCCACGAACAGCCCCTGGGACAAGAATCAAGTGATTACTGTATTATGGTTTTGCATCCCCTACATATTAACACGCATGCTGTAACGCGCGTAGCTCGCGCGATCCGCAACACTTGTACTTCAGACAATCTGTCTACATGCTGCCAAGCCTAGTTCCATACATCCAAAAGTTGTTCGAAAGAAAATTCTTAACAATCACTTGTGTTCGCCGTCGTTACACGAGGAGCCCTGCTTAAATATTTACAAAGCAGCAAATTTCTGCCCGTGAGCCAGACCAGAGCTTCCGGCTTTAAAGTTTAGAGCAAATCGTGTCGTATTCGAGTCGGTCCGGAAACGAGAGACAGGCGGGGTTACGGAAGTGTGAAACGTTAGCGGCGGGAAAGAAAGAGATATTCAAGCGGAGGATGAAAAGTGGGGAATCCACTGGAGGTTAGAAGGGTTAGGGAAGCCGAAGATCGCGCGGCAGGGGTGGATGGGTTGACTCCGTTTATCACCAGGAGGCATACATTTTGCAGCATCGTGATATAGAACCCCCTAGTCTTGAGACCGCAGCGTGGAGCGTCGTTAAGGGACGCGAGTCTATCGACGACGACGTCGACGAAGACGACGACGACGCTGGAACATCGGCGTCGGCGTCCTCGACGTCTAACCGCTACTTGAGGCAGATGCTGCTTGCGTTGTCTCGAAATATCGGGACCATCGTTATCGAAACTAATCGAGCGGTATCTGCGGCTAGGTTGGGACGTAAGAAGATACGGTGGAAGCTCGCGCTTCAGATTGAAGTAGGGCTTCTCATTCGAAAACGGGTTGCCGGTGTAATTGCTTCTTGTAATTGATACACTCCAATGTCTCCGTATTTTCCAATAATTTAACACAGAAGTTTTACAGCTGGCCCTTCGAGCATATCGCGTATTGTCCTGTTATTAGATGATTGCAAAAGTTTCTACCCGATTTTGAAAATCACACACTCATAAAACAAATCAAGTCTCAGATTTCTGTTAACCACCTGGCAGCGGTGCTTGGGCCCATTGTGAGCCACAGTATGGAAATATGTGTACACAAATTTTGGCAATTATTGCTTGGACAACGGATGATTTTTGTAGCTATATAATTGACAATGCTTAGGGCTGTTCACTGATTTTGAAAAATTTACTTGTGGGGTTATCTCGCGTAGACACAGTCTTTCCGATATCATCAACAGCTATACTCAGTTTAATTGCAACCAATTGAGTACTTTAATGATAATTTGGATGTTCTAAATAGCTGTTGTAGTAAATACACCCTTAAAATATATTTCGAAACATGGATAATTAAAGCTTTGAACAGTTCTAAGCATTTAAGGGTGGATTCCGTTTTTCTTGTAAAAACTGCATGGCTTTTCTTGAAAGCTATCGAAGTCTCTGAAATTCGAGCACGATCTTCAGACGATTGCATCCAATACCGTTCTCGAAAATTGTAACTTCAATATCCAAATTCTGTTGAAACTTGTAAGTAAACTACAGATCGTTGTACGAAACATAAATTGTCTCCAACTATTGCACGAAAAAGAAACTGCATAGACATATTCATTTTATTAATTTTAATAATAAGATACATTATTATTATATGTATACAACAAATCGTTCAATGTATCTACTGTTTTAAACTGCTCGTACTCGAGTTTGTTATTTTTAATATGTTTAATACAATCAAAATAATATACACCAATATTTTTAATTTCTTTTTGTCATGAATGCATAAAATCGTCTGCTTTCAAGCCATTAATGTAAAAAGACAATATTCTGATTACTCAATCCCAATTTCTGTTGAAAATCTCGAAATCGTAGTTTCGACAAAAGTCTTATTCAATTTAAAAACACTGCACACAAGCGTACGCAGAAGTCGCTCTTCCGACAGCAACGAGAAATGGTGGCACGCATCGAACGGATCATTCAGCGAGAATTCTCAAATGATTTCGTCGAGCGAGGTTTCTTTTAGTGGTAGCATTCGCGCAGGTGACTTTCATAAATTTTTCCCCAGCCGCGTCTTGGAAAAATGGTTTTGAAGATGGGCCTGAATCGCCGACCCTGTGAGAGACTGACAAGAATTATTAGTGGGTGAAGGTAGCCAGTAGCTGAGCCGAGGATCAATACTAGGCAGACGTCCGTGCAGTGTGGTGGAGTGCACTTCTCCTACACAGCTCTAAGCTAGGCTAGAGCTAGGAAAGGCTGGGATGGAGGTTGGGTAAGGTTAGATCGTGAGATGTCTACGTAGACCCGGTCCCCATAAACTAACTCGGCTCGACGATGCAGCCACCATGAAGATTCTGACTAGAAAAAATATATCGCTGCTAGTCGGGTCGTCGTACAAGTTATCATCCTACGGTTTCTTAATTTGGACAGACATATTCTAACTTTAATCATGACCTTTTCGAAAACGTGTTCTTAAAAACTGAGTCGAAAAACAGCGCACAAATCTTGTACATGATGTGCCATCGTTTCTACGACAGATTAACTACTAGTGTGAGCGATTACTTAATTCTTCGGTTTTACATTTTGTCCTTTCTGTGTATGGGGTGCAAGTGCAACCCAGCTTGACAGAAACGAAAAAACAGTTGACGAAAGGAAAATTTTCCAAAATTTTTTCGGAATACTATGTGTTATATTTCAAATTTTTTAAGTACTGTGTACTTATAATAATATCTTAGTATCAATCGTAAATAGGTTTTAAACAAAATTTTTAATGGTATCAGCGCACTGGTTCATCAAAAAAAGTTTTTGATCGAACCAGTGCGCTGATACCATTAAAAACTGTGTACTTATCTTTTGAAAACCAATGAAACTCCACAAGTACTTATGCAGGCAAAATCCTTTCAGCTTTCTTAAAAAATGTACAGGGTGTTCGACTACAGGTGGGAGAAAATTTAAGGGGTGATTCTTAACGATGATATAAGACGAAAATGAAGAATAAAAAAATTGCGATTTCGGCTTCGTTATTTAGCTATTAACAATTAAAAATCAACAACGCGTCCAACAAAAGTGTACTGTGTGTACGTCAAAGAGTTCAATGTTGTCCAATGATTTGTTAAACATTTTCACCTCGCTGGGAAAAATTTATAATCAATGAAATTTACTAAAATATTAAAATCAAATAATTTATTAATAATTTTCCCCAAATGAGAACCAAGTTATGCATGCATCTGTTACTCGAAATTGCAATTTTTTAATTCTTCATTTTCGTCTTACACCATCGTTAAGAACCAACCCTTAAATTTTCTCCCACCTGTAGTCGACCACCCTGTATAGGTCCTTTGGACCCCGTACACAGAAAGAAGTTGAATGTGACGTAAGTACGGAAACGTTCGTCGATACGATTGATTTGCTATTAAACGAGAGAGTAAATAATAGTGATTCTAGTTGAGCATTTCTCCGTTTTCGCAGAACTTTCGTCGATATTCAAACGCTGAGCGTTCTTAACACATCGATCGCGAAGAAGCGTTCGACAGTATCAAGTTGTTGCATATTTGCCCGACTTGAAGCGGACTGGAAGCAAATTGGGAGCGAGTTGAAATGGACTGCGACGAGTTGGAAAGCGCTGGACTGACGAGTTCGGTCGGAATGGTGGAAGATGGAAGAGAATAAAGGAGTCGCGGCGCGGCAGTCTCTGTGGCCATTAGGAGCGGGCCGGAGCGGGCCAGGCCGGATTGAAGTGAGCGTACAATTTGGGAACGCAAATCCATAAAATAATAAAGAACAACGGAATGTCCCAGTAAGCGAGCCTTCCATTTCCCGGGTCCGCTTTTATTCTTTGGCCCTCCTCCAATTAGCGACGTTCGATCTTTTCATCGAGCAGACCGGCGCTGTACCGGAGATTAACAAACGCGCGTGCAGCTCTAAGTCCGTTTTAGTAGCATAAGTAAATTGGCCTTTGAACGCTTAACAATAGCTCGCAGCGGGGCTCGTTCAAATGTTACAATGTAACTGGCCGCGTTACATCGCCGATTACGCCGGAGGAATAGTACCCTTTAGCCATTCTAGCAAAATGTCAGCCGGTTGCTACTAAATCGAAGTCAAAAGTATCCTGGATCCCGGGGAACGAAATGTATTCGCCGCGGCGCGGCCCGCCCGGCTCAGGGAAAAAAGGGAGAAAGAGAATATTAAAAGGAAGTTGCGCGTTCACGGTCGGACACGTATACACGTACACGCGCGTGTATGCATGCACGTGCATACTTAACCAGGAAGTAAAAACAATCTCGCGGGACGTAGCGCAAGAACTTGTGAAAACTAGTTAAACAGCCCCAAGGTCGGGACCGTGAAACTAGTCCAATTCACGGTGCAATTCCGCACACACATATTCCTTCGCTCGGCTATGACAGCCAGTAAGATAGAGTTTTGCTTGCACGATCCAACAACGACCGGCACAACATTCTATCGTCTCGTTTGTGTCACGTTTCGCGATCGTTCGTTCCTTCGCGAGGAACGTTTATTCGTTTTAAAAAATTCGCGGAAGAAAGTAAACGATCGTTTCGTGTTTATTCGCATCGACGAGCAAGCTTTAATGAGAATGATCGATCCTCGCATTGCCAAGGTGTTCGATAAGGTCTCGGGATTACACAGCAGATTTTCAAGATCGATTTAATATAACAACGATGACATGAAATCAATGCACAAAACGGCCGACGTGTTTGCATCGCGGAATCGTGACAGCAACTGACTACGAAACGAGAGGATACGTCATAATATACATGTTGCACCGATTGTTCACATGTAATTCGCAGATTTCATGCATTCATGACAAAAATAATTGCCGAGATGCAAGATAGAGAAAGCATTTCAAAAATTTCAAAAAGCTGTTGTGCCATTTTCGTGTGGCTACAATTGTTAAGAATAGGAATTAATGTCCGGGTTTATTTTGCATGAAAATCCGCTGTATAACAATTTCTATCAATATTCTTTTCACTTTGTGCACAACTTTAGATATACAATTGGTAAAAAAAAGTATTGGAACACTCTTAAAAAGGCGATAACTTTTTAAATATCGTATTATACGATTTGAATTTTTTTGGGAAACTAGAGCAATTAGTTTGTCACAGGATGCGACAACAAATTTTGTCAAAAATTGCAATTCATCGGAATTGTAGCAAAAATACTAAAAGTTGCATTTTACAACTTTTTTCGATCTGTGCCAGTTATACAGGGTGTTTCAAAACTAGCGTAGGAGCGAGAAATGGGAGGTTCCTTGGGTCATTTGAAGCGACAATTTCCTTTACAAAGATGGCGTCTGCAGCTTTGTTTGGGAGTTATTAACGAAAAACACGGACCAATCAGAGCGCGACCTAGACGCGAGTCAGTCTACCCGACGCGCCAACTGTCAATTGGCCGAACGTGCCATCGTATGTCTAGATCGCGCTCTGAGTAGTCCGTGTTTTTCGTTACTGACTGCTAAACAAAGCCGCAGACACCATTTTTGTAAAGGAAAATGTCGCTTCAAATGACCCAAGGAACCTCTCATTTCTCGCTCCTACACTAGTTTTGGGACACCTTGTATAACTGGCACAGATCTACAAAACGCATTTTTAAAATTTTCAATATTGGCCCACATAAAAAAGTTGTAAAATGCAACTTTTAGTATTTTCATAATTACCCAAGGAACCTCTCATTTCACGCTGCTACACTAGTTTTGGGACACCCTGTATGCACTGGTAAAGTTTCATCGAAATCGGTTGATACGAAAAAAACGACAGGCATTGAAAGATGTAAGAATCTGCAGTTATAGGTCGAAAATCTGCAATTTTTAACATATTTAAATGTTTATTGCAACGTCGACCGATTTTGACGCAATTTTCAGAATATGTTTAATTGACACAGGTCTACAAAACGCATTTTAAAAATTTTCAAATTGGCCCACATAAAAAAGTTGTAAACTGCAACTTTTAGTATTTTCACTACAATTCCGATGAATTGCAATTTTTGACAAAATTTCTTTTCGCATCCTGTGGCAAACTAATTGCTCTAGCTTCCCAAAAAATTCGAATCGTATAATACGATATTTAAAAAGTTATCGCCTTTTCAAGAGTGTGCCAATACTTTTTTTACCCACTGTACATGTCCCAACTATTTCAAGTTTCGAGTGCTAGCAAAAGTGCCAGCACTCAGCCTGTTGCGAACGATTTGACTAATCTCGCAGCATTCAGCGCGTTAATCGTGTTCGCCATTAATCCGCGGATTGTGTCCTAAACATCGCGAAACGGTCGCAATCGATAGCGGCAGTTGAGGAGTCGAGGATCGGCGGAGGCGACGAACGAAACGTGACGGCGCGGATGGAACGCAAAAAAAAAAGAAATAGAAAAATGTTTAGGACAATCGGAAATGATCTGGCAGAGGGCGGTTCGTCGGGTGTTTCACGGACACGCGAGGGTGCGTGTGAAATGGTTGGAGGGTGGAAACGACTGCGTAGTCGGACGCACCCGCACACGGGCGAGTACTGATGATCATTCACGCCACTGACCTACTCTGTGCTCGGCTCTTGGACGTGGGTGGGAAAGAAAGAGGCGCGGCAGCGTGAACGAGCGAAAGGGAGAGAGGAAGAGTGAGATAAAGAGATAGAGTCGGCGAGGGAATGACAGAGGAAGAAACAAGAGGGATGGTAACGGAGACACAAGGGTCGGGAGAGTTGGGGGACGAAGAAAATCGCGTGGATAAACGCGGGAAGAGGGAGAGACGTCGAGGAAGAAGGAAGGGACGTCTGAAGGGTGGAATGGAGAGACAGGTCGAGGAAGAGAAAGACAGACGACGGGGAAAAAACGGGGCGAGAGCGAGAGAAGACGAGAGTCTGTGTCTGGTCGACGGGTTTGGGCCTGCGTAACGACGCGTGCATGTCGGTGCAAGCACGGCGATAGAGGGTTGAGAGTTGCACCGAGTAGTAGGGTATGGCGTCAGGGTGAGAGGGGGGTGGGACGATAGAGAGTGGGGTTGGGTGGAGGAAAGTTTCAGGGGTGCAAGTCGACTGGTAGGTGAAGGGGCAAACGAAGGGGGAGGACCAGTAACCGGTGGCGCGGGGAGGAAAGCGACCGAGGGGGGCAGGGAACACGGAAGGCTACGATTGATCCGTGGTCGCCCTCCGTCCTCCCTAACCTCTTTCTCCCTTCCACCCTTTCGTCCTTCTCTGGCTTTCTTTGTCCCGCTGCGCTGGACGGTCTCTCTCTCTCTCCCTCTCTCTTTCTCTCTGTCTCTCTGTCTCCCTCTCTTTCTCCCTTGCGTCACGACCTCACGAATTCATTGTGCACTTTTGCTCGTCCTTTTTCTCTCCGGCAGCCATTAGCTGTCCGTTCGGCTCGCTTCTTATTAGCATAGTTGCAAATTCTACGCCACGACGCCCGGTGGTCTCCCCTTAACGCTTGATTGGAACCCAGACGCTTTGTGACGTGACAGGTACACGCGTCCCTTCGAAACTACCCCCAGACCCGTCCGGCCGGCAACCTAAGCCTTTGCTTTCCCGCCATGCCCGAGGAAAACCGAGAGAGGGTGACGATCGCTGCTCGCCGCGCCCGGGCCGAATGTCGATATTTCAGATTTACTGGGCCTCGAGCCCGCCGCCGGATAGGTGCCGGCCGGGATTTTCTTTTTAGTTATTTTAAGCAATAAGAAAGATTGCCTCCTCCTGCCCCACCTCTGCCAGCACGCCTATCGTTTATCAGGAGAATGGCCAGACCCAATTAGGGCGGCCGAGTTCAACTTGACTCGAATACGAATACGATCCGTTCGGGCCCACGGAATACCATTGTGCGTTTGCCGTTCTACGTTGTTAATTTTAATAGGACACCAGTGATAGCCGAATATCGGCACTTTGTTACGTTTAATGGCTGAACTTCAACCACCCCCGCCCCCTCGTTTAGCCGAGTTTTGTATGAAACAGTAGACAATTGATTCTTCTGTGGATCGAAGTCGATCTCCCAATCTTTTACTAAGGATTAGATATCGACGCTTTGTTACCTTTAATGGCTGAACTTCAACCATCCTCTCGTTTAGCCAAGCTTTTGCTGCAAACGTGTTTCATGGGAAACGTATGGAACAGCAGAAGATTTTATAAATGATTGTCATCAAATTCATGCTACTGAATATCAATTCATTGTGCCAGACATTAAGTAGACTATAGACATTACCAAGCAACTAACGCTTGTTATTAATAACTGTGTGTTGCGAAGAATGTCATTTTGTATAAAAATCTAATGACTATGCATGAACAATAGAAGAAGATTAGAACCTTTCTGCACACGTTTAATATTTAACTAGACAATTTCAAAGCGAACCGAGTACACTAGAAGAATTTAATTAATAAACTCCGATTAATTAACTTCCAGCTTCCAATGGATGTCTCCATATTAATAGCTAAACCTAATATCAAGGCCTGTCGTTATATACTTTCATTTTTTAAGAGCTGCGGACTTAAAGTATAAGTGTTTGATTATACCGTTACTTTCATTCTCGTGTCTTTGTTATATTATTTATGTTTTTTCTGTGTCTTGTTCTGTGGTTTTTGTATTTTGTGCTGTATGTATTGTTTTCTATATATACTGTATTCTATGTATTGCATTACAATTATGTTGAAATAAATCTCATATGAGATTTTCTAATAAAAAAAAACTAGGAGAACAGTAACGAGTTGTCTGCAGATCTTCGTGCAAAATAAAAACTCTTGTATTCTTCTTTTAATTATCTTAATAAGTTGAAACTCACACTGATGTCCTAAAATCTTTTTAAATTGTGCGTATCCATTTCTATGGTAAATGCATAAAATTCGCAGTCTACAACTAAGACAGAAATTTCAAATCGTCGCAGAATATCCCCGTTTAACTAGATAATTATCAAACGAACCGTCCCCATTACGCGCGGCACACGCTAAAATATTCAGGTCACAGGCAACAGGGATCTCGTTCCAGCGTGTATCATAATTTCCCGCAGATCGACCGTCCGATAGAAAAATACATACATACGTTCGGATTAATTTTCTCCGGTGGCCGCGGCGTCGGGATCATCTGGGAAATTAATATTACGCACCGTGTATCTCTGATTGATGACGTTGCGTTTATGGAGCGTCGCGCGACAATTCGCGCAGATTATTCATCGTATTAAAAAGCGTTTTCACCTGACGCATTCACTCGAGTGTTACATTCCAATAAATGGAACTTAACAATCGGCCGGTAGGAATTGGTGGGAGCGCGGGGGCCGCATGATGCATGCGCGAGGCCACCGCCGTAAACAGAATTATACAATGCCGAACGTGCTGCCATTAATTAGAGTAACTTTGTTGGCACGTGAGCGTGTGCAGGGCGCTCGCGAGCGGCCGGCTGCCATGCTTTTATATTAATGGCGTGCAAAATGTTTTGACACCCCGGCACACAGACCGTGGATTTTTAATTAATACGTATCGCGGCACCCGCCGGCGGACACGCTATAAACAATTTCCTCGATGATAGCTTAAATCAACCCAGATGTCTTCGGTGAAACTTTTACGTGGACGATGTCGTTTTTCGTTTTTTTTTCTTTTATTTGTGCAATAGAAACCTCAAATAAGAGGTTATTCTGCAATCAGTGTTACGTACATAATATTACAATAGAAATCTTATCTGCTAATGTGTGGTTAAAGTAATAATTACATGACATTAATCGTTACAGTACATGGCGTATTAACAGTACGTGACGTTATATACATAATCCGCAATTTTTCAGGAAGGAACATAAGATCTTACGTATAGTGTTTGTAGGTCTGTGGAGTAAAACATTGCATGACATGGGAAGAGGAAAACCCCGTAATCTTAGGTTATATATAAATTTTAATCTATGAGTATCATAGATAGTTGTTTACCACATTGATTTTCTCTAAAGAAAAGTTAAGACTGTAATGGCCAGATCGAATTCTGTTTATGATCACAATGGTTTTTCGAGATAAATTTTTTTGGGTTTTCTTCTACTGTCATGGAATTGTTCAAAATAATCTTTTCCCTTGTATCGACCTTCACTAATTATGTATTCATTGGTGTTAATGAAAGCACGTAATTTGAAGATGTCGTTTTTCGTTAAGAAGCTACTCTGATTTCTTTGGACTTTTAACAGATCAATCATTTATGCATTTTCGCTACTACATTGTACGATAATTACACGTATCAAGTATTGTACAATGCACAAAGACGAAACTTAATAAGTTCTTTGCTCAGTATGGGCCTTCAGCTGCCCCTCAATATAGACACAATTATAGCAAAGCCAAATATCAAAGCTTGTACTAGCATCCACTCCTTTTTCCTAAACTGTAACCTACACATTTAGCATTAACAGACATTGCTGTTATATTCGTTTAATTATTATAGAATTTTTATTGTATTACTGCTGTATTCAATACTACTGTATTTACTAATAGTATTCACGTAAAGCATAATAAACCCAGAAGGGTTTCAATGCTTAATAAATAAAAAAAGTTCCTTTCTTTAGAACATCTGCATTGTTTATTCTTAAATTATATATTTAAAAGTGTCTGAGGACGTTTATACAGAATTTTAGAAATATCCTACTATACTTCGTGATCTGAGTCAACACCGTGTACCACAAGGGTTAAGTATGGGGGCTTTGAACATTCGACAAACAGTAATTTAGTTATAAGCTTTTGAGGAATGCAACTGTCTATTTTTATGCAAATTAAATATTATTTTTATTAATTGGAAGATGCAAGAGCTACGTCGATATCTATTTCTTGTCTTAATAATTTTGTTCATTAGCAAATAGTAATTTTGGTTGTTTTCCTAAAAATATTTGGTAACTTCAAACATCCATACAGGTATGCGCAAATTTCTGATGCAAAACGTGTACTAATTCTTCTGAAAACAATTCCGGAAGATTGGTAAGAAAATAGCAGACGATACCAGAATATCGCAGAAATTTTTCTAGCTATAAATTGCACTAACTACGTAACGACGGAAGTGAATCATACATTTCAATAGTTCTTGTTTTGCCGTGAGAGAAATTTGCGACGATAAGCAACTACACACCGTCGATGTTAGGCATAGATCACACGGTACTGGAAGAAGCTGGTTCTTGGGACGGAATATTAATTGAATGGACCAGGAAATGGGGTCAGATGAAAAATGAGTTATCGATAAGGAGACTGCTGGTGGACGCTCGCAACACAAATAATATGCATTAAATGAATAAGTAATCTAGTCAATTACATGCATATGTATATCGCACGTTTCAAGATCGTCTAAGCTATCATCGAATTTTTCTGATCGTTTGTATTCGCGTTCTCTTTTTACCAAATAAAATACGTGTTAACACTTATCAACGATGGACGCATCTTGGTGTCAACAAGTACAATGAGAATCACTTATTGACCGCTGGAAATATCGCGAGGTGTTTATTACACAATCTTGAAATAAGCGTTTTGAACAGGTTATCGGAGGTCTCACTCAGATTAATCGCCATTCCTCCTCCTTACCCACGTAGCAACAAAACACTTTGGCTGCCGTGTCGGAATGTTGTTTATTTAATTTCTCGAAAAAATCCAACACACATACTGGATAGATATATGAATACTGACGTCTGCGTATGTACGTTTCAGTAGAAATAAATATATGGGTTTTGACCAATGCGGGCATTTAGGTTTATAAACAGTTAATGCTTATTTGTAATGTTTCGAAATTGAACGAATAAAATATCATATTTCCTTGATCGATGATGTTTCAAGGTTCCTCCACAGATAATTTTTTATTGGCAGATGGACACGTGGAAGTTTTATCAATAATAAATCAGTTCAGAATGTTGCAGATAAGAAAATGACACATTCTTACGATTATTGTGTGTCGATAATTTCATTAAAATGCATATTTTGGGTACACTTGTCCGCCATTGTTGATGGATATGTACTTAATTTTATTATAATTGACCGATATACGTAGTCGTACATCGCAAAATGTGTACAAGTGTACACATACCAATTTCCAACGTCCTATGTCTATCGATATAGTAAAATCAGTGGTTACAGACCGTCGGTGTCAGACACAGCCCTACGAGAACCTGACTAACGGTAAAATAAGAGTGTTTCATTTATTCGTGAGGAACTCAGAAATTTAATGACGACTTTGATGCTGTGGGTCGAATTAGACCCGTACTCCGCCGTCGAAGGGTTAACCGTATCACTCCCAAGCCTCGAGTTGTCACGTAAACTCCCGAGGGAGTGTGGGATCTGGAACCCACGCCTCTTTTTACGTATTCATGTTGAAAAAAACAGTTTTTCCACGAAAATTTACGCCGCAAAGAAAATCGTGCAAACTTGTTAATATAACAGTAAAAAGTATACCAATATAAAACTAGTTTGAATTCAATTCCGATTCTCCCGACGATAATTAGATTGGAAAATTACAATATTCACCGAGCCCAGTTTACATGTATGAAATTTGCATTTCAAACAGCTTTGTTTAAGTTTCAACACAAAATACTTTATTTTTCTTACATTGACATTGCACCGATATCGTATCAGTTTTATATTTGTTCACATAGTAAGAAGAACGTGTACATATTAAACGTCATCGGAAGTAAATCGACTGATTGAAAGAAAACAGGAAATCGGTTTAATTTATGAATATTATATGGCTTCACGGATCTCCGGGGGTCCTACGGCGAAGGATTAAATGTGATCGATTTCGAAGTCGACAATTTTCGCGATTATTTCCGCATTTCGGCGATACGGGAGCACCGATTCGTGGACGAGGTGTCTAAAAAGCCCGTGGAAAAACCCGACGAAGTTCTGCAGCCGGGTACGAAGATTGAGCCGGTGAAAATGTACTCCCGGAAGCGCAAAGCGTTTTTCCATGGACGTTACAAGCAGCGAGGCGTGTGTGAAAACCGACTTTTGTGCAGCGTCGCGGACAGGCAACACGGACAATGAAGCGTACCGTAGGCGGGCGAGCGTTACGACGGCAAATCCGATTCACGCACTATCGACGCGTTACCTAATAGCGTACTACGTGGATGCAGATACATAGGCGACGTCACGTGCCCGACGGAGGCACCTGCGCCTCACGCAAAGCAAAAATAAAGGTGCGCGAAACGAACTGTAGCAATTGCCGCAAGCCGGCCGACAACACACACACACACAGTCTTCTTCACTCTCTCGCTCTCCTTCTCTCGTTCTCTATCTACCTCTATCTCGCTCACTCTCCGTCTCTCTATCTCCGTGTCGATGTCCGTGTGCATACACGAGCCGGCGAGCACACGCGCACAAAGACGCGAATACCGAGCCGAGTCCCGTTCACGCAACGCGCAATGCGTTACCTAAGAACGCGTAGACGCGCAATTTCAGCTGACCGCTTCGCCCCGCTCCGACCCGCTCCGACCCGCGCTCCACCATTGCAGACGATCTATGAAAAACAACGTGCACGTGGACGCGCATGCAACCACGGATCGATCTGGAAACAACGACAGAACGTGCCAGACAATAATCGCGTTTATCACGCGGGAAATACACGGCGAGTACCCACCGGCAAGGGTCACCCTGCGAAAACCCTAGACATAATAAGGTATCGAGCCAGCCAACCGGACTTTTTTTTACTGGAATTTATCTAGCCACGCTAGATGCTACGCGTACACACACGTGTGCATATTTCGCTTGACGACGCTTCGTCTTCTTCGTTTCCTCGGTGGAACCAGACTTGGGCAAATTTTGTGTACAATGAGAATAACATGATCTTTTTTTTTGGTTAGAAAATCTCATATGAGATTTATTTCAACGTAATTGTAATGCAATACATAGAATACAGTATGTATAGGAAAGAATACATACAGCACAAAATACAAAAACCACAGAACAGGACACAGAAGAAACATAAAGAATATAACAAAGACACGAGAATGATAGTAACGGTATAAATAAACACTTGTACTTTAAGTCCGCAGCTCTTAAAAATTAGACTGCGGATCTTTATGCAAAATAAAAATTTCTTACCTAAATTGCAACAAACTGGAGTGAAATAGAAATTTATTTCTTTCCCTATTATGTTTAGTAGTTTGGGAATAATATAATAGTATGTTTAAATGTTTCTAATATTTTCGTTATTTTAAATTACACCCGCTAATTTTTGTCATAAATGCATAAAATCCGCAGTCTAAGAATGATAGTACGTAACGACAGGCCTTAATATTAGGTTTGAATGATGCTTCAAGTTAATTAATCGGAGTATATTAATTAATTTGAGCCAATATAATATGATTTCCCCCTGTTATCTTCAATACTCCATTTGAAAATGGAGCAATTACGCTTGAAATATCATAAAAATCATGTGCTACCAAGGGTGTCCCCATCAATTTTACTGAAACCTGATGGTCAATTATAATAATAATCATCTTAAATCATTATAAGCTGATATTTTAGTTCCAAGTGAAATAAAAACGTAAAAGCAAATTCAACGAAAATTGTTCGATGACAAACATAGTCAGATCTTATCATTTTTGCAGGTTTCTGATACGGCGCTTGATATGCGTTCGAGCTCTACACGAGTGTTCATTGCCAATTTTCGTCGGACTTTACCGCAAACTTTGCACCGAGGACTGCAACAGCATTTCCAGCTGAACAAAGAAGAAGCCTGAATATAAGGCTGCATTGGTGACAGTTGATTGTTCCGTGTGGGATTTAATTCAGTCTAAGACAGCCTAATCGAAAAAAGGACACGATAGATAATCACGCAGACTCTAAGATAATAACAGTTACAGGATAAACGAAACATTGGTTACATTATCGCCAGCATGGGTTAAAGTTTGATTTTGTAACTCACAGTTATGTGTTCTAAAGTTTTTGTCCCTCTTTATCACAGCAAACGCAAAAATTTTGTCTCTTGATAACGATCCACATAGGGATCGAAACGTTGAGAAGCTTGAATATTGACTTTGCACATTCGTTGGTTCCTAAAATTGATCGAACCTGGCGCCGATATCACAATTATACTTTATAAATAACAGTTACATTCGTCTTTCAATATAAGAGAATCTATGAGTGGAGAGGCCTAATATCCTAAACCGTGCATAGTCTGCAGGTGTCCCGGACGGTATGCACGATTATGCATCGACGAGAGAGGGTCGATAAAGGAAAATCCGCGCGCGCGATAGGGATCGCTGCAAAACAATTTTAATGTCTAGAATTTCCCAGATCCGATCGTCAAAAGTAATTAGAACGTAACCACGCAGCGCACACTTTGTACGAGAGACTCGCTCGGACAGTGGCGTGGATGCGAGTGAAGAAAAAAAAAGAAAAACCACGCATCGTAAGTACATTCCAAGAAGGAACGATGTATAATTTATTAGAGGCTATACATCACCGGCAATTCTTGCCGGTGTTCGAGCGGAATCCAACATCTACGGGTGCATCGCGCGCGCGTGGACAGTTGCCTGACATTGCCCCCGGGCAGCTGGCTGGTTGCGGCCACGCAACAATACAGCGATGCCGAAAGGAACAAAAAAATAAGTGTTTTCGTCGAGATCGATAAAGAAACAGGATCGGGGCAGCAGCGTCGACGACGACGGATTACGTGCGTTAGCGTGCGGCCTTCTTTCGACGGTTATAAGAAACTATTGACATTGAGGCAATTCAATTTGCACGATGGACTCGCGCGCTCGAACGAACGAACGGAGCGAGCGGACACGCCGAGCAGGCTCGCAGAGCCGAGCCCGCCTCGCCCGTAAACTCCGGTTCTTACGGTGGCGATCGCGAGTTATCGAGCTTAGAATAATTTATCGCTGGCGATCGCATTAAAGTAGCTACAATGAAATTATTCCCAGCGGCGATACGTCTGCGAGAGCCCGACTCGTAGATCCACGTGTGCGCCTCACACGGACACGCGACCGCGCGCGGATGCACTCGGCAGTCGGCCGCAATTAGTATTACCTAAGAATCTATATAGCCAGCTGCATCGTAATGACTATATTGTACGAAAAGTACGTACCTGCCGCGCGCAAGCGGAGACAACGCCGACTCGATGCGACCGTGTACCCAACGGCATTTTACGCCACCTGGACGCACGCGTGTTTACCTCGCCTAATCCAAAGCCGCACGTGTCGCGATACTTGCAGAATTTCGATACATTTCTGCCACTATGCGTCCAACGCTTCTTGCATTATTTATACGGAAATTATTTAAATTTAACTTCACCGAGGAGCACCGTGGTACACTGCTTCACGCGCCGATCAGGACACTTGGGAAATCGAAATTCTTTCGGCGCGATCGTGAAATTAACACGAGGTCACGATTTTCTTCTTTTTCGCCAGCTAACGGCATTGTTTATGCGAATAAGTATTCGAATGAAATTGACGCACTGCGAGTCGGCAGCACAATTTTTAATCCCACGGTAGCGAAGCCTGGGTCTATTTTGAACCAGAGTATCGAAAGCGTCATTCAAACCTAACATTAAGGCCTGTCGTTACGTACTATCATTTTTAGACTGCGGGTTTTATGCGTTTATGACAAAAATGAGCAGGTGTAATTTGAAATAACAAAAATATTGGAAACATTTAAACATACTATATTATTTATATTATATATATTATTCCTAAACTACTAAACATGATAGGGAAAGAAATAAATTTCTATTTCACTCCAGTTTGTTGCAATTTAGGTAAGAAATTTTTATTTTGCATAAAGATTCGCAGTCTAATCATTTTTTAAGAGCTGCGGACTTAAAGTATAAGTTATAATTATGATATCGGCGCCAGGTTCGACCCATGGATCCAACCTGGCGCCGATATCATAATTATAATTTATATCTCAATTTTTCGATCGATAAGAATTTTTCCTTTAAAGTATAAGTGTTTGATTATACTGTTTCTAACATTCTTGTGTCTTTGTTGTATTATTTATGTTTCTTCAATGCCCTGTTCTGTTTTGTGGTTTTTGTATTTTGTGCTGTATGTATTGTTTTCTATATATACTGTATTCTATGTATTGCATTACAATTATGTTGAAATAAATTTCATATGAGATTTTCTACAATAAAAAAAGCGTCATGCAATCACTCAGTTTCTGGCGAATTAATTAAATATACAACTCCTGCATTAGCAACAATTTAAAATTGACGCGTCTACACGGACTACCTTTTAAACTGTTTAAAAAAATTGGTAAATAAAGTAATCCGCGGACTTACTCATCATCAATAACGTAATGATAAAAATAATCCGCTGTCCGAGGGTTAATAGAATAGACAACACTTGTGTTTTGTCAATTTGTAGTTAATGACGTGTAAGCTACCTGTAAACACTAAAACGTGCGAAGTAACTTTCTAGTGTACCCAATAATGAAATGCGCATTGTACAAATATCAATAATTCTCAGTTATTGACTTCTGAATAAATGATTACCCAGCAATGGCTCTATTCTACTCTTTCATTAACTTGGTTTCCACGTATTTAATTGTTTTCAAAGATTCTGTTATTCTAATAACATTTCTAAATAGAATGTGCATCTTTATACCTCTGGAAAAGTATTCAGACGCAGAAAGTGTTTCTACTTGACACCATTTTATAAATAATCGACTCCAAAA
The DNA here is from genome assembly GCA_963971365.1 of Lasioglossum villosulum. Lineage (NCBI taxonomy): Eukaryota > Metazoa > Arthropoda > Insecta > Hymenoptera > Halictidae > Lasioglossum > Lasioglossum villosulum. Next base: position 10,499,969 of record OZ020497.1, read on the forward strand.
GTTATAGTTTGTATAAAGATCAGTTAACATTGTACGTTTATGATAGCAGTGATGAAACTAATCTCTCTCTCCGCTGCACAGTGAGTTGAATCGAAGATTTTAGTGACATTTTAGTATAACTTTTGAACCATTAAAGATATCACTGTGCGGTTTCCATAGAAAAATATTAAAAAATTCTATCTTTTTAATAACGTAAAAAAATTTTTTTTTTAATTATTGAGCCACTGAAACCTCTTAGGTAATTTAAATTTCGAGAATAATTAGTTTATAGATTACATAGAAATATCATATAACAAATATTAAATACTGTCACAAAATCTATTATATGTATAGTGATGATAAAATCTTACCATTCGATTTTTAATATTTGTAAATTAAGTTGTAAATTAATGTCTTAATATGGACGAAGGTGGGCGAGATTTTTACACATTATGTAAAGGAAAGTGTCCTGAACACATTGTGAAAAGATATTGCTTGTTGATTGTAAAATTTTTGACATTTTTCTGTCCTACATTGAACATTTTTAATACATTGCATATAATAAATGTAACTGCAATTATAGTTTCTTAACAGAAAATAACGCTCTTTAGTATAGAAAAAAAACGAGGCTGAAATCTTGAACAGGATCGTGAAAATATCGACATTCTTCGAGTATCAAACGTAGATTCTAAAACGTTCGACTTTAAAAGCTTGGTGCAACTACAATTTTCATTTAATTTTATCAATTCTTCTTGAGGTCAGTGGACATTCGAAAGACAATACCAACTGATTATACATCGATATGTGGAAGTTCATTTCCAGGCAAAATGTCGCTAAAATCTTCGATTCGGCCCACTGTGCGCTGGAACGGTTCCGCAGGACGATTTCCACGATTCTAAAACGGTCTTTATCCAGTTCCAAGATGAGGAACCGACAAGTGGTTTTAAGGGAGGAAAGAACCTTTCGCTGGATGTCTTTGAAACCCCGCGAAACAATCGTCCTTAACGCGAAAAGAAAAATCTCCATATAAATTTCCGGGAAGCGTTCTCGAGAGGACGTCGCAGAGACTATATAACAAAAGGAGTCAGTCTTGATGGCCGCTGCTGCGGGGGAGGAGAGAGGCAACGAAGAGGAAGCAGCGAAGGAGAAAATACTTGTGACAGATCGGGACGGAATCGCAGGCGAATATCTGTTCCGTTAACGCGGCTGTCTCTCTTTCTGTCTCGTTGTTCCTAGGCGCGTTTTAGTCTCGCGCCGCGAATTCGAGTTGCGCCAGTCGGCACCGTGCGAAATTTCTAATTTCGAGGTCAGCTGCGCGGCGAACTACGTCCGAAATAATTACCCTCCGCGCTGCGTAAGACGTCAATGCGTTTGATATTCTTGCACGCGCGCTCTGTCTCTCTTCCTCTCTCTCCCTTTCTCTCTCGCTCCACCTCTCTCCCTCTCCGTCTCTCCTCCCACTCTTACACGCGGCGAACATAAGTTTTTTTGGTCCAACGACGCCTATGGCTCTACGAATCGCGAGATCTGCGAGGGAAACGTGCGCCGTCTCTGTGTGTGCGGCTGTGCGCGTGAGCGTTTCACACCTGACTACTACGGTAGTCAAGCGAGCGACCGAAGCGACATCGAGTCCCGGAAAAACGATCGCCTCGCAACGAAATTACCACGAAAAATAGTTAAACAGCCGAACTCGATTTGTCGCGAGGGAATCGGCCGCGTGGGCGGCGTCGAATCGATTTATTTGGTCGGTAAAGTCTGCGCGGCGAACACGGTAGGTTAGTTGACCGCGGGGCCGAGCGAGCGCTGAGCTGACAGTAGGCCGGCGACGTCACAGTGGGCCGGTTGAGCCTTCCTTCGTTCGATTCAGGCAGGCTCTCTATTCATTTTACATGTAGCAAGGTAAATATTTCAATGCGAGTGTCCATTCGAATCCGTGGCTCGAAGTGCGCGATAACCGTCGTCAGGAGCGTTCTGTGATAAACCAGTCGTCATTTTTCGAGAACGAGCGAGAACTTCTCGGAGTTCGAGGGGGTTGTGAAGAAGTTTTTTCTGTTTTCTTATTACACGTATCGCGCGTACCGATGTCGAATAGAATTTACTTTTTCCCATTTCGTCGAACACACCTCGATCGTGTCCGTTCCTGTTCGCAAAAAAAAAAGAACCGGACACCGAGAGCTGCCGCTGCTACTGTTGTTGTTGTTGTTGTTGTCGTCGTCGCTGATGCTGCTCGCTGTCACGAACGATCCCATTGGAAGAAAAGAGAGAGAACACCGTGTCGACGCCGTGCGATTTTTCACACGGTCGCAATCCTGACCGAAAATCGCGCAAAACGCACCACCGACCTTGGCAGGACACGGAACACGCACATTCCATCCACGAGCCGATCTTGACCACGATCGACAGGACTCGCCATAGAGCGCAGCGCGCTCGAAGAGAGACACGTGAAATCGCACGGTTGACAGTTACCGTGCGCGCGGGCCGTCAGTGGATCCTGAATCGTTTCCGACAACGCATCGTGGCTCACGTTCGACGTTGCTCGACCTTGTGCAGTTTCACTTTTGGCAAACGTATAATCGTAGCATTCGTCACCCGGGAACAGTGTCACGCTGTTCCACGGCCGATTCGTCTTGTTTTCCACTCGGTAAAGTCTGTGTTCGTTGTTGCACCGTGCGACGCGAGTCCGTTGAATCACGTAGTCATTTTTTTAAATTTATTTCACGTCGCTGTCAAAACTCTTAGCTAATGTTATTTCGCTATGGGACCTACAGTTCATTAAGGTGGGTTCTGAACCATCCTAATCACGAACAGTGATCACCTCTTTACTGTCCAACAGCCGTTTGCACGGACAGTGATCGTGCACGGACAGTGATCGTGCACGGACACTATTTTTGAGTTACGACTGCGTCTACCGCGCCGTGCGAAAGTTTAATAGAGTTCCGAATTTAGAGGATAGAATGAAATTCGGCGCGGCCTTGGCAGTCGGTGAAGTGGGTAGGCACTGAACAGTGATCGTGCCCACGAACCCGGACAGTAAAAGAGCGATTACTGTATTACGATCGATCCATTCGATCGCCGGCAATTTCAAAACTGTTTATCTTTCGTCGACTTTCTTTTCTCGAGAGTGCTAGATACGCGACAAATCCGCCGCGTACACCGCGCAACGGTACAGACACGTGACAAGTGCACAGTGTGATGAAACTTCTCCGAATATCGTTATCCGCAGCTGTGCGCGTTACACCGTTGATAACGTCGATGCCGATCAATCGATCACAGAGAACACCGACCCGTCCAGTGCGTACTAGTGATGGGGAAAAAGTAATTGACTAGGTTTCTTAGAAAAAAGCGAACTAGTTACTAAAAAATTCGTTATTGTCACTCGAGAACTAACCAGTGGTTATTCGGGACAGTAGAAGCCGTTTTGGTATTCACAAGTGAGAGACTATGTTCAAATGCAATATAAATTTTGGGTCAGAAAAGTATCTCTTTCAAAATATATATATGACAGTCCCTTTTATTTGTGCAATAAGTGCTTTATTGCACGAGCCAAAGTTTCAATGATGTAAATAACGTATCATATATTACATAATGTGGTTATGTTAATTTTCTATTTTGCAATCGATAACAATTCTAAAGTCATCTATTCTAATTGTTTTCAAATAACTAAAGGAAGTTAGTTTCTTAGGTAGCATCCAAACTAGTGACCAGGGTTGGGCAAAACTGTAATCTGATTGAGGATTAACAATTATAACGAACATGATCACGATTAATTAATTAATACGATTAACGATCACGGTTTCTAAGTGAACCAGTAGTGCAATTCGAGTGATCAAAATAACAAAGAAATGTGAACATTGGTCATGATTAGATTGCGGATCTTTATGCAAAATCAAACTTGTCCAGGTCAATTGTAAGAAACGGAAGATAAAGAAAAATGCGTTTACTCTTCGAATAATAAGTCAAGAATAACATAACATCATTCGATTTTTCTAATGTCTTTACAACTTTGAATTCGATCGACCAAATCTTGTCAGAAATCCATAAAATTCGCTGTCCAGTCATGATTGCATAATAATTTTCAAAAAAAACATTCTCATAATAATTCCAATGCAATATTGCGCATACACTGACACGTAACGTCAATGTTAGCGGTAGCTGATTAACAATTACAGATAACCAATTGTAATCATGATTTCCGATTTACTCTGGTAACGGTTAATTCATTAGCGATTACGCTTACCATGATTACTTTTCGCGGTCAATTAGAAAAGTGACCAGAAAATGATTCGCGATTACCGATAACTAAAATGATTACAGATTGCCAATGTTAATTATGATTACCGATTCATTCCAGTAACAATTGATCGATCAATGATTGTGCTTACCACGATTACTTTTCGATTACAAAAGTAACCAGAAAATAATCGATAATTATGAATGTCCAACTCTGGTAGTTACTAAGTAACGAAGAGTGTAACTGGTGAATTACTGTGCTTGGAAGTAGCTAAATTTCCCATCGCTAGTGCGTAGCAGAGGATATCCTCTCTGAATGTAGCTTCGATACGAATCGTCGCGTCGCGGAAGAGTCTGGTATCGCGTCCCGGCGAAAAGTAAACAAAAGTGAAACGCACTCATGAAAGCAACAGTCGTCGTTGGCCGATCGTGTCACCGATTAAAGAACGCCGCGTCGTTGACGTAAAGGAAGATTCCCGTCCAACGTCGGTGACCATAACGCGGCTCGAGACTCTGGTGCAAGGATCGTCGAATGGACAGAAATGTGTCGGGACAGACGAACCTGGACCGTCAACGACGACGATGTGCCGACAGAGAACGACGCGTCAGAAGTGAGACAGTTCGCAGAGAGTCCAAACAGAGAACGTCTAAGAACTGCCGTCTGCCGTTGGCGACGAACTGGTGTCGAAAACCATCAGACGTCCCCAGATAATTGTCATTAAAGACCGACGCCGGTTGATGGAAACAAGTACGTTAATCTACGTGATCCACGACGGACGGAAACCTAACCTACACTCGGCGACACGCTGTCAAGCGCGCGACAAGTGAGCCGATCCGTTACGGACGGGGCATCGTCGTGGAAAAGCGAGAAAGAGAAACGACTGCGACTACGCATATACAATTGGATCGAAGGAGAAAATGGTTCCTATGCCCGTGGTTTATACGAAACGCATCTCTGCCCTCCACCCCCTCTGTCTTCCTCTTTCTATTTCGATTGGTGTTGAAGCGAAACGTGAGGCGAAGAGTGCGTGTTCCGTGAGCCGCCACGGTGGGACGAAAATATCACACGTGCGTCGGGAGTAAGCCGAGATTTTTGGAGGACGACGGGAGTCAAGTGGGCGATCGGTGAGCAGAACGCTTTTTCGGTGAGCGACCAAATAGAAAAAAAAACAAAAAGACACCAGCGAACGACGATTAAAGAAAAACACGTTAAAGTACCAGGGTAAAAGAAACGTTTGAGGGGGTACGGTTAAGGGATGGGAAGGGGGAAACTACCGGACACGTTCGTATTCTGCGCGTAACCGCGGAAATCGAACGGTTGGTTCGCGGGAGACACGCTGTCACGGCCGTTTCCACTCTTCGCCGGCAACCTCTTCGCGGAAATTTCTGATCGTATTGACAGCTCGAGATTCGTCTGCGTTCCTCGACGCGAACGATCGTTCGATTTTCACCAGTCGCGTGACGCGACGTCGAGTTGTCTGTTAGAGGCTGATAGAGTCCCTAGAACTCTAGGTTCACCCGGTTGCTATACCTCGGCACCTGGTCATCGGAACCTGGATTAGATCTAGACCGGTTCGGACGAGCCCGCGGTCCATTCCGGCAGGTGATCGAGAGACCCAGGGCAGACCTCTTTCAGTCATACGGCCCTGCATGCTAAACAGCATAGACGTTTGACGTTTCGTGAAGGTCGCGTGCTCTAGCTTCATCCTCCTCGCGTGGTCGACCCGTCTCTCTTTCCCTCCCTATCTCTTTCGCACGCTCTCTGTCCTTGTTGCCCGGTCTCCCACCCTTCAGCTACACCCCGCCCACCCTCACGATCCACCGTCTCGCTGCAATTCCGTCTCTCTCTTTCGTCGTCTTCGTCGTCCTTGTCTCGCCGTTCCTCTCTTCTATTCCGGTCATCCGTCTCGCCCTACGCACATACGCACGTACCGTTGGGCATTTAACGATCGTGCCGCGTGAAATTGTCGCGGCTCATTGCTCGCCGGGAAGTTCCGCGAATTTTCCAGCTGCCACGGACAAGCATTTTCACGTCCGTATCGACGTGCACCGCTTCCAAACGTCTTGGTACCGATACAGAACTCTTTTCGACGATCGTCGCGGCCGGACTGCTTCAGAAATGTAGCCTAGTTGGGGGATTTCGCGGTCCGATAAGTTCGTCATTGGGTGATCTGAGAATTCTTTAAAACATCAGCAATACGTTTGAAGTATTTCTTTACGTAATAATATGTGTCCACATTTACTTTATGCGTCGATAGCAAAAATTAATAGGTGCAATTTAAATTGAATTCGAGAGCTTCAATTTGTCAGTCCTAGCTTATTGAAATTACTAAAGGAATTATGACATCTCTGGCTCCTGTACATTGTAATCGATAAAAACAATTTCCATTTCGAATACAAATCTGCAGACTATTAGTAACACGTTATTTACTGTGCTGCTTCAGTACGGGACTTGCAGATCATTTAGAAAATAACCCTGATTGAATTGATTGGATCACGTCTCAGAGTGTGGGTTTTTATCATTGCTGTTAGACAGGTTTTTCCAAATTCTACATTCAATAATTTTTCAATCCACGATTTTGATTTGCCGAATTGATTTGCTTCGTTAGAGGTTTCTTGTTTCGTTAGATTGTCCTAAAAGTTTCTTGCACTGCGTGCATACTCCACATTGTTAGATAACATCAGGATATACACAAGTAACACAATCTTCTGTTCATTGGTTTTCTTAAAACCTTCTTTGAATTTCAACTGAGCACGTTAATCCAGAATGAAACGATTTTTGGTGCAACTTAATAATTGTTCTGTTTTCATGGGGATCCTCATGGAGGAACACTTACTTTTATCATTAGCTTTCATCTGTAAACATCTATTGAGGGAAATAGATAACCTTCGAATGATCTGTTCAGTCTAGAAAAGTCTTGTGTCCAAGCATTTATATTCAAATTGCTGCTGCCCTTTGCGCAAGTATTTGCAGAAATATTAAATCGACTTCATAAACCTACCCTCAAGCGAATCGTATGGCTGACAAAACTTCGAATGCCACGCTAGTGTTGAACACAGTTGTAACATCAGCAATGATGTTGTTATTCTCGAGACATCTGAACGCTTCGTAACATTTACAAAAAGAGTTTCACGGACCAATTGTTCCAAACGTGTGACAAGGGTGCATGTTTTCCCTTATTTCGCTGTTGGCGCATCTCTCGCCGCTGTTAGCATTTCCTATGCACCGTACAAAGACTCGCTGCATCATCGACTGTTCTCTGCAAACAAGATCCAGGATGTTTACAAATATTATGAAAAAGATAGCACGTGTATCTGTCAGATTAGCCGCGACCTTCGCAGGGTTAATGTACGAATAAGATCGAAGAAGTTTGTAGACGGAACTGCAGGAGATCGTTTCCCTTCCTGTATCTCATTGCATAAACTCTTGACAGGACGTAATTCCCGAGATGTGAAGAAGAAACTGTTTTCCATTGAGCATTGTTAATCAGGGGCAAAGAGGGACAGATGTCGTTAAACCGGCGCCGGCGGGTTTCCGTTTATAACAAATGAACTCGCGTCTGTTACAACATGAGATACGGTTAGACCCATTGCTTCTGATGTTTCTTAACTTTTAATAGATAAGTAAAGCTTGTTAGGAATCTTATTGCAAAACAAATGGACATTGGAAACTCGCGTTTTGCAAGTAGCTTGATGTTTTAAAATATTTTGGCTAGAAGTACATAATGATACTATAACGACTGTCGATATTACTACACTACATTTCTCAGTGAACTATATGAAGTTAGCCGGAGATGCTTAGCGGCTTCTCAGCTGTTGTAATTCGCGGTTAGGGGTTCGTGCACGGCTGAACAAAATTTTGTTGATGCAGTTGGATCTAAACTACCGAAATGAATGATTTCACAACACTATTTATTCGTGCGAGCTGAAACGAATGTTCTTGTCCCCGGTAAAAACAATGCAACGATTAAACAAGTCCCTTTGCAATTCTTTGGCGAGGACACGTGGCTTTCGAGGGCGCAGTGTGGGAGTTCGGAAAGTTTTCTTTATGACCAATCGGATAAGCGCTTTAAGCCGTTAACCAGATAGGGTCATCTTTAAAAATGCAATCTGCTACTTGAAAAGTGTACACTGGAGGATTGTAGATAAGGTGGGAATACCGCTACAAACTTGCGGTACATTCGTGTGAGAAAGCTTTAATGGTACAAGCTGTTATGTGTGTTTTGGAGTATTTATTGCTAGACATGCCCCTCACACTCCTCGCAATTATTCGGATATTTAACAAGTGCATGGAACTCTCGATAAACTCGTGACTATCATCGACACAGATGTTACCGATTTATTAGGATAGATACGTATTTTAGTATATTCTAGTATATTTCGCTATATTCGAGTGTATTCTAGTATATCGTAGCATATTCTAATATATCTAGAAACTTGATAGACAGAAACATTTCTAAGTAGAAAGTGCAGGCAATGGACAGACATAGTCAGCCACACTCTGCAACGTGTCTCAAGTTTTAGTTCTTTTTTCCGGAAAGATATACTCCTCAAGGACAAAATGTCTCACGTATTTTTGACAGTATTCAGAATCTAGTTTTCTGTTCACTTACTGCAGTCCGCGCATGCAAGTATGCACGCAATAGCAACTCCGGGTTCACAGTGCATTGTAACACTCGATATTGTCTTTCGAATGGAAATGGTTCCTGCGAAAGAATCTGTTGAACGTTAATCCTCCTCTATGAAAAATAAACTGGTGGGAAAGGTATAGCGCCGTGCACACCGCTCGAATGCAACGACGCGTTTAGAAAGGACTTTCGTTCGCTTCGAAAACCGCGTTAGTATGATTCCCGTCGGTGCAGCGCGGGTCGAGAAACTTGTCACTGAACAACGCATAGGTTCATCTAATTTAGTACTTCTGCATCTCATTAATTCTCTTTTATTTCGTTTCGATAGTTAGGCCGATTCTCGCGCAATTTGTTATGCCACGCCGAACCGAAATAACATATCGCGGAGTTAGAGATTTCGAGTGTGTTATGGTGACACTTGTGGAGACCGAATAGTTGTCAGAATATTGTATGCTTTTAGAGAAGAATTTCAACAGGAAATTCAGGTAAAATCTTAGCTTCTTCTCGAAAGTTCAGACTGTTTTAATTGTTTTTGTATATTAAGCAAAATTAAAATGTTTTCGGCGCATTGGTTCGATCAAATGTTACTCGTTACACTATTTGCAAAATAGGCACAATACTTTGTCTCAACGTTTCGATCTCAATTTAGATCATTATCAAGAGAATACAAAAAATAATATTGTGTCTGTAATGGAAATTAACAAAAAATTATTCATTGCATTAAGCCATAAAATAAACTAAAATATATCATTTCTTTTCCCCATTCCGTTTTTGTATATTGTTTGAATTTCACAAGTTTTTGATCATTCCAATGTGCTCGCATACAATTCATTAAAATTTGCCTTTGCAGGGTTGACTTCGTCAAAATTGGACGATAGAGATAACCAGAATTCTAATTAAATCATTCGTGTATAATTATGTTTGCATTTATGTACATTAGATTGCATTGGTTTTGTTATGATTAGACCGCGAATTTTATGCGTCTGAAGAATGTAAGGATTTTAATACGTTTCTTGCAGCATAGTAAAAGTAGTCAAGAGGGAAGTAAATTCCTATTTGGTTCGTGAGTCTCGTAATTAGTGCAATTTTTATTTTGCATACAAATCTGCAGGCTAGTAGTTCGATGTACTCGGAGCGTTTCTAGTAATTCGATTAGAAGATTTTACAGCGTCAGAGTAGGTTTTATAATATATTGAAAAACGATTACAATAAACCGACTGCATATTACTTCGATCGCGATGCTCGTAATTGTTCCGTACCGTACGCTTTCGATGTTTCTTGGAACTCTAGAATTCCATCATCAGTCTCTGGCAAAAAGCGACCAGCAAAACCGAATTAAATATCTTTCTTCGCGAGCAGTTGAAAAAGTAAAGAGCGATAGGTACGAAACTTTCTTGTCAGCTGAAACCTAGAAGAAGTTCTTGCGATTCGCCGAAAGAATCAGGAAGAAAAACAGACAGTCGGTAGCAGTGATAGTCTTTGAACCGTGTCAAGACATTTTCAAGAAATGTTATTACGTTTTATTGTTTCTCGATGATATCACTATCATTGATTAACTTTTGCGAGACGCGTTTGCCGATAAAAAATACTACGATCACGTATTGATACGAGATTTCTTTCGAGACATTTGAACGTTGCTAACGCCTCGAAATTTTAAAATAATAGTTGCACAACAATGTTTTTATTTAGTCTCACTTTTCGACATATTATTAACAAAACATATTTCACGCAGTATGAATTTCTTTATAATTAGGGTAACTGCACCAGTGAATAAACGGGCACCAGTAAATGAACGCTTTTGTATATTTCAACAAATTTTAACCCGCACGGCATACTAGCGATAAAATTGTGATTAAAGAGTTAAATAAATAGGAGAATATTGTTTAGTAATTTTGTTGATTTATTGGACTATCGTTGTTCAATTACTAGAATGTAGTGTTCATTGACTGGTATTTTTTATATTTTGTATGTAACGTTTAATGAAGAAAAGTAATAATAATTTCATTTTATTTGAGTTCATTCATTTTTGACAAATGAAGTATAGGGAGCCATTTGGCATATATGAGATTCCTTTAATTCACACATTTTTTTTTTACATAAAATATCTTCTTGAACAATTTCTTAAATGTTCATTCACTGGTGTAGTTACCCTATATGGAATTATACAGTTCAATGCTTGATAAATGCATGGTTTACAGAATTTTTGCAATATCATCCGAGATCTTCATTCAAAATCATGCGAAGAATAACAATGAATTAAACTCACGAACATCGTGCAGTATAAATACAAAAGTGTTGACAACGCGACGATTAGTCTTAGACAGGATACAAACACGTATTATCGGACTACGGATTTTGTGCATTTATGAAAAAACGAATAGATGTAATTTAAAACAGTGAAGTCATTGGAAGAATTAAAAAACTCCATTGTATTATTTGCAGCTTACTAAATGTATTAAAACAGAAAATAATATTCTATTTCACTCCAGTTTGTTGCAATTCGAGTAGAAAATTTTGAATTTGTATAAAGATCCGTAGTCTACTTATTATTATTTGACTGCATTTTCATAGCAAGTCGTCGTGATCTTTTGAACGAATGCAGAACAATAAAAAGTTTTTCTGCAGCATTTCAGTATTTCAGTCCAGTTAAGGTCAGACAGCGTGAGCAAAAATGCGTATGTTAAAGAATGTATCGTCTTTATACATTAGTTTGTACAAATTCCCGGCTACAAATTAATTCGACGGGTTAATGCTAACAGTGCGCATTACGGTGCACAAATAGCTACAAAATTATATAAATAATGCAGATACTATGCAAATACGTTTCGTTTATTCATAGAACGACCATTCAGTTAGGTCTAATCAGTGTGCTTGGAAACAGTTCGAAAAAATCCTCAGTCGTAGTCCATAGTTAATAGTTACACATTAAATGATTATTAGCATAAATTTTACGGGAGCTGCGTCGACTCCAATAGTTCGCTCCACCCTCAAACGGGGATCATTCCCCATTCCCTTAACTTTCTCTCTGTGCGTGGGGTGTAAATGCACCCCAGGCTGACAAAACCGGAAATAGAAAGGCGACGAGTGGAAATTTCCAAAAATCATCTACGAATGCTATTTGCGATATGTTTCAAATGGTTAATGTATACATCGTATACGTATCTTTTAAAAATAAATCATTTCACAAATACTTATGCACTCAACTTTTTTCTCTCATTTTGCTCTCGATAAATGTATGAGCAGTAGACAGAGGAAAGCTTTAAACGGTGAAGAGATCATTCTCTGAAATAGATCTCGGTATAAAATCATAGGATGTTCGAAGGCAGTATATGAATTTTTTGAAGAACTATAACTCAAAAAATCGTGTGCGCGGAAACCACACTAATCGCTTATCAGTTATAATAATTTATCTGTATTTGTACCTAATAAGCAATAAGTTTCACTTCCATCGCTCGTGGTTTCCACGCACACGATTTTTTTTCTGTTCCTCACACGGTAGTTTAAAAAGAAAATATATATCTCTAATACGTCTATAATATATTTAATTATATTACTTTAATTCACGTAAATAAAAATAAAAACGTGATTGCACGTGCTGTTCCAACCATTCGCTATCATTCTGAGATCGTTGGTTGTCCAAGCGGTTAAGAAGTTGGACTACCAATCGGTAGACCGGCGTTCGTATCCCGTCGGGGTAAGAAATTATTTTTCTTCGTTTATTCTCAGTTTAAATTTTCGCGCCACTTTCGACTTCCGTAACATCGATTTCCGTTACATCAGAAAATTGTTAAGGTAAAGGTACTAGTAGTTGACCAGTTAAGAGAAGTTTTCCACGCGAACAATAGTAACCATTTACTCTGTCATCAAACAGCGAGAGTCGATGTCTGAAGACACTCTTTAAGTCTTCTAAATTATGTATCAAGGCCACTTTTTTAAAAAGTTTACTTATACAAATTTAAGAAACATATTTAGAAATTCAGTAATCGCTTCAGAAGTTGACCACTCATCAAAATGAAAAATCTAGTAATTGACCTACTAGTTTCAACAATTTCCATCACAAATTACAATTAAAAAATGAAATAAGAAATAAAACAAATCAATTCCATAAAAAGTTTAATTGAGGAACATAGTAGACGTTGCAAGTTCATAGTGAATAGTATTAGAGAAATTTAACCAACAGATGGTATAGCATCCAAGGTTCACTTTCATCAAAAGTGTACAGCTTATAAAAATCTTATTTTTTATGTTTTTCTATAAAATGGTCAATTACTCGTTCATGGTCAACTACTGGTACCTTTACCTTACTCTCAGCGAAGAAGTTTCACTTCGAAATAAAAACTGTGTGATCGTGTATAATTAACGGAGAATGGCTTTTTGTGATCCTGGCGAATTGCAGAAAACGTTGATCGCGATCGGGAAAATTCTTGATTGAACGTTTTCCGCAGTGATGCGGCTCGTGTCACCGCGGCGCGCTCTCGCATTAGTAGATTCAGACAGAACTGTGTCAGACGATCAGCTGTTGGCGTTACTTGGTTCTCGTATGTCATACGTTTCAGAGCGGCGCGCGTCGCCTCGTGCACACGAGCGGCTTCGCCGTTTTGCGGGAACGCGAAAATAAAGTCGACCGGCCCGTTACGAAAGAGACCAAAGCGCGCGCGGCGGCGGCACTTTGTGCGTTTTCTGGACTGATTAATAAGCGGGAGGGCATTACTGTACCGTCGCTCGGGTCGTTAACCACTGATAAATCAAAAGAAAGCGGCGTAGACTTTCGCGACGATTTTTCGCCGTACCGCTACGCCGCGGAGAGATCCCCTCGACTGAAATCCTCTTGGCGTTCGACCAGCTTCGATTTAGTAACCGACACGCTCGGATATTTCTTTCGCTCTTTCAATTCGCTTCTTCTATCGATCCCACGACTTCGAGAACGACGCCCCGCGCGCGCGCGCTCCTCGGAAACCGCCGAAAGATATAGAATGTTGCACTTGAAAAATAAAACGATTTCGCGCGGCGTGCTTATAGTCCCGCGATTATAGCGATATTCGTTCGAGGAATTATTCGGTAATTTTAGTTCGAACTCCGTCTAAACTCATCGCCCAGATTGTTTCTCGATTTTTTGTTATTCGTTGAAATGCAATTTGATTTGCCGGATGTTTAATTTTCCACTCTTATTTGTGGAAAGTCGAATTTTATTTGATGGGTAAAATCTGGCGAACGAAATTTACGATTTATTTTTTCAACAATTTGTTGGTTCACTTTTGAAACGAATGTTTCGATTAATTTAGGGGTACATAGACTGAATATTCGATTCAATTTTGAGTGACATCATGCGATACGTTTCGTACATGAAGGTGAGGCGAGGGAAAAGTGACAGTTTCTTGTTTTAGAACTTACTATATCTCTGTTGGCACGGACATAGTTTCATTTTCGAAAAGAGTTGCTCACCTTTCGCCACCTGCGTGCGGATTGTGAAATGCATTTGCTGACGGAGTTTGCTTCTTGTTTACTTTTATATATATCTAATAAACGGAATATTGTATCTTTCACGGATAAGAACGCGTGTAATGTATTCGAACATAACATGTCCAGCTACAATTTTAGTCTTATAGTATTATACGTGTAGATCGACTTTTGGCTTGTTGACGTTTTTCATTTATCTTCAGTACTCGAAGTCTTTCAGATAATCATATCCGTGTTGTTTTCTCTCCTTCGATTGTTAGCAAATAATCGTTGAGAATTTGCATAATACCAACAGTCTGTTTATCATAATCGCTGTAATAGTTTCCTTTCTGTAAACCTTCTGTCAACTTTTGACAGACTTTATCAGTTATTAGAGCAGTCCGTTTAACTCGAAACACCTTGATGAATCATCGTGTACGTAAAGCCTTAGGTATATTCTTTCAGCAAACGAGTAATCAGATGTACGAATTAATTTGTAGTCCACAAAATCAATGATTTGCAACTTCATTTTCAATGCCAATCTATTGATTTCTAAGTTCAAGTTCTGCGAATTGCTTACAAGTATGTATTATCTTGCAAGATGGAGGAAACGCGTAGAAAGTGATGGAGGTTATTATCGAGAGTAGAATGTGCTTCGATCGTTTGGAAGTAATCAACAAACTCACGGAGGACTGAACAGGAATGAACTTGCGAGAAGTGCAGCTAAAAATAAGCAGAACAAGGTAAATAGAAACATAAATCATCTGTATAAATTCGAAAAACAAAATATATCTTTCGCGGAGTAACATTCGAGCAGGATTCACTCAGTGCAATAAAGATTAGACACATACGTGAACAATGTTCAGGCATTGACTTTTCATGCTTATAGTGGAAAAAATTAATAGGTCGAACACAGAACTGAAAAGGCATTAGAAAAATTTAAGGATATGACGTGTCTCGAGATGAGGAGAGGGAGCACGAATTACGGGGAAACAGTTGTGTACCTTCTCTCTGCTAGTACCGGACAAATGCTCGACAGAGACGAAACGCGTCACGTGACCGAACGTTGTAGAAGGGGAAGGTAGAGTGGGGACGCAAGTCTTGATAAATCCAGTACAAGTAACAAATTATACCGTTCTCCGCTATGTGTTTTCGCAGTAGTATCAAAAATTACAAGGATGCTGTATAACCACCGACTAGATATAGGATAGACCTATCATCTTATGGGACTTGGTGTCTCATGTTGTGCTTGGTGTCTCATGTTGTGAATTACCGACTGTTCAAAAAATCAGAGGTTTTGGTATGCCCTCTACGAATTAAAGTGGCGAGTTTAGGAATTATATCGAATTTCAAGAAAGCTGTCAACACAAACGAGGTACAGGAATCCTATGCCTATATCTTGTTTGTGCTGTCAGCTTATTTTAGAGCCAGCACCACCGATGAGACCCTGTTCGTGGGCCTAAACCCAGTTGGTAATACAGGAAATGACAAGAAAAACGGGCCAGGTGGCCCTGGCAAAAAATACCACCGAAATACATTGAATGATAGGTCTATCATATAACTTGTGGGTGGTATAACTACCACTTTCTCTATACAATAGGGCAACGATTAACAGGGTTGATCGCGAGACAAACAGGTTGTATAATCAAGACCCGAGGAAATAATTAAAATGTACATTATATTTGAAAACAAACTTTTTATTTTTGAATATTTCCCCTCATAATATATAATTATGTTTAAACGCATATTTTTGTTTGTAATCGGAATACGGTTAATCGATGTCCTACTATATTTTGTTAAGAATTAATATTTTTCGCGACGCTATGATTCGATCATTATTTACTTTACTTGTACTACAAGTAAACAAAATAATACTCATCATCATTATTTACTTTACTTGTACTACAAGTGAATAAAGTAAATAAAATAAAAATACAATTAAAGAAAGTACGATCGATAAAAAATATTCACTATTCTATATTTTGTTGAGTTTGATTCTGTTGAAAAATGTCAAAATTAATTTAATGTTCGATTATAATCGATTCGATATAATTCAATATTGGTATGTTTCAGTTTGTTTAATGAAACTGTTGTTTATTTGTTTGACACATCATTCTATTTTTCTAACCCGTGATTCTCACTTGACGTGTGACATTTAAACCAAAAAGACGTATTTTCTTTGTGCCTAATAATTCATTTACTTCTATTACTAAAGTTCAGTTCAGTTAATATTGTTTATTAAATTACATAATCCAATAGATTCAACAAATCGTTATGAACAGTGTCGCCAGATGAGGGAAGAGAGCACGAATAAAGAGGAAAAAGTTTTCTTTTTTAGAAAATCTTAGAAAAGATTTATTACAGCATTAGGTAATAATGTACAAACAAAAATAGCATATACATAGCAAGAAGTATTATCGATATAAACAATAAGGTGTACAAATTAACATTTTTCTTTTTGATAACACCTAGACACGTAAATTGCAATTGTTTAAAAAAGATATAATACGATAACGAGCCCCGATATTAGTCCCAGCCAGAAACAGAAACATCCAGAGACAACTGAAATCTTAATTTATAGAGTTTTAAGGGGTAAAAGTTACCCACTTTTGGCACGATAGAGACGAAACGCGTCACGTGACCGGGCTTCGAAGAAGGGGAATCTAGCTCTCGGAATATTGTTTCGAATGACAGACAAACAAGGCGTGTGGTAGTGTGGATACGGCGATTAAATTCCAGGGAAATGCTCGAGTACGTGGCTCTTTGAAACGTCTCCGTTCGATGGATCCCGATAAGATAAAATCGAACGGGTCCGAGTTACACCGCGACCGATCGAATCGTCTGCATGAGCTCCGCGCGACAACGCAGCCGCCGCGCCGGGTCGGGCCGTTTTCCGTTCTCGAATGAATGCGAAATTATCGTTTCGCCGAAAAATAAGAGTAGCACGGGAGGCAGGAGAGAGGGGCAGGGAATCCGATAAGAGGCCGGAGGGGATCGCGGTTTCGAGAGTCCTTTCGACCGCGTTCTCACGACTCACCGGGAAACGGTTGATCGGTGTACGCACGTACGTGCATCTGCTCACATTCTTGCCGCGGGTTATCGATCCGTAATCATAATCGAAACAGATAAGGAGACCCGCGCGGCACGCCGAGATACACGCTCGCCTCGAACGCGGCCGGCCGTAATGAGCTACGCTCTTCAGCGACCGCGTAAAATCGCGTCCTGCCGCGTCGCATCCGTAGATCACTCCGCGACAATACTGTGAAACTCTATACAAACCTACGTCATGAAAACAAATTGTTATTGTTCATTTCGTGGAAAGGATTTTGCGGTGAATTTATAACAACAGAACCGACTAGGGTTTGCAATACCGGACTAAAAATACAATATCGATATTCGGTATTTTTTTAAACATTGTACCGGAAAACTGATACTGATACCGGTATTAGGAATTTTCAAAAAGATACAAGAACACATTTGTTTATGTGCCATATTTATTAGTTTTGTAGAAAAAATAATGAACTAAAAACATATAAACAGTTTTGTTATGTACAAATATTTAATAAAGGAACATATGTTATCATCAAATATTGTTAATGAAAGCAGTAAAATAATAATTTTTAACGTCAGAAACAAAGAATATAATATAAAAAACAGACCATTACGGTATTATAATACAAAAAAGAAACAAACAACAAATATACAAATTTGTATATAATATTATTATTAAGGAGATTTGTTGATTATATTTGAGAACAAATATAATATTATTATTAAGGAGATACTAATAACTAAGAGTAAAGAGATAGTATAGATACTAAGAGTAAAAATACATTAATATCTATTAATAGAAACTAATTAACTAAGTTAACTGCAAATTTTTGAAATGTGATTGTAAAAAACATAATGCATCTATTAGACTGTCATAAATCCTGGAACGGATTTTTCGACAGATCTATAAGACATACAATGTTTCTCGTAAAAACTGAATAGGAATACTTCATTTTTTATTGCTCATTGATAGCATACACAGACATCTTTATTTTTTACAACAGCCCTTTTGATATATATTTATGCTGTTTTCGGATTTATTTTCTCTTTTCTTCGATGCAAATTTTTAATTGTTCTACATTAAGACTGCTTTCCTCTGTCGATAGTTTTCTATAGCATGTGGGACGGCGAAGACGAGTAAGGAAGCAAAAATGGAATAAAGAATAGAAACTAGTATTACATTTTGTATTGAACATATCTGCACAAATTCTCATTTTAAGACTATAAATTAATATACATATATTAGCAAACAAAAAATAGAGACGTTCAGAGAAATTTTGTAATATTTTTAGGCGAACATTAACAAGTCTTGAAAGAAATGCAGTAAATGGTTAACTACACAAGGGTTAAGGTTGACAGTCAATTTCCGGTTATAAACACAAAAAATTCCTGATTCATTATGGACAAAGACAAAGCGTGTTTCCTTTGTACAAAAAAATTAAGATTGTACAAAAAACACGAATGAACTGTACAAATTATTTAATTTATTTCATTACAAATTATTCAATTTATTTCATTACAAATTATTTCCTTGTCAATGCCTTTTTTCAATTAGACTTATCAATCGACATTGTACATATTCTTGAAACGTGCAGTGATTATGTTCAAGTTGTTCTACTTGAGTTCCGGGAAAAAGTTTCCATTTAAACAAATGCAACAGCTAATTTCGTGTTAGGGCCTCGAATGAATTTGTACATCCAATAGATTGTACGCGGTCTAGGCCTCGGTACCCACGCTTTCCAGCGTTCTTGTTACGAGAGAAATCAAGGATTTTGCGAAATCAATCAGCTACATGTTTATTCGTTTATTCGTACGCCGTGCATCTTTTCGCGTTGGTTTATTCAGACAAACGAGAGACACATGTTTGAAATATATCTCGTATCAACAATAGTAATTATTCATACACGCAGAGTTACGCTATCTCGCAATTACGCAACAGAAGACGCGCAATGTAAATTTGTTACCGCATTCTTATTGTATATTCAGATCCAAACAAGCTTCGATCGATTAGAATATTCAAGAGCACGCAAGAAATATTTGAGAATCGGTGGCGTGCATACAGGAAGCACATAGAAGCATATTTATTTAGTATTCATTTTTTACTACGATGGAGTGTATGAAAAAACTTTATTCTATACGAATATGTACAGTTAATAAGTTAATTTAAAGAATGTTATGTTAATATCTGTGGTACTATTTTTGCTCATTTAATCTGTAATTGATTTATTTCCTTTAAGAATCTGTTTAATGCTTCTTCAAGTATTAACTTGATAATTGTTTAACGCATTTATTTGCACGCATCAATCAGTTTTTAAGCGTTCACATTCGCCTCTGTATTCATCTCTTCGGTTTTCATTGAAAACATCTCGTTTTTGAAAAATCGAATAATTCCGCGTCGAAATTGTTCTTTTCCATGTTACTGTTCGTTCTACCTTTCATCTTTCGCTGGAAAAATTGTAAAAATGCATCAAAGTTTGAATATTCTCTGGATATCGCGAGCGTGTACACGTTGCAATTTGCTTAAACAAGTATTATTTTAAACAATTGTTCTACGTAGGTCATACAACGCTCGAGGGAAAATACAGCGTCTTTGATAGAGATATAGTATTAAATCCTCTAAAAAAGTAATATCACATTGTTACAGTATATTAAGTACACTTTCATCGCCAATGTTGAATTATTTGAATAGAAATTTACACAATTAGTTCCATGGTAAAATTGCGAAATCGGCAGCGATGCATAGATTAGTATAGTAGCAAGGTTTCGAACAGAAGTTTTATTTAAAATTTGAACAAATTGTTTCGATAACATGATGCTAATCCTGTTTCGTATTCATAATATTTAAACAAACTGGAAAAGGAGAACATATCAATTTAATTTTTAGTACTTATAGAAAACACACAGAAAAACAGTATTTAGTATCAATAATAAACAATCTAATTTCCTGTTATTCAAGATCATTCTAGCTCACATGTTGCTCATGCTGCTACAAAAGCATTAAAAGTATTTACAATTACAATATTTTGTGAGTTTATCTATGAATTTATTTCTAAAATTTAAATCGTAAAAATAGTATCTTAATTAGATGTACATATATGCGAGAACTAGAGATATGGTTATTTTTCTTTCAAAGTTAATAAGTTTTCGACTTGGAGCTTAAATGGCAATAACCCACCTTATACTGAACGTGCATGGAAAATTTTTCGAACAATTTGTACTGATTATATTTCATATCTATCCTCAGGATATACTTGCACTACCTATTTAAACATTTCTGTAAATATATTTCTATGAATTAATTACGTTTTAATGTACACTATTAAATTTCTACATCCTCAACAAATAAACGCAATCATTAGCACACGTACTGAATAATATTCAGTGAATAAAATTAAATTATTATTGCTAGATTGCGGATCTTTATGCAGAACAAAATTTTTCCGAGTCAACTGTGAATAGCAAGAAATTAAATGAAAATTAATTGTTCCTTCAAATAATTCAAAGTCGGAAATACTGTAAAAATATATTTTTCAAGTCTCCATGACCAGTCTAGTTATAATTGTTACGTTTTTGTAATATTTCTATACATAATTTACAGTTTAAAATTTGTTTGTGCTTCTTCTTTTGTGAATTAACTTGTTCCTTCGAAATAATTAATCACTTTTCAAACGAACTTATATATAATCTAATATTATACTTTTAAATAAGCGAAACATACATATATTGCGTTGTAACATAAATTCGTTCTGTTGCAAATATAAATGTGTTCTAACTTGAACGATTTAGTTGTGAATAATTGCAAATGGAGGTATCAAATGTATACAGAATTTTCGAAAGATCCTATTACGATAATTCATAATCTATGTAAACACCAGATCACTTAAGGGTTAATAAATAGACTGCGGATCTTTGTACAAAATAGAAATGTTCTGCATTGATAATTGAAAGCAGAAATAAAATAAAAATTGATTATATTCCTTATCGATTTTGTTACACTAAAATCAACAATACAATATTCTGAAATTTTGTTAAAGTTATATTAATAACAGCAGTACAATATTCTGAAAATTTTCTAATCTTTCACTGTTCCATGTACAGTGACTCCCACTAATATTTGGACACTCTTACAAAGACGATAACTTTTTTAATATTGTACTATACGATTTGAATTTTTTTGCAAGCCAGTGCAATTAGTTTGCCACAGGATGCGAAAAAAAATTTTGTGAAAAATCGCAATTCATCTGAATTATAAAAAAAATACTAAAAGTTGCATTTTACAACTTTTCATGTGGACCTATATTGAAAATTTAAAAAATACGTTTTGTAGATCTGTGTCAATTATATGCCCTGTGAAAGTTGCATCGCAATCGGCTGATGTGGAAAACAACGACAACGATTGAAAGATGCAAGAATCATTAGATTTACTGCAAATGTTTAATGTTTAGGTAAGACTTTAGAACCCCCCCCCCTTCCTTTCGACATGTGACATACGTCATTCTATTTGTTTTGACATGCTGAACACAAAATTTATGTGTCATTTTTGGCTGAAACGAATAGTTTTCGAGATATTCGTGAAAAACTGCAATTACTACACATTGAATTTTGTGTATACGTGCTTGTCCGTGCTGTGCGTGTGCGTCACCACTATTCGACCGCTGGTCAAATGTTTCTACAGATATATCACTACGATCGTCGAACGATCTATATACCGCGTGAACTATTTAAAACATACGATGATGAAGAGTGAGGACACATTACAACAATACCACACACACCCACCCAGTGTTTCTGAGACGAAGGTTCGGTAATTATGTATTGCGAAAAGGACGCTGTACTCCGATTTTGATGAAATTTAAACATGTTATAGATTTCGTCATTGTGATCAACTTTTTCCTTTTCCAACGTAGGGGGGTCGCTTTTAATTTTGAAAGACCAATCCTAGATTTTTGTATGCGTGGTCGGGCCGGCCTGGCGGCCGGCCCTCTCCGCCCCCTCCGTGACCTAACCATAACTCATTCTATTCGCACGATTTTTCCATTACTAGTTCAAATTCTGAAAGACAGTTACAATGCAAAGGTTGTGATTAGGTCACGGAGGGGGTCGAAAGGATTGGTCTTTCAAAATTAAAAGCGACCCCCCTTCATTAGAAAAGGAAAAAGTTGTTCAAAATGTCGAAATCTATAACATGTTTAAATTTCATCAAAATCGGAGTACAACGACCCTTTCGCAATACATAATTACCGAACCTACTTCTCAGAAACAATGGGTGGGTGTGTGTGGTATTGTTGTAATGTGTACTCACTTTTCATCATGACATGTTTTAAAAAGTTCACGCTGTATATAGAACGTTCGACGATCGTAGTGATATCTGTAGAAACATTTGACCAGCGGTCGAATCGTGGTGACGCACACGCACAGCACGGACATGCACGTATACACAAAATTCAATGTGTAGTAACTGCAGTTTTTCACGAATATCTCGAAAACTATTCATTTCAGCCAAAAATGACACATAAATTTTGTGTTCAGCATGTCAAAACGAATAGAATGACGTATGTCACATGTCGAAAGGAAGGGGGGGGGGGTTTTCTAAAGTTCAGCCAATGTTTAATTGACACAGATCTACAAAACGTATTTTTAAAATTTTCAATATAGGTCCACATAAAAAAGTAGTAAAATGCAACATTTAATATTTTTTTTATAATTCCGGTCAATTGCAATTTTTAACAAAATTCTTTTTTCACATCCTGTGGCGAACTAATTGCTCTATCTTCCCAAAAAAATTCAAATCGTACAGGACAATATTAAAAAACTTATCGTCTTCGTAAGAGTGTCCGAATATTAGCGGGAGTCACTGTACATTTCACCTAACCAAAATGTCCTCCTAAATGCGTAAAATTCAGCAGTGTATAAATAAAGCGTTGGAACTCCGTTCGGTCAACAAAAATTGCAGCTTATCGAGCCTCTAAAATTCTCCAACATAAAAACCAACTGAATCACGTTCACGACACACTTTCGCACGCGCAGAACTTACGGACAAACTTGCTCAAAGCGATTTAAAAACATCCCACGCTCGGGGATCGCCCGGCGCCACTTTTCATCCTCCCCCGCGGTGATCCGTTCGGACCGTGGCGCGACGGTGCGAGGAAGAAGTTATTTCGCAAGTTGCGAGTGGTAATGCAGGATCCGCAGACCTCGGGGAGACCGTAGGAAAATGTGTATCGAAAATCGGCAAACAAATCGGGCCGCGTGTCGTCGAGCAAAAAGAAGAGCGGCGGATAACGGATAGGTTGTCGTCGTTTCGCGGGCAGGCTTGAATCAAGTTTCACCTGGAAACGGTTTGATTGGCGGCGTTCCGCGAATGATTTTCGATTTATACCGCGGGGCGGATGTCTCTCGATACGGCGATCATTTTTATTTTTCTGTTTCTCCCTTTTCCCGGGGTTTTTTTTTTGTTTTTCGGTTCGGAGGGACCGAGCCAGACACAGGGGGTAGCCAGTGTGGCGGATAGAGACGTAATGATTGCAATATTCCGTTAGTAATTGCTCCAGTCGGCCGCACTGTTGAAACGTCATTCGCGCGCGCGGCCCTGTAGATTTGTTTTTCCCCCACCCGGTTCGCCTGTCTCCGTCGGACTTCCGCATAAAACGGTATTCGCGTACCGCGGCGCGGGACGGTTCGCCGACCCACCCCCATGACACCCACCCCCATAGACCCCACACCCACGCAGGCCACGCGGTACATCGCGGAACACCGCGTTCTCGGTGCCATTCATCGCGACCCCAGAAATCGATACGTGCCATTAAATGTTGCCGACGCGTTTAAAACGCGCCAAACGCACCGGCAAGTCGCCCGTTTAATTAGATTCGACAAACTTTTTCATTATTCCGCGCCGGACGGCCACCGGATTAATTGTTGCCTGTCGATGGGCCGGCCGCGCGCCATATATCGTCCGTAGATCGTGATTTTTTTCCGAAAAATGTATTTCGACCCTTTGGGAAATGCTCGCCGCTCGACCGTGGGCTTTGACCAATCTATTTCGTTGTTATCGTATGCAGGACACTGTTCTATCGGGTCACCAAACAACTGCGGTATAAATAATTATTGCACGTTACGTCGCCGGGAAATATACCGGTAATTGCAAATTACTGGCTCGTTGTTTGTTAGTAGGGTAACTGCACCAGTGAATGAACATTTAAGAAATTGTTCAGGAAAATATTTTATTTAAAAAAAAACTATGTGAATTAAAGGAATCTCATATATGCCAAATAGCTCCCTATACTTCATTTGTCAAAAATAAATGAACACAAATACAATGAAATTATTATTATTCTTCTTTATTAAACGTTAAATCAAAAATATGAAAAATACCAGTCAATGAACACTACATTCTAGTAATTGAATAATGCTAGTCCAATCAATGAACAAAATTACTAAACAATATTCTCCTATTTATTTAACTCTTTAATCACAATTTTATCGCTAGTATTCCGTCCGGGTTAAAATTTGTTGAAATATACAAAAGCGTTCATTTACTGGTGCCCGTTCATTCACTGGTGCAGTTACCCTAGTGTTCCTTCTCGAGAAATTTTATAATCGGTTATTTCTCATTTCTCGAGAAATTTTATAATCGGTTATTTCTCATTTCTCGAGAAATTACGGTATTTCTCGAGAAATTTAAATGTAGGAAAATTCTCGTTTATTTTATAAAATATTGTAGGAAATTCTCATTTATTTCTCATCAACAAACACTCGTTCGTCTCATTGATTTTATAACGTATTTTTGGAAATGAATTTTTAGTTAACTCAAATTGCATATTACTAGTTGGATAACCCAATCTGCAGCAACTTTTGGATGTTCTATATACATAAATCCAACATCCACACAAAATGAATGATATTTTTTTACGGCTACAGATTTTGTTACAAGAAAAAAAGAAGTAGATTGTCTGATTCTTCATTAGGCGAAGTCGTTTCAAAACAAAAGCGTAATGTTTCGTTTTATAAAAGTTTGGTTTCAGATGAATAAATTTATCGGTTATTTTTAGCGTCTATTTTTTCGTTGTTTTTAAAGTTATGTACATATTGAAACAGGAATAAACATTGAGTTGAAGTTTTTTGCGCTTTCGATAAATATTTCCAAAGATCATAAGTTTCCCAATTTTTTTTATTTTATTCAAAATTCTAGAGAATTCTCGAGAAACATAGTCTTATTTCTCATTTCTCAAGAAATGAGAAATGTTGAGAAATCAGGGACACTATTTGTTAGGCAATCTGCGTCGCTCAGTATAGGATTCTTTAGGGAAAGATGTAGGAAAGCTGTTATCATAAAAAATTTAATATCAAATTGTCCCAAAAATTCGTTTTATTTACGGTCAATGATCGCAAGGTAGTTTTTAAAGAAAGTATAGTGTAGTATGTTAATTTTATAACAACCATACATTTCCATGAGTACCTTCGCAATAATAGTGAATTTAAAAATATAGGACCCGTCAAAATCGCGGGTCCACATAGTAATTTAATTCTTTTCTTAACCATTTCAATGGGTCGAATTTGATTCAGTCGTTTTTGCTACAGTCATTTTATGGTGCTTCACAGTTTGTACGTAACCAACGCGTGTTATTTCATTCGCATTTAATTAAATAATATAAAAAATATATATACAAATAATAATGCCAAAAACAAATGCAGAACGTCAAAAAGAATTACGTGAAAAATGCAGGCTCCGGGAAGAAGGTGACGAAAAATCCAGCAAAAAATTCAAAAGAACGTGTGCGAAAATTTCGTGTTTAAATGATCCGGTAATTTTTTATTATTCGAATAGCTTATAATACGGATAAAAAAATTTATCAACGACACATTCATCAGACACCCGTGTCACCTAATTAAAAAAAGAAACGAGTGGTGTCTTCGGACGATTACAATTAGCGGATTTTGTGCGTTTACAGAAAAAATGCCTAAAAATTTAGAAATACAGTAAATCCTTCATCTAAGGAAACTAAGCACGATATAGTTTGAACCAATCCAAAACAAACCTAAGGGTCTAAGAATCAGGGCTCTTCTTAGATCAAGACTTTACTGTACTGTTGTGTTATTACTAGACTGCGGATTTTATGCATTTATGATAAAAGTGAGTCGGTCTAGTTTCTGACAATAAACAAATTTGAAGAATTTAAATATACTATTATATATACTATTAAATATACTATTTCACCTCAGCTTGTTGCAATTCAGATAGAAAGTTTTTATTTTGCATAAAGATCGACAGTCTAGTTATTACAAGCGTACTACATCATTAAGATGAGAAATGGATATGGCTATTATTTCATTTCGAAAAGGCTGCGATTGTCTACTGTCACTTTGGAGGAAACAACTTATACATAACACTTTATTCGTTTCACCCTGCAGGCATGCAAGTGTATCGCGTAACGCATCTATTAATTTCTCGATTAACAGTATCTACACGCGGATTATAAAGAATTGTGAAATTGCATTACAAGAAGGCAAAGTATAATGGCCTGATAACATTGAAATCAATCGAGAGATAATTTTCATGATACTGTTATCAATGAAATCGCGTCAGGTGCGTAAGTGGCATGCTTTACCTTGGACATTGACAAAACCGTCATTCAGTGCACTACGTCCGCTCTAAATGCATCGTATCTTCACATGTTTTCTTCCAGTTTTCATCAAGTTGCCTTGTAATGATTCGCAAAAAGTAACGCACGTGCCGCACAAACTAATTGAAAACAGAGATGAACATCCTATTTTGCCGGAAGGTATGCAAACCGAAACGACTGCATCACACGGACGATAATGTACAACTCATTTTGAATTGCACAGTCTGATAAAACATGTTGCGCCGTCGATATTATTGCGTATGGTGATGTCGTTAAGTGTATCGATGAAGACGAAATTAATTCCGCGACACGAGTCAATAAGGACGAAGATCATTTTGCAAAAACAACCCCGTTGATACGATCAGATAAATATCTTTATGCAATGAGCTTCTTGTACCATGAAATAGCAGGAAGTTCAGAGATACGGCTCGAAGTGATCGAATGTATCACACGTTGAAGAACTCGTAAATTGCAATGTTTTCTTCGACGCTTTATGACCGATAAGTTGTATTGAGCAACCGACGAAGTTCGATTCAATTCTACTCCGAGTTTCGAAGACGAATCGCCCGGAAACTATGCTTTCGATTCCCAAAACTGTTCAAATTTAGCACGAATAAATTTAGATGAAACGATCATATTACATCTATTATCTTTAGTCTTCATCGACATTATCAGCCATAATCTGAGGCGATAAACAGTTCTGGTTAACCCCTGTGGGGACACCTTACTTTTCTTTATTATTAGATAGCCAGAGTACATTCGTACTTCAGATACATAATCAAATAGAAGATAACGAAATGCTGTGATTGAGACTTTCAATATATTCACTGTAAGCAAAAATTAAATGTTTTCGGCGCATTGGTTCGATCTAGTAATACTTCAAAACACTATTTGCAAATATTCACAATATTTTATCTCGACGTTTCGATCTAAATTTAGATCATTTTCAAGAGATTAATTTAACAACATTGTGTCTGTAATGAAACCAAACCATAATTATATTCTTTAATTATTTAAATATTCACTGTGTTGTGAACGATTCGAGTTAGGTAATACTTCAATAAGAGACAACACCTAACTTGAAGTTGATCATACCGAAGCTAAACGATATTATCATCGGGGTTGTGAAGCTGCATCGGCTAATACATTAATGATATGATTCCATATTGTCATAAATGTATGAAATACGCAATCTAGTTATAGTCCGAGGGTTGGAAGATTGTTCTACTTTTATTTAAATCAAACTCTTCATTAGCAAGTACACTATTATCCAAATGATATCGGCGCTACAGGTTCGATCAAAGATACAAAAGATTAGCAATTTTGCAGAATTATAATTTCAACGTTTCGGTTCGGTTTTGAACCATCATCAAGAAAAGTCCATTTCGATTACACTCTTCCTTCTGTGTTTTTTCATAATTAGCAAGTATGTATATTACCTCTTGTCGTTGAAATTATAATTCTGCAAAATTGCTAATTTTTTAATTGCTAATCTTTGATCGAACCTGTAGCGCCGATATCATTTGTGCATAAACAACAATTTACGATCGTTAAAACTCAAAATTATTACACTATTGTCGCATTATAGCTTACATTACATAGGTGTTACAATATTTCTTAATTCTTACGGAACATTGTTTGAGAAAATTATACGGTGGGTAAAAAAAGTATTTGCACACTCTTAAAAAGGCGATAACTGTTTCAACATTGAACTATACGATTTGAATATTTATGGGAAACTAGAGCAATTATTTTGCCACAAGAATTGCAATTCATCGGAATTGCAGCAAAAATACTAAAAGTTGCATTTTACAACATTTTTATGTGGGCTAATATTGAAAATTTAAAAAATGCGTTTTGCAGACCTGTGTCAATTAAACATATTCTGCAAATTTCGTCAAAATCGGTCGACGTTGCAATGAGCTATAAACGTTTAAATATGTTAAAAATTGCAGATTTTCACGATTTTCGGCCTTGATCTGCAGTAAATCTAATGAATCTTGCATCTTTCAATCGTTGTTTTCCACATCAGCCGATTGCGATGAAACTTTCACAGGGCATATAATTAACACAGATCTACAAAACGTATTCTTTAAATTTTCAATATAGGTCCACATAAAAAAGTTGTAAAATGCAACTTTTAGTATTTTTTTTGTGACAAACTAATTGCACTGGCTTGCCAAAAAAAGTCAAATCGTATAGTACAATATTAAAAAAGTTATCGTCTTTGTAAGAGTGTCCAAATATTAGTGGGAGTCACTGTACATGGAACAGTGAAAGATTAGAAAATTTTCAGAATATTGTACTGCTGTTATTAATATAACTTTAACAAAATTTCAGAATATTGTATTGTTGACTTTAGTGTAACAAAATCGATAAGGAATGTAATCAATTTTTATTCAATTTCTGCTTTCAATTATCAATGTAGAACATTTCTATAATCTTGGCCCACATAAAAAAGTTATAAAATGCAACTTTTAGTATATTTGCAACAATTCCGATGAATTGCAATTTTTGACAAAATTTATTTTCACATCCTTTAGTAAACTAATTGCTCTAGCTTCCCAAAAAAATTCAAATCGTACAATACTATATTCAAAAAGTTATCGCCTTTTTAATAGTGTACCAATACTTTTTTCACCCACTGTAAATTATTTTCAAAGCCTTCGAGAAGCTTTCTAATGTAATACGTTCGTTCTCATACTCTGAACATTGCCCTGTAACACGGTTTAGGTCTTGAACTTCTGCTCCGCATTGGCACGCACTGTTAACTACAAAGCTAACCCTTGCTAACGAAGCGTTCAATTTCTAATGATTGCATCGACATCTGTCATCAAAAACTACAAAATCTCTGGAAAGTACAAATCCCGTGAACCATGACTTACCTTCGTAATACAAAAGGCACCTGCGCAGGAAGACTACATTACAAAAGAACGTCTCCCATAAACTCGAGACTAGACATACTCATACCCAACCGTCGCCAGAAGTCACACCAGCGAAACATTCAAGACCAGTGCTGCAAATGACCAAATTCATCCGGCCGTCTCGGGCGAACAGCTAAAAGACAAGGATCTAGTTCTCCGTTTCAGACCCGTTGAAAATGTCCTAATTAATCAGAAAACGTCCAACCAGCCATAAGCTCTCAAGAACTTCTCCATTATTGCCGGTGCTGCAACACCGTCCTCTCGGTTAATGCGAAGCTCGTTTAAAGTGGAGAGTCAGAAAGTCCAATAAGCAGCCGGTGTGTCCGAGTCGGTGTTCCCCGTATGAAGTAGCTCGAGCTCGTAAATCGGTGAATATCTAAGCAAGTTAGAAAGTCGTTTCGACAAGGGGAGGGGGTGTATCGATCCTCGAATTATTTCGAGGCACGACGATGACGGCGCGACGGCGACGCGACGCACAGTGCGGCATGCAATGGACAAAAATCAAAATAATCATGGATCGATTCTGTACGTTAAAAGCAGTGTCCAAGAAAATCAATAAGGGATCAGCAACAGCCAAGAATTTATTGTAGTATAAATACTAAAAAGTTAGATTACTCGTGCCCTAATTGCTCTTCTCGGTTCGTTTTTGATTTATACTGTTTGTTACAACTTAGGTGTGGAGAATTTGACCAGAGGTATGCATAATTTTAACTGGCAATTTAGAAATTGCATTTTTTCCTTAAAATGTAATTTACAAAAAAACGGTTCAAAACATCCTATAATTTTGACTGTTCTGTATCAACAAGATGTTGCAGTATATTGCTACATAATTTTTTTCTGCGATAAATTGCAAGACTAGATGTTATTTAATTTTTGTTAGAGAAATGCATTTATAATCGCGATTTGATTGAAGCTTGAATGTCCGAACACACCTATTCCCAGAAATTATCAAAACTTAGACAAAAACTGTAAGGAATAATTTAATTCTTGAATAGTTTTCATTTATGTACTTAAACTTTTTATTTACATCTATATATTATTTATATTTATATTAAGAATAGCAAATAATTAAATTTTTTAATAGTTTATCTTTATATAATTAAACTTTTTATTTACATGTACATATTATATTTATATTAAAAGTATTATGGTTCCTGAGTATTATGCAGTTTAGTTTAGTTCTGGATTTATCTAGCAGTTTGTATTAACCATTACTTAATACTAGTAAAAAATACGGTGTTGTGTATTGTCAAATAATTATACATTATAGTAGATATAATTAAATTTAACCGTATAATAAAAAAATATTTCGAACAAAAGTTGTACAGTATACAGTTGACAACAAATTGCAATAACAACTAATCATAAAAAGTTCTTCATTAAAAAAAAATTAAAATAAACTTTTTTACTAATGGAACCTTATATTGTTGGTGCATTAATCGATGCATCTTTGTATTCTCTTTAAACAATTATTAAGGTACTTATGTCAAAAATTGATTAGTTTAGAAGTTATGATTTTTGTCTCGAATGTGCATTTACATGACGCACTGTGCGACGGCTGGGTCCACGACGACGACGACGTGCGATTACCGGCGCGGCGAGCTGCGCTAATCCGGGGCGTTCAAGAGCGGCAAGAAGCCGAAAGGTTCATTCCGCATCAGTTCTCGGCGTGGTGGGCTCGAAAAATGATTTTTCCGTGGACAGAGATCCGCAGCGGGACGTTTTTCTGGCCGGTGCGGCGTGGAGCGCCCGATAAGCATCGACGATCACAGGCACGCGGCGTGCGCTGCAAAAGGAAGCCGTTGCAAAAAGCTTACCACGGGGATTAGTCAATGGTAACCGTGCAGCGAGCCTCTTTCTTTTATTCGCTTTTCTTTTTTATCCTCCTTGCCGTGCGCCGCGGCGATTCCCGCAGTCGTGACCGTCGCCTTCGCTGATTTATGGCGAGCCATCGTTATTTTCGCCCAGCTTACCTCAGCCGCACAGTGGCCGAAATCCGGCTGAAATTGACAAAATTCGACAACTCTGAATTCTGTAGTAGATTTTTAGAAAATTGGTATCTCTAGGTTGTTTTGGACGTAGATTTCAAATTTTTAATCAAGATTATGTAGGAAGTGTGGGATTTGTATAATGTTACTTGTTATATGAATGTGAGGATCGTGAATGTGCGCGTGAATGCCGTGATACTGAGATTGCAACGCATCTTGTTTAATCAATATTTGTTGTGGAAAATTTAGAAACATTTGAGAAAAGTAGGATATAAAAGGACGTGTTCACGTAGCGATTCGACTTTTTCTCGAGATACGAAACACGTCACGTTTGATTCAAATACGATTCGATTACGTTAATTTTTATTCATATTTCAATTGTGTACTTTCTTTTCGAATTAAAACAGTTATTCAATATCTTTTCTATTATAATTATAAAATTCAAAGTGGTCGATTCAATATGGCGGACCGAAAAATTAAAACTGAATGGATTTTTTTGAAAATTAATATATATATATGAGTTATTGGGATGCTGATTTTGAATTTGTATTCGAAATCAGGTTTTTTGTGTTTTTTAATTCTTTTGTTTTAAATTTTTATCTTTTCTTTTTATTTATATTAATGCGGGAATATTTAATTTTATGATTTACGTAGTTAACACAATTTTATTCTGCCTCTATCTAAATAGTAATATTATGTTCTTCAAGGTTTTCACAAGATTTGTTCAATTTTAATTGCGAATTTTAAGGTTATCCTATATTCCATCCAGCGGACAAAATGTAAAGTTCGAATGTAAAAACGAGTACATTATATGTCAACTTCTGTCAACGAGCACATATCAACTGGTATATTTATTTTTAAATATATTTATTTGTTAATAATAATTTCTTATTAACTTAAAATGTTAGTAACACATGAAATAAACTTAAGTCAAGCTAATTTTTTTACAACTGCATGGAAATACATACAGTATTATATTATTAATATCTTTTCAATGGGCAAAAATCGGCAAACGGGGTTTGTTTCATAACTTTAAGGATACTTTAAGAAAAATATTTATCCTAGTTTCGTTTGGGCATTGTGAGGCAAACATATAGAATTACGCATCGGAAATTTACTTTTTTAATTCAAAATCGAGTTAATACGCTGGTCGAATAACAAACTCGAAAATAATTATTAAACATATTCAAAAAAATTTTAAAGATTTTTTATCGATACAATGTATAAAGAGCCATATAAGCAAATTTTTTTATAATTTTACATGCAACTGCAGCTGTGTAAGAGGAGTTTGAACAGACACCAATATTATTAAATTAAAGCGATGAGCAAATAACGACGATACTTAATTGACGTCACATAATTGATTTCGGTCATTTAAACAAAAGCTAAAATTCGATTTTTGTCCAGATTTTGGCCACTGTGAGCCGTGCCGTGTGTCCATTTCTTCCTTCACCGCTGCACCCTCACCTCTCCCCCTTTCTCTCTCTCTCGCTATCATTCTCTCCATTCTGTTTCTATTCTCCATTTCGCGCTTCGTCTCCTTCCGAACACGCTTCGGCTTCCTGTTCGACGCATTTCTTCTTCTCTTGCTCGCCTCTTGCTCGTCCGCACCACCTGGATTTCCGACTTGATTCGCAATTAAACGTGGGTGGGGGGACAGGCCGGTCGTTACCCACTGGATAACGACGACCCGGTGCCGACAGACACCTCTTATCCACCGGAATCACCTGACCGAGACGAGACACGAGGGAAAATCCGACAGGACCACGCGTGAGAGCTAACCCTTGTGTAGCCAACCGGTTACCCATTTACTGCGTCTCTTTCAACAACTTATTAATGTTCCTCTAAAAATATTACAACATCTCTCTGACTGTCCATTCTTTGCTCGCTAATATACAGGGTGTCCCACACGATTTCGACACTTTGATTTACTCGCTATTGTTACTCGTATCAAAAAATGTTGTGTGGATATACAGGCTGTCCCAAAATAAGTGTAACTCCCGGAAATGGGAGGTTCCTCGGGTTATTTGAAGCGACATTTTCCTTTACAAAAACGGTCTCCGCGTCTTTCTTTAGGAGTTAATAAAGAAAAACATTGACCAATCCGAGTCCGACTCGGCGACAGGTCCCGCTTAACGTGGTGACGCTATTGGCCGCACTAGAATCAATCCGCTGTAGCCACGCTCTGATTGGTCCGTGTTTTTCGTTAATAACTCCCAAACAAAGCCGCGGACGACATTTTTGTACAGGAAAATGTCGCTTCTAATGACACAAGGAACCTCCCATTTCCGGGAGTTACACTTATTTTGGGACATCCTGTATTGTGTGCTTGAATGGTATCGAGTGGAGCATATTCTGATGTTATTAGTTTTTCGCGAGTGGACGCGTAAAAGTCGTGTAAAAGTGCATCCTTCGAAAAGTGCATTCCAAGTATTGTGTTATTCTGGGTATATGAACTATGTATACAAGAGCATTATGGACGTACGAAAATGCTGAAATCTATTTACAAATATTATTCAACTAGTTAATATTATTTAACGATAGATCATTATCGATAATTATTGCAAGGATGAATTATTATAACGATAGACCATTTCAAAATTTCATCAACGATAGACCATTTCAAATCAGCAAGTGATTCCAAATTTATGGCTTGTACATAGTTGATAGACACATTCTCGTTAATTTTACGTGGTAATGTAAAATAGTAATTCTTCCTGCTCCGTGAACTCAGTGTCGGTAACACCGTCTTAAAAAAATGCCGAAACACATGAATCACAATAACTTAGTTTAAAGTGTTATGCTGAATATATAAACTATGTATACAAGAGCATTATGGACGTACGAAAATGCTGAAATCTATTTACAAATATTATTCAACTAATTAATATTATTTAACGATAGATCATTATCGATAATGATTGCAAGGATGAATTATTATAACGATAGATCATTTCAAAATTTATTTCGTTCTTCACACAAATCAGCAAGTGATTCCAAATTTATGGCCTGTACATAGTTGACAGACACATTCTCGTTAATTTTACGTGGTAATGTAAAACAGTCATTCTTACTGCTCCGTGAACTGTGTCGGTAACACCGTCTTAAAAAAAATGCCGAAACACATGGATCACAATAACTTTGTTTAAAGTGTAAAGATCGGAATTCCATTTTATCCGATTGGTTTGGAAAATCGAAGATCTGCGAGATACAAGTCCGCAGGACCTCGAGTGTCCCTATTATATCGTTGAACACGCGATAAGAGACTTTTTCGCGAATGAGAGAGTGGCACGGCGACGCGACGCGGAATCAAACAACATAATTATTAATGAGATCACGATTACGCGGCATCCCTGCGGTTTCGGTCGTCGGGAGCCGGCAACTTCACTGTGCCAGTTATTAGCATTTAACTATTAATCCTCATGGCTGGCAACGGTCCGTGCCGGGCCGCCACGCGGCGTCGCGCGATTTCGTTTTCTAATCCGCTTAATCGTGCGGCTCGTGTTCAGCGAATTTCCGTTCGAGCACCGAGTCGTCATCAAATTCGGACGCGCCCCCGCGTTCTTCGTATATCCATGTTTCCGGTCGGTCGAACGAAAAATAAACCCACGTACGTTTTTCCGAGAGACCCAGCAACTTGTAACCAAGGAACACATCAGTCCCGGCGGCGACGACTCTCGCGAACTTTCGAATACCTTTTGCCCGGATGAAACTTTAAAGTGCTTTCGAAGTGCGCATCTTTTTCTCGGAGGTTGAGAGCCGCCGTCAAAGTGGAGGTACGCCCCTAACGCCGTGCGGCTCGACTCGAGAACCTTTACCCCTGTAAATTTTATTAGAGTCGCGATTATTATTTTTCCGTTCCTCCCCGAAGTTGTTACACCGAGGCATCTGTAAATCGTTAGCCGAGCACGCTCGAGAACTGCCTTAACCCTTCACGGTTCAAAGAGCTCCCTCTCCTTCGGTCTCAAACTTGCTAAACCATTATAGGTATATTTCAATGATATTCCCGCGCGTGCAACTTTACCGACTCATTTGAAACAGTCGCGAAATAATAGGTCGCACAGTGAAGTATTTGCCTCGAAAGGTTGGCCAAAATACGATTTTTTAAATCCTGTTTAAGATGAAACATTTTGTTAGAACATAGTTATTGGAACATATGAAGAACAGTGTTCCAGTTTTATTCGCTTCAATTATAATGTACTCGTGTAGCGTTGTCGTGCATTGAAAGTATACAGTGGGTAAAAAAAGTATTGGCACACTCTTAAAAAGGCGATAACTTTTTGAATATAGTATTGTACGATTTGAATTTTTTTTCGGAAGCTAGAGCAATTATTTTGTCACAGGTTGCGAAAACAAATTTTGTCGAAAATTGCAATTCATCGGAATTGTTGCAAAAATACTAAAAGTTGCATTTTACAACTATTTTATGTGGGCCAATATTGAAAATTTTAAAAATGCGTTTTGTAGATCTGTGTCGGTTACAGTAGCGGACAAAAGTTTAAGACCGCTCTAAAGAAGACGATAACTTTTTTAATATTGTACTATACGATTTAAACTTTTTTGGGAAGTTAAAGCAATTAGTTTGCCACAGGATGTGAAAAGAAATTTTGTCAAAAATTGCAATTCATCGGAATTGTAGCAAAAGTACTAAAAGTTGCATTTCACAACTTTTTTATGTGGGCCAATATTGAAAATTTTAAAAATGCGTTTTGCAGACCTGTGTCAATTAAACATATTCTGAAAATTTCGTCAAAATCTTCTAAAACGATCACAATTACTGTACTAATTATTCATTTCATCCTGCTGTATATATGTGTGAGTTTTACAGATCCTTCGGCGAAAATTAATTTTCAAATCTGGATAATATAATAGTACTTGTACAGAATAATCATATAAGCATTGTTTTTATGTATGAGCGAAAAGGCAACACCATTGACGATCGCATTACATGATGCTTGGGCAAAATGTAGTAATTAATCAACGCACTATTATAAAAGAAACTACAAAATGAAGAATGCGAACATTAAAAAAGTATTGTATGAAGTGTTACATCAATTTCAAATCCATAAAATGAAAAAAATTATATACAGTGGGTAAAAAAAGTATTGGCACACTCTTAAAAAGGCGATAATTTTTTAAATATAGTATTGTACGATTTGAACTTTTTTGGGAAGCTAGAGCAATTAATTTACTAAAGGATGTGAAAAGAAATTTGTTCAAAAATTGCAATTGATTGGAATTTATAGAGAAAATACTAAAACTTGCATTTTACAACTTTTTCATGTGGGCCTGCTTTGAAAATTTAAAAAATACATTTTTTAGATCTGTGTCAATTAAAAATATTTTGGAAATTTCGTAAAAATCTTTCGACGTTGCAATAAGCTACAAACGATTAAAGATGGTAAAAATTGCAGATTTTTGCAATAAACCTAAGGTCTCTTACATTTTTCAATATCTGTCGTGTTTTTTCCCGCATCAAACGATTTCGATAAAATTTTCACAGTGCATATAATTCACACAGATTTACAAAACATATTTTCTAAATTTTCAATATAGGCCTACAGAAAGAGTTGTAAAATGCAACTTTTAGTACTTTTTCTACAATTCCGATCAATTAGAATTTTTGACAACATTTTTTTCACATCCTGTAGCAAACTAATTGCTCTATTTTGTTGCGTTTTTTCAAGGTTTAAATAGTGTTCGAAGTGGAATTTTATGAATTCTCCATAAGAAGACGTGTTGAAATGTGCAAACTTTAAGTTGCTATAATTCTTAAACGGTGTAGTGAATCTAACTCAAACATTGATAATTGCATTAATTTAGTAAGAATTATATCTCGTCAAATTTTCAAAAATTTCGTTGCGTTCTTATATAGCTCCAAAACATCCTTATACTTTGTGCTGCTCCTATTGTAACACGTGCTCTACTAAAGATATCTATACAATCAATTCTTATGAAATCATTTTTATTTATTTCAATAATTGTAAAATAAAAACTCAGGAACGGATCATTCTGACCGATGATGCCAGGTTTAGTGTATAAGAATTGCATGATTTACCACTTCCTTGATACTTCGACTTTGCATTACAATGAACCAATTAGTTCAATATTTTCACGCAAGTGCGCCTTTAGCTTTCAATATTGATAAGCTAGACAATCCTAAACGGGCAATTTCAATTCAACCCTGTACTCACGAATTGGATAAAATGGTTCTAACGACAAGTGGATAAACATTTCCACGAAGTAACAAACCAGGAGAGTGCGCGTACGTCGGAGACACGAGAACGATGCTTTAAGAAATTCGTATCGCTTGTTAAAGACGAAGGAATAAAAAAGTTGAACTGTAGAGTTTCCCTCGGAAGTTCTGGTAACTTGACGCAAAAAGATTGCACGATAAGGTTCGCAAACTGAGTTTAAAAGTAAAAGAGTTCCTGGAAATACATAAACGACGTTGCAGAATATGCCACGCAATCCTTTATATCGAGGTTTCGTTACGTTCGCGAAATCAGTTGATTCGCGTCCTGACGC
Source organism: Lasioglossum villosulum (assembly GCA_963971365.1). Taxonomy (NCBI): domain Eukaryota; kingdom Metazoa; phylum Arthropoda; class Insecta; order Hymenoptera; family Halictidae; genus Lasioglossum; species Lasioglossum villosulum. The sequence continues at coordinate 10,538,353 of OZ020497.1, forward strand.
ATTTCGTCGGAACGGAATTTCGTGTGTCTCACGTCGCGACGTATCTTACGGGCAACCATGCGAAGATAAAGTTCTACGCAATTTATGTTATACCTCCCCCCTTCACTTTGCAAAATTTCTTCCGGTAATATTATATGTAGCGATTCATTAAACTCGCTCATAGTATACAAATCCGAGGAATCGTCCAATTCGCATTAAGTTGACGAAGTCTTGGGAATGTAAGTTTTCTACTTGCACTTACTTTTGTTTTATACGGTAACTGCACCAGTGAATGAACATTTAAGAAATTGTTCAGGAAAATATTTTATTTTAAAAAAAACTATGTGAATGAAAGGAATCTCATATATGCCAAATAGCTCCCTATACTTCATTTGTCAAAAATAAATGAACACAAATACAATGAAATTATTATTATTTTCTTCTTTATTAAACGTTAAATCAAAAATATGAAAAATACCAGTCAATGAACACTACATTCTAGTAATTGAATAATGCTAGTCCAATCAATGAACAAAATTACTAAACAATATTCTCCTATTTATTTAACTTTTTAATCACAATTTTATCGCTAGTATGCCGTCCGGGTTAAAATTTGTTGAAATATACAAAAGCGTTCATTTACTGGTGCCCGTTCATTCACTGGTGCAGTTACCCTATTACTTTTTTTATTTCAATGGTACCATTTGTATTTACACAGATCCAAACAGTATTTCAACACTCGAGAATTTGTCAAGATTCGAACTATGATGATTTTGTTAAAAAGAAATTCATTGTTTGTTAAGATATACTTCTGCATAATAAAGCAGGTGAAAAAAATTCAGGACCAATTGAGTTACTTGTGGAAACATTAAAGAAAAATTTCTGAACGAATTTAGTACAGATATTTTTGGGGCTGTTTTGTAGAACAAAAATTAGGAAGTTTGGTCGGGTATGAACTTTCTTCCAAAGCTCGATAGATCGGCAAGTAAAATCGCAGATCGACTTTATAGTAGACGATGCTGCAATCTTTAAATCTACGATATTTTCAGTGGCAAGAAAAACTTCTCAATGTATTTACATGCGTTTTAATTGTCAACATTATAGACCAAAAAATTCGTCTCCAGTTTTCCAGTCGCTGAACCGTACAAAAATATTTTAGATGAAAATGGACGATGGATGACAAAAGCAAAGGCTTCAAGCTTTAAAATGAGTGTTGTATTGTTGCACTGTTTTTTTCAACAAAATTACCACAGTTTAAATAACGATTTCTCGAGAATAGGAAATTTTGTGTTCACATACTTTTTAGATCTTCTGGATTTCATCAAGAATAGGAAACTATTTTAACCTTAAATATTTATTTGTAGTTCAAATATCGCCCAGAAAACCAACTTATTAATTTTACGACGGTGTTCGATGATAAGACTGCCAATTATGCACTAGAACTGTTAGGCGAACGAAAGAACTCGATGAAGCGGTTCCTCAGCGACCCTGTGCCGTCATTAATTCATGATCGAAGCCATGACGAATCGTCGTTAAACGCCACGCATGGAACCGCAATACTCACATACGCGTATTAATTAACCCGGCTTACGAGACTTCGGAACACGACTTATGCGATGCGTTAATAACTCGAGGGATCCAATTCCATAACAATTTTAATGGTGGCTTCGGGCGTCTAAAATCCTTTTTTGCGGTGCAGGTTTCTTATTTAATTTCTTTGGAATACACCTACTCTTCGAGTATCTTGAAAACGACAGCCAAGAATCTTATTGTTTTTATCAATAGTCGACCTTAATCGCTTGATCTATATATTATTATTAGACTGCAGATTTTTGTGCGAAATAAAAAATGTTCGCATTGATTTCAAGACGCAGAAGCCAAATGAAAATTTAATTCTTCTTTTAATTATCTAATTAAGGTAAAACCAATATATTGGTGGCATGAAATATTTTAATACTTCCACTGTTTTAAATTGTGCGCACCCATTTTTGTCATAAATGCATCAAATCCGCAGTCTAATTATTATACATTGTACATTGGACATTACACAATACACGATACACATAATACATTACACATTTTATATTATATATATGAGTAGAGTCAACTTTTAAACCGGAATGAAATTATATTTTATTACTGTTGATATGCATGTAGTCATTCCTCTTCTAAAAAATTGTCAAATAAATTCAAAAGATTGAAATGCTGCGCAGCAGTGTTGAAATGATTTTATTCACTAAAAATTTGCAAGATACGTTTACAACAATTGAATGAAAACCTCGAAAGGGTCTCCCTATTGAAGGGTCTCCAATTGAAAGGATACATAACAATGCGGAACAATTCATTACCGGGATTTTCACATTATTCATGCTCTATAAATAACAATTACATTGTAAATATTACCATAAAGATCTGCACACTAGTGGAAAGTGTAAGAATTAATTTTATCTGGGATACAAACAGTTTATGAAAACTATTCCATAAATATATACAGTGACTCCCATTAATATTCGGACGCTCTAAAAAAAACGATAACTGGTTTAACATTGAACTATACGACTTGAATTTTGTTGGCAAGCTAGAGCAAATAATTCGCTACAGAATGTGGGAAAACATTATTTCAAAAATTGCAATTGATCGGAGTTGTTGAAGAAATACTAAAAGTTGCATTTCACAACTTTTTTATGTGGGCCTATATTGAAAATTTTAAAAATAAGTTTTGTAGATCTGTGTCAATTAAATTGTCAATCAAATTGTTTCTGCGATTTTAATACAATATTAGAGTTCAAATAGCACCGACAAGGCTTTCTGTCTGGATTGATGTAAAATTTAAAACACGTGTGTTCGATAAAACCCCAGTGTGTTTTGCAGAAATGGCTTCGTGATTGTTGGAGGAAACATTATTTCATGTATAAAAAACAAAGAGTTGCACGTTCCTTACTTTTCAATGGCTTAATCGTATGCAAGCTCATGAATAAATTTTTCCAGTCATCGACGACTGCAATTAATCGTTTAATCCGTTGAATCGTTTATGTTTTTCTCGACAAGACTCCTTATGATTCGAGTAGCGTTAAATCATTTCGTTCGCGAAATATAATGCTGGTCATGGATAGACGTTCGCCGAAGGAGGCTGGTGTTTTAAAAGAGCTTACAATAGCAGATCATTGTATTTGCTTTGCGTTAATTTATATAATTAGAGCGTCCTGCAAATTCTACACCTTCCGCTGTTAAAAAAAAAAACAGCTTCCGTCGGCTGGCATAGGGTAAATCGGCGCTGCGCGACGGTGAAAACGATAATTATTACCCCGGGCGAAGTATAATTTTACACATTAAATAGCGTGAACTCGAGTCATATTTATCTCGGCAACGGAATCGGGATGGTCATTTAATTTTCTTGCTCGTTTATCTCGTTACGATTGTTACAATAATTAATAGCCCGCCGAATTCGCCGAACCAGCGAAAAGGTTTTCCGCGGGGGGCGCGCGTGGCCCCCGGCTCTGTGTTTTCCGATTAATTATACGCAAATTGGAAAATAAAATGTTGTCAATAATCGTCGAACGGGATCGACGCCCGGTTACATAAAATTAAATTACACGAGTGATTATATGCCGTAAGCGCCACGACCACATAAATCAACATAACTTAACATATTAATCAACGAATTGAGCGTTCCCCAGGACTTCATAATTTACTTTTCACGTGTAAAAGAATACTTTTTATTACTCTGTTGTAAATTGCCTATTTACGCCGCCGCTATAACGACTTCACCTGCTCCGAAGAGATAACGTTTTATTAATCATGAAAATGAACGAGGGTGATTCTATACGGCCAACGCTTCGGAAGCTAATTCTCATTATGAGAAAGTGCTTATAATCATATACATATATAATAATATATAATATATGTATAAAGATGTACGCATATATAATTAAGTACTTTGCTTTCTTATTTATCGCTTACTTTTCCATTGCTACTGCTTTTGCAAATCAGAGATAACATCTGCGGCTTATCAGTGGAAATTATTGTATCTGCTTTCATTCCCCGAACAGAGCAAATGTATCTTTAATCGCTCGGTGAAGTTATATTCTACTTGCAGTTGTAATTATCGGACAACAGACTACTTTCACGATACAGTCAAAGTATTGTCATTAGACAGCGGATCTTGATGCAATATAACAATTTTGTACCTGTATTGCACCAACCGGGACGAAATAGTAATTTATTTGTTCTCTTATTATGTTTAATAATATGAAACAGTATATTTAAATTCTTCTAATTTGTTTACAGTTTTAAATTACATGTACTCATTTTTGTTATAAATGCTTAAAATCCGCTGTCCAATTATCATCATTATATTTTCTTCGTTAATTTCTTCCCTTACATTTCGGTCATCTTCATCCTAGGATAATACTCCACCTGTTTTAATTTTATATTCTAAATCGACAAATTGAGTTTCTTCAATATGGTCGGTCGTGTATTTTCATCTACAAAACACCATATATTATAGCACTACATTTAATTATAATGTACTGTAATTAAAATAGGCTTACTGCATTTACTGCAGTGGACAACAATTCTTGTCTTTTATATTCTTGCTGACGTAACGTACAAGTTCCTGTCACAGTAAAAAATTACCACTAATGGAGGCTCTTTAATAGATTCCTTAATAACTGCACTGTGTTTGAAAGAAGTTTAATATCTCCGTTTAAGCGATAATCTCTCAAAAGAAGTTACTAAATTCTATTACTCGAGACAATTTATTGCCGCGTGAGTAAAATTTCTATAGCAACCGAACAATCTATTAAAACACGTCCACGATTGTTTATTTCTTCTACATCCGATTGTACGACTACAATTAGTCATTTCATTGCCCGTTACCGACGACCAAGTGACTACTATTAGTCACGTTAGTGATATTCACTCGTATCTTGCAATAAACAAATAACCTCTTCATGAGTATGAAAAAATTGATCAGATGAAATATAAAACAGTGAAGAGACAATAATTTTATTATTTTCGACTCTAGAAACTGTTTAAATGACGCAAGATATTTTTATTTTGCTTCTGTCACTAACGATCACTGCAGACAATTTTTGTATAAAAATCCGCAGTCTAGTAATTAAGTAATACTTTCTTGAAATCTAAATAATTAACAGTAAACGAACATCAAAAACTAGTGTGCATTCCCTTATAAAAATTAACAGATAGAATTCACTTAAAATGTTTACAATTTACTATTATATACATGTACTTGAAATAAATTGAAATCATCATAATAATTGTAAAATAAAAACACCAGTCGTCCGAACGTGGTAGATTAAAATAATCCACGAACGTTAGCGACGGATGAAATAATAATTTATTAAAAAATATAATAAAGAATAGACACTGAACCTTCCACTTCCTGTCAAGTGACCGATTTTATACTTTTCATTTTACAATTATTCAAATTACGAGGTTGCTCACGTGGCAATTGCTCGCGCACATTTTCTTATCAAAGCACGTATTGCGATAAAAATTGCACAAAATCGAAGTAAATAGAGCCTAGTCATCGTTGTAAGGTGAAACGTGTTAATCGCTTTTAGCGCTCGGTAGATTTAGCGTTAAATAGTTACAACTGCATAAAATGTCACATGCTCGCGCGCTTCGACGCGTCGCAAATAAAAGCAGTGTCCACTCTAGAATGTAATAATTAAAAGGGATTAATCAACTGACCTTATTAGTCAGCTACACCTCGCCCGAGCCGCTAACAGATCTAGTTTCTCTCGTTATGCACGTGCACAGTGTCAGATGATTTTTGCCGGGAATACCATACGCAGGCGGCTTACGGACGGCGCGAATTATCTGCGCACTATTGTTACATATACATGGATTGTTGCACGAACGTGCGCAATCGCGGTTACAGGTATACATTCATACGTCGCTGCGTCACCCACGCACACAGTAACATGTGAATCGTTAACGACGAGCCGGACGATTCTGTCCGTGGACACGCACGCACATAGTCCTCGGATATCCGCAAAGTTGGCTCCGTTTGTTACATGCTTGGTACGCTGCGATCTCTGTGGAAGCATTCACTATTTTTAGTTAACGGGTTACATACACCTGGGATCGATAAAAGTAGGCTCGTGTTTCAGAGATTTTTTTCATGTATGGAACGAGACTTTGCTCGATATGACAGTACCGTAGTTTCGCTAACGACTAGACTGCAGATTTTTATGCAAAATTGCCTGCACCAATTTCCACGAAACTACTTAGCTGATGTTTCTCTTTCCTCGATAACTGTACCGAATGGTACACGTTCTGCTGGAAGAATTGCGAGGCTGAATTTATTTAACGATGTGTACTTGAACGACGAAATTTTATTAATCACTACAGATTCTTTAGAACCCTTATATGAAGCACGAACGATATTCGAGGCCTCAATTATTTACACAAGTATCTATGTACAGTGACTCACATTAATATTCGAAGGCTCTAAAAAAACGATAACTGGTTAAACATTGAACTACACGACTTGAATTTTTTTGGGGAAGCTGGAGGAAATAGTTTGCTACAGAATGTGGAAAAACATTTTTTCAAAAATTGCAATTGATCGGAGTTGTAGAAAAAATACATTTTGTAGATCTGTGTCAATGAAACATATTCTGAAAATTTCGTCAATATTGTTCGACGTTGCAATGAGCTATAAACGTTTAAATATGTTAAAAATTGCAGATTTTCACGATTTTCAATCTATAACTGCAGATTCTTACATCTTTCAATGCCTGTCGTTTTTTTTCGCATCAACCGATTTCGATAAAACTTTACCAGTGCATATACAGTAGCGGACAAAAGTTTAAGACCGCTCTAAAGAAGACGATAACTTTTTTAATATTGTACTATACGATTTTAACTATTTAGGAAGCTAGAGCAATTAATTTACTAAAGGATGTGAAAAGACATTTTTTCAAAAATTGCAATTGATTGGAATTTATAGAGAAAATACTACAACTTGCATTTTACAACTTTTTCATGGGGGCCTGCTTTGAAAATTTAAAAAATACGTTTTGTAAATCTGTGTCAATTGAGCATATTTTGGAAATTTCGTCAAAATCTTTCGACGTTGCAATAAGCTACAAACGATTAGAGATGGTAAAAATTGCAGATTTTTGCAATAAATCGATGGTCTCTTACATTTTTCAATATCTGTCGTGTTTTTTCCCGCATCAAACGATTTCGCTAAAATTTTCACAGTGCATATAATTGTCACAGATCTACAAAACATATTTTCTAAATTTTCAATATAGGACCACATAAAAAAGTTGTAAAATGCAACTTTTAGTATTTTTTCTACAATTCTAATCAATTACAATTTTTGAAAAAATGTGTTTCCACATTCTGTAGCAAACTATTTGCTCTAGCTTGCCAACAAAAATTCAAGTCGTATAGTTCAATGTTAAACCAGTTATCGTTTTTTTTATAGCGTCCGAATATTAATGGGAGTCACTGTAAATAAAAATCAAATGCTGTTCGTTGATAAGAACATCATTCGAGAACGCCTGAACCGATTTGGCTAATTTAAACAAAAAATGTTCTTAATAGTCCCAGATTTTAGGGAAAGAAAAATTGGAAAAGTTGCTCAGAAAAATGGAAAATTCGGGAAAAACTAAATGTGCTTTTTGAATCATATTTCAATACAACAAAAAAACGATCGTTGCAGATTTTAATCAATATTTTAATGGGAATTTACATTATCTACGTCAGTCTACTACAATGATCACTCCGAAATACGTTTTTTCTCATTTTTATTTTGTTTTAGACATTTACAATAGCTTTTCCCAAATTCACAAAACGATCACAGCCAAATTTATTGAACTTTGGGCAGGGCAACGTCTGTCAGGTCAGCTAGTTACAAATAAATAACGTATTCAAAACATGAACTTAATTGTAAAAAATTATTTAATATTGTTAGAATACTATTTATTACATGGTATAAGTAAATGCATTTTCACGTGTTGAAATATCTGTATTTTTCCAGTAGAATCATAAAACACTGAATTCGAACAAAATGTTTCTCTAGCATACATCTACACAAATTGATCAATTAATCCTGTGAATCTTTATGGAATTAATAACTATGTCGATTTCTTAGATAAATCTCTGTTAAAATAGCTAATAAAATAACGAATAAAATTTCTATTCAAAAAATTTATCGCAATTGCTTATTGGTAAATTTATATCTCAACTTAATTTACTTTTGTATGAAATGATTTACGTGCGCCCATTGTTATTGTACGCTTCATTATCGTTAATTATCGCCCCGATTACGAGGGTTGTAACAATAATAAATTATGCACTGTCTTATATTATGCATTAATAATTTACGGCGATTAATGAATAGCATATATTAGTAAATTATCATTGTATTAAAGAAGCCAATGCAGCGCATTTATAATTCTCGCATGATTATAATTAAAGCAGTGACAGACTGATTAAAAATTCTATCATTGCATTTATACAGATTCCTTCAATTTATCAGCTACTCCAATTCTTGTATTTCACACAAACAAAAGATTCAAAAGTCTCGTGCAAGATAATAGAATTTTTAGATATGTAGTTTAATTTAAACATTTTAAGAAATATTTAGTTACATTTAAATTTTTCAAGTATTCAGTTAAATACTAATTTAAATATTGTTTCAGTATGTAAATTAAATTAACACTTTTAAATAGTTCGTTTGAAATATAGCTTTTAATATATTAATTTTAACACACTAGTTTCGTATAATGGTTTTAAATATTTTTAAATATCGAAAAAATTCCCCATCGCGGCTGATTATAATAATAATTGCGTTTCTATTTTCTGGAAAAGTCGGTGGTTTCCTTAATAGAGGTTCTACAATATTTCCATCGAGAAACACTTCGGACAGAAATGATAACGCATCGATATTTCGCCGCATTGGACCGTACGCGAGCAAAATTATTATTTGCTTCGATATTTTAATACGCGTGTTTACATGTTTCGCGTGATCGAGCAAATTTCAACGCGCTCTGAAAATTGGCAAAACAACGCGCCACGCGTGGCAGTAGACAATATGCATGTGTGTTACAGAATCACAGTTCAATGGAAAGTTAAATGGAAACAGTTATAAAAGTAACGATAAAGCTGTCAACAATTTAACGTCGACTGAAACGCGCTCACAATGCCGCGCTATGAGCGGGAAAATTAAGCTCAACTTCGCTTTTTATGTGATACGGTATTGTTATCAGAGTCCCTTAACGTTCTGTACAATTTGATTGCTTTATATCGTTTAATTCGTCGTTGCGTCTGCACACTGTTATGTCCGTGTGATATTGGATTTATTTGCAGATTCCTTGTTAATGTCCTGTTCCAAGTGATTCTACAGTTTCGTCACTGATATAGATAATGGAGTGCTATTAATTTCTGCTTCCAATACAAATATATCATTTTACTACTAAATACATAGATCACGAAACTTTTTCATAAGTAAATATATGTTTTAAGATATTTTTAAAGTCTTGCTACATTTACTACATTTTCAAGAGGAAACACACGCTACTTCTGTTGATGCTGATTGCTACTTAAATTAATTACAGCTCTTCTATCTGTGCAGATCTGGGACTAATTATTTTTGCACTATGATCACAAAGCTTTAACGAATAAACCATAAAAAGCACGTGATATTACTCAATAGTGTAACAAAATCAATAATGAAATTCTATAACCGTAAATGAACTTGCAAAATGATTAATTACTATCACCAACGGTCAAAATGACCGTTCCCAGATCTTTTATTTTACAATTATTGAAACAATAAAAATGATTTCATAAGAAATTGAAATATCTTCTAATTATTTTTGCACTATGATCACAAAACCATAAAAAGCACGTGATATTACTCAATAGAATAACAAAATCGTTAATGAAATTCTATAACGAATGAACTCGCAAAATGATTAATTACTATCACCATCGATCAAAATGACCGTTCCCCGATCTTTTATTTTACAATTATTGAAATAATAAAAATGATTTCATAAGAAATTGAGATATCTTCAGTAAAACACGCATTGCTATTGCAGGAGTCGCACAAAATCTAAATAAAATCAATCTTGTCATTTTCATAAGGAAACATGTTCCACTTTTAAGGCTCGGTAGGTTCAGTGTTAATAACAATACTAATTTAAATTCGTTAATCAATGAATGCTGTTTCAGAAACTGTTTGAGAACGCACACACCGACAGCGTGTTACAAAATCTCTTGACTCTCGACAAAGTAGAGTACGTCAGGGATGTTGAAATACTTATTCGTCAGACCTTTAACTAGATTGGACAGCAAAGATGTTACGACTCACGCAAAATTTTGAAATCTACTTATTTCCGGCTTTTTAGGCGAAATACCGTAGTATCCGACTGCATAATCCGTTGCACCGTGCGACACTGGCGACATTTTCGAGCGATTCGTGTCGCAGGGGCGCGTGACAATTCGCAACGTCGACGAGGAGGCGATAGCATCGGTTGATTTCCACGGAAAGTCACGGGTTTCTCCGAAAGCCCTTCTAGTCACCAGGAAGCGCGACACCGGGCCGTTTATCGTGCGCGTATAATCTAATTGCGTAGGCAGCCGACGAACTGTTTAACATCAAACCCGTTGCACGGTAGAGCCGCGGGTGCGCGTCGTCCGCGCGGGACACACGTGCGTGCGTCCTCTTAAACGGATTGACCCAAAGAAAACTCTGAAATGACACGAATCATCGAAGCATGTGGACATTGTGACTCTCGCCTTATGTAACGGGAGTAGAGCCGCGGGAAAAACAGGGGAACTTTTTTAATCGGCAGCAATCCCGACGAAAATTCAATTCCGTCGTGCGCGAATGGGAACAATCAGACCCGGCCAAGGAATTCCGCTAGCGTTCTATAACAGTCCGCCATAATTCTTCCATTCTCCTCTGCTTCTGTTTCTTCTTTCGGGAATCGAAGATACGCGTCGCACAGTGGACTGGAAGTGGCTGAAATTGAATTTTTGAAGTTTCACTATTGTGAGCACCGATCGAAGCTCCAAAATCGAAAATATTAGTCAGTTTAGATAATTATACTGTCCAACAAATTCAAACTTTTTTCATGTTCAACAATCACTGCGGGGGGTAAGACTTTAGAACCCCCCCCCCTTCCTTTCGACATGTGACATACGTCATTCTATTCGTTTTGACATGCTGAACACAAAATGTATGTGTCATTTTTGGCGGAAATGAATAGTTTTCGAGATATTCGTGGAAAACTGAAGTTACTACACATTGAATTTTGTGTAAATATCAATGAAAACGCAAACGCAACGTTCGGACTTTGTTTTGAAGAATAGAAAATGACAGAAAACAGAGTTTCACTCTATATAGTATTATACATATATAGGATAAGCATTTAATTTTGAAAGACTACTCGTGGATTTTACGTCCTAACCCCAACTTATTCTATTCGCACGATTTTTCCATTACTAGTTCAAATTATGGGTGACAGTTACAAAGATTATGCGAATAAAATGACTTGTGTTTAGGTCACGAAGGGGCTGGAGAGGGCCTGTCGTCAGGCCTGCCTGACCACGCATACGAAAATCCAGGATTGGTCTGTCAGAATTAACAGCTGAATTCAGTACAGTATTAGCAATAGTTTTTTGCGAATATCTCGAAAACTAAAAGCGACCCCCCTACATTAGAAAAGGAAAAAGTTATTCAAAATGTCGAAATCTATAACATGTTTAAATTTCATCAAAATCGGAGTACAGCGACCCTTTCGCAATACATAATTACCGAACCTTCTTCTCAGAAACACTGGGTGGGTGTGTGTGGTATTATCGTAATATGTATTCACACTTCATCATCGTACGTTTTAAAAAGTTCTCGCGGTATATAGACCGTTCAACGAACGTAGTAATATATCTGTAGAAACAATTAACGAGCGGTCGCATGGTGACGCACACGCACAGCACAGACGTGCACGAATACACAAAATTCAATGTGTAGTAACTGCAGTTTTTCACGAATATCTCGAAAACTATTCATTTCAGCCAAAAATGACACATACATTTTGTGTTCAGCATGTCACAACGAATAGAATGACGTATGTCACATGTCGAAAGGAAGGGGGGGGTTCTAAAGTTCAGCCCTGCGGGGTGCTTATATAAGGTTTTCTGCGCTGATACCGAAGATGCCCTTAATTATTTCCCTGGACGTAGTTTTACAGAAACATGATTTTGTCAGGAATAAGCCGTATTTATTTGTAAAACAAGATACACGGATAGCCCAATCGTTGACAGACGTGTTGTTTGTCACGGTTACTCGTATAGATCTGATTTTTTTTTACAATTCGTTGGCAATTACAATTTTAGGATTCTTCTGTTCCGATTCTCTATTTTATAAATTTAACTATACATAGGGTTGTCTGTTAATACACACACGTACATACATACAATACACACACACATCATTCGTGCTTTAACCCTATAATTTTGAAAAAAAACATTTTTCAACTTTAAACAAATATTGTGATGTTATTATAAAAGATATTGAATTCTTGTTGACGTCCCCCGGATATCTCAGAAAAAAGATGAGTTAATTATTTTAGATTTTAGATTTTAATTAACAGTAAAAACTGTTGGATGAATGTAAGAACATGAACTCGCTATTTTCAAATAATTCCAAATTCTTCACGTTACAAATTAATTCTCATATAGCTCCTTTCTCTTACAAATTCTATATGAACATTTTCTTTTTCCTAAAGCGTCGGTTGTGCTAGTAATTACCGAACGATTGGCAATTGCGTTACGCAGGCATTCGAAAAGTTTGGTAATGCGGACAAAGCTCGTCGGAAGTATTTGCCAAAAATTTGGTTCGCTTCTAATTTACGATGGCATGCCGTTTTTCAACCGCCGATCGATCATCGGGCTCTTGCCAGCGCCTTGCGCCGAAAGCTTTGGCTAGCTGAATGATGAAACGGTTGCCACCGATTCGACGCTGCGATTCGCCGACACCGTGCCAATGATCATCATGACGCGCTCGAAAAATCCCAGGGAGGTGGCGTGGATGACACAGATTTCCCGCGATTTTCATTATTTCGCTGGAACCAAGTTCCGAAACACGGTGGAAATACATTCCGGCGAAATAATTCACGCTGTGATGCGATTTTACGTCGAACGTAATTCCGGTCGATTAAAAAAAAACATTCACACACATCCAACATACACACACGCAAATCCAATTTCATAAATATTTGCCGATCTTTATATTGCTAATATAAGTCACTGCGAAATGCGAACCGTATTTAATTCGTTGCGCAACCAACAGTTTATATCGCTTTTGCGTAACAATTTTCCGAAATACATAACCCGCATACTAGTGACATTCAATCACAATTGCGATTCAATAGTATTAATATGATCGAAGGAGTCGACATTGCAATAGTCAATTAATATTTAAGCGGCCGACATTTATGGATTATATCGTCGGAAGTTGTCATATGTTAACCAATCTTCTCCAAGAGTCTGCTTTATTCAGCAGTTGGACATGTGAAATAAACATATTCTTGAAGTCTTTCGGATGGTAGAAGTTCGATCTCATACGTGGTCCTAATTGTGTCGTGTTTGGGCTTAGTTTAATCCGGAAAGTATCAGGAACAGATTATCGAATCCTTGATTAAAAATTAAGTGTAAGCAAAAACAGACCAATACTGTGCGCATAAGACCTCACGTCCGAAGCGAAAACTTCTACGGCAATTGCACACCCGTCTGTTTCTCGTTCGCTTGACTAAACTCGACCGCCCGAGTTTACCCGAATATCGTTTCACCTCGGAGCGTGATGGATCGGACTCGTTCACTGTCCAGCAATTGTGTACGCGGTACGTCCAAACAAGTCATCTTCAAAAATATAACGATTGAAGATAACAAAGTGCTCTACATTATCCACACGATTTAATGAATATTAGAGGGGTTAATTGAACTTTTTATACTTTCTCTTCCAGATGACAGTCACGAAATCACAGTGCATCGTTATTAGAGGCGATTATACGATTCCCATCAGGCGTATCCGCCTGTCAGTGTCTCGAAACCCTTTTTTAATACGGCAGCGTGTCGCGATAACTGGCTCTATAAATCGCTCTAATTAAAACCTTCATTATTCAAGTAATAACCTGTGTGCAGGCCGTTGCAGTCTACACGGCGTGGGTGGATGCGTTGGAGAATTATTCAGGCGCTGAACGACCGCTAATAATCCCACGGCAATTTGGTCCACGTAAAAATATTATTTTCTCTTTATTATTACGATATGTCCCGTATTATCACGTACGGGCACGTTATCACGAGGTCGAAGCGGATCACGCGAGGATTGCGCGCGTATCCGCGAACGGAACACGCGAGCACAAGTCTCGGCCGAGCTTCACGGCGCGGATAATTACGTGTGTACTTACACGTGTGTTTCCGTGATCGCACATGGCCGCGACACGTGCGTGCACACCGTTCACGCATTAGACGCGGCAATAAATACGAGTGAAAGATAAGCGATAGTATCGTCAGCTGATATCGGCCATGCATCTCGCAGTGTCCTGTCCCGTAGCGATGGGACCAAGCGAGCCACAAGTGCGATACAGTAATTTCTGAATCGTAGTCCTCGGTCGCCTCTTCAATCGTAGTCCAGTGCCTACCCATTCCACCACCTGTCAACGCTGCGCCGGGCAGCAGGACGGCGATGTTTGATGTCGGCTCGGGTATATCGGTGTGAACACCACTACATTGACTCGAGTGAATCGAATTTTCAAACTACTTAATTTTCATTATTTTTTTATGAGATTTTACTAGCTTATTCCTGGCATTTTTCTGATTAAAATCATATCAAACACGATATAATTTGGCCAATATTTAGTGGTTTAATCGACGATGAAAGTTTTACTTACAAGAAGGACAGCGTGTTTGATCTATGCCGGCGACGGCGACTCTTCGCGTCTCTTTCTTTCCAATACGCTCTTCTTCGTTGCGTTCGAAACTTTCATCGTCGATTAAACCACTAAATATTGGCCAAATTATATCGTGTTTGGTATGATTTTAATCAGAAAAATGCCACGAATATGTTGGTGAAAGTTCCATAATGATATCATCGAAAATAAAGAAGCTAAGGTCTTGGTGTTTTATTGTCATGACGCACGGGCCTTTAAACTGTGCCGGCGACGGGGACACGCTTCGGCCACGCGATCCTATTTCATTCTGTCCTTCTCTACGTTCGGCTTGTCGTTTGAAGTCTCAGCGCGGTAGGGTAGACGCAGTCATAAATCAAAAAATAGCCACCCTACTTCATCGTAGTCCGTTCAAAACACGGGTGTTGGGACTACGATTCAGAAATTACTGTAATACCTCGATACATGCGAGAACGGGACCGATGTGTTGCTTATATCGTGTACAGAGTGTAAAAAAATGTTTGGTCCTGGCTGCCATAGGCGTATTCTGCATCTTCGGATCGGTGAAGATTTCTGAAAAAAAAGTTGCCGCAAAATTGTCCTTGACCTTGAATTTCAAGGGCAAATTTTTGTATTATTGTATTTTATAATAATGTCTTAGTATCGATCGTAAATAGGTTTTAACAAAATTTTTAATGGTATCAGCCCACTGGTTCGGTCAAAAACTACTTCTACACTATTTGCAAAATATCACAGAATCAAAATTTCGACCTTTCGATCTATATTTAGATCACCCAATCAATTTCTTCATGAACGCAGAAAGATCCACAGTCTAATAATATGTGCTTGGATAAAAAGAATGGGTATAATCATTTCCAGTGAAAGTATCATAATTTCAATCATTGTAATATATTAAAAGGTGAATTCTTCTCGATCGAAAACTTTAATTGTAATATATTTACTTATTAAAATGATAAATTAATATTAGAGACACTCCATTATCACGATTTTTCAAGAGTACCCAACGATTAATCAGAGGAAAAATTGTTTTGAACGCAAGTTTTTTTTTATATTAAGCTTTGAAACCCCACATGAGATTATTAGCAGCATGCACTTGGTTGTGCATGCTAACATTACAAAATTGACTTACAAACTAAGACGGATTCAACACAAAGAACATTTTCAAGTACAATATCAAAATTACAGAAATAAACAGTGAGATTTCAGAAATCCAAGTATATAGAATAGGGGACAAAGAGAAGGTCCACACAAAGACTAAAGACTATTTAAATTTCTACAATCTTCTATACATTATAAAATTCTAAAAAAAATTGTTTCCATCAAAAATAAGAATCTATTTGGATTTTTTAAATGTTAAGATATATTTTTGATTTCATAATATTATAGCTGACATTAAGACGAATTCAAAGACGTACCATATTATGACTTTGAGCCGATAAGTAACTCGAAAATAGATTTCCCGACTTGCCAAATACCCCACTGCGCGATGGCTAGGAACCTATCAAAAATAAAATTGCACCGCTGTTGTCGTAAAGTTCTCGGTTGCTGTTTCCGTGTGTACCTCGGCCAGTATTGAACAACGACTAGAACCGTGCTGCGTTTCTTAGCGCAGCGAACGCCGCTGCGCCGCGTCGAATAAATCGCAGGAATCAGCCGGCTTCACGCTTCCGTGAACGGTGATTTACGCCGGAAGAAATTCTGATAGCGACAGCGAAGGGTCCCACATATACGGTTTTCCATCGCCGGACAAGGAATTCCAATTTAGACATCCGCGGTTCCGTGTTCCTTTTCACAGGACTCATGCGGGACGCGGTAAAGGGAAAAATACCGGCCCGTTAATTTATGCGTGCGTGTCCGAGCGGATTTACATGCGATTAGGCGTCGTGTGTAATTTTACGCGATTAGTATGGCGTCATGCGCCGGGTGACGATGATTCGTGTTTGCAATTGGTAATGGGTTTTTTATTAGGAAACTCACGCTCACGGCGCGGTGGGAATGCGAGACGTTTAATAGCAGTTCTAGAGCGACGATTTTGTAAGAAACGGTGGACGACGCGGTTCTTAGATAATTGAGAATCCATTTAAACACGGCTTTCTAGGATTTTAATGCTACCGGTCGATCAGCATCGATTGCTAGACTGGAACTGCTCGCGTAAATTTGCAAGAAGCAAAGGCAGTTACCATAACAGGTTCACGCACGCTTGCTAATTCTCACTCGTTTAAATCGAAACAACAGATTCGAGATGAATCATTTGATTCAAGTAATACAACTGTATGGGAACCTACAAAAGTTGCCAGAACAGTTGCGCTAATAACGATAACATCGAATTTCATATATTGATATTAGAATTAAGTTACCATATCTTTGATACACGCACTAAGCCGTATACGCGTGTATTTTCATACACTCGTATACGTGGAATAGGGACCTCTAATTCGAACCGAATACTCGTGGTATTAAAACACGCTCCCAATCCCGGGAATTTCAACGACGAAGCAGCGAGCAGCCTCGACGCCGAGCGAATGAAAGGCGATGAATTAAAAAAAAAAAGAAACAACAAACAAAGAAAAAGTAAAAACCAAAGAAAAATGACGACGAAAGAACGGAGAGCACGTTTGTCAGTGGAACGACGCGACGGATACTCGAAGTGATAAACGCGGGATCGGTACAAATGTTTCTTCTGCAGCAGGGTTGCGGGGTGCAGTTCAGACATGGGAAGTGAGCATTACTGCCTGAGGTGGAACAATCATCAGAGCAACCTGCTGGGTGTGTTCAGTCAACTGCTGGAGTCGGAGTCGCTGGTGGACGTGACACTGGCGTGCACGGAGGGACCTTCGATACGTGCCCACAAGGTAGTCCTCTCCGCGTGCTCCAGCTACTTCCAGGCGCTGTTCCTGGACCACCCGAACCGCCACCCCATAGTCATCCTAAAGGACGTACGTTTCGCCGAGCTACGTACCCTGGTCGACTTCATGTACAAGGGCGAGGTAAACGTCGAGTACTGCCAGCTATCGGCTCTCCTTAAGACAGCGGAGAGCCTGAAGGTGAAGGGTCTAGCGGACATGACGAACATCAACGCAGCGGTAGCGTCGAGGGACGAGCAACAACAGCCACAGCAACAGCAACAACAGCAGCAACAACAGCAGCAACAACAACAGCAGTCGCAGCAACAGCACACGAGCGGGACCGAGGGTTTGCAGAGGGAGACGTCGCGGGAGCATCATCGGGAGCGCGAGAGCATAAAGGAGGCGAGCAACAAGGAGAGGGACCATCGAGAAGGGAACGCGTCCGTCGGCACCGGGGTCCTCTCCGTCGGCAAAGAATGCGACCAAACGCAACAGAACGTATCGCAACCGCCCACCAGCGAACCCGCGGACGCGATAGACATGACAGAGTGCCCGCCATCCCCCGCCGGACCCGGCAGTCCCTGCTCTGGACCCTTGGCCCTCGATCGACCCAGGAGGGACTCCGAAGACGCTGTCAGCCTAGAGGAAACGAGGGGCTCTCTCAGCCCGATATCCGTGCACAGCGGACCGTCGGACATGAGCCTAAGTAACAACACAAGTGGCACGCCCGGCGTGCTACCGTTGAATTTACCACAAAGCCGGCTTCCGTCTCCGCACAGTACAGAGCCTCTCGCGGGTCCATCGGGGTTACCTCCAGTCCAGCAAGTTCCACTTGTGAGTACCACTCTCTTTTTTTGTCTTATCACTTTGAACCAGAGGTGGGCAACAATTTTATTTAAATTAAAATTTTTGCCCTACTCTGCTTTGAACCAAGGGGTTAGAACCCCTACCACTTTGACACCGGTGTTGCAATAATAATTTTGTGTTCATTCACTAATCATTTTTGTAGTAATGATTACAAATCATTCAATTTAACGGTAATAACAATGATCAGATAGATTCAACAAACTACATTGTCGGATTTTATTATTATTTAATTTAAATAAAATTTTTTCTCTACTCTGCTTTGAATCAAGGGGTTAGAATCCCTATCACTTTGATACCGGTGTTGCAATAATAATTTTGTGTTCATTCACTAATCATTTTTGTAGTAATAATTACAAATCGTTCAATTTAACGGTAATAACAATGATCAGATAGATTCAACAAACCGCATTGTCGGATTTTATTATTATTTAATTTAAATAAAATTTTTGCACTACACTGCTTTTAACCAAGGATAACCGGTGTTGCAATAATAATTTTGTATTCATTCACTAATCATTTTTGTAGTAATAATTACAAATCATTCAATTTAACGGTAATAACAATGATCAGATAGATTCAACAAACTGCATTATCAGATTTTATTATTATTTGATTTAAATAAAATTTTTGCACTACTCTGCTTTGAACCAAGGGGTACAACCCCTATCACTTGGATAACCGGTGTTGCAATAATAATTTTGTATTCATTCACTAATCATTTTTGTAGTAATAATTACAAATCATTCAATT
This sequence comes from Lasioglossum villosulum, assembly GCA_963971365.1. Taxonomy (NCBI): domain Eukaryota; kingdom Metazoa; phylum Arthropoda; class Insecta; order Hymenoptera; family Halictidae; genus Lasioglossum; species Lasioglossum villosulum. Next base: position 10,557,752 of record OZ020497.1, read on the forward strand.
TAACGGTAATAACAATGATCAGATAGATTCAACAAACTGCATTGTCAGATTTTATTATTATTTAATTTAAATAAAATTTTTGCACTACTCTGCTTTGAACCAAGGGGTTAGAACCCCTATCACTTTGATAACCGGTGTTGCAATAATAATTTTGTATTCATTCACTAATCATTTTTGTAGTAATGAAAAAGCATTCAATTCAACGGTAATAACAATGATCAGATAGATTCAACAAACTGAATTGTCGGATATTATTAATAATGATATCGGCGCTGCAGGTTCGATCAAAGATACCAAAAATTAGCAATTTTGCAGAATTATACGTTTAACGTTTCGGTTCATGAACCATCATCAAAAAAAGTCTGCGTCTGTGAAATATCAATAGACACTGTTATTCAATAACACGGGAAATTTTATAGTTTAGACAAGAGATAATATACATACTTGCTAATTATGAAAAAACACAGAAAAAAGAGTGTAAACGAAATGGTTCTTGTCACTAAGAAGGTTTAAACTGTACTAGATTGTAACCGTTGTGACAAAGTCAAGACGGAAAACAAAAGAACATCGTAGATATAACCAGCCAATCAGCTGTCAAGGATCAAGAGATCAATACGTAGGTTTGAAATTTGTTAATGAATATTTAGAGTTTGAAATTCGCGCCTAACATTGATTTTGTGCCTCTTGATCCTTGACATCTGATTGGCTAGTTATATCTACGATGTTCTCTTGTTTACCGTTTTGACTTTGTCGCAAAGGTTACAGTCTAGTACAGTTTAAACCTTCTTAGTGACAAGTACCATTTCGTTTACACTCTTCTTTCTGTGTTTCTTCATAATTAGCAGGTATGTATATTACCTCTTGTGTAAACTATAAAATTTCCCGTGTTATTTAATAACAGTGTCTATTAATATTTCACAAACGCGGACTTTTCTTGATGATGGTTCAAAACCGAACCGAAACTTTGAAATTATAATTCTGCAAAATTGCTAATTTTTTGTATCTTTGATCGAACCTGTAGCGCCGATATCATTTGTGCATAAACAACAATTTACGATCGTTAAAACTCAAAATTATTATTAATAATCTATAATTAGACTGCGGATATTTAAGCGAATTAAAAATTTTTTACCTGAATTGCAACGATCTGGAGTGAAATAGAAATTTATTTTATTTCTCATTATGTTTAGTAGTTCGGGCATATAAATATAATAGTACGTTTACGTTTTACTAACGTTATTGCTATTTTAAATTACGCTTTTGGCTATAAATGCATAAAATCCGCAGTCTAATCACAGTAGACTCTTTTTCGAATGAAACATTGTCTTAATTTAATTGTACTCATTAGACTGCTAAAAGTATATCATGTGGAGGTTAAAGAACACTTATTATTCACTATTCTTGTCATGATTGAAGGAGAAAGAAAACGTTCAAGGCAATAGGTATAAATATATAAAAGTTGATAACAATGTAAACGTATTATTTAAATGTTGCCACGTATGTATACATATTTAACTTTACAGTATCGTAGCTGATATCCTGACTAACTGTATGATTTAGAATACTGTAACCTTGAAACGACCGTGCATTCTGAGATCTAGATTGATTGATGGAAACATTACCACAGGTGATTCGATTTCTCTTAAAGCCATTAAGTTTTTATCCACTGTTAGAACCTACAGAGGTAAACAGATTTCGTAATCCACTTCAAAGCAATTTCAATTAAACTCTCTTATCTCGATATTAATTAGAATACTGTGCGGTCAGAAGTACGTGCCATTTAAAACAGCAAAAAATTTGTTTCCGTTGTTTAATAATACAACTTTGGACGCTAACATGTTCTTTCAATTGCAACAAGCATATTTGTTTAATCGTAAGTGTTCTGTGAAAAATGATTTGTTTTCAGATAAAAGGTATACCGAAAGTATGTCTAAATTTCGACCAATTTTTGGCATTGATATTGAATTTTTCTTCGACGTTTGTGGTTTGCGGACAAAAATTCATTAAATTTTTATCATTTTCATTCTCCCAGTTGGTATCATCGTAACGTAATTATTTGGCGTCACTTTTCCGTGCAGCAATTGCACTCTGTCGATCGAAGGTCGAGCAACAAGTAGTCAATTCTGATATTAAGAAGTCGGCGACTTCGTCGCGTACGCTATTTTGTCCTTTGAATTTCGTGCTAGCCAGAGTCGCGAGAGATTTTTATTATACATTTTACACTTTGTGCTAGATTCATTTCATCGCGCCAGCTTTCATAACGTTTTTCACTTTGTGAGGGAGAAGTGCGGCGAAAGAGTTTCACGTTGCCGTGACTACAATGTGGGTGTAGTTACATTAATAAGCGCCGTTTATATACAAATGCAACAATTCCTCCGTTTGATCTTTTTTTTCACAATGATTATGGCTAGACGCGCGGAACTCTCGATGCTTGTTCTGTTCGCTTTTCTCTCTGAATTCTCGCTCTAAACTCCACTTTCAGAGCCACCCACACAGGCGCGAGTACACTCACGGCCACCAGTTGCTCATTCTGGCACACATACGCTTTTCCTAAATAGTAATATATAAATACACTTTCATCCACCGAGTTTTGTTCCTTGTATCCTCGTTTTTATAGCGGTTATTCGTTTATTATAATTCGTGAAATTCAAGTTGCAATATCATTTTATATCCCAACATCCAATTTCTCTTTCTATTCATTTCAAACATTTAAAATCGAACTTCGTTTACTCCATTTTACTTAGAGTTTAACGATGATCTTGAGTTATGATACACGATTGACATGATCTAGCGTTAGCAATATTAGACCGCAGATTTTATACAAAATAAATCTTGTCTGTATATATATATATATATATATATATATATATATATATATATATAATTGTGATTATATAAAATATTAATAATAATTGTGATGATATAAAATATTATCTCGTGTGAAATTTGTTGAAAATAAAAATTGTGTACCATTAACAACTCTGAATGCATTTTAGTGTCAGATGCAATATCAGTATCTTAATTGATAATAAGTATGCACTGTTAAAGTATTAGACTGCAGACTAGTACAAACATTTAATGAATTTTCAAATACTGTTGTATTATTCTCTACTTCCTAAAATGATTAACGAACCAAATATATATATACATATATATACATATATATTCCTATAAATTTATTTGGTTCGTTAATCATTTTAGAAAGTAGAAAATAATAATACATTAATAATATATATATATATATATATATATATATATATATATATGTATATATACATATATATTTATATAAATTTATTGGGTTCGTTAATCATTTTAGCAAGTAGAAAATAATACAACAGTATTTGAAAATTTATTAAATGTTTGTACTAGTCTGCAGTCTAATACTTTAACAGTGCATACTTATTATCAATTAAGATACTGATATTGCATCTGACACTAAAATGCATTCAGAGTTGTTAATGGTACACAATTTTTATTTTCAACAAATTTCACACGAGATAATATTTTATATAATCACAACTGAAGATATTTAAGTTGCTACCTTTAGATGGACCGCCCTGTACACACATCAACTTCGGGAGTCGCCATTCGAGCGCAGGGGCCAAAACTATGATGAATTATTCATTTACAAGTGACATTGTAGCTCGAATTCTGCGCTAAGGGTCTGGCTTGTTATTTCGTCCGAATTGGTTCATATCGTGCACAGTACAGTAGTGCACAGTTAAATTTCCATCGTTCGGGAACAAGCAAGGAAAATATAATCGACTGTGGAGAATAAACTAAAGAAAACTTTCATATTTATTGGCGTCTTATCACTGTAACTATTGCGCCAATGGATAGCCGAGATTCTTCTCTAAATCGGACCACTTTCATCGACTTAAGTTGAAGTAAAGATACGGATTCGGGTCAGGATCGGGTTTGGGATCCCAAAAGTTTCCAATGTTCGGATACCCGAAGCTGTGGTCGCATTTGTAATCACTAAACTACGGATCTTTATGCAACATAAAAATTGTCTGCATCCATTTGCAAGAAGTAGAAAATGAATTTAATGTTATATTTTTCCTTAATGATTTTAATCGAGGAGAATTCATATATTGGCATCATCAATTTTTTAAACTTTCCAGCAATTTCAAATGTTATCTACTCAATTTTTCTATAAATGCATGAAGATGCATTGATGCATATGACGCTTTTTCATGACCTACCAATATGATTTCTCCGGTACCTGAACATTGCAAACTTTCAGGATCCCGACCCAACTTAACTTGACTACAATTTCGGATACCCGAAGTCCTGGATAATCTGTAAAATTAGTTTAGTTTAGACTGATATTAACACTAATCCTGCCACCACCAGTCACATGACTGGCTCCAGAATTTTTATTTCGCATTTATTGAAATTATAAATATGCTTTCGGGTTAAACGATTAAACAGATACATTTAATAGCAGAGATATTGTAATATGAACCGCACAAAGTTCAAATAAATTTAATCTTGTTATTTTTGTAAGCCATCATCGGCTACTTTTAGACCTCGGTAGGTTTAGTGTTAACCGATAGAATCTCAGCTATCCAACGGTCCGACAAAGTTACAACAAGAATTGCAGTAGAACCTCGATTATTAGAACTAACCAGGTAAATATCTTCGAATATAAAAATGTTAGAGTCGCTCTATCATAATTCTGAATTCAATTCTTATTAATTCGTACAATCTCCTTAGATTGAGCTATTAAACCCACCGACAGCTGCGTTTATTTTAACCGGGAACATCCAAATTGTCATTTCAGTAGTCAATTAGAGCCAATTAAATTCACTGAATAGCTGTTTCATTGAAGATATCGGAAATGTGTCTACACGAGATATCAAGAAATATAAAATTTTACAAATTATTAATTAAAACCGAGAAGTTAGATTTCAGATGTCGAAGGCTTCGTATAATAAATTTCTTTATTCCACGTTGATTTTCTTCAATCCGGGTATCCTATTGATCGATCTAACTCTTATCATTCGATTGTCTTCATTCTCCACCTCTGTGTGCAAAGATAGCTTCACTCAGCTAAAAGAACTGCGGAGCCGAGGTCTCGTAAATTTAATCGTACAGACTTTAGTGAAATTGAACCGTGCACTAATGTATCTCTATTCATTTTCATCGATTTTCGGGCGAAATGATCTCGGTAACGCCACCGGCTCGAGAAGAAAGCGCGTCGCGTCGGTTATCCAATTATTACTTTGACGTGAGTCTGTTGTTCGTTTCCAGTCATTAAAAAAAGAGATGGACTGGGAAAAGTCGACCGAGGAGCGGAGTGCGAGCAGCGAAATATCCACAGACTACAGACTCCCACCAGATCCGGTGAGTTTTTCTCTCTCTCTTTTCTCCGCTCTACCTATCAATATCTATACATATATACTTACATATATGTATGCGTATATGCATGTATATGTACCGTATATTATACATATACATATGCATATATGTATATATATATGTATAATATGTATGTATATGTATACAATATGTATAGCATATTATACATATTCCAATTTATTGACTTTTTATTCTCGTACTTTCTCTTTACTCTGCATTTGTATATCGATTACGGTTAATGTCGGTGTACCACCCCCACACCCCCGTCCCCCGAACGCACTCGACTCATTCGCAATCGGCATTACAGCGGATTGCGGATGAGCCGGCGGAACGGGGGAATAACCGTTACAACAAAAATAAAAAAAAAAAACAGAAAACGAGCCGGCGAAACTCGTTCGATTTCGATTCATGCCTCTGGTCGTACGGCAACGTAACGTAACGTAACGTAACGTAACGCGACGTAACGCAACAGATATGTGTGCAAGGTTACGAGGAGAATCGTTCGTTCGTTGACGCGCGTTCGTTCTGTGGTACTCGTTCTACCGAACGGCCGTCGTCGTTTGTATGTATCCCCGTCGACGACGACAACACACCACCACCGATCGTCGGGGGAAACGACAACACGTCTCGAGAGGAACATCGAAACACGATCCATTTTATATCTATCTATCTATTTATATATCTGTCTATTTTGGCTTGTCTGTCTATCCTTGCGCTTATCGATAGACAGGCATACGTTATATTATATATATATTTCGAGTTCACTTTGCATGTGGGTCTATTGCATGCGTGCCCAAAGTGCTTTGCTGTTTGCTGCTCTCCCCGCTAATTTTGGAAAGTGATCGTGTCATTAACAGAACTCGCCAGACGCCCTAACCGAGAGAGGAAAATATGTGTGATCGGAGGCTCGATGACAGAGAGAGATTTACATACGTGTATATGTGTATGTATACACGTATATCAAGCCGGTGTACACGAGTATTCCGACGATTGCTAACTTCTCGAAAGTCCCGGGACGAAGGAACAACTGCACAACGAGAATCCTAGTTGTAGAAATTAAATCTTCTAGATGTTTGACTTTGCTGCGGTCAGTATGCGCATCTAAAGGAAAAAAGGAGCTGTTCGTCCATCGTTAAAGAGATTGATAGTATAAAGACAGCGGGGTTCAAGGATCGTTGCATCTATTTCGTCTGAGACGTTCGGTACAACGGATTCGATCTGTTAGTTATAAAACTGCAGCACAAGATAAGGGATGCTTAGAGAGTCGTGCAATCGTCCGAATACTTCTGAACGGCAGTCAACATAGAGTCTCTATACATTTACATATATATGTGTATATGTACCACAACACGCCCCCTTGAAGCAGTAGGATAGATCGCTTTGAAGAAACGGTATATTGGCGCAGCGCTAACTTCGTTCTGTCGATAGATTAACGCACCCCCGACGAAACTCGTGAGCAAAGTCTCTCCTCGAAGACGAATCATCCCTTGCGCGGTAGACGATTTGCCACGGATCATTTCCGCCCAAAATTCTCCGGAGAGTCTCGAGACGACAACGACGACGACGACGACGACGCGGCGCAGGAGACAAAACAATGACTGATCTCGAATAAGACAAACGTAAATTCCAGTTGGCAGCTTGCCGATCTAGCTTCTGCGACCCGTGAATGGATTCTCGTCGAGACGCGCTGCGCAGGAGATCAATCGTGCATGCCGTCTACTTTAACGAACGTATTATCTCTTCTTTTCCGAACTAATTCACTTCTCCACTAAACCGTGCATACGTCCTCTCTTCTATCTCTCTCTATTTCTCTCTCTTTGGCTCTTTCATCTTTTACTTCCTGTACTCTTCGCTCCACCAATAATCACGCGAGTCCAACCCCATTCTCTGTGCCTTTGCTGAATATTATGAGACTCTCCAGCCACTGTCTCTTTCATTCTCTCTCTCTCTTTCTCTCGATCCTCGTCTCCAGTATTCGTACACTCGAGTCTATCCAGTTTATCCCTGCGACGCCGCTTTTCATCGATTCTTTCTCCAGTTCAGTCTCGTCTTTCTTCCCCACGCGAAACTGTAAAGCGTTCCGCGCGTCGTCCGGAAACAGCGAATCCTGTGTACCCGTTTTCCGATCGGATCCTGGTGCTTCGAAGGGCTGCGACGAACCGCCCCGATCCTCTCGGACCATGATCTCACTCCTTGGATCGTCCCCGAACGATCTTTCCAACCCTCTAACCCTTGAAATCGCGTCGGGAGATCGACGGATGGAACCGGCGAACAACAACGATCCCGTTCATGATCCCATCCTGCCAGCCTGTCTTGCTAGCTCACTGTCAAGAAGTTGACCTTCGTTTTTGGCCATGGTTGTTTTTTACTACATTTTTATATATATATAAATACGTAAATACATGTATGTATATGTTGATATGTATGCGTAAACGGGTGCCGTCGCGAGACGTTCGAATCGATAATCAATGTGATCCTGGACACAGGAAGATTTCTTCGTTGAAGAATAGTTCTCTTTTTTGGTAACGTTGCGCAGAGCGGGTTAAGAGTAGGATAGTGTTTTTGTGGAGAAAATAATTTGCGAGAAGTGGACTGATATTATAGTGTAAACCGTGCGTAGAGATTTTTAATCGATATTATGATTGGGGAAAAGAAATTTTGGAAATATAGCATTTTTATGTTTGAAATGTCATTTGGAAGAGTGGAATCGCGTTGTCGCAATAGCCTCTCAGAAGAGAATTTGGATAGTTTAGGGGAACAGTGATTTTCACGTTTTTCAGTGGGGAAAAGGAAATTTTGCAAGTTTAGTAACTTTGTCTCTTCCCTTTGGTTTTGAAATGTCTTTTCGAAAAGGGCAAACGCGTTGTAACCGTATCTTCCGAACGGTTTTATAGCTTCTCGGAAGAATTTTGGATAGAGAAACAGACCTCGGTGTTTTTCAGTGGGGGAAAAAGATTGTCGTTATTATGATTATCGTCAGATGCATTTTCGATTCGAACATCGAACGGCTCGCGCCTTACACACGTATGTGCACATACATACGATATGCATACATGTGACAATGGTAATATACATCACATATATACGTATATATATATATAGAGAGAGAGATTACTACTTGACATACATATATATACATATATATATATACATATATATAGCGTTATACATATTGCAGATTATATTGACATTCATTATTACCATTTGTTACTTTGTAATATTTGTATTTCGATTTTATCGTTTTCTTTGGTTGGTTGCAATGCCTTTTGCTATCGGCGAATCAATTTTTGCACCGCGACGATTCTCGGCCGCTGTTTTACCATACGTAAATATACATATATACCAGTACAGAAAAAAAAGAATAAAGATAAACAATAAACAACGTGAAACAAAGCAAAAAAAAAAGATAACGGAAAAAAGACAAAAAATAGAATAACAAAAAAAAAAGAACAAGGGAGGATTGGGTATGAGGGATGCGGGTGGGTTGTTTGTCGTTGTTCTTGAGCGAGGCTGTGGGGGTTGCCGTGGGCCTGTACATGTGTCACTTGCTATCCAAAAAAAAAGACCGATTACATATATTATACGTATGTATATATATATATAAACACGTACTACGATACTTGTGCGTGTTTATATATACGAATGAATACACACACTCAGACAAAACCTCCTTGTCATACATGTTTTTTACCTGGGGTGCGCGTCGTGCCAAACAAAAATGAGCGTCAACTTCTTGTGCTACCGTCTTACATGCCGTCGAGAGAGGAGTATATATCACTTACTCGTCAGGTCAGGGACTTCTCTTTTCCAACCGATAACGAGAGGAGTGCTCATGAGTCAGAGGATGAAAGAAAGGAAGAGAGTGAGAGAAAGAGTGAAAAAGTATGAGAGAGGAAGAGATATCTCTATTCTGCTTGATACGATCACTTGAACAGTAAACGCACTTTGCGAAAAAGCAAAGAGATTGCATAAGGCAACGTGTCATAGATAGAAAGATAGATGGATAGATGACTATAGATAGATAGATGTGTAAACAAGGACTAACAAAAAAAATTCCGTAGAAACGAGGGTGAGAATGAGTGATAAGAGAGAGAGAGAGGGAGAGAGAGTGAGAGAGAGAGAGCAAAAGATCGAGCAAGAGAGAGAAAGGAAGAACGAAAGAGAGAGAGAGAGCAAGGAAGTGTTAATTGCGAGGGATGTAAAGGACGAGCTAAAGGGAAGACAAGAAGTTGATGTTCTTGTTTGTTTGGTTGCAGGAGTTGATGGGTGTGGATGAGCGGGTGTTTGCGTGCATGTACTGCGGTGCCCCGTTCCTCCACCAGAGCAAGCTGGCGCGGCACATCCTCTCGCACAGCCTCGAGTCGCTCAAGTACCGTGAGCAGGCGGCCCACCTGCAGCTGCAGGCTCAGCTGGGTCTCGAGCCCGGTATGCACCTGCCGCCGGAGGCCCACTACCCCGCAGCAGGTACGATCGAACCAGTGGACCTGGAGCTCGCGGCCCACTCGGACCCGACCTCCGGCGTCGTCCTCTGCAAGTTCTGCGGCAAGTCATTCCCGGACGTCGGCTCGCTGATCGCTCACCTACCGGCGCACACCGGCGACCGGCCGTTCAAGTGCGAGTTCTGTGGCAAAGCGTTCAAGCTCCGCCACCACATGAAGGACCATTCCCGCGTGCACACCGGCGAGCGACCGTTCCGTTGTACGCTGTGCGGCAAAACCTTCTCGAGGTCGACGATATTGAAGTCCCACGAAAAGACACATTATCCGAAGTATGTGCGCAAGTTCCTGTCCCCGAGTCCCGTGAACCCCTCCGAGGAAGAGGCCCCGCCACCACCGCCGCCGCATCATTGAGTTCGCCTTAGCCCGTGCAAGAAGAACCGCCACGTTTATCGCCGCCGGAGGAAGAGTCGCCGCCGCCGCCTCCGCCGAATACACCTCCTTCGTCGTTACCGTTTCCCTTTGTCCGTTACCGTTGTTCCATCATCGATCGCTGAAAACAAGGCCGCTCTGGCAACGAGGATCGAGCGTCCGGATCGCTGCCAGAGGATCGATGTCACGACACGACGACGACGACTACGACGACTGCGACGACGACGACCGGCCACGGACCAGGGAAAACGGAGCACGGACACGAGCAGTTGTAGCAGTGCCTCAGTCACCGTTGCTCGTTGTTTCTCGGATTTCTTTGATCTTCACCCGCTACCAACGTTCTCACCTCCACCCAACATCATCATCGTACCCTCGCCTGTCCCGATCATCTTAGACGACCGACCACCACAGCCGGTCGTCGTTCTCCTCCTCTTCCTCCTCATCCTAGTCTGTTGCTTTCGACGGATCCGTCTCGCCCAGAATTCTCACCTTCTCTCATCATCATCATCATCATCATCATCATTATCATCATCTTCGTTTCCTCCCTCCTACCCTAGTACTCCTTTTTCGTTGAACGTCCCCACGAAGGGTGTATACCTCGCGTCAATCGATCTCGCTGAGCGACGAGGCGAAAGACCGGCGGTGTTTCTAGTTAGTCCTGTGATTTTGGTTAGGATGGTTGGTAAAACGCGTGTTCAGAGGGAGGGACACGTTAAAACGAGCTCCCTCGGTTAATCAGTGCTTTAAGACGAAACGTTTAGCTTATATATACATATATATATTATATACATGTATATATATATCGATAAATTATTGAAGGTATATATATATATACATATATATATATGCGAGAGAGAGAAAGAGTGAGCAAGGACGAGAAAGTGTGCGTGCGAGTGCAAGAGATTGATTGCGCGTACGAAAGGTAGAGAGAAAGAGATTAAGTGAGACAGAGAGGGACAGAGAGTCAGAGTGAAAGCGTGTGTACGTGTGTGCGTGGGTGAATGCGTTTGCGAGAGAGTGATAGAGAGTGTGTGAGAGGGTGCACGCGAGAACGAAGAAGAAGAAGAAGAAGAAGAAGAAAAAGAAGAAGAGGAGTTACGGAAGAGGATGATTGAAGATCGGGGTTTTTATCGCGAAGATGTAACGGGGGATTAACGGACGAATGGGGAAAATGGAAAGGGGGGAAAAAGGGAAAAGAAATTTTGAGCCGCCACGGTTGGTGCTTTTAAGAGATTTTGATAAAATGCTGTGAATATTATATTGATTACGATTAACTATAAACTATTGTAATAATGTAATGACGTTGTACGATGTACGATGTGACTATTGTTGATACGATTGAGAATATTTTATACAGTTGACAAGGGAAGGGGATCTGGGGTTCGCGCGCCGATAATTACGATTATAGTTGACTGGTTGAAAAAAAAACGGCGAACGGGTGGGGAACGGGTGGTTTTTTCGGACTGACGAACGAGGGGAGGGTACACGGGGTTTCTAGCCGAGGGATACGTCCACATTGAAAGAAATTCGATTGTCGATAGTGCGTTCGTGGACGCGCGTTCAATGACGTGACGTAATGAAATGTGGAAATTAAGCGCGGCGCGAGAGCCGGCTAATTAAGTTGTTACGAGTGCGCCGGCATCGATGGCTTCTCGAATGACCGACGCGGCCGTGCGCGATTTCGTCCTCTACGTTCGTTGTGTTCATCTCTTCGGACTTTCGTCTTTCCCCGGTTCTTTTCGAGCCCACCTCGACGAGGCAATTCACGGACGGTGCGTGTTCCCGGCGGTACGCGTACGACTGTCACGACAACCGTATTCATTCTACCAGCCATTTCTGAATTTTCCACTCGACCACTAATTAATCGTGCTGTTTCAAAGCTCCATTCGCGGATAAATTATTTTGTAGGTTCATTCCGCCGTGGTAATTATTATATATCAGTTAATGGTGGTTCCGGCTGATACATTTCGTATTGGGCACACACACACAGCCGCTACCGAAACGAACGAAAATATTTCGGCTTTCCGAGGATATTGTGTGTAATTGCTCCGCATTTCCCGATACGAATCACCGGTTTCTTATCACTGCGTCTCGTAATTAGACTGCGGATCTTTACGCCGGGTTTACAAAAACCTCGAGGTCCACGGAAATTGTGTTTTCGCTGTCGATGCTTTCGACGTTAACACTAAACCTATCACGACCGACCAAATGGCCGGTTCTAGACTTTTTATTTTACCAATGATGAAGATGCTCTCATTAGAAACGATTTAATGAATATTTTCATCAGAGGTGTTACTATAAGAACCGTGCAGAGTCTAAAGAAATTAAATCTTCTCGTTTTTGTAAGGCAACATGCGCCTGCTACTTTTATAGCGCGGTATGTTTAGTGTTGACCAAAGTGGCTTTACGATTAATTGCATTTTAGTTATTTATCACGTTACCTGCTTTCGCGTTTCACGCGAATGTGCAAATATATCCATGGTCTACTCGTAATATTTGGCGGACGCGTTTTCCCTTTTACGACGCAACTCGATTCGAAATTGTGCAATATTTATCTTAATCTCTGTTCGACGTTTTTCTTCGATCCATAAATCTCACTCGGGCCCGGAATGGTTAAACACGCGGTTCTCGCGAAATTTTCAAATAGTCTCGCATTCCCGTTGAAATGGAACGTGTCAATGCCCGACACGTTCGCTATCAATGTCGCCTTACAATAATTTTGTGTATCGCTTCAAGTCGGTTTAATATATTTTCGAATGTTACTTGAAATTGTAACCTGAATTTTCAATGAGCAGTAAAATACAATTTAATTTCGATCTTGACAGAACTGTGAATACAACGTGAAATCAATTTTATAGAAGCATCTACAATGTGAGTGTAATATCCAGAAGATTGTTAGTTCCTCTTCTATAAAATGCTGTAACCACGCAAGACAGTATTTCAAAGCAGATGTTGGTAGCGAACGTGCTCTTTTCGTAAAGCTTCTTAAAAAATGAAAATTGAATTTGTTACAAGTAGACGTTTTCTGATGTGGATACGATTATACTCCAAGAAAGACGAAAATCTTGTTAGACTTTCTCAAGGGAGGTCAAGAGAGAGCAAGTGAGGAGTTTCGTATAAAATGAAAAATGACATAAATGCAGAAAAGCCGCAGTCTAGTTGCAAGTAATCCGTGAAAAGGAGATAATATCGAAATGGCTGCCATGATTTCAGCATATTGAAGATAAAACAAGCCATATTGCAGATTGAATTGGAGTTTTCCACCCCTTTTTAAATCTTCTACAAAATTCCACTAAAAAGTTTTCACAGCATAATTGTGAATTCATATACTGAAATCACATATCAGCTTCGAGGTGAATCGATCAATTATTTATTGGACATCGTGGTAGCCAATTTGATGAACAACATTTTAATGAGAACACGTTTAATGTCGTTAACGTGTCGAATTCGGTGGAGCCATTTTCAGATCACATTTTCAAAAACCCTACGAACAGTCAAACCTTTAAACAATCGATATTTTTTAGCCCTCGTACGCTCCTCAGAAATAATCGCACAAATGGTCTGGCCTATTTTCATTAAATACTTGCGATTCACTCATAATTTTTTACTTTTACCCCTTGCCTTATAATATCGAGTCACTGGTAAAGATTTTGAGCACTATCTATTAAATATAAAATTCTATTTTTATATTATCGACATTTAGTCATTAGAGAAATTATAGGCGTACGATAGCAATTTTCTTTTTTTTTCATAGAAAATTACGAACGACGAGGGAATGTTAATCAGCTACAAAATTAATCATAAGGTAAAGGGTTAAACTGGTTAAAGAATCTCACAAATAGCAAATGAGTAAACTGCGACGCTGAGGCACGTACGAGAGTTAAACTTTCGGACAACAATACCCCCTCTATACAGAGTGTTTTCTATTAATTTTACAGAAGTTGAAATTGCTCCAAAAAAATATTTTATTTCGCAGATAATCAGTTTTGAAAATTGACCAGGTTCCTATACGTTAGTATTAGGTCGTTGCGTAAGTAATGCGATTATACTTTCATATTTTTAAAAACGGTAGAATACGAAACCATCGCATAGAAATATTTGTGATTCATCTTTCTATATTTCACCTATTAAAAATATGAAAAAACTTGGCATCGCTTATGGAACAACCCGATACAAGAAGTACGTACTTGACAAATTTTCGAATTTTATTATTCTCGGAAAAAGAAATCGTATTCCACCATTCGGACTTATTTCTACAAGTAAACTCGCTCTTTTCAAATTTCTATTACAGGTTCAGATAAGAAGGCTGTGAAATCAGTATTTACTTTTCTCCACAATTCCTGCCAATTGTCTGACACTATGATACGTCACTTTCGACTTATTTTTACATGTTACATCGAACGACTTCTACAGTGAACGAACACAATGTCGTTCTTCAACGTCGCAAATCATTATTTAACTTAATAATTAGCTAAATAGCAGTTAGAAATCTAGCAAGGAGAATGCTTCTTTGTTGAGATCTTCCATTCCAGAACACAATTCTAGCAATACTTGTATTCAAAATCTGAGGTAGTCCAGTGAGTGATAATTGTTTTTTCGTTTAATTTGAGTTGTGTTCGTTGACTGGACAAGATCGGAGCACTAGATGGGAAACAGTCTGTATAGTAGTGGCCAGAAGACGCCGTGCAGAAATATTTTCGAAATCGCATCAGTCCTTTCATGGACGGGTGATCACGACCGTCAGTCTTTGCCCAATTCCCATCACGCTGTCAACGCAAACACGGTATCGGGAAGCGCGTGTCGTGCACGCTAGATCGCATCATGGACAGCTACCGGACATGTCCGAGGACGTGTTTAACGATGTCGCGGTGGACCGCTCGCGCGCAGTGCAATAACTAAACCGAGACGCGATTCTCTCCTCTAGCCGAATTGTTTAATTTATCTGTATTAAGGTCGGGAAGGGACAGGGTCCGCGAATCGCCTTGCTCCCCGAGGACTATCCTATTCTTTATTTATTTATATTTCTGTGTGGTACAAGCGTGTACACGGCGTGACACAGGAAACGGTAGCCAGTAACAAAACAGAGCAGGAAGTCGATCCATCTTCGTTCCATCTGCACCTGAATTTCGTAGACTGTCCGGTTCTTTCGACGAGAACCGAGGACGAGCAATTCTCTTTCCCCCTCTTACAAGGTCTGTTAACATTTTTGATGGAACACTGCGTGTACACTTAGCAACACTATCGAGAGTACAGTCTGTTGCTGTAATACTCGGACGCTTTTAAAAAGACAACTTTCTTCGGCCCTTCGATTTCAAGTGGACGTAAAAAACATTTTTGGAACAATTGCAATTGCTCAAAATCTAAAGTTGCTTTCCGACTAATTGCAATCTTTCTGAAATGATTCTTTTAACGTGTAGAACGCTAATTCTTCTAAGATCTCGACAAAATTGAAATCGTTTGGTTCAATCTGAAGAGGGTTATTGTTTTTTTAAAAGTGTCTGAATATTACTGTGACTAGGTTTCTCTGAAGAGCGTAGATCTGAAGGTGACTTTGCGATAGCTGTTACAGTAGAGCCTCGCTCGTTGCACGACAACACGTGTGGAAAAACGGACATTGCGCAACGAGGTAACGATCCTAACCAATCATAGTAATTTCTACACCAACAGAATCTCCACCACGTGTTCCAAAACCTTGAACACCTCGTGGTGGGAGTCGCTAGCACTCAACGAACGAGGTTGCAACTAGCGAGGCTCTACTGTACTTGTTTTAGAGACTGAAACCTATGTTTGCTCCTGAGTCGATGATCGTGGGAGCTAACCCATTCGACCGACTAGACTTGGGAAGTTTGATCTGTGATTTAGGTGAAAAATAGCGGACGACCACGGTGGTTACAGATCTGATGACAAGTTTTCAATACATCGTTTGCGCGTGTTTCGAAATAAAGGAGCTCGTTCACTCGACAAATCGTCACTGTCCTATGTACTAGCTGACACGTAGTCTAAGCCGTTCGACTGACACAGCAAGCTAAACTTCAACTTTTTGTTTTAGGAATACGTATTTAGAAGTTAGACTTACACTTCGTGGATCGGATACCTGTAGACTAGTTTTTTATTCCTGTGGACAACTTTGTTTCATGGATCTAGCAATAACAGTGCAATTTAATTCTTAGCTTGTTCGTACATCGCGCAGTATTTCTAATTTACAATTGAATGCATTGATTGCCACTTGTAATGTTCCTTTACTGATTTATTTATGAAGTAAAAAGAAGCGAGGTTGTACTTACACACAATGGTCAGTTTGCCGAAATGTGGAATTCTTATGTTTATTAATTATAGTTGCACGTAGAACGGCGTTATCTTCTCGATAAAGTGCAAAATTATAAATAAATTATAACTGAAACTCAACATTGTCGGTTGAGTTAGCACGTGATTTCAAGTAAACCATTTGTTACAAACACACTCTAGGAACTTGATGGTTTATAAATAAAAGCTGTGTTTTGCATCATTATTAAATAAGTTAGTACACTAAGTGTAAATAAGTGTTTCACTGACGTAGATTCATTACAAAATAGCTTCTTAAACTCCAATGATCAGTTGATTTTTCGTCGAATACTTTAAAGCAATGAAAGATTATGTGTCGACGGCGTTAATTTAATTTCCATGAACTAAAAATTTCATTATTTCAGTTCATACTTTTGCATCAGCGTTCTTAAAGTTTTACAGACATACCTAACATTCAATATTACACTTCTTCGTCTCGTTTATCTGTCACTTTTTTAGCAAATTGACCATGTAAGATGCAACAAATAATTGAATATCGAGTTCGGCTACAACATTTTTGGCAATTAATAAAATAGTTTATATCGATCGTATCATTTTTTAAACAATTATTAAATGATGATACGCTACGGTTCGATCATTAAATACAACAAAAAATAATTAACTAAGCAATTTTGCTAATAATAAAAAAATCGACGTTTCGGTGCCGATTTGCACCATTTTCAAGATTAAATTTGAAATTGCGTCTGCAAGAAAAATGAGAAAAAAGAACTTTTAGAAATGTTTGGCAATGTTAGAATAATTCTGATACTAATCATGTTACAGGGATACGGTTCGATGTGGCAGTGAATGTGCTAAACAGTTGTGATTCCTTTTTGTAGATGTTAGAATGGTATCCGTCCATAGTGCGAGTAAAAAGACACGACGAACTGGATTCAGAAGTTGAGTAGGATGGAGCCAACCAAGTGTGGTAGCGAACAGTTCCTTTTTCTTCGTGTTCGCGGTTTCTTCTGTTGTAGGCTGCTATTCGGATGCGTTGATCGGCAAACGAAATGTCGACGGTGTTTTGTACGGTTAACGAAAACCGTTCAAGGAACAGGAAGCTCGCGTTTACTTTCGAATACGAGGATTCGACGAAGTCCTACTCACAGGGCATTCCGTTTCTAATCGTGGATCGATCCGTCAATAATTCACCGAGGTATGATACGCAATTGTTTATTACGTAGAATTTCCGGACCTGTTTGGGTTCGCGTAGTGTTTTGAACCGAGGTTGAAAATTATAATTATTTAACCAATTCTTTGGAGTCATTGATAAAAGATTCATTTTTATCCAAGTGTAAGCCAAAAGAAATTTCTGAAAAAATGAAGGGACTAAGAAATGTTAACACTGATTTATCTTGATTATGGATAACCACTATGAACGATCAAAATCTGTTTATAGTAAACATTATTTACGACAGGAATGTAATTTTAAAATTGAATTAACTTGGAAATTGAATTTCCGTCGTCGATAATGGTTATTCGTAACCAAAATAAAATGCCCGCCGTCGGCAATTGTTCTCGGAAATTAAAACAATTTTAATCATTTATTATTTTTAAATCTTGTCCTATAACAGTTATAATGTCTGGCTTTGAACAATTTCCCAACGAACAACTGCAGAAATGCGAATAAATTACTCGGTTGTGAACCTTTAGATCATCCGGTAAGAAAATTGCTAACCAGCACATTTGAAATTACGAAGTTGAAGCTTTGTCTTTCATATGAAACATTTTTTGGAGTGAGATCATCACTTGAGAAAATTCCAATATTTTCCTTTTTAAGTGTACAGTGTAAAACAGTGTAAACAGAAGCGTGTAAGAAATGTTTTTAAATCCATTTCCCAAAAAAGTTCTTTGCATTCAATTAGATACATTTAATTAACGTCTGCAACTTCTGGAAATACAACATACGAATGCATCTTCGCGCGATTGCAGTTCTCTGTGAAAGCAAGTCGTGTCGTCCACACTGATCCACGTAGTTATTTCTTTCCGATTCATTTCGATAAGATCGCAATCAGCGTCAGCACGCGTGTCGTATCGCGATCATCGTGACCATCGAGATCATCATGGAAATTGAAGATTCTATAGATGCATATACGCGCATCGTGTCTGGCCATTTTCCTCGTTGCGGAAACGCGGCGGAAGGGAATCCTTGCGTAAACACGATAAGAGAAGTACATAGACAGCGGTTGCGTTTAACATTTTATCTAATAATTTTTACATTTAATTACACACTACGGCGCATCGTGTTGCCGCGCTATCAAGCGGGGCCGTTTTTCCGAGCAGTCTTTAACATTTTATCAAGCCAACTGCATTAGATATACGTTGACAGTTTTGACTATTTAAAATAGATATATCGAAACAGCGACGCGGTTTTCGTATTTTAAAAGACCGCTTGATACATCGGTTCGTTCCCAGCTATCTAAATTGCAGACTATTCCTGTTGATAGTAATCGTTACTTTGCACCGCACTCCCGTTGGCGGGAATTCATGCCAAAAACCGATATGTGAAACATATTCTTTAGTTTTTCGTATATACCCACGAGAAAATGGGCGAAATCGATAAAATAAAATAATTAGTAGATTCATTACTGGACAGTGGATTGTTTATGACAAAAATGAATGGGTGTGATTTAAAACGGTAAAAATATTAGAAGAATTCAATAATATAAAGATAAATTTCTATTCCACACCAGGTAGAAAATTTTTATTTTGCATAAAGAACCGCTGTCTGATTATGACAAAATTGGGTGAGTGTAATTTGAAGTAGTAGAAAGACAAAAAAACATGGATACACGTTTCGTACAACTTGATAAAACTACATAAGAGAAAAATAAATTTCTGTTTGATTCGTGCGTTCTGCAATTAAAGCGAACATTTGTGGAGCATAATCACTGAAGATTTTTGAACGTTTATAGCGAGTGACTATTTCTTCGATGCCACTTTTTTGTAATTTGTTCGTGAGAATATGAATTTACACATAGTTCCATAGGCAAATAATAATGATCGAGGAACACGCACGTTACTCAAGTCGCCAAACAAAGTTCAGATAATTCTAGCTATTGGAAACAAACGTACTCAGAAGCACATTCCATCGTATGAAAATAAACTGAAGGAACATTCACGAGGGCATCGGAGATAGAACAGAATTGTTTCTCGAGTAATGGTCGAAATATTGTGCACTCGTATGAGTAGTATTCTCCAGCTTTCTTTTGCAAAGCAGGAGACGATAAGAAAGTGAAAAGTCAGAGAATTACACACCGATTTGTGCTCTAATTTCGTTCGTGCACCTGTCTGCGAAGCACACTCGCAGTTTCCACGAGTATCTTAGAGATCTTAATTATTTGCTACACAAAAGAATATTAATGTTACCTATGAAATTTAACTTTCTCAAAGACTTGCTTCTATTAACAGTTTTAATTGATTGCATTAATTCAAGGAAAGATCGGAATAGAATTATCGCTACACAATGAAGCATATTTATCGGAAACTTTTAAATAAAGTATGAAGTTAAGTGAATTCCCTTCGATTAGAGAAAACATAAATTCATACATAAATTGATGCTTCTCAGTGAAATTAACAAGTTCGCATCCTGTTTCATCGTTACTAGCAATATTTGTCGGATTAAACTTGTGCTCCTTGAATACAGTTTCCACAGGTTCAGAAAAGATCCTTTTTAAAGTAGAAAACTGTTCAAAGTTTCTATGTCTTTATACTTCGAATAGTGTAGCATGAATCATTACTGGCGAAACTTCATGCAAAATAAAAATTGTCTGTATCGATTGTAAGCAATAGGAATCAAACAGAATGTAATTTCTTTCCTTAATAATTTTAATAGACAAGAAATCATGAATATACATCTTCAATTCTAAAATTTCTCTACAATTTTGAACTTCATCTACTCAAGTTTGCTATAAATTTATACAGAAACACAGTCTAGTAATGAGCCATATCTCAGATACAGTAAACATCGTTCATATCAGAAACCATTTGTCCTCAAATGAGTTCCGTTCGATTCGCTTCTCTATACAAAATGAAACTACCCTTGAGCTGGTAAAACGACGCGTCGTGGACCACTGTGCGTGTTCAAAGCTTCCGACAGCCAGGTTCGATCACTTTTAGAAACAACAAACGTGCAAATTAAACATTTAAGCTTCTCAACGTTTCGATCCCTGGATCATTATCAAGAGACAAAATTTTTGCGTTTGCAGCGAAGAAGGGACAAAAACTTTTTAGAACACATAATTGTGAGTTACACTATTCAACTTTACCCCATGCTGGCGATAATGTAACTGATTCAGTTTAACCGATTCAGTGTAACTCACACTTATATGTTCTAAAAAGTTTTTGTCCTTTCTTCACAGCAAACGCAAAAATTTTGTCTCTTGATAATGATCCAGGGATCGAAACGTTGAGAAGCTTAATCATTTAATTTGCACATTTGTTGTTTCTAAAAGTGATCGAACCTAGCGCCGATATCATAATTATACTTTCTATTTCAATTTTCGATCGATAAGAATTTTTCCTTTCTTCCGACTGCTTTTAGGTATGAATTTTTCGCAATTGCCATGAAGCTCTCGAACAGTTTGAGACGACTGTAATCTTTTTTCCTCAACACCTTGTACGTTTAGTTGCCAGTTACACTTTACCCCATGCTGGCGATAATGTAACTGATTCAGTTTAACTCGGTTTAACTGATTCAGTGTAACTCACAATTATATGTTCTAAAAAGTTTTTGTCCCTTCTTCACAGCAAACGCAAAAATTTTGTCCCTCGATAATGATCCACATAGGGATCGAAACGTTGAGAAGCTTAAACATTTAATTTGCACATTTGTTGTTTCTAAAAGTGATCGAACCTGGCGTCGATATCATAATTATACTTTCTATTTCAATTTTCGATGGATAAGAATTTTTCCTTCCTCACGACAGCTTTTCGGTATGAATTTTTCGCAATTGCCATGAAGCTCTCGAACAGTTTGAGACGACTGTAATCTTTTTTCCTCAACACCTTGTACGTTTAGTTGCCAGTTACACTTTACCCCATGCTGGCGATAATGTAACTGATTCGGTTTAACTCGGTTTAACTGATTCAGTGTAACTCACAATTATATGTTCTAAAAAGTTTTTGTCCCTTCTTCACAGCAAACGCAAAAATTTTGTCTCTTGATAATGATCCACATAGGGATCGAAACGTTGAGAAGCTTAAACATTTAATTTGCACATTTGTTGTTTCTAAAAGTGATCAAACCTGGCGTCGATATCATAATTATACTTTCTATTTCAATTTTCGATCGATAAGAATTTTTCCTTTCTTCCGACAGCTTTTCGGTATGAATTTTTCGCAATTGCCATGAAGCTCTCGAACAGTTTGAGACGACTGTAATCTTTTTTCCTCAACACCTTGTACGTTTAGTTGCCAGTTACATTCCAGCTCCGTCTCGGGAGAAACCCTCGCGGACGGAGCCGCTTGAAATCGATCGATCTCTGAAATATTCATCGTGTTCCATGCGGAGGCCCCCTGACTGCACCGAAGGAATTGGCCACGAGACCTCGCGCCTTTATCGATTAATCGATAGGCGAACCCATCGCGCACGATTTCGGCCTCGTCTACAACGAAACGTGAATATTAATTTCCCACCGCCTTCGCCCTAGAAACGGACATGGACGCCATGGCTCGAACGCGCCCTCGTCCTGTTTCCCCGTTTGATCCTTTTCTCCCCCTGCTCCCTTTTCCTTCGATTCGTTCCCCGTTCTTTATTTCTCTTTTATTCGACGCTCGTAGTCCCGAGCAATCCGCCAGACTCGATTTCAGAAAGGATTAGCGAAGTTCGCGAATCCGAACTCTGCTGCAATTCGCTCTTCCACTTTTACGACTTCTTTGCCGAAGGTCTCATTCTTCTTCGTTTCTTTTCTCCTTTTTTTGACATCCTGGTTCACCTTTTCCAATCCTCTCTTCGTTTTAATCAGGTCCAAGCACCGACGGCTCTTTGACGACTGATGTGTATCCTGTTACGATCTTTTCTTCATTTGAATCGTCGCGTTCTCTACGTACAGTAGTGGACATTTAACCCCTTGCACCACTATTTCTTTAAGCGTCCGCTCTTTTGCACACTTTAGTGTCTGCCCAATTCCCAAAGAACGACACCTCGGACTGAGTTTCGAGCCGGTCATTTGAAATGTTCTTGATTGATTGATCAGTATCGCTGTATTCAGTTGAACTCGCAGAAGCCACTTCTCCACTTAAGTGTCCGTATTCGGTACCAACTGTGGATATTTAATTGTGCAGTTTTATAGCGTCCAGCAGTGTTGGGCAAATTTTATTTTAAATAATAAATAAACGTGTAATTTTATTTGCAAATAATAACTAAACTTGTTATTTAAATTAAAGTTATTTAAATAATTCCATAAATAATCTATTTATTATTTCTTATTAGCAAATAAAAGTTTATTTATTATTTGGATTAAGGTGGAAATCAATTAAATAGTTTTTGGTCTTCTCTTATTTCTTGTATTTTGTATATGTATACAATGAACATGTGACGAAATTAATAGCATGATTACCCGTATATATAATATTTAAGTGAATACAACTATTTTTTGTATAAATACAATTTAATTTATTATTTGTTCATACAAATAATAATTGAAAATTGTATTTGTAAATAACAATTAACTATATAATTTTAAATAAATTCATTTAGATTGGCTCAAATAATAAATAATTATTTCTGCGTTTTATTTGTATATCCAAATAACAAATAACTTGTTATTTAAATAAATTTATTTATTGCCCAACACTGGCGTCCAGTGGTGCACTCAGGATTTAATCTTGGAGGGGAGGGCGAGTTGAACAGAATTAACTTGTTTTTTCTTTTGTAAAGATATCTGCTAACGATAGCTAGAGTTATTATTACATAATTTTACATGCTAAACATTTTTTGATTCGAGCACATTTGCTACTTCTGCCATACAGCTAAACCAGCGCTGTACATTAGAACCAGCTTTTCTATGGTTTAATTAATTTTCCAATGTTCTATTTCGTTTTTCTTGGCGAAGGGCAAGGTCCGTGTGCGCCACTGACAGCGTGCACTCTTCGAAATATGTATTGAGTTGGCAAGAAAATTATTTCAGTATTTTAAGGTGAAATAGAGTCCAGTCTTTTTATTTAAACAATGAAGTTTTATGAATAAGATATTTTCCCTCTGGTTCGATGATCCTTTGCCGAAATGAATAAATAAGAAAGTATTTTATTGATTAAAGTTCATCGCTTGAATAAATAAATTCGGTTTTATTTCACCTTAAAATACCAAAATTACTTTCTTGCCAACCAAACACTTATTACTAGACAGCGGGTCTTTATGCATTTATAGTGCAATTGTGTAGATGAAATTGAAAATTTCAGAAATTGAAGATGTTAATATATGATTTCTCCTCAATTAAAATCATTAAAGGAAGAAATAACATTCGATTTGGTTTCTATCTCCTGCAATCGACGCAGACAATTTTTATTTTGCATGAAGATCCGCTGTCTGCTTATTATTTACATTATTCGAAGTTGTTTGAGTGATAAAGCTCCAGATTCTGTCAGTCGGGACCGAAAGTGGTCGATAACGGTCGAAGTAACCGTTTAAAAGGAGAATTATTTAATAGCTCAAGAGTTTCAGGATTGTTTAAATAGACAATACACTTACTGCCACGAAAGATACGTACATAAGTCCCTTTTAAATTTGTTAATCTGATAGGAATCTCGTTTTGTGATGATCTTTCTAAATCATTATCTGATTACCAAGCAGTATAGCTGGACTCATGGTTGTTTCTGTTTCAAAACTATACAGTATAATTTTCGTGTGCAATTATATCAAACGATTGTAATTGTACTACATTGTTCTTTATACAAAAAAAAATAATTTCTCAACATCAATTTTTACTTTATACATATATTAAAAATAGTACAGCGACATTGTTAAACTCGTTTAATCTTTGTACTGTTTTAGAATACACCAATTCATTTTCGTCATAAATGCATAAAATCCGCAGTCTAATTATAACGAATGTGCTCCGCAATTGATGTTGTATAAAAAAAGTGAAATCAATGAGTAAACGCGAATTGAATATATAATAGAACCCTTCAGATCGTTCATTAAATGGATGTGCTCGACTTTACGCTGTGAGAAAGCATTAGCTAGAAATACTAATTGCTGTCTGAAAGCATTTATTCCAGTAATCGATGTTCCCAAACTTGACCCAAGAATAGATCATCTAATGGACCCAGATCTGAGAGCAGCTTTTCGATCGCTGTTTCTGCAATGGCTGTCAATCCCACCCTCGAGGATAGATGTATACGTTCTACCTCGATAGTCTTACTCGGAACCGTAATGTTTCGATCCGAAAGAATTGATCCCGCGTGGACATGTAGCATAAAACTTGCAGAGTTCGGCTCTTGAGTGCACACCCACCCGAGGACCACTTTTGCGTAGACACCTCGAATCCTCAAATGTCGATATGGAGCCTTGGAGTCCTCGACCAATTTCTTGGTTGTGAAACGTCCCATTTCTCTCCGATCACATCGCAAAGCACTTTGTTTTTGCTTCGATTATCTCACGTGTAAAATGAGATCAGTACACTGCGGATTTCACGCATTTATGAGAAAAATGGGTAGATGCAATTTCACCCTTGCTAGGAAAGGTCTAAAACACATAAATAGTAAGGTGGGGTCTCTTAGACTTCGACAAATAAATTTCATATATAGCCTCGTTTTTAATAAATTTGGGATAAAGAATAACAGATTTAATTTCATTCGTATAAAAATTCTTTTCAAGAATCTGAAGCTGGGGTCTCTGAGACCCCACATCACCCTGCGAAGGCTGAAACACTATAAATATTAAGACATTTTAATACGTCCATATGTTACTTCAATTTATTATACTTATTCAAAACGGAAAGATAGTTTTGAATGGTTTCTATGCCTTGTAATTGATGAAGGCAATTTGTATTTCGAAAATATGTAACCACTTCGTGCGATGAAAATCTTGGTACGTCAGTGTTAGCCTCAACTATTATTTTTCCACATTACAAATCGTTCACTCCAATATAATCATATGAAAGACACAGCAACTTCGTAAGACCGGATTGAAGCGTTAATTGCCAAGTTTTATATTAAACATTCCGATTAATTTCGACGATATTTCAATTTCACACGCTTTGCTGTATGCACAACACGCCCTTCCGGATGAACGCGACCGATTTTGTGGGATTATTTCGTAGAACTTGGTCACATCGTTATATGCGTTTCGTTAATATCGCAAAATTACACATTTCGCCAATTAAGCACATGTTCACGAAATAATAATCTTCTCATAATTTGGTAATCAAAATATTGATCGAGAACCGGTGTAATTATAGTTGGACAGTGCGTTCCTGTGTACATTAATTCTGTACACACATTAATTTACAGTCTTAAAATGTGAATTCGTGAAAATATGTTAAACACAAAAAGGTTTTACATAATCTATACATTTCGGTTGGGTACGTGAGGGATAAACTTGGCGGAAAGTATCGGATCGCTATCGTCCGCGGCTGGATCTATCAGGTTCCAGGGAGACCGTTCGATCGAACGCGAAATGAAATCGGCTGTCACGCCGAGCGATTTCTAGGAGCGCGAAATTCTCATCCGGTCAGCTGTCAGGGCGGCGATTGCCGCGGAAAAATCGCAGTTAACGAGGAACGCAGTGTTACAAGCGTAACCTTGCAATCGTAAAGGTCTAAAAATATAATGGACGCACGGAAAACTGCATAATGCATCGACCCAACTGCACTGCGTTATCGCGTTCGCTCGCTCGCTCGCTCGCTCGCATGCATGCATGCATGCATGCATGCATGTATGCATACGGCGTTCACGTCACGACAGATAAATCGTAAATTGGACAGTGACGCTCAATTTTGCGTGCGTGCGAGTCCGATCATTTTCGCAACTCCACCGAGAAACAATTGGCGCGGGCCTACGTGCATCCCGCGCTATTTTCGGACCACCTTTTTGCGCTCGAGTCTTAGACCATATATTGGGCTGTTCGGAAAGTCTCCGCTGATTTTTGCAGCATATTGAAAACAAATAAAGTTGCAGTAACGGTCAAGTTTATTTAATAATATGTGCACAGTTTTGTTTGATAACAAAAACGCTTTCACAAAACGTCCCTTGTTTATCGCTGTAAAACATTTCACCAGTGGTAATACGTTGATTATTTGTGATCAATAGACTGCACCGACGGATCTTTATGCAAAATAAAAATTATTTGCATTAAGTGCACGACAAGGAGCCAAATAAAAATTTAGTTCTTCTTTTGATGATCTTATTAAGGTGAAACTAATACACTGGTGGCTTGAAATCGTTTTAATACCTCCACTGTTTTAAGTTGTACGTACCTATTTTTATTATAAATGCATGAAATCTGCAAGCTACTGGTCAGTTCTTTGATTAGGTCTTCATGGTTAAATTCATCACCTCAGAATTTCTTGCAGCATTGTTTCCGTGAACGGTACAAATCTCTCTTCCAATTTGAACAGCATTCTTGCCTTTTCTGTAGTAAGCAAGCACTAAATGTCGAAAATGCACTTTTTCGTTCTTCATGTTTTCATTGACGCCAAACAAAAACGATTAAACCTATGTTCATGGTGAAATAATGGCAAATGGACAAACAAAGTTTTATAAAAATAATTGAAAATCGACGGAGACTTCCCGAACAAACCAATAATGTACTTACAAACCCGGCTTCAGATAACGTGCCGTGTTCCAAGATTAAATCATCTACCAGATGACGGAAGTGGGCAAAGTGCTATAGTCTGTTGAAAGGTCACAGTGCCGCGAAGCTAATGTATCAGTATCTTATCCGCATCTGTATAAATATTTATGGTAACTGTAACTGTAATATATATTTTGCTTTATTACTCATTCATTTTTACTTCACTCTTATTAGTTGAAATAGTGCTGACTCATTTCGTCAATTATAATTTAGAAAATGTGAAATTTTTATGTAGATGTTCCTCACAACTTAGTTGATTTTAAAAAAGGATAGTAAGAACAATATATGTACATTCGAAATTAAGTATGGAATATTTACTGGTGAAAAGATAAATTTGCATCACGGTTTTGTCGTTTCTTACAATTTTTTGCGCAACGAGTTTCCACGATTTGTTCAAATGTTCGCGAAATAATGCATCAATATTTCGCTCTTTTATATCGCTAACCAGTTTGAATTATCGTAACGTCAGCTGTGGACTCGAGATATTCCGTTATCTTGGAACACTGCGTCCTATGCCGGGTCTAACTAATAAGGAAACAGAGTTTGTATACGGTATCAATGACATTTCGGTCCTGAACTTATCGTACAAACAATATCGTAACTATACTTCGAAGTATGTTCGAAACCTCAAGGATATCTCTACTCGCGCTACAACTAATTGAGGGGTATTCTGGTTTTCGAGGTCGTTTTTGCAAGAGTTTGAGGAACTTGTTTCAGAGAAATTATTAAATCTCTTACGTTGGAATTTTACACACGTGTTCATTGGTATTTAAGGATGTTCTGGAGGTACAATGGGAGACAAAAGTACAAGAAATTCGAAATCCATCAATATGTTGGCAATGAAATCCATTCACGAGTATATTTTGCATTAAAAAAATAGATTCGTTTAAAAAGCTTTCGTTTAATTAATGAATTTCTTGTTATATTTATTTTTTAATCAAATTGTCTTCATATTATAACAAATTGTAAGTGACTTTTGCGAATAATTGTACCCTCTGATTTGAATTTAAAGAAAATAAATTAGTGATATTCAATATACACAATTACGCAATAAAAAGTTAAAAATAAATGATTAAATAAATTAAAAATACTTCAGAAAGCAATATTCATGGTTATTATTAAAAATAAACGTGTGAAATTTGGGTAAAGTTATTTCTAGTGAGATGACAACACGATAAATTTGAAGTTTTGTAACAGTTTACAATTTTTTGGTCTGTAACTGTTTAGTGAATCCTAATAAATTTTGAACATGATTAAATACATAATTTTTACTACACATGTAAAAAAATTGGAGTTTCTAGTTGCGTTTTTTCAAAGGTTTAAATAGGGTTTGAAGTGGAATTTTATGAATTCTCCATAAGAAGACGTGTTAAAATGTGCAAACTTCAAGTTGCTATAAATATTAAACGGTGTAGTGAATCTAATTCAAACTTTGGTAATTGCATTAATTTAATAAGAATTATATCTTGTCAAATTTTCAAAAATTTTGTTGCGTTTTTATATAGCTCCAGAACATCCTTAAAGTACACGTGTGACTTTTTTTTAACTAAAATTATGAAAATTACGTGAATTCTGTCTTTTTCATAGAGATGGGTTGACCGTTGTTACGACTTCGGTCCTTCTGCTGATCGAAAACAAAAATGGGGTAGCCTATTAACAAGTACGAACGTGGCTATAATTTGAACCAAAATAAATTAAAAATCTTGATTACAAAATGGAGATATCTTGAACTAAAATTACTGATCTCTTTATATTTTTCCGCCTTTAAAAAATAATTTGAAAAATGTTAGAAACAGTAGAATTTGAAGTTAAAATATTGATTGAAACAGATGTAATTAGTAGACTGCGAATTTTTATGTTGCATAGATTGCAACGAATAAGAACCAAACAGAATGTTATAAATTCCGTTAATATTTTTAATAGAATAAAAATAACATATCATCTTGAAATTTTTTAAGTTCTACAATT
Organism: Lasioglossum villosulum; assembly: GCA_963971365.1. NCBI lineage: Eukaryota > Metazoa > Arthropoda > Insecta > Hymenoptera > Halictidae > Lasioglossum > Lasioglossum villosulum. The sequence continues at coordinate 10,587,071 of OZ020497.1, forward strand.
CTGAATTTCGTCTACTCAATTTTTCTATAAATGCATAAAGATCCACAGTCTAGTAATTACAATTGGACAGTGTGTTTCTAGTATTGTTTCAACCCGTATCAACACCTTCGGTAATAAAAATAAAAATTTCCTGAATGCCGACAGCGAGCTCGAACGACGAATTAGGTCGTGATCCTCGGTTAAAAGTTAAACGTATAGCGATCGTAATAAGCTTTAAGCAAAAATTAAATGTTTTCGGCGCATTGGTTTGATCTAGTAATACTTCAAAACACTATTTGCAAATATTCACAATATTTTATCTCGACGTTTCGATCTGAATTTAGATCATTTTCAAGAGATTAATTTAACAACATTGTGTCTGTAATGAAACCAAAACATAATTATATTCTTTAATTATTTAAACTTATAAGGATTGAACACACGCGTTACATGTTGTAAGAATCATCGAGATAAAATATTGTGAATATTTGCAAATAGTGTTTTGAAGTATTACTAGATCGAACTATCGAACCAATGCGCCGAAAACATTTAATTTTTGCTCCTCGGTTAAAAGGTTACAGAAAATACGGAAGAGAGATCGATTTTTTGGAAAACCACAATACCCTTTCAGGATATCTGAAATATCGGATTTTCAAAGTCGGTAAACCGGGCTCGCCTCTTAATTACGCCGCGAAGGGGAAATGAGTTTTCACGTGATAGCCCGTCAAGTTTCCGGTTTTCCACCGAACCTGAAGTGTCGACGTACGCACGCCGTGCCGCGCCGCGACGCTTCCGGGTTACCTAGACGCATCCGGGGGTCGCAATTACGCCGGTCGCGAAACGCGGAACAACGATCGCCCCGGCGAAGTGCAATCGAGAAGAGAATTAATGAACGTCGTGCACCACTGACATAGAGTACAATCAATTAGTAAAGTTCCAATTAACGTAGGTTTTAGGTCATCCGGCGGCTGCCGACGCGTACAGAATCGACACGTCGCCGCTTCGACCCGGACCATTAGGATAAGTTCAACGTTTTCGCAAGTATCCCCCCCTCGCGCCTTTGTCCCTCGTAATAGCTACGCTTTCCTAACCGTCGTTGACTAGATCGATTCATTCGTTTGCTGTCGCGCGACTTACGCCATCGGCTCGATGTGCGATAAAACGTACTTTTCGAGACGACTACACAGCAGTGGCGCACCTAGGGGGGTGGTCATTGCCCCCCCCCCTAAGAAAAAGTAAATAGAAGATTGGAAAATTAGTTAAACCGTAGAACAGCTACTTCTAATGTACTGGGCCCAATTTACAGTAATGTCGCGATAGTTGTCGCAGGAACTGTTCTCTGGAGCGACAACTTCCAAGACAACTGCTCGTCTTTTGATTTATGACATAGAGAAGGACAGAATGATCGCGTGGTCGAGCGCGTCGCCGTCGCCTGCACAGTTTAATGCCAATTAAAAGTGCTTTATTCTCCATTATTTTTTAATGAGATTTTACTGGCTTGTTCCTGGCAAAATTCTGATTAAAACAAGACCAAACACGGTATAATTTAGCTCATCAGTGATGTCTTGAAAGTTGTCGGAGGGCTGTACACAAAAGTTGTCGTAGTGCCTACTAGTGAATTTTGTCAGGAATAAGCCAGTAAAATCTCATTAAAAAATAATGGAGAATAAAGCATTTTTAATTGGCATTACATAGTGCGAACACGCGGGCCTTTGATCTGTGCGGGCTCTTTCCCATACACTGTTATTTCTTGCAAATGAAACTTTCATCGTCGATTACACCACTAAATAAAATTGAAATTATATCGTGTTTGGTTTTGTTTTAATCAGAAAAATGCAAGGAATAAGGCAGTAAAATCTCATTAAAAAATAATGAAAATTAAGCAGTTTGAAAATTCGATTCATGGTGTCAATGTAGTGGTGTTCACACCGATATACCCGAGCCGACTTCAAACATCTCCGCCCTGCGGCCCGGCGCAGTGTTGACAACTGGTGGAATGGGTAGGCACTGCGACAATTATCGTGTACAGCTCCTGCGACAACTATCGCGACATTACTGTAGCTATGTAGCAGAAGTAGCACATGCTACAGGCCCCGCGCTTGGAGCAGAAAATGTTTAGCATGTAAAACTGTGTGAAAATAATCCTGGCTATCGTTAAACAATATTTCTGCAAAAAAACAGTCATTCTGGTCAACTTGGGCCCCCCAAAATTAAATCCTGAGTGCGCCACTGTTATACAGTAGTCTGGACGGTTCATCTAGCAGATCATTAAGATTTTAGCTCCGTTTGGAAATTGAAGGGTATAACAATGGTGATCGTTGGATTCTTTCCGACTTCAGCTACACTACTATGAAATCAAATATTGATTTTTTAAAAATTAAATGTGACCTTAATTTTTTATTGAATAACCTTTTTTTATAATTTTTTGTATTGAAATTTGTAGACCGTTAAGTGTTGGTTAACATTTCTTTGTCTCAGTATCGGAACTGCCTGGAAATTCATATTTAAGTTAGATTAGTTTAGAATGCACAATAATTCAATAAATCTTGCTAATTTAATTGTTTTATGGGTGATGAACGTTATCAATATTCACGGAATTATTTGTGACATTTGAAACAATAATAATTCCTGAAAAAGAACGAAAGTGGAAATAATTGCGGCATTATACAAGGAAAAGTATACTGAAAATATTTCAATTGGAAAACATGCGGAACTATTTGGAGCTCAAACGATATTCCATGTCAAAGGGAAATAATTTCGACAACTTTCATTAGTCCATTAAGAATTACTTATTTTATAAATGACGAACTGTAATCCTAAATTTGAGGTATGCATTTTCGAGGTAAGAGAATGCTCTTCGTTTAAAAAAATTCTTTAAAAGTATTAACACTAAACCTATCGAGCTGTAAACGCGATTAGATTTTTTTTGTTTACGAAAATGGCAACTATTTATTTAGATTTTGTGCAATTTTTATTACAATATGATAAAGAAATTTATCGAATCAATTTCCATTTGGACAACTTCATAATTTCAATAATTGTAAGATGAAAAAAACCGAGTATTTGTCCGGCAGTGGTAGGTTTAGTGTTAAATAGGTTCGGCAGGGTTCAGAAAAGAAAATGAGTAATTTTTTCGATCGAAAATCAAATTCTCAAAAGGGTCATTTTTAAATGGTTGTTTGTAATTTAAAATGTTACATTTAGAATTTAAAATGAGACAAGTCACTTTTTTATCAGATGAACTGCTAGATCGGCCACCCGGACCACAGTGCGACTTCGAAAAGAAGGAAATAATTCGGTTCGATAATTATACAAATACAAAGTCGAAAAATATCATCGACGCCCTGCATACAGAAGAGTCATGCAGTACCGGACACTAAGTTTGTATACTGTAATCGCAAAATAATTGGGCTACTCCCGCGAAAAATCGAATTTCGAGAACGTAATTTGTAGTATCAACGGTGCTTAACGAAAGGGAACAAATCATTTTCTAACATTTGACCATACAGACTACTAAATCGCAGGAATAAAGAAATGTGTAACTTGCATCGAACGCAAAATGACCACGAATTGAATGAGCTAGTATTTGAACAGTTGTCACGAAAAATTGGGAACTGTACGTTAAAAGTTTCACATATATTTCTTACGTTCATTCGTTTATCTAAGAATTAACGTTAAATCGTTGAACGTAAAAATGATTCCATGCGTGAAAATTGGATCGACAATAAAAATTTCATGAAAAATGAAAACGCGTAGCTAGTACAAAAAATATTTTACATATTTTAAACTACCGGACAGAAGTGTTATTTTCGCTCGGTTTACGGCGTGTGTAATTCAACATTACCAATGCAATTTTCGTAACACAAATTGTTTAAAAACTGGTGCTTGTTTCACTCTCCCACAGTCGCATGGAAATGTATACTTTCAGAGTGTGTGTTTCCACGAAGGATATTGTTGAAAGCGAAACAGTTTTCGAAAGCTTTTAATCATCGCAATACGTTGGACTGTTTGACGTTTAATCGTAGCTAACCGGGAATTAATCGAGCGTTGACAATATCAAAAATTTTAACAGAACTTGTAAAACCATGAGTTTCTCGTGTTCCCTATCGAGAACTATGCTTCCCAACTTCTCTTAACTTACACTTGCCAGTCTTCTTATCCTCGTTTAACGCGTACTATATCACTTTCGATCCAATCATTTCGGAAACCACGTTCCATTTCTGGAATATGAATTTTCCCGCGTCGATCAGGCAGGAGGTACTACGCAAAGAGTTTCACAAAGTTCGTTCGATTTTCGATCTCATCCTCGTCATCGTCGTCCATTTTTAAAACGGCACGTGCCTCAAATTCGTTTGTACGTCGGTTTCTGTACATAGATCACGTAGACGTTATAAATTTGTTCTAGTAGACTTACGTGGTCCTTGTGAAATGTTTAATTGGTAATCGTTCGCCAAAAAACTGTCGAAAAGGATCGAGATAGATCGATTACGAGCAACACCACCTAAATAATTAAAGCCAAACAACTTCGCTGTGACGTCATCGCGTTCACGATTTACTCGGAATAATAAGATTCACTCAAATAATATACATATTTATAAGCAATAATTTGATTTAGTTTATAATAACAAGAAAAAAAGAAAATATTCAATCGTTTCTAACTATTACAAAGTATCTATAAAAAAGAACCTGCTTTTATAATAAAATTATAATCTATATTACGTATAAATATCACACGAAAAGTACACAAGAAATTATAAACATATACTTCTACTATACAAAACGATGTTAACAAAAGCAAGGAACTCGTTTTAAGATAAATTTTAACATAAAATAGAATATCACAAAATTGAACATGAACATGTAGAACATAAATTTTTGGTTTCACAGAACCTTATTCGAACGGATACTTTTAAGTTAGAGTCGATCACAATGTACATTATATCGTGTTGATTTTCATCTAAATTTAAATGAAAATAAATAACATGTTCTTTTTTAATTATAAGATTCATAACACAGGCAAGGAACTCGTTTTAAGATCAATTTTAACATACAATAGAATATCACAAAATTGAACATGAACATGTAGAACACATTTGATTTCACAGAAACTTATTCGAACGGATACTTTTAAGTTAGAGTCGATCACAATGTACATTATATCGTGTTGATTTTCATCTAAATTTAAATGAAAATAAATAACATGCTCTTTTTTAATTATAAGATTCATAACACAGGCAAGGAACTCGTTTTAAGATAAATTTTAACATACAATAGAATATCACAAAATTGAACATGAACATGTAGAACATAAATTTTTGGTTTCACAGAACCTTATTCGAACGTATACTTTTAAGTTAGAGTCGATCACAATGTACATTATATCGTGTTGATTTTTATCTAAATTTAAATGAAAATAAATAACATGCTCTTTTTTAATTATAAGATTCCAATGAAAAAAATTTAAAAACATGCAATTTTTAATTATCACCAACAGATAATTTTCGATGACACTTGGGTACACAACACTTATTAACCATTTTTAACTAATAATAGCTATTTGCAATTGAAAAAACTAAAAATGTCATAAAATGTCGTTCATCAAATCAAAAGTGACAGCACGAAGCTGAACACCACCAGATGGTGTTGATGCTGAGCCTCTTGTTTTATGACGTCACAGGCTGAATTTTTCGGAGCTTTTCGGAATTTTGTTTGACTTTAATTATTTAGGTGGTGTTGTTACGAGGCGATATTGCATCTTGCAGAACGAACATCTTCTCTCGCTCTAATTCGATCGTGTCCACGCGGAGATGAAAGCCGATTAGAGGACAGTGTTGTTCGGTTTGATTTAGGTTTTTCAGGATGGAAAAATTGACACCAACGCGACGCGATCGTAGAGAGGCTTCGATTCAGCTCCTGAAAGGTTTTGGGATCGCGTCTTATCGAAATCTTAGCTCTTAGTTCGATGTAGTACTCGAGTTTCTGTTCTAAAGTTCCTAAAGACTCGTTCTAACTTAATTGTATATAACGTGTAGATGATAGATCGTACTTATTAGCGTGGTACACGTTAACGTCCTATCGTATATGTAGATACCGCGTAAGTAATTAACCGAGACGTCCAAAATCCAACGCGGATCCTGAAACGTAGCTGAAGTTACATAAGTAAAAGTGTCTTTCGTTTCTTTATTTTATTATCTGTTTTAATTTTATCACGAAGGTTCCCCTCGTGCTCGACCGTAGCTTAAACAAACGACTATTTATCCTCGCCGCGGCGCTTAACACTTTTGCGCTCACTCGAACATCCTTCGATTGCAGGGTTTAATTAATAACGACGCGGCGAAACTATTATCCGATGTAATATTGTTTAAAACGTTGGGCGTGACGCAAAACTGTTAAGTCGCGCGCCTTTTATGTTTTGTTACACGGTGTTCTTTCGCGGATACTTCGAGCACATCGATTCTTGACCAAATTCGAAGAAATTTATTTAAGAAATCTGTTGATTGACGCTTGTTCGTTTTTCAGTGATTCGAAATGTGATACGTATGTTTAATTCGATTCGATGAGATCATCGCTCTGCTCGAAGTATCAAGAAAGCCATATACACTACCGCGCAAATGTAATTGATCACTGATTTCAAAACGAAACGACACAACCTTAAGGGATATTAGTTTTATTTATCAATTTTACATACTGTAAGTGGTCAAATATTTTTTAGAAGTAGTGTATATCGATTACACGCTGAACGGACTTGAGGCTTTTAGCATCGCGAGCGCTCAAAATGGCGGGAAAACAGGCGAATCCATTACTGTGAAATTGTGTTGCGAGTCTTCGAATGATTTTACCCCCTGATCGTATTCAAAATAATTTCATATCGCATATTTAAATTTTGCCTTTTAATCTTGTTCGAAACATTTCACTACCGAAATGTATTTCATCACTATTAATCAGTATCAATCGTTAACTGGATTTAATAGAAAAAATGGTACGAAAGAAGCGATTGCAAAGTACACGCATCTTTGTGAAACGTGATAATCAGATAGCGGATCTTTATGCAAGATAACAATTTTCTAACGGAATAGAAATTTATTTTGTTTCTTAATATGCTTGATAGGTCGAAAATAAAATGAAATTATTCTAATATTTGTACTGTTTTAAATATACGTTGAATAGTTTTAACCGTTTCAAATTATACTCGCTCATTTTTGTCACAAATGCATAAAATTCACTGTCTAATACCACAAGTCGCGATAATGTAAATAATCAAGCTGTTCTCGTTATGCATCGTACCGAAAATTTACTTGTTTTGAAAATAATTTCACTGTTTCATCTGATTAAAAGTATTAAAGGAGGCATCGGCTCTAAGTCCAGGTTGACATGAATTAATTTATACAGGGTGTCTCAAAATAAGTATTTATTGAAATAGTTTTGCGATCGAAAAGAATTGATAATAGATAGATGGTTTCGGCGCACAGGTTCGATCAAATATAAACTAAATTTCCATGTTTTATAACAAATTTGCAAGTTGAAAATAAGTATAACTCCTGCAAATAGAAGGTTCCTTGGGTCATTTAAAGCGACATTTTCCTTTACAAAAATGGCGTCCGCAGCTTTGTTTAGGAGTTATTAACGAAAAACACGGACCAATCAGAACGCGGCTACAGCGGAATGATTCTGGTCCGTCCAATAGCGGCACCACGTTAAGCGGAACCTGTCGCCGAGTCGGACTCCGTTCGCTATAACCGGGCTCTGATTGGTCCGTGTTTTTCGGTAATAATTCCTAAACAAAACCGCGGACGCCATTTTTGTAAAGGAAAATGTCGCTTCAAATGACCCAAGGAACCTCCCATTTCCAGGAGTTACACTTATTTTGGGACACCCTGTATGTTGATGTTCGGTCCCTCGCTCCGAGCTCTGTACAATCTTCGTTTACTGGGACCACGAATATTTCTGTTGATACGATGACGATTCCATTATTCGTTTGTTGGAAAATTCTGTCGTTTTTCAGCCAACAATTTCTATTCAGGAAAGGAACGATAGTCACGTACACATGTGAACTACAAAGTGCAGAAAACGTCACAATTTTCCGAGAAACCCGACAATTGTACACACTTATTTTGGGACACCCCGTACAATAAATTAATTAAATTTAAAGTTCCACCTAGTCATCGAAGATCCGAAATGATTCGCTCGGTTCGAGTAAACGATTGCGAAAAATGTCGAAGACCTCCAACGTATGCTTTCATCTTGTACTAATTCGCCTTAGCTCCTCCTACAAGCCTGAAGACCGCTCGATACACCTATAGCAACGTACGTTTTCTTTTTAAGTTATGCGCGAGGGATGCGTGAACCCTTTCCGTCCACGAACGTTGTGACAGTTTATTTTGTTCTTTATTTTTTTTTCTTCTGTTTAGTTTAGGTTTACCTCGCGGCCGATCATCATCGGCGTGCTCGTTTGGCCAAGGTTCGACTTGTACTTTTGTAGCGTTCCCACGACAGTGTTGATCTTGGACTCGATTGTAAATAGAACGTACACGTAGCATATCGTTCATGCTTCTTGCCAGGTAGTGTCACGTTGCAATACACACACAGGACACAGACACATATCCGGTAGATTCTATTCCTAATTAGAGTTCCTGCTGACAAAACGGAGAGAAAAAAGAAAAAGGGTGTCTAGCAGACCCGTTGATCGACGGGCGAGATACATACTCTGTGAGCCTAGTTCTTTTTTCCACGGGAAATGGCAGCGAGCGAGAATCGATCTTCTCCGGAAAGTGCGAGAACCGACAGGAAACGATCGAGCAGATGCGGCGATCATCTCCTGGAAAGAACCGAAGGATCGACGGATATACATCTTCGGTCAGAAATTATACAGGAATTTGATCGTCATTGCGAGCTTGTGCTTTCGTTTCCCGTGTTTTCTTGACCTACTACTTTCTCCGTTAATTAGAGAGCTTCGACAACGTGTTCGTAACGAGGAAGACGAAAATGGCGACCAGTAGTATATCCCGTGCTGCTGTCAGACGTATTAACCTCCGACGAGTGAGGCGTTCCTTCTTCTGATTTTCCTTCATTTATCGTTTAGCGGGCGTTATTGACAGTATTAAAACAGTTACAAAGAGTTAGGTAACCCTATCGCGGCTTTATCACACGAGTCACCCCCGACAAACACATACATACACATATAAACAGACGAATACGCGCACGCACACAAACGAGACCACACGTACACGGTATGTAGACGCCTATTTAAACTACAAAAAGGCATATATATAGAGATATATATATATTATATATGTATAAATATATTTATATTTATAGACGTATGTACACGCAGGTTTATTACGGACGATAAAACACGATGATGCGTAATTGGCAAGCACTTTTACGAAGTACAAGACCGTTAGTAGAATTTTATTAGTACCAACCGGATGTGACGCGCGTGTTGGCGTGCGTGTTTGCGAGTTTCGAGTGTGTAATGAGAGTGCGTGAGTAGGTAAGGAAAGAAGCAGAGGAAGAGAGAGAAAATGGGAACAAGAACAGCCGTCAAACAGAAACGTTAAGAATACTTCCGCGGAACGGATCCCTCCGTCGCGAGGGTTTTCGTTTTGGGTTCTAGGGGAGAGACAAGCGTTGAGAATAGGGCGTCGCATGTACAATAATTAATAGGTACCTATACATAATAGAAATACGGACCCATAAACGATTAGCGCGACTAATTTTCGCAATTTTCCGGACTAAAGTTCCTTGGGGGTTATGCGTTTTTGGTAAGTGTCTCAAACCGAAGCCACCCCGATGTGATGACGGTGCTTTGTTTCTCTTTTTAATTAGAACTATTGATTTTTATCATTATCCTTGAGCGGCATAGTTATGTGTCTTAGGATTTATTTTGTTATTCTAACAATATTATTATTATTATTAATTATTATTATTATTAGTAATTATTATTATTATTATTAATTATTACTATTATTATTATTAATATTATTATTCACGACATACTATTATGTTTACTTATACATATATTATTAAAATATACGAATGCCTATTTTCAAATACGAACATAATTTCAGTGTATTGTTTTCTTTGTGTTTTCATTTTTTTCACCACTGGTACAATCAGTTACTAAAGACTGCATCGGAGATATTGTTGAAGTTTAATTGTTCACTGAAACCACGGTGGAATAGATCCGTTTTTTGTTTCTCGATTTTTAAAATTGCAGAAATGTTATTTAAAAATTAATGAATACCATCAGTCTTATCAGGCTAGACTTGGATCAGTATACTGCAGATCTGTATGGAAAACAAAAATTGGCTATCAATTGCATGAAACAGCAGACAGTGTTTAATTTTCTTATTTAAATGGAACTTTTATGAACTCGTTTTTTGTGATAATCTGCAGTCTACTTGTCATCAATGTTCATCGGTCGATCAATCTTTTCAAAATTCACGTGTGTGGACTTAAGTGACTGATTGTACACATCTCTGTCATGCAACGTAATTGAAACCTATCTTAATATCTCCTTTGGTCTCCTATTACGATGAATTCTTAGTCAATCAATATTATTTATGGAAATGTGATGTGCAAGACAGTAGCACATTCGTCAACTGAGAATAGTGCTTGCAAAATTATGTTTTTTCACTCTTTCATTAATACGAGTAATTTAATACTAAAATTAGACAGCGCATTTTAGACATTTGTGACAAAAATGTGTAGATCAAATGCAAAACAGTAAAAATTACTATGAGACGAAATAAATGTCTACGTGGCCACCATATCTTGCAATTGACGCAGATAATTTTAATTTTGCATAAAAATCCGTGGTCTGACGACGTTGATTTGACAAAGAAATTAGTTAATGTGTAAAACGGCCAACCATGGCTAATACAGCATTCAAGATGGTGAACGCTGACTCGTAAATTAATCGACTCGTTAATTACAAGCTGACTTTCATCTTGATTCAAGTTCCTTATTCAATATTTCTGTCTTGTTATAAATCTTTAAACTGTTACGTTCAAACGAAATGGTTTTCTACTCGGTACTTAGAACAGTAGTCGAAAGCTGAGTGTTTTCAGATAATTATACAAGATTAGAAACAATATTAACAGCTGATGGGAAAGAAACACAATTAACAGAAGGTAGCTCTGGAGAACGCTGCTGCATTGATTCCTTTGGTAGCTAATTAACAGTAACACATCGAGAACCAATGTTTACTCATCAGCTTCGTTTCACATCAATTAACTTATCAAAGTATTTATCGCTTAACAAAGATAACGTACAACATTCAAACGCGTTAATTTAATCGAAATATACTAACACGCGAATGAAAGTTCAATTAACAGTGTCACGTGTCTCAGTTCTTAAGATTGAATTCTATAATTAACAACGGTTAACGTCCAATCAATCGGTGTATTCATTTCAGTAAATACGACTTTTTATTTTTAATTACTCTCATATAGTACTTACAATTTCAAAACATTGAATTTAGTGTTTCAAAAAATGTCTATTTTAATTTATAAATCAAATTTATTTGTGTTGGAGGCATATACATGCATAGAGTTCTATGTAGACAGTTATGTAGGAAATGGTTTACAAGTAACTGAAGGTTTAACAGTGCTTTCTTTCATTTCTCCGCGACTCTGATGAAATTAAGGATATACTGGACCTATATAAAAACGCAACGAAATTTTTGAAAATTTGACAAGATATAATTCTTACTAAACTAATGCAATTACCAAAGTTTAAGCAACTTGAAGTTTGCACATTTTAACACGTCTTCTTATGGAGAATTCATAAAATTCCACTTCAAATCCTATTTAAACTTTGAAGAAACGCAACTAGAAACTCCAATTTCTTTTATATGTGTAGTAAAAATTATGTATTTAATCATGTTCAAAATTTATTAGGATTCACTAAACAGTTACAGACCAAAAAATTATAAACTGTTACAAAACTTCAAATTTGTCGTGTTGTCATCTCACTAGAAATAACTTTACCCAAATTTCACACGTGTATTTTTAATAATAACCATGACTATTGCTTTCTGAAGTATTTTTAATTTATTTAAACATTTATTTTTAACTTTTTATTGCGTAATTATGTATATTAAATATCACTAATTTATTTTCTTTAAATTCAAATCAGAGGGTACAATTATTCGCAAAAGTCACTTACAATTTTCTATAATATGAAGACAATTTGATTAAAAAATGAATATAACATTAAATTCACTAATTAAACGAAAGCTTTTTCAATTACTCTATTTTTTTCATGCAAAATATACAAGTGAATGGTTTTCATTCCTAATATATTGATGGATTTCGAATTTCTTTTACTTTTGTCTCCCATTGTAACTCCAGAACATCCTTAATGTCAACGTAATACAAATTCAAATTATGAACAACCGAAAGACATACCGAAGTTGTTCAAGCGTTTGGCATGATCAGTAGAAAGTTCAAAGCTGCGAATAACAATAGTGGAAAATGTTCGGTTAGGTTAACGAGCAACAGTTGAGTGCCACTGATACGCAACGTCGATTAATCGCATCGCAACCGGCGCGTATAGAAATGTTGCGGATATGGCACATTATTTTTTCCTCGAAGTGGCCGCAAATTTTTGCATGCAACCACGCAACATTACTTTCCCGGTATTTCGCGATTTTTTCTGCGACCCTTCAGAAATATTATTCCGCGTAATTCGCACGCGAGACAAGCTAGTTCCAGCGAATTTGTCTCTTTCCGGCATCTCTTTCGTGACGGATTCAAACGGAAACAGTGGCGAATGAAAAAATATCTGGAGCTTCGATCGGACTTCGTCTGTAATTAACAATTCGAACATATGCGTTAAGTTTGTTATCTCGTCGAGCATCCTTTGAGGAGCAACTCCAGACCGCGCATCGATTACATTATCAATTAATATTTAAAATGATTACTCGTTTTATCAGCTTGTCCCGTATGAGATATCCGATTTCAGAATGCAAATCTTATGAAACATTTTCATGAAGTAATCCTATCACAGTCCACAGGATTGTTGCACAAAACTTTCAAGTACGAAGCTAAATCCTTGATACCCTATCTTCAATTTTCATCGGAATGTCTAATTTTATTTTTTTATATATTGGGAAAAATAACATATTAATTGATTTTTATCATAATACAATCCAGAAAGTGCTTACTTTGATCAGTAATTAATTCAGAGTAATAGTTGCGTTTGATCAATGCTACTGTTAAAATTCGGACATTCGATACTCGCCAACCTGATAATCAACAGAATTTTATTCGATATACACGAATGAAAGTTTTGATTTCGTTTGGAACACGCGAAACAATTGACACAGAGCACTGTGTGTACTTTAATACTTCCTCCAGATCCATGAAAGCAGGTCAGAAAGTTACTTCGCAGCATTCAGCTACGGAAAAGTAGAAACTGTGCTAAATTCCTCACCGTCAGTGATGGGAATCAAGAACGTACGATGAAAATGTAAATCAGCTGTGGGAACATGCTATACGCCATCTTGGAGACCGTGAAAATGTACAAACTGCTCCTTTGCGTACGTCATATTTCGATCGAGAAAAACAAGCTGGCGCAATCTCGAATAACTGAAAGATTGAAACAATTCAAGAACGTTGATGCATTTTCAATTTGTTCAAACGAACCCTTAAGTGGATCTTCAAAATGCACTTTAAAAATGCAAATGATTCGATTAAATTATGTCTAATATACATCCGTAAAATCATATGTAACAGTTCATATCAAATCACTGATAGCTATATCATTGATTCAATTAAATTATATTTGATATTCATCTCTATCAAAACGTTAAACGCAAACGTCGCTAGATAGCGCAGTTTCATATCAATCCACGAATATCATTAACGGACTGCAGATCTTTATGCAAAATAAAAATTGTTTATATCAACCGCAACACGTAACAACTGAATACAAATTTCGTGCATGGTTTAATGACGTTCGTCAGCTTCAAGTAATCGTATATTCTCTGAAATCTTAAATGTCAAAGTTCAAGTGTCAATTATGAGATACAGAAGCTTAACAAATTTTTAACAATTTTAATCAATCGAAAATAACACATGAACGTTCTTAAATTGTTTTTTTACCGTTTTAAATTACTTCCACCTATTTTTGTGATAAATACATACAATTCACAGTCTAATCATTAATAATCAGACCGCGGTTCTTTATAAAAAATAAAAATCGTTTACATCAACTGCAACAAACATATAAGAACTGAATACAAATTTCGTTCATGCTTTAACGACGTTCATGAACTACAACTAATAAATCCATGCTCTAGAATTTGTTTAATCTGTCCACAGTTTAAAATTACATCTACTCGTTTCTGTAATAAACGAATTAAATCCGCAGTCTTAACAGTTACATATTAAACGACGATTAGTATAAATAATGGTCTACTTAGGGGTTCATTCAAACAATAAACTTCTGAACAGTCTCTGGCAAATCGAGATTTTAATTTCGCGCGGAGCTCCACAGTCTATTCGCCCGTTGACATGTCGAACTTGTTAGGCATTTGTTGGTCCCGCGTTTCTTAAGTAAATGATGCGGAAGCCCGAAAATTTTGCAGGACCATGCACATAATCAAGATTTGTTTTGTCGAAGATTGTATAACGAATGTCCAGCTACATCGGTTGATGTACTAAATTACAATAACTTCCCTATGAATAGAGAAGTTAAAAAACCTCATTCCATTAAAAAAAATGAAGTCGACCTTCGTATGTCCTTTACGCGTCCACCTACAAAAAAGGTACTAACATCAGATTAATGCACCCTCGAAATCATGCAAGTTCCATCTGATGCATCTCTTCCTAACACCAATAGTATATACATATATGTATATACATATACATATATTTATAGACTTCAAAAAGAGGAGGACGTCTCCAATGTACGATTAAAGATGATTATTTCATTAAGTAAAATTTGTTTCTTTATTAAATATACATGTATTAGGTTGAAGAACAAAATCCTCGGTCCCGCGGGATTGAAAATGGCGCGGGATTGCAATCCCTAGTTAGGCATCAATTACAACATATCCGAAGAGAAGTTGAACCGTTCGTTTTACAATTTCAAAACAGTAGCGTGAAGTAAGGGAAAGGTCGCGCGCGCGTCATCCGTGTACGCGGCTGTGTAACAGTTACTAACACCGAGTTGCACGTAACATGGAACACGCTTTCGCGTCGGTGTTCGCTTCGTCGAGGTTCCCGGTTGAAAATTCTCCGAATGTTCGGCGACGAGCAGAGTTTCCGCAGTTTGTCGGCCGATCGGAATCGTCCAGATCGATGGACGCGTCTCTTTCCTCGGTTTCCTCGGGCTCCTCGGTTCAGCGTTGAACACAGGCGGCGTGAACAAGGGAAAAAAAGAGAGAACACTTTGACGATTGCCCGCGCACTCGACTGACTGTAACATAAAGTAGGCTTTAATGATTAACGGGGAAAACGAGAGGAAGCGAAAAAAATGAACTGACACACACCTACACACCGACACGGAGAAAAAGAGCGAGAGAGCGAGGGATACTCGCGTTTACACTTGCACGATGCAGACACGGTGGCAGGAAGCGCGCGCACACACACACACGCACACACGTGAGAGGAAGAGAGCGAAAGAGAGAAAGAATGAGTGAGAGACATAAGTGGCATAAGCGTACTTACGTATAGTACTTTATCGCAAAACACATAGGCGATGCCTGTAGAGTTACAATTATGCGTAGGCGAGTTTAGAGGATACGCGCGCCCGGGAATCAACTGACTTGTACACACGTGGCACACACACGTGGCCGCGCGTTTCGCGCTGCCGTTCGAATCGATCACGCCTCACCCCCGTTACCAGTATCGCCGAGGCCGTCTTTTTCTTTCGAATCCTTCGACGAGACACTGTGCTTCAGCCTTCGTTCGTTTCCTCCATGGCGGAACCTTGAATCGAACGTCGAGCTCGTAACCGTTCGAGTGCCACCTTCGCGAAAATCACCGAGGTAACATAAGCTATCACGCTTCCTCCGTTTCGCGTCGATAATTAGCTGCTAATCAGGACATTTTCTGAATTCAACTGAGACACTAACCCCTTCGCAGACGAATCATGTGGAGAACTCTTGGAAGTTCTAGGCCGGAGTCATCTCTGACGCGCACCGGTATTTTACTATTAGCGTTCATTCCGTTTCACGCGTCAATTAATGTGCACAGCTTCACATCGAATTTCAAATTTTTTGAAATTCCCGCTAACAACCGCTGATTCGTCGACTTCGCATCAAACGCTTCACTTCTGAGCTGTGGTCACTGATATACAGGGTGTCCCAAAACTACCCTAGGAACCGAAAATTGGAGGTTCCTTGAGTCACTTGAAGCGACATTTTCCTTTACAAAAATGGTGTCCGTGGCTTCGTTTATGGTAGGAGTTATTAACAAAAAACACGGTTCAATCAGAGCGTGGCTACAGCGGATTGATTCTGAGTCGACTTGTCGCAGAGTCGGACTCCGTTCGCTATAGCTGCGCTCTGATTGGTCCGTGTTTTTCGTTAATAACTCCTAAACAAAGCCGCGGACGCCATTTTCGCAGAGGAAACTGCCGCTTCAAATGACCCAAGGAACCTCCCATTTTCGGCTCCTAGGGTAGTTTTGGGACACCCTGTATATACTATGGATACGGTATTGCCATAAGCCAACCGTACAGCGATTGATACAAATTGAAGAAGGACTTTAGACGCCACCGCCCCCATCGAAAACCAAATGTACTGCAGTAAATGGCGTTTCTAATCTTTAATAGTTTTCTATATACAGGGTGTTCAGGCTATTACTAGCCAGCATTTTTTGTGTAAATAGTAAATATTAGAAAAAAATGATGGAGGAAAAAGTATTACTGTTTTTTATGTGCAACACAATGACATATGCATTTTTGTTTTATTTACATTATTTTGATAGAACTGAAGGTGACCTTCAATTTTTTAAATGGAATTAAAAAGTACTAACCTATGTATGTCGAAAAGTTAATCGTTCAGAAGATATTTCAATATAAAAAACATAAAATACCATTACTGTCGTACTACACTAGTAAGTAAACGCTAACGTCTTAGTACGGTAGTAATGATATTTTTATATTTTTTACATTGAAATATCTACTGAACGACTAACTTTTCGACATGCATAGGTTAGTACTTTTTTATTACGAATGTCCAGCTGCATCGATTGACGTATTAAAAAATACCTCATTCCATTTAAAAAATTGAAGGTCACCTTCAGTTCTATCAAAATAATGTAAATAAAACAAAAATGCATATGTCATTGTGTTGCACATAAAAAATAGTAATACTTTTTCTTCCATCATTTTTTTCTAATATTTACTATTTACACAAAAAATGCTGGCTAGTAATAGCCTGAACACCCTGTATATCATATATTATAATGTTTGATTCTGATTTATTTACATTTAAATTTCAAATGTAGTTGAATGTTAATTTCCTTCAGCTACCACAACAATGTTGAGGTATTATACTGTGTAGTCATGTGATTGAGACGAACTATATTGAGGTTTGAATTTACCGCCTAATATGGATTGAGCAAACATAGACCACTTGCTTCTAATTGGTCAAATTTCAATTCTCTATCCGTTAGTATGCATTGTTTACTGTATAACCTTTAACAAGGATTTAGTACATTATCTACCAGCATGGAAGTAACACATTATTCATAAAAGATAAATTTCTTTCCTATATAACATGTAAGAAAAATAAGTTCATTTTTCGAGTTCAAAACTTTGTTTTTTCCTTTTCTTTTAAAGTACGGTTATTTTTGCAATGTTACACTTTGTTTCAGACGCAAAAATCTCTTGAAAATGATTCTCATCAGGATCGAAACGTCGAAATTTCAATTTGCAAATTTGTTATAAAACATGGAAATTTAGTTTATATTTGATCGAACCTGTGCGCCGAAACCATCTATCTATTATAAATGGCGGGAAGCTTGAAAAGTATGGTTTATAAGAACAAAGTGAATTGAGTAATGATTAATGAAGTTCGCAAAAAGTGGATTTGAACATTCGTGTGGCGTCGGCGCACTGATATTATTACAGTGGTGCGTCTGCGTAATCGCGAGGCGAAGGGAAGTACCATTGGTTTTCGATAGCGGCGCATCATGCCAATGCTAGCAATGGCGATTTTGAATTGGTTTCGAGGATCTCCTATCCATCTGTTTATATCAGTGACTGTGGTAGCTGATGCGATGTTGATGCGCGAGAAGTGGCGGGGATCTAGAGAATTCTGAGCGTTCTGATGCAGTTCTGATGCGCGCATTGAATGCAACGGAACGCTTCTCTGTGCGATGCATGCGCTTGAAGCGTGAAACGGAATGAACCCTTAGTTTTACTCCGATATAAGTCGACGGCTCGGGACCGCCCTTCGTCCTATTTCAAATGTAGCGGCGAACTTTATCGGAATAAAACTGTACACGTGGTCGCTCCAGCTCACCCCCACTGTGACGGGTCACGAACGACTCCAGCATAGCATTCGGAGGGTTAATACGTTGACTGCCGATAAATCACCTCCCAAAAATCCCTCGAGTCATTTATTAATTTGAAGGTGAATCCTTTGGAAGTCTGGTCCAAGTAACTATAATCAGTTGAGAAAATTAATGGGAAAAATTAATTTTTAAAAATTAACCCTTAGCAATCGAGTGACGCCTCTGAGGTGTCACTAAAAGTTGCTGTACTATTATTTAAAATATTGTTTACATTATTCAATATGTTGGTATGTAATTACTAAGCATTTAAGTATTGTATGAGGTATTGTATCAATTTTGTGTCGACCAAATTTAAAAAATCATGGAGAATGGAAATATTCTGGGTCAGAAGAAACGTTTGATTTTCGAGTTAAGAACTGTGTCAGCTACAAACGATGCGGCGGTGAACGTGTTAACTTGTTTCTTAGCATGGTAAGATATTTGCTAACCCTCTATATCCCGAATTTTTGATCGACAGCGAACAGAAGAAGCGATCACAATGCGTGGCACTCGACGAGTTAAAGATGTACATATTTGCGAATCACCTTTAAGGATATCTTTGAATGCAGTTGTACGTCGCAAATCCTTCTGTCGTGAATTGAACAGCATCAATCCGTTTCGAAACTTTGACAACCAACGTAACGCAATACCTAAGCAAGTATCGCATTATACAGTTGGTGTAGTTCTGATGAAACAGTTTCTAATACAAATTGCAAATTTTGTATAAGAAGTGTGGCAGTCAAAATATTTTTAAGGATTGAATTCGTGAAATATATGTCTCTTGTCGAAGAATTACATTCGACAGTCTTTGGTTGTGTAATTTCAAGTACATTGCTCCAAACAATCTTACTTTTGGACAAGTTAATTATGCATTATAATGATTGGCAAGTTAATTATAAAAGAGATTGGAAATAAATAAATACAATATCCACAAATGTTTCGCCAGTGTACAATACTCTTGAGCGATGTTTTTAGTCAAATTAATTGAGACAGTTTGAATGCGATTAAAATCTACTTAATTTGAAAATATTCGAGATTTAGATACTGATTTCGAAACAGACTCGAAGTATAATAACTTGGGGCACTTCGATCTTGAAAAACCAAAGGCTGTCTGTACTTCGATGATATGTTTGTTACTTGTTAAACCGGTTAAAGTTAAAAATTAATGCGTCCGTTGTTATGTTGAACAATAGTAACCAATTCCGAGACAAAATTGCAATTCGTTGAAGCGGGGACACTGAAATACATGAGACTCCTGTTTGTTGAACTATTTCAAATTGTATTCTAGGGATTCTTGATTGAAATTCAACAATCGTTTGCGGTACAACAGTGAAACAAAAATATCGGTATTCGCGGTGTTTATTACGAGCGTTATATCGTTCGGCGTGGATGCTGCTTCTTTTAAATGGTAACTCGTAAAAACGAATAACAAATAGGAATGGAAACCAATAAACAACTCGAACGAAATATAAGGTAAAATTGTCTACTAGGAGAACGCATTTTAACAATAAATTTGATTAAATTTAATTAAAATTCGATACATGTTCTAAAAGTAAGATGAAAAGAGACTCGACATTTTCATGATAAAAACGAAAATTATGCAAATACTGTTCTTGGTACTTTATTTTCTTGTTTAGCGGAATACTCATTTACCTAAGATAAACAAATGTTACTTAACTGCAACAAACTAGAGTTAAAAGAAATTTATTTTCTTTGTTATCATACTAAATTGGCCAAAAAGTCTTTTCGCAAGTTCTACTTCATTGAATTGAAATCACTAAAACATGGACACTGTTCAGTTATTTGGAGTACCATTCAAATCATGTTTGTAGTAATTGATAACATCAATTTCTATTCGTCTAACAACAATTTACGATCGCGAAAAATATTCCTTACTGTTTATATTAAATTGGCCAAAAAGTCTTTTCGCAAGTTCTACTTCATTGAATTGAAATTACTAAAATATGAACACTGTTCAGTTATTTGTAGTACCATTCAAATCATGTTTGTAGTAATTGATAACATCAATTTCTATTTGTCTAACAACAATTTACGATCGCGAAAAATAATCCTTACTGTTTATTCTATTCGAGAACTGTCTGACTAATAAATTGCAATAGCAACGTCTCTATTTTATTTTAATATTTATTCCTGCAGATAATGCCATCGATCGAAAAGAAAAATGCAAAGATTTCGTGGCCAAACCAATAGTAGGTTGAAAATAATGGTATGTAAAAATTCTTCTAATGTTCGTTTGTTTTAAATCATACCTAGTGATTTGTATCGTTAGTTTATTTTCCATCGATGCGTATTCGAACAAGGTTTAATCTGAAGTCTTAAGATTAAATAATGAATCGAGTGATTTCATCGTCCATGTATTATACAACGAGCAGAACAGACGGACAATTTGCAAAAGATCTCAAGAATTTTGTGACAGAGACCTGAGGTCTCGTATTAGACTACTTTACCTTATCCGAACAAAAGCGATTTCGGTCAGCGTTCGAAAATCTCGGCGAGAGAATCGATTATCTCGATATTCTGGCGAATGAGATAGCCGGGAATCAGTGTCCCCTCGAAGAAATGAATGTTCTCGTCGAACGTGGTGGGATGTTCCCACCGAAAAATTAATTTCCGGATTATTTGATTTCTATCCGACAATTAAAAACGGCTCTCGGTGCCTCATGATCCCAGTCGCGACGTCTAGAGCGCGTAATCGTGCGTCGATCGCGTTCGTGATCGAGGGATCCAGAGGCAAAAACGGGGACGCAGCGATTCGAGCGGCGGCGACTCGTTCGCGTCGCCGTTTCGCGCGTGCTCGCCGCCGTTGGAATTACCACGTTTACACGGGGCTATATTGAAATTTGTGTAAATCGAACGTTCCCATATCAGTTGTAGTCCATATCAATGCGCGCCGGAGAGAATGGCCGCCCGGTTTAAAACAGCGAAGAAGCGAGATCGCGGGGAATCCCGCGGACGTACACGCGAGAAAGAACACCTCGCGTACTCGTTCGAAGTCCGCGAAGTCCAGATCGATGAACCGAGGTGCTCTTCTAATGGTTCAACCTTGGTCGAGACTTTCCTAAAGAATCGAAGACATTCTCGAAACGAGATGTTCGTCCTCGATACAGAAGAACACACTTCCTTATTGAATCAGAAGAATTACCGCGGCCGATCGAATCGGAGCTGATAATACGGAAATTGTTAATGTTATCCGAAGCATTGCTAAACGTGTATTCGCAATTTGCAAGCATGCTTCATTGGAGAACGATGAGAACTATCGGGTAGAGTCGTCGAATGGCTTCAAGAGTTCGATCGTCCGCCGTATGTTGCACACGTTATTTTTATAGGTCCATATCGATGTGGTAGAATCGAAAACCGCGAGAAGCCAGCGGCACTTCGTTTCACCGATCGGAAAGCGTTTTGTTTTTCACGCTTGCGAAATATTTCATTTTTTTCTTCTTTTTTGAACGGCGCATTCCCTCTCTCGAGGGAAACTACTCAGCCCCGGGAGTCGAGGGGCGACTTCCTTGTTGCGTGATCGATGCAAAACCCCTTTTGTTCCCTCTTTGTTCCACGGGATTCTCCTTCTGGTTCGCGTTTATTAAGGGCTGAGGGCGGTCATGCTCGTTGGCGCCTGTTCTCCCCGCCCTTTTGTACGTTTCGAGTGGCGCCGCATTGTTGGGGAGCGAGTACGTACGCAGAGCGGAGACACGAAAACCAGGTCAGGGGCTGAGAGATCCACGCTTAACGCGTAAAATTGAAATTATCGAGCAATTTCGACGGTCGGATGATACATATATACAAGCCGCTGCGGCCGAGAACACGCCACGCGGCCTCGAATCGTACTATCGATTAAATCGCAACACCGACGCGACTTCCTACTTCCGCCATCCTATGTATTCTCTGGAACACTTCATTTTTTTCAACTCTACACGATTATTCCTGATAAATGTCGGCCCACTGTTCTACACGGCGATTTACACGCGCCGCACACTGGAGAGATTCAATTCACCGAAGAATTGCTATCAGGAATTTCTTGAGGTCCTGCATTGCAAATCGGAAGTAACAATTACACAATGTGAAATATACAATTTAAAGCCAAACGTTCATTTGCATTAGAAGGGAAACAACATGGAGGATTAATCACGAATATTAATTTATAAAAAAATTGGTATTTTTATTTTCTTGAGGACCTGCATTGCAAATCGGAAGTAACACTTACACAATGTGAAATATAGAATTGAAAGCCAAACGTTAATTTGCATTAGAAGGGAACGATTACGGAGCACCAACCAGAGAGTATTAATAGCTACAAAAAAATTGGTATTTAGACTTTTTTGAGGTCCTGCATTACACATCAGAAGTAAAAATCACGCAATGTGAAATATAGAATTGAAAGCCAAACGTTAATTTGCATTAGAACTGAAACAACACGGAGAATTAATCAAAGTATTAATTTACTTAAAAAATTGGTATTTTTATTTTCTTGAGGTCCTGCATTGTAAATTGAAAGTAAGAATTATGCAATGTGAAATATAGAATTGAAAGCGAAACGTTAATTTGCATTAGAACTGAAACAACACGGAGAATTAATCAAAGTCTTAATTTACTTAAAAAATTGGTATTTTTATTTTCTTGAGGTCCTGCATTGTAAATTGAAAGTAAGAATTACGCAATGTGAAACATAGAATTGAAAGCCAAACGTTAATTTGCATTAGAAGGGAACGATTACGGAGCACCAATCAGAGAGTATTAATAGCTACAAAAAATTGGTATTTTGACTTTCTTGAGGTACTGCATTACACATCAGAAAAGAAAATTGTTAAACACGAAATATCTAATTGAATGTGAAACGGTAATTTATAGTGACTCCCGTTAATATTCGGACGCTATAAAAAAACAATAGCTGTTTCAACATTGAACTATACGATTTGAATATTTCTAGGAAACTAGAGCAAATAGTTTGCTATAGGATGTGAGAAAAAATTTTTTCAAAAATTGCAATTGATCAGAATTGTAGAAAAAATACTAAAAGTTGAATTTTACAACTTTTTATGTGGATCTATATTGAAAATTTAAAAAAAACGTTTTATAGTTCAAGTTGTATTGCACAATATTTAAAAAGTTATCTTTTTAAGAGTGCCCGAATATTAGTGGGAATCACTGTATGCAGTTTCGTCATACATGCATACAATCCACAGTCTAATAATTATAATACAGTTTGAATTTGTGCAAAGATAGTTTCAAATTTCTGAGATAGCGTATATTGTGTGAAATCTTTTTACACAAGATTTATTCTATATGTGTGTCAAATTCGTATGCAGAATTTATACTTCAGTTTATTCCTTAGCATATTTTGCTTATAGGAGCGGCGAATTAGAAGTGAAGCAAAACACTGTTCTCAATTTTATGAAAATTAAACCATAACTCAACATTCAATTTTGCTTACTAATCAGCAACAACTTTTCGGAGTACATGATAATATTACATACATATATTTCCTTAATACTAAACCTATCGAGCCTTAAACGTAACTTTTACATGTTCTCTTATATAAAAATGACAACATTGATTATGTTTAGACTTTGTCAATTCTTCAATCAATTCTTCTAAAATCATTTTTATTTCAATAAATGTAAAATAATAAATCTCGAACCGGTCATTTTGACCGGTGATGGTAGGTTTAGTGTTACACACGGTTCACACACGGTTGATTACTTAAATTTGCTGGTAGAAATCACAAATAAAAATGAAATGTTTTAGATTCCGGAATGAGAATGTAATTACCGAATTAGATTGCCCTCCGCGACGATTGAAATTTTCATTTCAAATTGGTTGTAACGATTCCCATAGATATTAACTCTTTGAGTCGAAACGTTAATTAATGGGAGATTCCAATTTATGAAATGTGATATCATTACGCGCGCGCAGAAATGTATGTGGTTTTACTTGTTAATGCACATATGCATATACATGTACATATGTATATGTATATATTATTACGTATTAATTAATAATATCTTCTAAATGAAATTGGAAACTGTAGCAAGAACTAGTCGCCGTAGCCGAAGTGCTCTGGCAACGTTTCAAACTTCTGTTGCAAAGCAGCGCGTGATTCATTAATTACAAAATCGGAAACCACGGCACCGTAACTAATTTTGATCAATTTTATTAATGCATCCCCGCGATTTTCCCTTGTCGGGAAAAGAACCTGATTTATTTCACGTTTAACTTCCGTTTACTCTAATTTCATCATATACAATCTCGCGATGGAACAATGTTTGTCGTCGAATGAAATTTTCACTTCGATTTAATAGAAATACCTCACCGCACCGGTGCTCCTTCAAATTATTAATCGACTATGCTTGCGATCGATCCTTTTTTTACCACTTGCTTGCCTCACGACCCAGAATTTCAGCACGTTTCATTACTTCATCATATTATACAGATCAAAAGATTAGAATTAACTATTCTAAATCTTCATTTTCCAAACTCGATAAATTGCTCCAAAATAATCACCTGAAATTGATAAACTCCTAACACATTCGAAATTCCACCAACGACGGCCATATATTGATCGCAGAATCCGTTAGTATAACAAGTTAATATAATTTTTATTAAGTACCAACGTAACGAGACGATGAAAACTGTGTTTCCACATTCGCGGTAAATCCGCAATAAAGAATTTTTCACTAAAGAGATGATTGCTAGAGATGGTCAATATCTTTTAAAAATTTTTTTTTAGTTCTTACCACATTGAATAATAAAACTTGCGGTGAACTCGTATTTATAATTCCGGGTGTCAGAAATCTTAATTTTGATCAATCTTCCGACAAACAAATATCCGACCAAAGCTTCATTTTTAATATAATTTATAACCATACAGATTGTCCCTCTCTCCTCATGCAAATCAACTTTTACGCACCTGAACGTGCTTTAGGATCTCGAACAGGTTTCCAAACCCTTGAAGCCAGATCTACCTATGGATTATCAATCCAATAAATCGTATTATTGTTGACTCAAGCACTGTGTATAATCGTATTGATTTTTTCATTGAGTCTTTGCAGAATTATAGGATAATATCATATAGTTGGTAACATTAGTTTTTGTGCAGGTCCCTTCTATGTTATTATAAGAGTAGTCCTTTAAAATTTTTTCTTTTTTTCTCTATTGTAAACATTTATGCATAGGGCTTCGGTCCGTTCATAATAAATAAATAATAATTAATCGATAGAGATCTCGGGGCAGAAAATGGCGGAGGGGTGTGTATCGGATCTAAACAATGTGTTCCTATGATTAGGCGTCGAGGCGCCCGTCTCTTCGGCCCCTGGCGCTGGCTTGGATGAACCGTCGCTGTTAAAATGGGGAGAGAACCGCGCGAGACAGAACAATAGCGAATAGCTAAGGTTAAGTACATATAAGCGTTACGTTTTAAAGGAGGCGAGAGAAGCATTGCTCGGCTAGGTAGTCGCGCCGATAACAAGGTAGTTTGCTCATGGAAGAGAAGATCATCGGCTGATCTGAGGGTCCGGGTCGAATCGACGAAGACGCGATCGATACCTCGACAGGTGAGTCTCAGCAGGCTCGATATATTTTAGACTTTAAATAGGAGACTGACTGAGAGACACGGGGAAAGGGGTACTCGTATCAGAGCCGGGATCGCTGGGACCATCTGTCGATCGTTCGATCCGAATGTTATTCCATGCTGACGAAACAATTGCGGTTATTTAGTTTCCTCGAACGATGGTTGTTGACGCGAAACATTGTTTTCGCTGGGTGCTTCGCGAAAAGTGCGAAACGAGACCGACGACGTTGTTGATTTATTCAACCCCTTAACCTGCGATTTCGATTCGAACATTTCCGGCCGAAATCGTATACAAGCTCGCGCAGCCTTCGAGCCATGCGTACGACTTGTTCCGTAGTAGATGATCGGGCCAAACGTGAATATTACGGGCATAGTCCGTAGTAGATTATCGGACCCATTGAAAGACAAGAACAGGCATGGGACACCCGTTTGGAGCCGGGAGTTATACGGAAAGTAGGTCCCCGGAAGTCCATTTATCGGGACAATGAAGATAGAGGGGCGGCCCATTCGCTGTCCCGGGAGGTGGATGTTTTAAACTCTACCACGTTTTTTAACAAAAAAAAAGAAGATGATCGGACCCATAATATTTACGTTTGGCCCTATCATCTACTACGGACTATACCCATAATATTTACATTTGGCCCGATCATCTACTACGGTTTATGCCCATAATATTGACGTTTGGCCCGATCATCTACTACGGGCTATGCCCATAATATTTACGTTTGGCCCGATCATCTACTACGGGCTATGCCCATAATATTTACGTTTGGTCCGATCATCTACTACGGGCTACGCCCGTAATATTTACGTTTGACCTGATCATCTACTACGGGCTAAGCTTGTAATATTTACGTTTGACCTGATCATCTACTACGGGCTAAGCTTGTAATATTTACGTTTGGCCCGATCATCTACTACGGTTTATGCCCATAATATTTACGTTTGGCCCGATCATCTACTACGGGCTAAGCCTGTAATATTTACGTTTGGCCCGATCATCTACTACGGGCACAGTTCGTATTAATAGGTTAAGGGGTTAATCATTCGCGCGGAAGTCAGCAAGGCTGGCAGGATGTCGTCTGTTTCTTCGGTTATTATAGCTGTGCGAGCACTAGAAAAATGTACGTCGGAAATTATAGTCGGATCGGGCTCCTGAAAATGTCTAACGTTCGTTAAAAAAGTAAAAGATTGTGTGCTCGTAAAAAATTGGGATCCTTGACTATCTCGACTGCAGCTTCCGGTACCCGAACTAAAACTTCGAGTACCCGAACCTTGGTTCGGCTTTTGATGGTTCTGGTCGGATCGGAACCCGAAAATATGACATTCGGGTACCCTGATATCTATGAATATTTATAAGCTTTCAGTTTCCGAGTGGATTCTGACCCGATTTTGAGTATCACGAATTTTCGGGTGCCCGCACGGTGCTGGCAATTAGTAGCGGTTAAGAGGGAGTTAGTTTTGAAACGTTTGAACGCTGCTACCATTGTGTTTGGTTTTTCGCTTGGATACGAATGGATCGTTTTGGGTGCGAAGTATAATGCACAAATTGGAACGGGTTGGAGCCGGCGGCCCCGCTGAACTCTGTCAACACCGTTCCCGAATACGAATGCATTATTCGCGGCGATCGCACGACCGTAATATCGCGAATCACGACAATTAATATTGCAAAGTGCGCGTTCCAACTCGGCAATACAGCCGACGAAGTAATACGGACAATATGGTTGAAAAAACTTGATCCCGCGAACCGCGCGCGGGAGCCTTGTAATTTTTATGCGGTCGCGTAACCTCTGTCGAAAACAAGAATGTTAAAAGCACGCATCGCGAACGAACCTAAGCTCCAGAATGCTCCATCGGATGCTGTACGATATTAATTTTCGAAGGACAGCAGAGGGGAATGATACCGGCTGAACGAAATGTGATTTATTAGATGACGTATTTTATTGAGAAATTTTATTTAGAGGATTTCAAGGACAGCGTAGTTAATTGTTAATACTTGGTGCTCAACAATCGCGATCGTTCGTCTGTGCAAGCAGATCTGCTCCACACTTGTTTAACCCTCTTGCGTGTATCTCGTTGATTTTACCTTACGCACGTATGCGCCGATCTCTTCTGGGAAAATGTTATCATATCAGATTGTCCCGAAAGTTTCTTTCGCTACGTGCACATTCCATATTGCTAGATAACATCGGCATGCACAAACAACGCAATCTTCTGTTCGTTAATGGTTTATTATTCGTTAAAACTTCTGCTTTTTTAACCATTAACTGGTCGCATGGGGTCTACTTGATTATTTTATATGCTATTATTGTACAGTTATATGTTATTTTAAATAGTATTCATACTTCATGTAATGCTCACCAATGATGTTTCCTTCGAATTCATCATGAAATCTACTTAGTTTTAAAAATTTTCATTCGCTGTTAAAATTATTTGTGAACAGGCAGAAAAGACCTCACAGACATTGGTTTCCCAAGACCCCATGCGCCCACTAATGTAATTTATACACGCGCCCAGTTAAGGGTTAACCTTGCCATATTGGTTTTCTTAAAAACTATGAATTTGCATCTAGCACATCAATCAAGACCGAAACGAACTTTTGGGACAATCTAATATACAGGGTGTCCCAAAATAAGCGTAACTCTCGGAAATGGGAGGTTCCTTGGGTCATTTTAAGCGACATTTTCCTTTACAAAAATCGCGTCAGCGGGTTTGTTCATGAGTTATTCACGAAAAACACGGACCAATCAGAGCGTGGCTACAGCGGATTGATTCTAGTTCGGCCAATAGCAGCACCACGTTAAGCGGAAGTCGGACACCGTTCGCTATAGCCGGGCTCTGATTGGTCCATGTTTTTCGATAATAACTCCTAAACAAAGCCGCGGACACCATTTCTGTAAAGGAAAATGTCGCTTCAAATGACCCAAGGAACCTCCCATTTCCGGGAGTTACACTTATTTTGAGACACCCTGTATGTTGATGTTCGGTCCCTCGCTCCGAGCTCTGTACAATCTTCGTTTACTGGGACCACGAATATTTCTGTTGATACGATGACGATTCCATTATCAGTTTGTTGGAAAATTCTGTCGTTTTTCAGCCAACAATTTTTAGTAAGGAAGGGAACGATAGCCACATACACATGTGAACTACAAAGTACAGAAAACGTCACAATTTTCCGAGAAACCCGACAATTGTATACGTTCTTTTGTTCGGAGGGAAGGGTGTCTCGTCTGCTCGGTGCCAAGGGGTAGGCACAGAATCTGTCACGGTGCATATTACACAATATATATATATATATATATATATATATATATATATATATATATATATATATATATATATATATTTGTTACGAGTAGCGATTACCAAAGGAATTATTTTCCAGCGAGTCTCTTCCGGCGGTGGTTGAAGCAGGCGACGCTCCCTTCGTTCCCGGGTGAGGGTCAAACGAGTGGCGCGATTGTAAATGAAAACGAACTCGATGCCGGACAAGGATCGTCGGGAAGTTGCTCGACATCTTCTCTTCTATAATAAAAAAAGAAAAAAAGAAAAATCGCGTTCGGTGACGATCGGCGGGTCATAGATATAGGATGCGTAGGCAGTTAATTGAGTTAGAAACGTGAGAGCCGTTCGGGTAGAGAAGGGAAGTGAGGGAGAGGAAAAATATTTAAAAAACGAGTAAGTAATATCAGTTCACACGGGAGAACCTACTATGCAATGAATCCAATAGCAATAATTGTATAAACAAAGAGCGAAAAAAAGAAAGCAAGAGAGAGGGAGAATGTGTGAGTGAGAGAAAGAGTGAGGGAGAGAGAGTGAGAGTGTGTGTACGTGTGTGTGTATGTAAGAGAGAGAGAGAGAGAGAAAGGGTATAGAAAAGAAGCGTATGGAAAGAGAACGAAAGACTTTGTTGAGGCGGTGAATGTATGAACGGAGTATAGGGGATGATGGAAAATATGAAAACCTCGCGGAGACGTTGGAATGACATCTTGCTGCATATATTATACAATTATATCGTTTTTTGTGAAAGGAAAGAGAGAGCGAGAGAGAGAATGAGAGAATAATAACCGGGAAAACTTGACACCATTTCTTCGGCTCCGCTAATCACGCTACACTTTAAATAAATGAATAAAAATATATATATATATGAAAAAGTATATATATATATTATATATATTATATGTCAAGAGATATTTATACTAGTATTTTAATAGTTTAGTACATAATGCAATATTTATATATATGTATACATATTATATAAATATCTATGTATATGTATATATATATATTATACAGAGAGAAAGAGAATGAAAGAGAGAACGCGAGTGTACTATACAAACAATAAAAAAGGGAAACGAGGAGAAAGGCGAGGCTCTGTAAATACATACAACACACATAGAGATATTATTCTATGATATATATATTATATATATTATATACATACATTGACTATGCTAGTGATACATTAACATAGAATTATTGTATACATCGGCGTATCGACATAGACGAACATTGTGAATAGGAAGAAAACTAACGTAACTAAAAAAAATTACCTATAGGTATGAGTATATCTAAGCTAAGTGGATAACAAAAAAATAAATAAATAAATAAATAAACTTCATTATATTATATTATATATATGACGCTAGTGCATATACGTATAAATATATATAATATACATATAATGTATTCACATAGAACACACGTAAATGATGCATAGGCATTAAACTACGGGGACACATAATCATAATTATTGACATTATGATATAACGTTTTAGGATCAGAGAATTGTGAAACAAGAGAGAAACGATGAAAAAAAAAGAAACGAGAGACAACCTAGCGCAATGAAAGACATGTTGACGAACATTTTTAGGTAGATACTATAATACTTTATTGTTTGTACATTGGGCACGAATGCTCTATTATTTTACTGTGATCCGTGTTTTTGTACGATTTTCGAAGTCACGCCGCACATGCAGGGCCGACGTTAGCGGACACGAGTACACAGACATACACGAACACACGGCTACACATAATAGGTATACAAACGCGCGCGATTCCGGTTTGAAAGTCGCGCTACGACAGTCATATTGGGTCGTATGCATAAAAATAAGTAAATGCTTGAAGCGTTTAGAAAATATTCGATTTCTTGTGCATAATCTTTCGCCGGTACTAGGTCTCTGAGTGAGGTCAATACAGCAATACAATATTGCTTAAGGGCGTAGGGTAATCACGTGACCATGGTTTTTTTCATTGTGACCAACCCCCGCGCGAAGAACCAATTTGGCAACAGTGATGAACATACATTTCAGATCTTTTTCAATCATTACCTTCATTGCTATTAATGGATCCGAGTGGCTTCATGCCCTTTACACTTTTGTTGTTAAGAAACTACGCTGATAATTCTCCTAACTAAGCGCCATCTCGTCCAAGTAGCTGAACTAAAATTGATTATGAGTCTATAGACGTAACATAACCATGTAGTTCTAACCATTTCGTTTGGTACTACTACCAAAATCTTCGCTGTTATTCTAAGATCGTTGGTTGTCCAAGCGGTTAAGGAGTTGGACAAACAATCGGTAGACCGGGGTTCGAATCCCGTCGGGGTAAGAAATTATTTTTCTCCGTTCATTCTCAGTTTAAATTTTCGCGCCACTCGTCATACGACTTCCGTCGCATCGACTTCCGTTACATCAGAAAATTGTTACCCTCAGCAAAGAAGTTCCACTTCAAAAACATTAGAAGACCGCACTGCGTGCAACCTTCCTCTTTCGAATAAGCCCTCACTCAGCTCAAAATATAATCGTATAACGACGTGAATTGTTTCCGCGTAAAGCCATGTCTAGGCCCAGAATCTAGTTAGATTTCAGGTAGATTCTAGTAATGTCACGTGGGTACCCTACGCCCTTAAGCAGGAAATATTGGTATAATGCTACTCGTTCGAAGTGTTTGCCAGAAAATTCAATGGGTGCTGGTCCTAGTAAACATCCCTTATGCATGCCGAACCAACTATTTGCCTCGAATTTCGATAGCGAGAGCTTTCACTTGGTTTTATACGTACGACCCATCGTTCCTCGTCGCAGATTGTTGCGTCTCCGGGCGGACGAGCCGCCATCTTGTCGCCACCGCGATTTTCGCACAAGTGCGATAGTTTTTGACGATGGTCCACGGAAATCCCCTTGGTTACAGTCGATCCGGTTTCGATTCCCACGAAAGAGAATTCAAACGACGACAAACGACACGCGACGCTTGGTGCTCAAGGGAGGGTTGCTCTTCGCGAAGAGAAGGGATCCAGCCGATCAACCTCCCCCCGTGACTAACGTCGACCCTTGGAACACGCGTTTCGACCAAAAAGAAAAAAAAGAGAAACTGAAGATTGCATAAACTCACTTTCACGGGAAAAATGCCGAGCTTTTATACTACGCGAGTATCATTGCATCGTGTTCATTGCATCTCACACGCGTCGCTTCGCATGGAATTATCATCGCGCGGGAAACGAACGATACTTTCGGCGCACCTAGGCGAAATTATTCGGCGAGCGAGAACAACCTGGATCAGTGTCGATTCTCCTCGACCGATGGGCTTCGCCTTCACGATAACGCTTACTAACGCGTATTATATCGTAGTGTCGCACGCTGCTCTCCTTTCGGCGATAAACAGACGGCAAACACTGTAGAACACGCGAACAGAGGCGATAGGCGACGGTGAAGATCATTCAGCGACGGACACACTAGGGTCAATTCGATGTCGCGATAGGTGATTGCGCTTTTACGCTTTCGGTCGAAATAATACACGTGTGCTGGAGAACGACCGGGGAACAGGTCGGTCGGATGTTTGGTCGGAACTTACCTCCGGTATGTTTGCAAGAATCCCCGCGGATCAAACGAGATCGATCCTCGTGGAAGAACCGGTTTGAACAGGCGAGGCTTCCCCGCCACGAGTGTCGCAGATTGAACTCGAGGAATTAAGTCACCTGGAGGATGATATCGATCGAATGAGTACCGTTTCCGTAGATTTTCTCCGCTTGTCTTTCAACCAAGACAATTTTTCCAACGAGAACAGGCTCTGAAGCTACTTCCACACTGAAAGTTCAACGGACAAGGGGAAAGGAGAATGGGGAGACTTAAAGATGTTGCTTCGGTGTGGACATAGCTTCACGCAACGAGTAACAG
This sequence comes from Lasioglossum villosulum, assembly GCA_963971365.1. Lineage (NCBI taxonomy): Eukaryota > Metazoa > Arthropoda > Insecta > Hymenoptera > Halictidae > Lasioglossum > Lasioglossum villosulum. The sequence continues at coordinate 10,620,319 of OZ020497.1, forward strand.
TTTGGCCATTCGTGGATCAGACGAGAAGATCGTGAGAATGCGTTCGAACATAATACAGGGACGATACATATCGTGTGAGGACTTTCGATGCTCATTGATTTTATTACTCGGAATTGCGACTTTGATACTGAGGCGACGTTAACGACGAGTTCGATCGATTGTTCTTTAAACGTTGGTAGACGGTCTTTCGCGAGCGCTGGAATTTGGAGACGAAGTGAATTGTGTTTTAATTGTTCGGTTAATTGAGTGTCATCTGTTAAAGTTGATGTATAACAGGGTGTACCAGATCGTACGGGCATTACTCCACTGGCTGATTCAGTGTACTAATAAAGAGCTGAAGTTGTAGTCGGGTTTGTCTTTCAATGATTTCTTTCTTTTATAAACGGAGCTCTTCGTTGAACTGTTTGCAAGCGAATCATAGGAATGACAAGCTTATTATCGGAAGTAAACTATCTTAAAACTGTATAATCACGTTCTATATGCATAGGAATTGCTGGTTCAGGAAGTGTGCACGCAATAGAGTACTCGTTAGCGAAATCGTACATGGTGTATCAAACGTTGTTTGTAAACCATTCAACGAAGAAGTTTATCAAAAGAATTATTGGAGAACAGAAACTCGGCTGTAAAACGGAAGCAAGATTTTCATGCATTTTAGTACACCCTGTGTTAGCAAAAGTTCCTTAGCATATCTATTCGCAAATGTTATTGCCAGACTGCGGAGTGTATGCATTTATTATAAGAGTGAGTAGATGCAACTTGAAATAGGAGAAGGATTAAAGAAGTTTATTTTGTCCAAATTATTAAAGATATAATGACAATTCTACTTGGCTCGTGTTTCTTACAATTGGCACAGATCATTTTGCGTACAAATCCTCAGTCTACTTTTATTAGTAATAAGTTATCGCTGACTTGTATTCTTGAAGTTCAACAAGCTCAACAAGTTAGTTCCACGAAACTGGTTTTATCATTGGTTCGTAAATCGTTGACGGCAAATTTCATCGGTGCGATTGCCACGGAAAAACTTCAGAGATTTAAACCGTATATCTTGTCAATAGATTTTGACAACATATACGTGCAAATTTTCACAGCCGTGGCTATTGAAATAACAGAGAAGGTTTCTCAAATAATCCATGTACTATGAAGGAAACAGAATAGTTCCCTGTAAACCCGGGATTTCATCCATGAACTTGTCGAAGAAGTTCGAAAGCGTTCCAAACTCGGTGGCGCAGCGAATCTCTATCGGCGAACTAAAAACACCCTTACAGTCAGCTCGCCACTTTCTGCAAATGTTACAAACAAGAAATTTCCGATTCCACGTATTGTACTCTTTGGTACGATACTCGTCGATCTTGTATAATTTAACAATTTTTTACAGAAAGTAACACCAGAAATAAGGAAGAGTATTACATTATAAATTTAACTGTTGCCAATTCAGGGAGCATTTTCCCACAATACTGTTCACGTTTGTCTAAAAGCATTGCAAAACACCAACAGTTTCTGCATAAAAACGAGTATTCTCGACCTATTCTTCTGTGACGATATTTTTGTTCATATTATTATGTTGTTGCATATGAAATGTCCGATTCTATAATGCAAATGTTGCAAAATGAGAGTTTATAAGTTTATTCTACATACATCATTTTGAGGTACGAAGTTCAATTTTAATTTGGTTGGTCAATTTTTATTTCAACGTTAATCAATGTCGTACATTCTTCTGTCAGAAGAAACAACTTATTCCTGATAGTATTGGTACGATACTCGTCGATCTTGTATAATTTAACAATTTTTTACAGAAAGTAACACGAGGAATAAGGAAGAGAACATTATAAATTTAACTGTTGCCAATTCAGGGAGCATTTTCCCACAATACTGTTCACGTTTGTCTAAAAGCATTGCAAAATACCAACAGTTTCTGCATAAAAACGAGTATTCTCGACTTATTCTTCTGTGACGATATTTTTGTTCATATTATTACGTTGTTGCATATCAAATGTCCGATTCTATAATGCAAATGTTGTAAAATGAGAGTCTACAAGTTTATTATACATACATCATTTTGAGGTACGAAGTTCAATTTTAATTTGGTTGGTCAATTTTTATTTCAACGTTGATCAATGTCGTACATTCTTTGGTCAGGAGAAACAACTTATTCCTGATAGTATTATATGATTTTTGATCATTAGACCGCGGATTTGATGCATTTATGGCAAAAATGGGTGGACATAATTAAAAACAGTAAAAGTAGTAAGACGATTTAAGGACATCGATATGTTATTTTCAGTGTATTACAATTGTGGAAAATAGTAATAAATTTGAATATGTTTCCTGCATTTTGTAAACGACGAAGAACATTTTTATTTTACATAAAGATCCGCAGTCTAATGATCATTAATTAACACGCTATTCGTTGCTGGTAAGAAAAATTGGGAACCGTAGAAACAATTCAACTCCCACAATAATCTAGTCAATAATCAAAAGTACCATTGAAAATTACGTTTGTGGAATCATGATCGAACCTGTGCTCCGATAACATAATTTCCTATTTGTCTAAAATACAATTTACGATCGCGAAAAATAATCTACTCCAGAATCTTGCATTTGTTCATTGACAGAATATATTGATTATAACGGTTACTTTGATCTATGAATTTACTTGCAAAACATTTGACGTTACTAACAGTTCTCTGTATCTCGATCATCACTTGTTCATAACAACGTATTAATGTTATCGGCGCACTGGTTCGATCAATTGGACGATAAGCAATTTTGCATAATATTACATGAAATTTATTTCAACGTTTCGGTCTCCGTTTTAGACCATTTTCAAGAATTTAGTTTAGTTCTTTGAATTTAGTTTCTCTTCACACCTTTGTTAATATGAATCAGTTTTTTCGTAAAAATTATATTTAATAATCCTTGCAGACGCATCTATGAAATAATATATTCTTGAAAATGGTCTAAAACTGAGACCGAAACGTTGAAATAAATTTCATGTAATATTATGCAAAATTGCTTATCGTCCAATCGATCGAACCAGTGCGCCGATAACATTAATACGTTGTTATTTGACGGTACTGTTAAAAATCGGACGTTTCGTATGACGTTGTAATGTTACAGACAAACAATGACATCGAGTGACAATTCGAGAACCTATTTGTATCGGAAATTTCAATATTGGTGTAATTTACGACACTGGAAACGAGTTGTAACGATTGCGCGAAGTTAATCGAAGAAAGAGGTGGTTGCTATAGCTGATATATTGATTAAAAGGTCGCGGCGAACGTCTTCGGCTGAGGGAAGAGGGAAGAGAAAGGGCAGAGTGCATTACGTGGAAAACGAGGGAATGGGACAAGTGACCCGTAGGAATGGAGGAAGCGACTTGTTTAGGAGCACGGAAGACTATCGATGATTCTTACCGCATGTCTCGGACCGGCGAATCGGGAGCCGATATATGTTCGAAGTCACGCGTGGAGTTGCGGAACCGAGGTCAGGGGTGTATTCACCTGGCGCCGCCCCAAGTCACGCCCACCTGCGCAATTCCAAGCGTAGGCCGGCACGCCTACACGTGCACCGATGCAACCCGACTCTCCCACCTACGCGACCTACATACAGTCTCGGACAAAATTCGCTGGACGTTGATTCGCCTCGGACGGGGCTCCCACCACCCCTAACCGGCTAATGTGATCAGATTTTGCGAAACTTGATTGCGGGACTGCACGAACGAAAAACGTGACACTGGCAGCCCACCCACCCTTCGGATCATTGGTGCTCTTGAACGTAACGTTTCTTTCCCTTCCCGTCCTCTCGTCGAACAACGAGCGGCTACATAATTAAAACACAAAGCATTAGGCTCACAGGAAAATAAGTGGCCGCCGAGCTTGTTTAGTGGCTCCTTATCGTGATAAAGATTAGACCGTACAGTGTTGCACATTTTTTAATGTCGTGTTTCGGCCCCCCGAGCGATAGTATATGTATTACTGCCCCTACAGTTTCGTACTATCTCTAACGATTATTTAAATAATTATTTAGCTCGGTAACGCGGGACACGTGATTTTATAGGCTTGCTGCAAGTGGAAGAATTCGTTCTCCTAACTGCTCGCGTTCTTTCATCGAGTTGCACATTACGATGTTACCTGCATTCATCCTTCACGCGTAGGAGAAGTTTGCTGGAAGTAGAATATCGTTTGCGAGTGATCACTGGACAGCGAATCTTTGGGAACGAATGACAACTTTGTACCTGAATTGCAACTGAAGTGAAGTGGAAGTTTTTCTTTCTTGGAAAAAATTTCTTTCTTTAGTAGATTGAAAGTAATGTAACGGTATTTTTTAAATTTTTCGAATGGTTTTACTTCTTTCGTTTACACCTAAGGTAAAGGTACTGGTAATTGACCAGTTAAGAGAAGTTTTCCAGAACAATAGTAACCACTTACTCTGTCATCAAATAGCGAAAGTCGATGCCTGAAGACACTCCTTAAGTCTTCTAAATTATGTATCGAGGCCACTTTTTAAAAAAACTTTACTTATACAAATTTAAGAAACATATCTAAAAATTCAGTAATTGCTTGAGAAGTTGACCACTTTTGAAAAGAAAAAATCTAGTAATTGACCTCTTTTATTCGGTAGTAGTTGACCACTCATATTAGAAAACGGGTTAAAGCAATAATAATTTTGAATTTTAACGATCGTAAATTGTTGTTTATGCACAAATGATATCGGCGCTACAGGTTCGATCAAAGGTTCAAAAAATTAGCAATTTTGCAGAATTATAATTTCAACGTTTCGGTTCGGCTTTGAACCGAACCGACGCACAGTGCGGCATGCAATGGACCAAACCAAAATAATCATGGTTCAATTCTAATCTAATTATTCAACAAAATCATTAGTCGGTAAGTGAGGAATGTGTACGTAAAAAGCAGTATCCGAGAAAATCAATAAGGGATAAGCAACGGCCAAGAGTTTATTGTAGTATAAATACTAAAAAGTTAGATTACTCGTGCCCTAATTGCTCTTCTAGGTTCGTTTTTGTTTTATACTGTTTGTTACAACTTAGGTGTGGAGAATTTGACCAGAGGTATATATAATTTTAACTGGCAATTTAGGAATTGCATTTTTTCCTTAAAATGTAATTTACATAAAAACGGTTCAAAACATCCTATAATTTTGACTGTTCTGTATCAACAAGATGTTGTAGTATATTGCTACATAATTTTTTTCTGCGATAAATTGCAAAACTAGATGTTATTTAATTTTTGTTAGAGAAATGCATTTATAATCGCGATTTGGATGAAGCTTGAATGTCCGAACACACTTATTCCCAGAAATTATCAAAAGTTAGACAAAAACTGTAAGGAATAATTTAATTTTTGAATAGTTTTCATTTATGTACTTAAAGTTTTTATTTATATCTATATATTATTTATATTTATATTAAGAATAGCAAATAATTAAATTTTTTAATAGTTTATCTTTATATAATTAAACTTTTTATTTACATGTACATATTATATTTATATTAAAAGTATTATGGTTCCTGAGTAATATGCCGTTTAGTTTATTTCTGGATTTATCTAGCAGTTTGTATTAACCATTACTTAATACTAGTAAAAAATACGGTGTTGTGTATTGTTAAAGAATTATGCATTATAGTAGATATAATTAAATTTAACCGTATAAAAAAAAATATTTCGAACAAAAGTTGTACAGTATACAGTTGACAACAAATTGCAATAACAACTAATCATAAAAAGCTCTTCATTGAAAAAGAAATTAAAATAAACTTTTTTACAAATGGAACCTTATATTGTTGGTGCATTAATCGATGCACCTTTGTATTCTCTTTAAAAAATTATTAAGGTACTTATGTCAAAAATTGATTAGTTTAGAAGTTATGATTTTTGTCTCGAATGTCCATTTACATGCCGCACTGTGCGACGGTTCGGACGCGGACTTTTCTTGATGATGGTTCAAAGCCGAACCGAAACGTTGAAATTATAATTCTGCAAAATTGCTAATTTTTTGTATCTTTGATCGAACCTGTAGCGCCGATATCATTTGTGCTTAAAGCAATAATGTTGGGAATCATTTTACTATCATTTAGTTTCAACAATTGCCAGCACAAATTACAATTAAAGAATGAAATAAGAAATGAAACAAATCAATTCCATAAAAAGTTGAATTGAGGAACAGAGTAGATGCTGCGAGTTAATAAAGAATAGTATAGAGAAATTTAACCGACAGCTGGTATGGCATCCGAGATTCAGTTTCATCAAAAGTGTACAGCTTATAAAAATCTTATTTTTTACGTTTTCCTATAAAATGGTCAACTACTCGTACATGGTCAACTACTGGTACCTTACTCAATTTTGTTGTAAGTGTCTAGTGATCGGTACTCGCATGCCGAAGCGATAGCGAATAAAAATCGCCGGGCTCGAGGCAGATAATTGAAAAGGCATTCGAATCATCCCCGGGAAGATGAAGAACGAGGACTTCGATCGCACGACTCGATAATTTTAACGTGTGGGTAATTTAAACTCGGCCAATTAGTCGCGTCACATTCGCTGATGGGAGCTGTGAATAATTAAATCACGTTCGAAATGCTCACGAGCTGGATTATATCGATTCTTTCACTTGCGTCGTGCCGCAAGAATATCTTAATATTCATTTATTCCTGAAATCCCTCTCGATGTCTCTTGAATCGGCCGATAAAAACGTTTGCATGAAATGTAGAACCATATTCCGCAGGGGAAAAGGAAAAGCGAAGGGACGCCGCTGCAAGTGTGTATAATTTATCCACTGAATCCGTATCTTCGAACACGGAAGATAAATTAAATATCAAACGAATTATTCGCTTCGCCGATACGCGCGCGAGAACGGAAATTAATATGCAGGTTGTGATCCATCGGCGATAATTCTTTTCCATCGTTTAATGGTACCGACTAATTTGAAAATTCTTTCACACTTTATGATGTACTTTTTAGTCAGCGAATCAGTGCTAATTTGAAAAAAGTCTTCGGAAGTCTTCTGTTGCTTATTTATTCTGATAGGTAAACAATAAAGTAATTGGTAATCAAGAACCTACTTAGTTAAATCGAACAATTTATCTGATTTTGTAAAACTTAGCTCACAGGTCCATTTTAAATTGAATGATATGTACGTAATTCTTACAATTAATAATAGATCAACATTTTGTAAAAATCCGATGGTTTTACCGTTTGTCGAATAGATTACATATGCAGTAATAACTAATAATCTCATAAACGCTTTCTGAATCGGAAAAAAGACCTCGGTATGTGATAGAACATTTTTGGTACTTCATAATTCAAAACTACACTGTGGATCTCGATACAAACGAAAAATGATCTAAATCAATCTATTTTAATCGTTTTGATAAGTCGAAAATTATATTATGATAAATTTTTGAAAACTTCCTTATTTTCAAAAGATTCGAAAATCCAGTAATTAAAATCATTCTATCAAATGCGCAGGGCTGCTGACAATTTATTTACATCTGCGAACAGTACGCACTTACTTTTTTAAATCAAGCGGCCATTATGTCATGAGGGATAATCGGAGATTTTCAGCATAGCGTCGTTTATTTCGATTGTTAGATGTGCTCCTCGATTACGTTGTCAACAGTACATTTTGAATACGAGAATGTATCGATTCTATTATCTGAGATTCTAAAGACGAATTGGACATTAACCAGGTTAATTATATCGCCGTTAATGGACTCCTCGTTTCACCATTAATTGGGTTAATTGTTTCTGGTCTACGCACTCTTCGTCTTATCAGATAATTTGTGGAAGTGTACTCCATAGTCGTACAGTTACCGAATGACTTGCGATGAAACCGCTAACGTAGTTTACATTCATAGTTTTCACACTAATTGTCTGTATCTCAGAGTAGTCGAAAACAAGCTCTAATTTAATTATTTCGTTACAAGGCATATGCTCTAAATTTTCACAAACCTAATTCCAATAAAGATGTGCATAGTACAAAAAATTGTAAAAATTATGTTAGGTTCACATAGTTAATTTTATAAAAAAGATCGGATTTAAATATTCATTCGATATGTTATTCAATATAGCTTTGCATAGTACAAAAAATTGTTAAAATTATGTTAGTTTCACATAGTTAATTTTATAAAAAAGATCGGATTTAAATATTCATTCGATATGTTATTCAATATAGCTTTGCATACTACAAAAAATTGTTAAAATTATGTTAGTTTCACATTGTTAATTTTATAAAAAAGATCGGATTTAAATATTCATTAGATATGTTATTCAATATAGCTTTGCAAAAATACGTGACTATTAATTACTATTTCTTTTTTAACATTTCGGTTTTGTAATCTTAGAAGCTTTATTATAGTTAACTGAATTTTTACAAAGATCTCAGTATGGTACTTATTGTTTGCCTTTAAGGTAAATCACTGCGTGACGTTTACCATTTTTACATTTTTAAAATATATTAAATTTCAGTTATTTACATAATTTCTCAAAAAATTGTTCACCGTTTCACACACCTTCACGTTTAATGTTTAAAGAACCTCATTGCTGTAAGTGAAAAACATTGTCTACAAGAAAGTCTCGAACTGAGGCGTTGGGTCGGTATTTGCAGACTTAATAAGATCCTCGAAATTAAGGGGTTATGCACACTTGTAAATACGTAAATATGATATATTCTACGTTTAGCGTTAAAGATTAGCTTTTTACCTGAAAGTTTTATGTGACAAACCTGATCCAGAATCTTAATAGACTAACAGAATTTCTTGGTCAAAACATTTAATAACAATAGTATTCCAAAATCGGACATTCAATACGCAACAACCAAACAACAATTAAAATAATACTTTTACGACAAAAAAGAAGATTTGGCAAATCGAATTTTTCAACATTTACACGTGTATGTAACCCGTTAAGGCAGTTTGGACGCGAGATTTGAGGTGCACTTTGCACGGTACAGAGTTCTCCCGTCCGCAACAGAAAACGTGTCAGAGCGGCATTGCATAACGTGAGGGTTGCGTAATCGAAGGAGGGCCGGAGAGCTCTTTCGAATTTTGTCCTAGACTGTATCGACATGTGAGCGCTTGTTAGAGCTTCTACCCTCGACCCGACACGTACAACCCCCTGCAAGGTTGACAATGTGGGAGGATGTGTGCGGTCTCTCTCTCTTGGCAGGGGGTGTATGGGTGCTAGGCCTACGCCTACCAACCCCGCGCAACCGATCACGCCGTCACACTGTTCCTACTACCCCAGTTCGGGGCGACGCGCGTTTCCGAGTTTGCGGAGCGGGTCACCCGGTGACACGTTCCTACGTCTATTCCATTCGACGACCCGGTTTAACGTCGTGTATGCGCGCCCCGACTTTTACCTACAGAAAAGTTAGAGCCTAACCTTGGGGAAGTTGTCGAAGGATCGTGAGCGTGCCGCGCTGCGCCGCCTCGCTCCGTTTGCACCTCTCGCCGCGTTCCCGAACGGAAGCTCGAGATTTATCGCGAGACAAGTTTCGAGTACCGTTCCTCTGGGAATTTGGTAGTCGCGTTTACAGACGTATTTCGACTTCCCAGTTTGCTTACGGCTACGAATCTCACCCCACAAGTCGCTAGTCCATGTACAGGGTGTAAAGAAATGTTTGGTCCTGGCTGCCATAGGCGTATTCTACATCTTCGAATCGGTGAAGATCTGTAAAGAAAGTCTAAATTCGCAAGAAAAAGCACAATAAAATGGCGCAACGTTCGCGTAGGGGTGTGCAGGGTGTAAAGAAATGTTTGGTCGGTGAAGATCTATAAAAAATGTTGCCGCAAAATTGTCCTTGACCTCGAATTTCAAAAGCAAATTTTTGTATCATTGTATTTTATTCTACGCATCATGGGGACAAAAAGTGTCAAGGGAACCATGGGTCAAAACACAACTCACCCATGGTTCCCTTGACACAATGATACAAAAATTTGCTCTTGAAATTCGAGGTCAAGGACAATTTTGCGGCAACATTTTTTATAGTTCTTCACCGACCAAACATTTCTTTACACCCTGTACACCCCTACGCGAACGTTGCGCCATTTTATTGCGAATTTAGAGGGTGAACATCTTTAAATGGCTCGAGACGTATTCTGTTACCAATCTGCTCGTGTCTTTGAGGTTTCACATTTTCGAGTTTAGTTGCGATTGCGAATTTCACCGAGACAACCACTTACGTTTCACTCTATGAAAGTTGCGCAAATTTGTTTCGATCTTTTGGAAGAATTTAAATCGCGATAACTATCGACATCATGTGTTATATTACAGCAAATCTCCTAAAGTCAATGCGATTGAAGTTTGTTCATTTCTACTCCCGTTCGCACGTCAACGTCAATTTTCCTTCAATTCCACAATGTTTTATAACGTATTAGGTCTGCAATTAAATTTGCGACCTTTTGTTTTGTAATTCTTTTATTGGATTATTATAACCTCATTCAGTGACCATTCCTTTTGAACTGTATATCATTGGGAAGCTCTGAATTGTTCAATTAATTTGCTATAAAATAGTCGTGCTTAAAAAATACATCTGAATTACCTCGTTCGAGAAAACGTGGAGATCGCGAACTTAATTGTGTCAACCTAATATTTATTTCGAGTATTGTAATTTGAGGGCCTGAGGCCACTTCGCAGATTTACATCAATGACTGTTTATACATAATATCAAGTATATCGGTATGCCCATTGACATTAAGCAGATCTCTATTATTTTTTAATGCCCACGAACTGGCGGCAAGCATCCCATGAACTGAGAAGCACATAACACTCGGGCCCTTCAACTTTCTTCATGTTACTCTGTCCAGTTCCGGAACCGGAGAGTAACCTTCCTACAGAGATGCGTAAACCGCGATAATTTTATGATGTTCTTAAACGCGCCCGCTTTACTGAAACATTTCCGCGAAAGGAAAGCTGAACGATCCGCGAAATTTTTTATAAAGCTGTCTTTATTTTCTCCATATACTTGTAGAAGATTTGTCTCCACGGGAAGAAAAGTTTGTCACACGTTTCTTATCCGAAAGTAAGAACTATTTGAATGCTTTGATAAATAACAATTTTCTCATTGTATTACTATAAAAGTCTAATTTTAAAGTCAACATTGATAACACATTATTTTCTATTATAAATTCGGCCGGCGCGAATTCAGGAATTTATGCTGCTCGGAGTGATTTAAGTTTATTGACAATTTTATTTGCTGACCAGCTGATTTAGAGCGTTTATTGCTATTATCAATTATCGGCTGCGTAATGAATGCACGTTTCATTGAATATTCACGAAACTGTTTAGAAAGATTGAGTGTCTTATTAAGCGCAGCGAGAGACTATAAACATACAGAATTTATTGAAACGAAGACGCGAACCAACAGGGGAGTTGGAATATCGCGTTAAATCGGTCGGATAGCAAATTTTGCGTTGAATCATGTATTGTTCTACATTGAATTTAATATAGTCCACAGAATTCTGATTCGTATCGGCGAATCCGTTCAGCCTTCATTAATAACGAAAGTAAATCCTTGTATACCAGTTTTGTACAAACTGCACGCGATGTATGATCGTTTGTCGCTAAATAAACTCGGTCGAATGAAATTCATTCCCATGTGAATGGAGGAAATCGAACAGAAATTAAGTAGACGGATCTTTTTTTGTTCGCGCGTCGCTTCGTTTTTAATTGCCACTTTTACAAAATTTTATTCCACAAACTATTTTTCCCTTTGGTACACGATCTAAGCAAACTATCAGAAAATGACGAACAGTAATTGACACCAGATAGACGGCGTATTAAAAGTGATTACGTGACATTGTTTTATACAAACAAGAATATATTTATTCAATTCACAGCGATTTTTATATCGTAACACGATCGAGAGCAATAAAATTGAAGAAGCGTTGTCGCTAGACTGTGGATCTTCATGCAAATTTTCTGCATCTTTCATGAGAAAGATCTTTCTTTTTTTCTTCAATAATTAGATTGCGGATGTTTATGCAATTTTCAATTTTTATAGACAAATTTTTAAAAAGTGGCATTAAAAGAAATCCTTTTTTAATGGGAACAGCCTATGCAGATCCAAAACAAATAAAAATCTGACCAAATTCTATATAATTTTATATTCTAGCATTTATTGAAAATTTGCATAAACCATAAATGCATAAAGATCCACAGTCTATTAGTAATGTCAATAGATCGAAAATATTCTCTTTCAATATTTTTTTCAATAATTGCATAAAATCCACACTCTAGTTACCACTAGACTGCGGACTTTTATGCAAAATAAAAACTTTCATTCTGAATCGCAAGGAACTCGGATGAAATAAAAATTCAATTTCTTTCTGAATATATTTAATAGATGTAACGGTGATAAGTATAATATAAAGCGGCAAAAACGTTAGAAGAATAAATATATTTAATAAATTAAAAATAACATAGTAATACCTTTAAATTCTTCTAATCTTTTTCTCTGTTTTAAATTACAGCTGCTCGTTGTTATTATAAATGCATATAATCCGCACTCTAGTTATCGCATACTTCTTCTCCGAGTTTCTCGCACTTACACATACAAGATTCACATTACAAAAGCTAAACACAGTTGATAAAGCTGGAATCAAATTGTAGAACTCTTTCAGAGAAATATCTCTGTCGCTCAACAACGATATTACAGTTGTAATTAGATTGCAGACCTTGATGCATTTACTGCATCTGAAGATTTTCCAAAAATACTGGAATATAAAATTGAATAGATTTTTGTACAATTTTTATTAATTTCAGATCTACAAAGGCCACTGACAATATTTCATTTAATTTCACTTTCTTTGAAATATCCTACGAAAGTCTGAAGATTTTCCAAAAATACTGGAATATAAAATTGAATAGATTTCGGTACAATTTCTATTCATTTCAGATCTACAAAGGCCACTGACAATATTTCATTTAATTTCACTTTCGTTGAAGTAGCCTACGAAATTTGTCTGAAGATTTTCCAAAAATACTGGAATATAAAATTAGATAGAATTCGGTACAATTTCTATTCATTTCAGATCTACAAAGGACACTGACAATATTTCATTTAATTCCACTTTCTTTGAAGTAGCCTCGAAATTTGTCTGAAGATTTTCCAAAAATACTGGAATATAAAATTGAATAGATTTTTCTACAATTTTTATTAATTTCAGATCTACAAAGGCCACTGACAATATTTCATTTAATTTCACTTTCTTTGAAATATCCTACGAAATTTGTCTGAAGATTTTGCAAAAATACTGGAATATAAAATTGAATAGATTTCGGTACAATTTCTATTCATTTCAGATCTACAAAGACCACTGACAATATTTCATTTAATTCCACTTTCTTTGAAGTAGCCTACGAAATTTGTCTGAAGATTTTCCAAAAATACTGGAATATAAAATTGAATAAAGTTCGGTACAATTTCTATTCATTTCAGACCTACAAAGCTACTGATAATATTTCATTTAAATTCACTTTCCTTGAAGTAGCCTACGAAATTTGTCTGAAGATTTTCCAAAAATATTGGAATATAAAATTGAATAGAGTTCGGTACAATTTCTATTCATTTCAGATCCACAAAGGCTACAACCACTGACAATATTCCGTTTAATTTCTCTTTCTTTGAAGTAGCCTGCGAAATTTGTCTGAAGATTTTCCAAAAATACTGGAATATAAAATTGAATAAATTCGGTACAATTTCTATTCATTTCAAATCGACAAAGGCCACTGACAATATTTTATTTAATTTCACTTTCTTTGAAGTAGCCAACGAAATTTGTCTGAAGATTTTCCAAAAATACTGGAATATAAAATTGAATAGAGTTCGGTACAATTTCTATTCATTTCAGACCTACAAAGGCTACTACCACTGAAAATATTTCATTTAATTTCACTTTCTTTGAAATATCCTACGAAATTTCAAAGTTCCATAAACTCCCGCAGTCTAGTCGTAATTGTTCGTCCGTGTAACGGAATAAAATCTCGGAAGTTTTTCAGCGTTTCGGGAGGGACGTTCCTATTGAGCGCTCGCGGTTCTCGCGTTACAGTTCCGAAAAGATATTGAATTACGTGGACAAAGTCACAATTATCTAATAATGGCGCGCATGTGGCCATTGCGGGACGTTTAAAGAACAGTCGGTAAGCGGAGAGGCAGGCGGTCCGATAAACGTCGACGTCGACGTCGCCCGATTCCCTCAATAGCATACGTTGCGAAAGCTAAGGGTACCAGGAATGATTCGGCGTCGCATATTTCAGTGATCGCGCATCCTGTTCCGCAATTATCGACTCGGTCGGTCGAGGGGGGAATATATGCAAGGCCGCACTTTTAACGTACTTAGTAAGCACCTCGTTCAAGATCCACGAATGCCCGACGTAACCGTAAATCCCTTCGGGTGGAAGTTACTTAAAACGTCTCGCGAGTTTAATAACGTCGCAATAAAAGTCGTCTCGATTTTCATCCGCGTCTAAGTACTTTGTCTGAGTACTTCATTAATATTTCATGGAAACGCGGATACCTTGTATTAAGACGAGAATTTCGCTGTCCATCGATTATCTAACCAAACCGAACAGGTCTTCGAGACGGAAAATACATCGAAAGAAAATTCTGTGGTTTTCAGGGAAGACGTTGCATGTCTGAACTTCGACAAAGGGTTTAGCAGACTAAGAATAGTGAATCGGCCCCCCCCCCTGGATTTTTATTGAAATTTTGTGGAAAACATTGGTTTTAGATTGAAAGATAACCCCCCAAAATTTCAAGTCGCTAACCCGTCATATAAGGATTATATGAGGGTAAATACCCTTAACTATATCTTTTTTTTCTCGGTTGTTAATTAAGATATTCAGATTAAAAAATACTATCATATTTTTTTCACAATTGTGATCATATTATTGAGGGTAGAAAAAAATTATTAATTTTTTTAGGGGTGGAAATTGCAAACAACCCTTCGAGTGACCACTTTTAAAAAATTCAACAACAATTTTTCTGTTATCTATCTAATATATACAAAAGTTTCAAGATGGTCGGAGAGGTGAGACATAGTTAAATATTGAAAAACAAATAGTGGAAGATTTTAGTAGTGATTATACGTATTTAGTGTTGATTCTAAGATATTCAGGCTACGACTATCACTTATACTCATTCGGTTTTTTTATTGGGTCTCCCACGATCGTTTAATCCTGAACTCAAAATCACTCAAATCAGTCATTTTTCGAAAATATTCTCGATATTTATCGCACAGTCCAAACACTCGGTTAAACCTTTGTCAGTTGTTTTAGTGGGTTGCTGTTCTCACGTCGCTTCAATTATTTATTATTTATCTCACGGGCGATTTAAAGCCAAAATTGTAAAACCATTGGAGATATTAACGAAGATATTTGATGTAACACATACAGTACCGGTTATCGAGGAAAATAGTGACGAAGATTGAATAAATTACGTATATTATGATTCCTAGAATTCTCATTTACACCTAAATAATGTCTCTCGCGTTTAAAAAGAAATAATTAATTAAGAAGGGACTTAATCTTCTGATAAGAATTACCAAATAGTGTCGTAAGAAACACGACACTGTATATTGTACTATTGTAATGGCGTAATTTCATTTGTTTTTCTATCTTGAAACTTTTGTATATATTAGATAGATAACAGAACATTGTTGTTGAATTTTCTGAAAGTGGTCACTCGAAGGGTTGTTTGCAATTTCCACCCCTAAAAAATTTAATAATTTTTTTCTACCCTTAATAATATGATCCCAATTGTGAAAAAAATATATGATATGAAGAACGTAAGTACGAGTATTTTCGTATTTTTTTAATCTGAATATCTTAATTAACAACCGAGAAAAAAAATGATATAGTTAAGGATAATTACCCTCATATAATCCTTATATGAAGGGTTAGCGACTTGAAATTTTGGGAGATTATCATTCAACCTAAAACCAATGTTTTACACACAATTTCAATAAAAATCCAGTAGTGGGCCGATTCACTATTCATAGTCTGCTAGACCCTTTTAGTTCACGCATTCGTTCAGCTTCGGAGTATAGGATTTACGTATTCACTGAGAAAATGGATATGAAAACAAATTTGGAAGGCTCGAACAAATAGAGCGATTTAACCGATGTCCAATGTTCGATTAACTTCGAAGGACAATATCTCGAAGGTACAACCGCAGAGTTAGCTTTCGCAAGCTGTTTCGCGATGATTAGAGCAAAGTGTTTATGCAACCAGTTCTCACACGTTGGAGAAAATTGCGTAGCCCTACGTCGAGTCCGAGTCAAATTGTTCAGGTTACCATCGATCGGTCGTCCTCCTTTCGAACACAGCCGAACCTTCCGAAAAGCGAGGTACATACTCGGTGAACAAATTCAAGCGTTCACAGCTGGTTCTCTCGACAAAACCCAATCCATTCACACCCAAGTTCTTTCTTGTTTGCTCCGGGAACTCGCAGGTCGTATACACACGTGCGCACACGTACACGGGCAGACAGACGCGTAGAGACACACACACACACACAGAGACAAACACGAGCAATGCAGTGTTCAGATACCTTGAAAGCCACCCTGTAGATCGGAATCTCGCATAGTACTAAACAGATTGTATAACATTTAACTAAGCTTTCCATACATACAATGAGCGAAAGGAGAAGAGGATGAAGAAGAGAGACGGAGAGCGTGCGCGAACGAGATCGAAAGAGATCGAGCGTGTATGTGTTCGTGTGCAAGAGACAAAAGAGAGGGAGAGAGAGAGTGAAAGAGATAGAGAGAATGGTAGGTAGTGCGAACGATTGACAATTGAAAATAACACACACGCAAAAGAGAAAGATGACGGAAGAACCTACGAGTTGTTATGTTTTCTACAGTAACGTTTGTACCAACTTACAACAATATTTGTACAATATAACGATAAAAGAGACGTACCTATACAAGATAGGTTACTCAAATGCAATAACTTTTTTAAACGGTATTAACCAAGCCGGGATATTTTTCATACTTGTAACGAGCCGCGCGGGACCCCGCGCGACCACGGCCGCGAACGGTGGCCCCGCACATGATACTATATCGTTTCGTTTTGTGTGCCAACCAGAGACTTTTAGATTTTTGCTTTGCAGATGCGTGGACGGCGCGGACACGACGCCCCCCGCGTACCCTCCTCGAATTTTCTCTGTCGCAAAATCGATGACGCCCTCAGCCCCCCACCCCCCGAATCAAACCCCTTCACAGCCACCCCACCGAGACCCCCGCCGTTTCTGACTAACAATTCACAACGGAAGAACACGGATCTCGATTTTGTTCTGCAGCACGTGCATCTTCGTTGACATATGTCAAATATTCCGATATTCGATACTTTCCAAGATACGAACAAAGAAAATCTTATATTTCATTTTACTCGCGATGAATTTCTATTTTCCACACTTCCTCGCGTCCACGATCTCATTGACTATGATCATTGACAGTGTCTCCAGCAGGGCTGCAGTTGTAGCTGCACAAAAGTATATGGTTTCGTTAACAAAAAAATTCAGTTGACCATCGAACCTTCTAAGCATCTTCATCTAAGGAAACCAAACAACTTTTGTCATTTTTTCCTATCTCTAAAAAGATGGAAATTATCCCTGTATCGACAACCTGTACGTTGTGCGATAATTTCGAATTCGAGATTAAGAAAAATAGAGCACGTAGGGCCTATTTCTGGTTTAAATGTCGATACTGCTTGGGCAGAATACTGTCATAGAAGAATGAGGTTACACGGTGATCCAAAAGTATACTTCCTTGAACGAGCTGGTTCCTAAGGTGATTTGAAATCACCTTTCGGTTTGCAAAAATGTTCTCCGCGGCTACGTTGTGGAGTTACTGATGAAAAACACGAACCAATCAGTGCGCGGCTTCGACTGTCCATGTCTTTCGTTGATAATTTCTTAACAAGGCCACGGAGAACTATTTCGCAAAAGGGAAAAGTTGCGCGATATGAGTCCGGCAATCGACCTTTCCAAGAGGAGACGTCATTTTCAATATCCCCTATTGCGATGTATGAATATGCAATTTTAGTTGTTTGTATCTTAAGAAGTATTGAACATTTAAAGCGCGACGAAAAGTCGACGTCAGTCCGTGTTCTTCCTTTGTACACCTTCGACACCAGCACTTGACGTCCAGATCGCTTGATTATCGAGTAACGCTGTAGAGATTAGAAAGACCAGGAAGAAAAAATAACGTTGTCGAAGATACCAGCGGCAGCTGATTCGCCTCGATCGCGGCCACCTTAACGTTCACGAGGTTTCTTTTCGCGCGAGACGCATCTGTGTTCGTGGACATTCGTTATCCCCGCCGTGAACTCGCTGCTCGAAGATTGCGGTTTCGCGTGACTCTCGCAGAAAAGTCGGATGTTCTTTCTGGAAACCGTAACTCGAGAGAATCGAACGGACTTCGCGAGATTGAGTGTTCGAACCTGGTGGAAAAGATCGAATCGAGAATAAAGTACAGGGAAGTCGCCTTTTTTAAAATTAACCGAGGAGAGTAGAACACTTGTAAAGTAGCGGATTCATGTGTTTTGAGGATAGCGTTAACAAGCTCGGTAAAGATTAATAATAGAGTTCCAGTGGACAGTTCTCTGTTTAGTGAAAATATGTACTGCGCGTGCCCCGCAAGAAGTCCCGAGAAAGGAATGCTGGACCGATTTGGGACATTTCAGCTGTTCTATCAGTGTTCGGAGATTGCGCACCGATTCGCTCGCGACGGGCACCAGATGGCGGCGTTTTCAGCCTCAGTAACAGAAAAATGGGGTACCTTGAGTACTCCGCAGAATTTTAAAAACGTATCAGTATATACATATGAAAATGTAAAGGGTTAACCTACCCTTAAAACGTTAGCCATTATGATTCAAGACAGGACACACGTCCCACCGATAACACCGGTACACACCCGCCAATATAACGGTCTCAGGGCTCCGGCCGTTCTGCTACCTTATTCTAGACACGGCACTGTTTTTACCCCATCTGGTGGCCGTCGCGTGCGAATCGGTGCGCAATTTCCGAACACTGTGTTCTATTGGTTGAAACGGTCGAGCGTGCTATGTAGCATTGTAGCGTGTGACGTCGGAGCCTAAACGTTTAGGCTACAGGAACGTGAATGGTGGGGAGAGACGAACCTAACGAGAGACTTCTTGCGAGACGCGAACAGTACAAGGGTCTTAACGGCATCGCTATAGCGTTTACTTTTCTGCAGATATTTTCCGAGAGGAGATATACGCGAAAATAGAAAGGTCCGATGCACAGTATAGGAGATCATGCAATGACAAGAAGATTCCCGAACTGGATCCGAAAACATTGCGGTGACAGCTAAAGTTAGGATATTTGAAGGATTTATCTGGCCGTACGTGTTCCGACTCGTTTCTCGGCAGTCGACGAGGTCTTTCCTCTTGAACGTTTTCCCGAGACGTGGAAAGAAGAAGTGTAATGTCACGTACCATTCGCGTTAATGTCCCATCGAGACCAGCGATTAATATTTCTGCCGTTGTTCGCGACGTTCCACCCGAGCCGCGTGTGTTACGTAAGAAACCCGATTTTGATGGACACAATTCAGTATCAATTGTCATTAACGCATCATTTTGCATTCCTCGACGCTTCGTCCAAAGCTTTGCGTCGTTCTGCGATCGAGATTGCTCGAAATCGTCGTTGTTGAGACAATTTGCTATCTGGGAACTTGTTTTCTTTGCGAATGAAACACGTAGTAGAAATCGTGACGAATAATTTACGCAGTTTCGCTGATTGTATGTAAATGATCAACGCGGTTTGATTCGAAATATTATAATTAACTATATTACGATTTTACCCTAGTAGCATTTATGCTTGACCGACGGTGGCGATTGTTGGTTGTGTTAACAAATCCTCAGCATGGGGCCTACGACAAAAATTTATGACAATTTGCCAACGAATATCCTATGTTGGGCCTACAATTATTATAGTTGCATGATTAACAAGAAATTTACGTATGATAATACTAATTAGCCCAACCAACGTATACCAACATTTAAGTATCGTACGTCTTACAGACGTTAGAAACTAACAACTTGTTAATTATCATATTCCAAATTAATTTTTTCGTTTTGTTATTTATAGATATACAGGGTGTCCCACATAAATGATAACACCTAAATATCTTTCGTATTTACAGTCCTATCAGAAAACTTCAGAGGACAAAGTGAATTCAGTGGATACCACCTTTTTGACCTTGAAATGACCTTGATATGATATGTAAACCCGACGTAAACAACGCGCAATCTTTGCTGAAACACGTAAATTTTAAACTTCCACATTTCATCCGCTTCAACATGATTATTCTTGCTCAAGGTCATTTCAAGGTCAAACAGGTGGTATCCACTAAATTCAGTTTTTATTGTCTATCATGCTATCGCAAAAAAAATATACTATTCCATTTAAAAAAACATCGGTGACATTGCAATTTCATTTAAAAACACGACATAAAAACTTTTTTTCTTCATTATTATACTGCCCCCTGCAATAGCGTCACTTTGTCCTCTGAAGTTTCTCTGATAGGACTGTAAATACGAAAGATATTTAGGTGTTATCATTTATGTGGGACACCCTGTATATCCGCAATTTGTTACCGTCGCGTTGGCCCTCTAAAGTTTTATTGATCGGACCTTCGTTTTTAAGATATTTCGATTTAAAGTTGACGTATCTAGTAACCCAGATCATAACATCCATGTGCAAGACACCTCTGCAATCTATTAAGTTTTTTCCATTTTTGGAAAGTACGTAAAATGATGACGTACTGTAAAATAATGTGTCAGCGGGCCTTCGTTGGCAACGATCGTTAGCCCACCTGCAAAAAAAATGACATTTCCAACAGTTGGCCAACCAGGATTGCAACCAAGACCCAACAAAGTACCAACCACAAAAATTCTACTAGGGTATCGATCCCGTTTTGGATTGAAAAGTGAAGTATATTTTTATCATAATTGTTGGTTCACGATCGTAAATTTTGTATATGCAAATATGATATCGGCGCTACACGTTCGATCAACAAAAAAGAATTTAGCAATTTTGCAGAATTATAATTTCGACGTTTCGGTTCAGTTTTGAACCATCTTCAAGAAAAGTCCGCGTCTATGAAAATCATGTAATAAAATTTGTATTAATTGAACAGAAACTTTTTGATAGTAGTAACAAAAAGAATATATACATACTTGCTAAATGTGAAAAACAAACAGAAAACAAAGTAGAACAAAATTGTGCTTCACAGCACGAAGGTTTGAACTGTACTAAACTGTAACTGTTATGGCAAAGTCAAGAACGGAAAAACATACGAATATCGTGGATCGAACTGACCAACCAGATGTCAAGGATCAAGAACCTATAAATCGATGTTAGGCGCGAAATTTCAATTTTAAAGAAATAATCATCACAATTCAACCGCTATATTACCAAATTTATTAACAAAATTGCTAAATTCTTTTTTGTTGATCGAACGTGTAGCGCCGATATCATATTTGCATATATATTTTTATCGTTTAACGCGACAAATTTTCATTCACCGGACAGGTCACCTTATATCGAGACACGTACCCACAATTCGGGCAGCTAACAATCCCTCTAAGATTACATCACTTCCATTTCGATCGACGAAACCGGAAAATTCGCAAGCTACGATCAGCGCTTCCTCTAATTTCCAATTTCCTGTTCAAATTTTACTGGCCGCAGATTGCCAACCGCGATCTCTCGTCTGCTACACCGTTTTACATCATCAGCGGAGTATCAACGAACTAGAAGCTTCGTTCCTCGCAGGTTCGGTCTCGGGTGGAATCGGTTGCCGCGGTTGGTTCGGTTACTTCGCGGGCACCCTATATCCGCGGAATATCGCGTGACACTAGGAGCTCTCTAGTCCGACCTTGCTGATCTCAGATACTATGTGTCGCGATAGGACACGTACACTAAACTATCGAAGTGCGATCTCCGTGCCGCGGCAGGCACACTGTCGCGTACGAACACCGGTGCGTCTCGTTTTCGTGATTTACTCCGCCGTGGATTGCGAATCGATCATTCGCCGATCGATGAACGGTAGCGAAATCGCAAGCTTACCGGACCGACGGTGCATCCGAAAGGAAACAGTCGGGCGAACGAATAAACGCTGCTCCAAAAAAGCTTCGCGTTTTTCCAAAAAAGCTTTTGCGTCTTCTGCTGGTACAAAACGAACCACGGAGAACGCAAGACACGTGTGCACACTGGGGGTCTGCGGGTACCTGAGTCTCTCAGGGGGTGTCGACTCCCATACAAAAAAGTGGACACTAACTTAGTTGTAGTTCAGTATCCTAACGGTATGGTGGCAGCACAGTAGAGACCAAAGAGTATGGATGCAAGCAGTGTGTGATCACACGCATACCTAACTCACAAATAATCAACCTTGCATACATGTGTAATTGTATTCTTCGTTAGCTATTGATGGTTATGAATTTACTTTCAGGGAAAATTAATAACATATAATAATTACATTGTACAATTACGTTTAATTACTGAGCAACAGTCTGACTCAGCAGCAGTTTGCAACAGTCATAAATGGCGTCTGATGGCGTCAAATGGCTGAATGACGCGCAACGAAAAGAATTTCCCCACCACCGAGGCACTACTGTGCTGCCACCATACCCTAAGGGTATGAATTAGAATTATATTCGTCGCTATGGGAGTCGACACCCCCTGCTCGGGCCGGACCTGGATTCTCAAAGCTTGCAATGTGTGAGTACAATACAGTGGTGCACCCAGGATTTAATCTTGGGAGGGGAGCGACTTGGACAGAATGACCTTTTTTTGCAAAAATATCTGTTAACAATAGCCAATATCGTTGCACAATTTTACATGCTAAACATTTTCTGCTCCAAGCGCGGGGCCTGAAGCAATTGCTACTTCTATATAGATAATCCGGCCCTGCACATTAGAAGCAGCTGTTCTACGGTTTAACTAATTTTCCAATGTTCTATTTACTTTTTCTTGGGAGCAAGGCCACCCCCTGAGGGCGCCACTGGTACGATAGTTAACCCTTAATTGAGCGTGTCTAAAAAGTTGCATATGTGGTCGCGTGGGGTGTTTAGCACCCCCAATTAGTAAATTAAAATAAAACACGAAATACATGCAAAATTGGACTTTTATTAATGAGAACATTTGAACTTACATATTAATCAATCAATAAAATCAACTTTTAAATTCAATTTTTAGAAAGTTATCAGGAAATCTGCTTTGGGGTGTACGACTCCTCACGCGACCAATTAAGGGTTGAAATTCATGATTAGATTGAAAAGTCATGAAAAAGCATTGCGGGTACCCGAAGTTTCGAAACTTTCAGGATGAACCCGAAATTTCGACCTACTCGCACTCCCCTGGTGGACACGTGGTATTAGGCTGCGTACACGCAGAGCGATAATCGGGACACCTGTCGCGCGAACCTGGCTACCCTAAGCGATCCCTAAACTGCGGATTCATCGCGCGGAGTACACTGTCTCTGCGACAAATAGGAATTAAATAGACAGTTGCCTTTCCTCTTTCGTATTCCATCTTTTGAATTCGCATCCGCAGTCTAGTGGTCAGTCGAATGGTTAACATAACTACGAATATGAGTCACCGAGTATACTGGAAATATTTGTTCCACCAACAACCACCCTCGTGCACAATCTCATCGAAAGATCTTTGTTTTCAGTCACGTTCCTTTCTTATAGAAATTGATGCACTCGTACTGCGTGCAGAATTGTTAGCTTCATGTTAAAATGAGGAAAAGGAATGGCAATGTGAACCATTACACATAACGTTCACTATTTAGACAGCAATTTTATTCAGAGTACATGTATCAATTTCCTGAACTGTGCGTGAGGGTTGAACAAGTTATTGTACATTTTTTTATAAATATTTATTAGCTATCGGGGAAAGGTGTTCAGTCGAAATTGTTGATCGTTAATCAATTCTTGGCAGTCCAAGAAATAGAATAGAGCAGTTGACGACAATTTAGGATGATGTTAAATCATTTGTTTCTTTATTGTCTCTACCTTAAAGAATATGACTAGACTGCGGATTTTTATACGGAAATAAGAATTGTCTGTACGTAGACACGTATCTTTTAACAACATTGAGTTTAAAAAATCTTGTAAGTCCACAGTCTAAATACGACAATGGGTGCAATGAGAAAACGTTGTCAACACCATCCTGAAGTTAATTATTTTTTCGAGTTCATTATGTTGAAAGTTAAATGCTTTATTCGTACAAAAAACTATTTTGTTCTATTGTCTTTATCATCAACGACCACGTTTAAAGTATTTCTAAAGTCCCTCGGTTAGTTCAATTGAACACACTTCCCCAGGGGTAGTAAAACCAGGAAAGTATCCTATAATTTTTGCTGAGCATCTAAAGCTCACCATATTGTCACCGTTAATAAAGCAATGTAACAAATATTTCCAAGAGCGTAAGTAGCCGTGCAAGCTTCTACTTTCGTTGTTTCTAGGATCAGCCTAGGTTCAAGCTTGCGAACGGTGACTCGGGGATGTTCGCGCGCGCGATCCATCGATCGCGATCCGGTGTTCGACGATTGTCCCTCGGTTGGTGCGTTAATGTTAGCGAAAACAGTCGTGAACGAGGAAGGATGATGTCCCTGATGAGAGCTTGTGTGCGCCGAAAATCACCGTAAAAACGTGTCCTCCCTTGGTGCTCGATGACGCGTTCGTGCTACGATTTCTGTACGAAAGAGAGAAACAACGGAGAATAGATGAAACGTGCGAATGAGTAATTTTGCTATTAGTTCCGGACCCGTATGTACGAGTCGAGCTGAAATGAGGGGAAGTCTCGCGAACGGCGAAATGGCCGATGATTCGACCGCGAGAACAAACACGACTCGAACGCGAACGAGAAGATAGTTGACGATTGCGTCTACGAACGGCGAATCATTCGTCCATCTTGCTGGTCCCGAGGTATTTATAGCGTAAGGTTTAACGAGAGAGCCTGTCGATAGAAGAGACACGGAAAGTTGTCAGCATCGCGGCAAGTGATTTTGAAAATGTCTCACAGGTGCGAATATCTCCAGGATCTCGACGAGACAATGCCTGAGCAAAGACTTGTCCGTAACTCTCACCACGTTGATACGCGTTCCGATCATTATGGATAAATACGCCTTGTTTCGTGTAAAATGACAGTTTTTCATTTCGGTTCTTAGGCGAACGAATGCATATCATAGTTGTAAATTAACGATTTGTGAAATAAAAGCTGCAAACTGTTTGTGTTAACAATAGGTCATTGAACCTGATGTCTCGTGTCTCGTTCTTCCCCACCTGTCGTTCGAGAAGGGGTTGTAGAATAGTCCACGGCTTGCTTAAATTGATTCCTTTCTTCTCTATGATTCTGTTTCATTCGACTTCTGTTTCTTCTGGTACGCGTGCTCTTTATTAATTACTGATCGACTGTTAACAGTTCTTTTCGTTTAAATGTTTTCGAGTAATCTGAAGATCACGTTACACTGCTAGGTCAATTACCGTGGGTTAATTGAAGGAATTGTTTGGCGGTAAGTTTTACCTACTTTCAAAGTACGTAGATCACTGTGTCTCTTCGTAGAACGACATATTGCACGCTTACACTGTGGTTTTGCGAAATGTTTAGATCTGTGCCACACCGCTCTACGACGCATGCGTATCATTGTTAGTGTTATTTCGTTTATGAATATTTCTTTTGCACGGAATCTTAGTGTTCAAATTCTAGATTTATGTATACACTTTTGGTATACATTGCAATTTAATATTTTAACCCTTTGCAGTCGGAGCTATTTTAACTCGAAAATTAAACATTTCTTCAGAGATAAACTAATTCCATTCTATTGGATTGCAAATGTATTTCGGTATATTAAGGTGAAATAGAGCCGAATTTTTTATTCAAGCAATGAACTTTAACGAATAAAATATTTTTCCTTTTATTCCATAATCTGTTCCCAAAAAGAATAAACAAGAAAATATTCTATCGATTAAAGTTCATCGCTTGAATAAAGAAGTTCGGTTTTATTTCACCTTAAAATACCGAAATTACTTTCTTGCGAACTCAATATATCATTTTTTCTAATTTTATGGATGTGCAATTGATATTACACCTTATACAATTGTGTTGAATGTTAATACTTAAATGTTTATTAATTGATCAAATATCAACTTATTTAATAATCTAAACGATATTTTGAATAATGGTATAGCAATTTTTATTGGTGACTCTGATGCACCACCCGAGTGCTAAGGGTTAACTACATTATTCACTACTCCCGAATATTGTTTTAGAATGTTGTTTATTAGAGAATAGTGTACACTAAACTGTATTAGGTAAATATTGTTCGCTACACGATATTATTATTATTTCCTTGATAGACATACTTTTTGTCCGAATTCCTGTAAGAACATATAAGAAGAAAATTCTAAGATAAAGTTAGATTCGCCGGTTTCGTTTCTGATTAATTATTAACATATTGTATCTATTAATTGTATGTCACACATGAATTTCGCTTCTCTACAAATCTTTCAAAGCTTCTTCCACGGATCAAACTCAAATAAAAATCTCTTTTAACAAGATACGAATCGCAACAGTTTGGGAGCACCATATTCAACGATGACCCAGAAAATTTTAAAACTGAACGAAGCGGAGATTAAAACAAATTCAAAAGGACTGTACACTCTCCAATTTCTTGTCTAAGTACAGTGTCAAAGTACAAAGTGTCTTGTTTTCAAAGTACATGTTCTTGTACGAAGCATCATTTTCAAAAAATAATTAACTATTTTCACTAGCGGTACTCCGTCAAATTACGGATGCACATTGTTGTCTTATCTTGATAATTGTACCACCTGTGGATGGCTGTGATTCTTCCGACTAAAACGAGTCCAAACACGACGTAAATCGAACTAATTTTACTGTTTTAACATACCGGGTGATTCGAAAACAGCTCGTAGCTATGAGCATGTGCTTTAGATGACTCCGTGTGTGTGGCGTAAATGTATGACTGGCTGCACTGGACCTCATACTCGATCCACCGAAACGAGTCAGTGTAGATTTGTAGATAAACAAAACACCAGCATGCGTCGTTTGTAAATTATCTGCGAAATGTAACTTCTATCCTTGTTGGAGTTTGGGAGGCAAGGTAATCTTGTAATAAAAATGCAGATATCTTTGGAACAATATTTATACCTTTTAATAGGCAGACTTGGATAAAAAATATTTCAACTATGAAATACAAATATTTGTGAGTACTTCTTCTCACAATTGTGTTGCATATGTTTCACTTGAAACAGTAATTTACTATTAGTTTCAAATGCAACATATGTAACAGTTGCGAGAAATAGTACTTGCAAATATATGCATTTCTTAGTTGAAATATTTTTTTACCCAGGTCTGGTTGAGGAGAATGGAGTTACCCCTTCTCCTCTTGCCATTACCGGATTAGTCACGTGACATGAAACGAAACGCGTCACGTGACCGGTCCTAGGAGGAGGTGGGGGTCACGTGATCGGTCCTAGGCGGAGGTGAGGGTCACTGTATTGTACGGGACTCGTAGAAGGTGTAGAGTGGTAGAGTGGGACGGTCACCAATTCCCCAAACCTGAATATACAGCAATTTACATCTGAATAATGTACTTGAATCGACAAAAGTGGTCCGATTTATATCGTGTTTGGACTTAGTTTAATCAGAAGAATCTCGGCTGTCCATTGGTACTACAATTCGTAAAGGTAAGACGACAGTTACTGGAAAATAACATTTCCTTTATTGCATGTTTACTTCCTCAGTCGCGGTCTCCTTTTGAAATGCCAGGGCTCGATCGCCGATACTCGACATACTACCTCCGGTTGTTATATGTATAGATACTCTCATTTCGTCGAGCTGTGCCCGAGAACTGATGTAAATTTAACCGTGCACTACTTTACTGTCAGCCTGTCAGATGATGGCTAGGCAAAGTGTTGACGTTCTCGCTCTATCCTCCCCACGGTTGCAAGAACTGTTCCACCATCGTGCCAATAGTGGTGGTAATCAAACTTTCAGTACTAATCACGACGTCGCCAGTTTCTATCGCACTACCTTATACCTCGAGATAAAAAACGTCTCGACCTGGAACAGACTAGACCAGAGGTTATTAAAATGTCGTCCGAGGCCGCCCTCTTGAACAACATTTTTTTGCGGACCCTATCCCGACCCTAGGCATTTTATATATTTTAGTTATTTGAATAAAGGGTAAAGTTGCGGGATGCAAAGTTAATGTCAAAATTGTTCCGCAGACCACAGTTTAAGAACCTTTGGACTAGACTATAGGCTCGTGATGTCACTCGATTCTGGCTATAGCATTGCCCTCGCTATTTTTCTCTCGATTTCCTCGATCTCATGACATTAATCCTGACTCCCTTAACATCACACGCTGGTTATATTGGCTGAAGACGACGGCGTTATATCGGGACCAAGTGAAATGGAACGATGACTTCGAGGGCTTGAGAGATACGCCGATACTGTGACGTCATACTATTGTACGATTGCGTCCGATAATAAGGAAGCATAGATAAAGCGAGACCTATTCTTTATCTAGCCATCATCCGACGAATGAACAGTAGGAACTATATTCCTAAAATTACAGTTATTCCGTCACTACAGACACTCACAGCGACATAGGAATTTCTAGTAATAAACAGGCGTGGGCGGGTACTCAAAAACTAGGTGGATACTCACGCCTCGGGTTCGGCTTTTAATGACCGGGGTTCGGTCGGTTCGGGATCCGAAAATTCGGGAAATCGAACTAAAAAATCTATGGCATTTGGGTACCTGAACGTTATAAATTTTCGGGTTCCGTACCCAACTCGTGCACTACTCGACCGACTTCGACTTCGGGAATCAGGAAACGTCGGACACTACTAGTTTCCGGGGCTCTACCTGAACCCGGAAAAAATAATCCACCCGAACGCGAAATTTTGGGTACCTGCCCACCCCTAATAATAACTCTGTCCTCCCCTACGATTTTCACTGTGAGCGACTGTACTTGAGAACGCGAACAGTTTGATTGGATTGATAATTGTAACCGATGAAAAACACGCCGTTCCGAGAGAGGCGTCGTTGACGTGTTCCGTCTAACGATCCCCGATCGTTTCAGGTGTCGCTGGCCCTCGGTCTGGAGGCTGGTGGTTGGGGCGCCTTGGTGGAGCGGTCGGGCGGCAGCGGCGGATGCGGTTCTCTGTTAGGTCACGGCGGTTTCGCCGGTCTGGCGGGATTGGCACGTCGATGCGGTGTCTGTCTGGCGACGTTTCCTTCCGCCTGGCTGTTGGAACGGCACGCGTTACTGCAGCACGCAGGCCAGGCGAGCGACGACAAGCCGTTCACCTGCGAGCAATGCGGCCAGCGTTACCGCTACCGTTCCGCGTACGTGAAACACCGAGAGCAGAACCACCGTGCCCGTTTGCCGGCCGACAAGCTGTTCACCTGCGACGTGTGCGGCATGCAGTTCAGGTATCTGAAGTCGTTCAAGAAGCACCGGCTGAACCACGCGCTGGAGCGGTTGCAACGCGCGCCGGAGCCGCAGAATAGCGCGATGGTGGTCTCTGCGGCTGCGGAGCGCAGCGACCAGGTGTCCAGCACCGGTGAACCGTCACAAGTCGAGACCGGCAGCGACACCACCACCAACCCCGGCGAGGAGGAGACCACCCGGGGCACGTTCGCCGAGAACGCGCGCGAGGAAAGCGTGTCGGAGACGGCGAGCGTGCAGGAGAACCCTGGCGACGCTGTCGAGGTGCAGATGACGGAGGCACCGATCACCAACGAGAGGAGTTCGGCAGGCGGTGGCAGCGCGAGCGAGGTGGGCGACGTGGACGACAACGCCGTCGACGACGACCGACCGGAGCCAACCGAAGCGGTGATCAGCTTGGCGAGAAGCAGCCACGAGGTGGACAGGCGCGAACGCCGATTCGCCTGTCCGTTTTGCGGTAAGTGCGTACGCTCCAAAGAGAACCTGAAGCTTCACGTGCGCAAGCACACCGGCGAACGACCGTTCGTTTGCTTGTTCTGCGGCCGCGCGTTCGGCGGCAAAAGCGACCTCACCAGGCACCTACGCATACACACCGGCGAGAGGCCGTACCACTGCGAGATGTGCGGAAAATGTTTCGCCAGGGCTGATTACCTGTCCAAACACCTGACCACGCACATACACCAGCGCTGAAAGCGGTTCGGGGCACGGTTCCGAGACATTCTTGGTAATTCTTGATGCGTCTTCTGAATCGGCGATGCCTCGCTACCTCTCGCGCGCGATTATCGGTATTCTGAACGCAACCCGGACGTTGCCCCAGCGGGCAACCCCCTCGTCGCGCTGCGTGTTGCGACGGCCTCGACGCCACGGCTCGACTAGATTTTGTATTCTCATGGTTTCCAGTTTGTACAAGGAGATTGTAGAACTGTGACGCGTCGTTCCGCAACGCGATCGCGTCGAGGGATCCGCCCGCCGGTGTTCGTTCGACGATCTCGATAGACAACGAATCGTTTCACACGCTTATAAATCCCCGGAAACTTTGAACAATACCGTTGAAAGTAATATTGCACAGGGAGGCATCGCTGATCAAGGTAGAATCGCGTTCGATTACCTACCACGCAGAATCGAGAACGTCCAAGAACGTGGGGGTGGTTTCCGAAGATCGGCCCTAGCGCGAGCTTCCGCTTCGTCCTCGGTTTGGCCGGAACGGTTTCCCCGAGAAAATCAACGATCCCCTTCCCCGAGGACGGAGTATTTTCGAGCTGTGTAATCCGATTAGAAATTTTTCGCGAGGATGCTCGCCGCGTTGGAAACCGCCCCTCGGAGGTCGTCGAACTCGGAACATTTCCAGCGCGTTCTTCCCTCTCGCCGCGGGGAAACTCGGAGGGGGTGGAGAACGCTTCGAACTGCGAAGAGAAAGACGAGAACCGCGTATCCATCCAGCCGTTGGCCCACCGAGACGAGTCAATTACGGAGAAAGAAAGAAACGACGGAGGCGACGACGAAGACGAAGACGAGGACGGTATAACACGTGGCTGGCTTTCGCCCGGCATCGAAACGCGAGGATCTCGCGTTACCACGAACGCGCACCCGCTCGTGAGAAGAGGAAGCAAGGACAAGAGAGAGAAGGGAGTGCAGGAGGACGAGAAGAAGATGATAGGCGAACGGAGAGTAAGGTTTCTACGTAACGTTAACGAAACTAACTTGTGATAAGGAGTCGAAACCAAAGAACGCGTCGACGCTACAGACAAACGCAAAACCGTGTTCAGGTTTATCGCCACACTCGTTCCGTTACCGTACGTTGCCTAAACTAATAAAGAAAATCTCGGCGGGGGGTTACAGACAGCGACACAGATTTAATTGCGAATTAATAGAAAGCTTCCCACCACGAGATTACGAGTAGCAAGGTGCAAACGTGGACACGGTGTCTTGCGGTTCATTTCTTTTTTTTCTGTTGTTACTGTTGTTGTTGTCCTTTTCGTCTTCGCGTGGAGTCGAAGACCGATATATTCGTAACGTGCTAGCTATCATCGTACTCGACGCGAGTTGTATATTGTGTGCAACAACGATGATTTTACTGTACGCCATGCAGACTCGTAAGCGTCGTGACCGTTCCTCGAGGAAGTCGTTAGGGTTGCTGCGAGACAAGCTCCGTTTCGGGGAACGTTGCCTTTTATTATAATACGCCGCGCCGACATCGATTCGACGGTTGCGTATCGTGTCACGCGATAATAAGCCACGGTTATCGATCTCGCGGAAGAGATTGCACGGAGATTCTTTGGGGAAGTTCGATGGACTTGAACGGTCCTCCTCCGACGGCGTGCACAAGATTATAACAGTTTCTCGTGTAGTTTTGTTGTCGTGAGATATTCTTAGGCGAACTCGTTTACTATAGACTCCGATCGAGCCATTTTTCTGATTGCTTCCTGTAAAATCTGCGTTCATTGGCGATTCTAGTAACGAGGGCGGACGCTCGAGCACTCTGCCCTTGAAATAACGCGAATAACATTCACTGTGAGTATCAAAATTCTTTACGGTAGAAGACCAAGTATAATGATCGATTTCTAGTTCTTCCGTTTGGGCTGCATAAAATTCAGATTCGGGCAACATTTAATTGTTCAGTCCACTGCCGCCCCGTTATATCGTTCACTCGGAAAAAAGGTGGCACAAAATATATTTGTAAAAAAGCTGTAATAATGAATACAGGGTGAGTCCGAAGAAACGGAACACCTAAATGTCTCCGTTAGTTTTCGTTGTACAAAAAAACTTCTTAGGACAAAGTTACACTGTTTACAAAATGTTCAAGGTCAGTTTTTCAATGAGATTTAAAGGTCATCGATGTTTTTTAAATGGAATGATATATCTTCGTTAACGTAATGTTGTAGCTAACAAAATGACGAATTCATCCGTGTAACACAATATGACCTACAAATGACCTTCAACCCAGAAAAATGGAATAAATAAAATTCAACGTGTAAGATTCATTTGCTTCACTTCTGTTACGTATAATGTTCAAAAATATTCCCTTGAGCTGCTATACATTTATTTAGCCGTGAAGTTACAGAACGTACTGCTGTAATTAATTTCTGAGGGAATCGAGTCACATGCCCTGACGATTTTTTCTTCTATGTCGTCTACAGTGGTTGGTGGTTCATGATAAACATCGTCTTTCAGTTTTCCCCATAGATGGAAATCAAGGGGTGTAAGATCTGGTTCAATCTGGTTCAATCCAACGATCAATCTTATCTTCCTTCGAGTAACGCATTGTGAAACGTTCATCGATGAACCGATAGATTAGAAATCTTAGAAACAGTGGAAATCTGATAGCAAGAAAGTTTTCAGAGTAATTAGTTGTTGATAAACATGATTCTACACGAACGCATAGATGAAGGTATATCATAAATGTTTTCCTGTCAACACCGAATCTGTTGTTATGTTGTGTATTAAATGTATTGATACATTTGAATGTGTAGCAGCTCGAGGGAATATTTTTGAACATTTTACGTAACAGAACTAAAGCAAATAAACCTTGCACGTTGTATGCCATGTCATATGTTTAACCGTTATATATGTTTTTATTGATTTATGCGTTGCACCGTTGTATATATTTTTATCGATTTACGCGTTACGTTAACGTTTTGTTAAGAAACGTATGTTACGTTGTGTTTTTGTTAAATGAAAACATCATCGGCAGTTCCTAGCGAGCCAGCGACCGATGAAGAAGTGTCACGCCGTGTCGAGCCTCCTTACAACGTTGAATTCTATTTATTCCATTTTTCTAGGTTGAAGGTCATTTGTAGGTTATATTGTCTTACATGTATGAATTCGTTATTTTGGCAGCTGCAATATCACATTAACGAAGATATATTATTCCATTTAAAAAATCGATGATCTTGAAATCTCACGAAAAAACTGACCTTGAAAACTTTTTCCCTTAAATCGTTACATGTGGACCTTCAAACAGTGTAACTTTGCCCCAAAATTTAAAATTTTGCTTATAGTGTAACTTTGTCCTAAGAAGTTTCATTGTGCAACGAAAAGTAACGGAAATATTTAGGTGTTCTGTGTCTTCAACTCACCCTGTATACAAATTGTGGTGTGCTTTATAACTAATGTACACGACAATTAGCCCAGTATCTAAATAACAACTAATTATTGTACATTTCTAAGTTGGTGATATACAATTAAAAAATCTGGCAATTTAAGGTGATTTTCTTCGACTTATGTCACCTCTCTTTTGAATGAACGATATGTACGTTCGATTTTTTATCCTACGATCACGGGATTTGTAAACATTTTTATAGGAAAAATTAATTTTTTAGTCGAGTACATTGTTACAAATAGTGCGATTTCGAAATAAATTTAATCTCCGCTGGTCTTGGCTCGCTAGCAAAGATTCCACCCCCGTGCAGGGGGTAACCGATAGAAAGCGACTTTCTCGAGGAAGATGAACACCGACCCATAACCGACGTTGGTATCAAACGGAGGACCAGTCGTCCATGGCGCCGCCGTTTATTCGGGAGCGTCGCCGGTGCCTTCGAACCCCCGTACACTTTTTAACGCGACAGAGCAATAAAGCGTCTATTTTCGTTGCTACAATACGAAAGCTGTACAAGAGGACACGGAAGAAAAACACTAACAAAGCGAATTTCGGTTGTCCCGCCGGGAGCCGCGATGTAGCGTCTTGTTGCACAGTCTATACGGTCCTTCGAGCCTCTTTCTTAGTTACTGTCCACGCTCTGCTGTCTACACGTGTATATACATATATGAATGTACGTATGTGTATATCTCCGGTACGTATACAGGGTGTCCCGTGGATATCGTAACTGTACAAGGGGTAGTTTCGCGTGAAGAGGTAGGTCGAAAATGTGGAAGAGTTTGTCGAGAGAATCAACTCTGAATCCTTCCGAGACCCTGAAAGAACTTTTGAGTTGAAATATTTATTGTAAGAAACATTTATATTTCAGTTCTTTACATTTAGTATGTTAAAATGTTGAAGTGTCGTTCTTTGAGGACAAGTGTCCGCTACATCGTGTTACGAATACGCACAAACAGCGAAGTGTAACTAAAGATCTACATCGAATTGGGTATGTCAAGTTGATCTTCTCGAAAACAAAGGATTGGTCGAGAAAATATCGTCGCATTTCGACTTGTTTCTTCGTGTAAAATCAGCTAGTGCGGCTTTATCTGGGGGACACCCTGTACATAGACGCGATAATGATACATTGTCCAGTAAATGCGCGAGCGCAGAACGAGAGTGCCGGCTCATTCTCTTGGGACTGGTTTCGTAAGCGATCGCGTGTCTCTCTCTCGTCCTGAGCAAACCCCCGACACGTCGAAATCCGCAGGATCGTCGACGAGTATTCCCAACCCACGTCTGCTCGTTCCTCGTTCCACGTCGAACCACGAGATCGCGATCCGGCCCGGTCGATAACTTCCGGTGTGCCCGGTTCGAGCTTACGAGCCAGCCAGACTGACGAGGAAACACGCCGAGGTGACACTTCGACGAATTTAATGAAACTTTAGGAGAGGGAGTGTAGCTCTTGCGAAAATATTTGACACATTTTGCTATCGGCCCGCGTGTGCATGGAACTGGTGCAAGCAAGCAGTCTACAAAGCTCACAGTGGAAAACGTATTCCCTTGAATATTTTACAAATTATTATTCTACCAAGTCTAGAACAGTTTCGACGATAATATGCATTTAAAACTACTTTAATAACGGAAAAATTCTTATCGATCGAAAATTGAAATATAAATTATAATTATGATATCGACGCCAGGTTCGAACCTGGTTCGAACAATTGTTTATAATAGTTTATAATTTTTCTCGATCGCAATATTGGATAATTAGAATTTTTCGCGGCGCCTAGGTTCGATCATTATTACTTTTTGTACTTGCTCTACTTGCAGCAAATATGTAAATCCTAGGACGAAACAACTACAGTAATCTCGCGATCTTTGACCGGGGATGCCTTTACGATCTCTGACAAGAGCTTACCCATTCCACTGCCGCGTCGCAGAGCGGCGATGATTGATCTCGGCTTGGGTATATCGGTGTGAGCACCACACATTGACTCGAATGAATCGAATTTACAAGGTCCTTAATTTTCATTATTTTGTTACAGGACTTTCACTATCTTATTTCTGGTGTTTTTCTGATTACGACAATACCAAACACGATATAATTCCAACTGTATTTAGTGGTTTAATCGACGATGAAAGTTTTACTTGCAAGGAAGGACAGCATGTTGGAAAGAAAGAAACTTTACGATCTATGACATTTAAAACCCCCGTTTTCTGGTCATAGATCGAGAAATTACTGTACCACCTTTCCTTTTTCCTCTACTATTTGAATAGCACACGTATGATAATTCTTACACATTTGCTACAAGTAGAACAAGTACAAAAAGTAATAATGATCGAACCTAGGCGCCGCGAAAAATTCTAATTAATTACTTTAATAACCATCGCATTTGATGCTGCAAAACGTATTTGTTTGAACATCTTGCAAACTATCATATTAGAGTTGATAGAATGGTGTCAGCGAATATACGAATCTTTAACCCTAATTTTGCTGTTGACCAACATTTTTATTGAATTAGTGCAAACAGCCTGAAACGTTGAGGGTAGAAAATGTATTTAATTGCGTATCAGTCAGCGACACAATTTTCAAAATTCAATCGTCTTCAATATTTTTGTTTCATTGCTCCAACGTCTGCGAATCCTCTTCATTCAAGAGCTTTTCAAGAGCATTCAAGAGTTGCAATATGCCATGTTTAATGCTCGGAAAATTGCGTAGAGATCTGTCGCATAATTGGTGCTAATTAAGGTTTCGTTTCTAAAGCTGCGTCCACAACGAAGCAACATCTAGTAGCTTCTTGCCTTCTTCTTCTTTTACCGAATAAAAGACGAATAAGAAAGGAAAGAGGGCAGCAAAAAGTTGACAGATGTTGCTTCGGTGTGGACGCAGCTGAAGAGAAATGAAACTGTAAAACAATTGCGCGATCTTTGCGCGACGTCTGATGGAACCGTGTGCGTGAAATATTTTAAGAACCTCTCGGAAATGTTCATTGAATTCGGCGACTGTCGGTACGGCGTGTTTCCTTTCAGACTGGCGTTTTGAATAATTTAGGAGTCTCGCTCGGATTCGTGGTGAACCGAAATCAGCAAACGAGCTGATCGATCCTGTGGACCGGCGGAGCATCGATCGGCGCGTTACTCCGTCTTCTAAAATAGCGATTAAATAAGGATAAGTGATGTGAGACCTACAAACGATAATTGTTGCAAACGTGCCGTCCCAGTGCCAAGTCTCGTTTACTTTCGTGAAAGTTTTAACCGCATAGCTTGCGCCGATCCTCCGTCGACCTCAGGCGATCGGTCAGTTGAATTTCGATGGTTTCGTTTCCCCGATGAAGTTCGATTTGAAACCGGTAACGACGTCGAACGGGATGCGATCGTCGGGTCTCGTCGTTGCAACGCGATCTCGGGACAATGACCACGGAGGATTCCCACGACCGAGATATTTTATTCTTGTACGCTGTCTCCTCGTTTCTCAGCGGAGCCTGCGGTTCCGCGATTGTTGCTCAAATTTCGAACCGATCGGGGACGAACGTTTCAACCGTTCGCGCTCGATTCGTCGTGTCGTTATTTAAACACCGATGCCCGGCAACTTGCGAGCTTCAACGTTGACGTTAATCAACGTTCGAATCGCCACACCGTGTTATATTTAAAAGCGAGCAGTTTTTGCACCCGCAATGATTTCGATCAGTTCAACCTGTGCTTCGGCCGAGTGTATAGCGTATTCCCAGTGAAATAATCATGTCAGTCTCGATTACTGATTCATTTTACTTCGTTGCTCGGCCTCGTCGAGCCATTGAATTTGCGACGGGATTCGAGTCTTCCAAGTTTCTCCCGGCAGAACAGTTGTTCTTTCTTGAAGTATATTTGGTGTCGACGCACCTTGTAAACACATTGTAAATTAAGGTTATCTGAAGAAGTTTTGTTCCATCAGAACATAGAACGCCTTTAACCCTTTGCACTCGATTGATACCTCGTACGTTCCTCAGTGTGAACACTTACAATTTTATATATTGTAGAAATTTTATTTTCGGGTTGCAAAATGTATAATTGAAGTATAATTCGTAGATTTGAAATGCGAAGTAAGAAATATTATTCCACGTTCTTTTATGCAACTATGTTTGAGGAGTGTATGAGGGTTAAATAAGTTGTACTTAACAAATTATTCTTACCGCGTTCAAGTGTGATACGAGTGGATACGCTAAATTGCACGCGAACAAGATGAAAGAGGTCATATTTACCTAGAAAATATTTTAGATCGGATCACATTCCGGAGTGAAAATATTAGGTTTTGCAGAAGTTCGTTTCGGTTTGAACGTTGCAAATCCAGAGTGGTTGCTGAAGAACACAAGTGGCGTGGTCACGTGAGACCTCTTCTCGCGAACATTCACAGATTGAGTTATTTAACAATATTATTATTATTATTATTCATTTTATACGAACCGAAGTCCTTTAATACTAATGTTTGCAGTTAATGTAGAATAACAGAAAATAATCTTAAACATAAGTCTTAATCTAAAATATAAATTAATTAATTATGGACAGTGCGAAACTAAACTAATGCAGGTACTATTATCGAATAGTGCGGCGCAATTTTGTTTTGAAAGCCTGTAACGCGCCATTGAAAAATCAATATTGCTATAAAATGTGTTGGAGTTAGCAATAATGCGATTTAAAGGATTTATTGCTCCATATGAGGATTTGGATTTGATTGCTTGAAATCCTGCTCTCGTTCTCAAAACACGTTCAGGTACATACAAATTAATTTGCTTAAGGAGTCCAGGACAGTCTATGAAATTTATTTAACAATATGAAGCCTTTGAAAAACAGATATCTTCGAATGCAAAGGGTTAGACCATTTCAAGAATATTGATTCATTCCGTGAAGAATTGCCCGTAAAGAACTTGATCCGTTAACATTATTTCGAGGAAGGCAGCAGGAAGGTATCGAATAGTGCGGCGCAATTTTGTTTTGAAAGCCTGTAACGCGCCATTGAAAAAATCAATATTGCTATAAAATGTGTTGGAGTTAGCAATAATGCGATTTAAAGGATTTATTGCTCCATATGAGGATTTGGATTTGATTGCTTGAAATCCTGCTCTCGTTCTCAAAACACGTTCAGGTACATACAAATTAATTTGCTTAAGGAGTCCAGGACAGTCTATGAAATTTATTTAACAATATGAAGCCTTTGAAAAGCAGATATCTTCGAATGCAAAGGGTTAGATCATTTCAAGAATATCGATTAATTCCGTGAAGAATTGCCTGTAACGAACTTGATCCGTTAACATTATTTCGAGGAAGTCAGCAGGAAGGTCGACAGGATTTTTCGATCCGGAATCAATTAGCTCGCAGGCATTGGTGTATCGCGAGCGACGATATCGTGGATCTGGCTTCGGCTGGAAGCGCGTTGAGCACAAAAGGTTGAACGTTCCCGATCGGCTGCGGTTTCGTAGCAAGTTCTACTGTATGCTTCGCCCGCATGAGTTCTATACAGAGGGGAAACTCCGCCTAGAACTCCGTTCGGCCCTTCCCGAGAGAGCGTACAATTACGTCGGACGTAGGCAGACGAGCGTTTCGATACACGTCGGAGAACACAGTTCCGAAGAAAATCTCGCGAGACCGACCGAGACGAGAAAACACTTTCGCACCCTCCCCCCTCTTGCGAGACCAGTCCCACCCCCGATTTCCGTCAAAATGTTTAGTCCCTAGCTAGTAATTAACGACACACTCGCTGCAGTGTGCACGGCGCATTCGTGAAACGAAGTCGAATAACGAAGGTGCTACTTAAGAGATATAAGGGGTTGATCGCAGCCCGCCCGGCTCGGGAACCATGAACAGATAAGGGATGATCGATGGGGGACGGGGGATGGTTCACGGTGCCAAAGAAAAGACTAGAACGAACCGCCACGAGACTCATCGACGAGCAGAAACGGAAGGGGAGGTACACGACGACCAAGTCGAACAAAAGTTTCTCTCGCGAACGAGCCGGTTCGGCGCTGCGATGGTTTAGTCGATAAATTAACGTATTTATAGTCCTGTCGATTAAGGCTGTAAGTTTCGATCGTCGACTCACACGTGGTCTCGTCCCCGACGATCGACAAGGGGCGAGAACCGCTCGATGATTTTCGGGAGTAAACGAGAAAGAGAGAGGGTGGGATGGAGAGAAAATTAAAGGGAAAACGACGAAAAAAAGCAGTAACTAATAAACAGAGAACATGTCCAACGAATGTCAACGAGTTTCAAAGAAACGAACACCCGGGGAAGACGATATAGCGCGCGTTTACGTGTCGTGCTAGACGAGAGGAAGTTACGGGGGGACGGGGGGTGAAGGGGAGGAACCTGGGGGGTGAAAAGAGACAAGACGAGACTTTTTCATTTGCGCCGGCTCGACCAGCGTGGGGTTTGAAACGTGTCGACAGGAACCCGTTTCGTTGTCCGTCTCGCGCGATCTCGCGATTAAGCGATCCAAGGATTAAGGAAAATAGTTCCATGACGCCTGATGCCTCTGTTAGCTTTTATAATGGCGACCACCGTCCGCCCACTGCCGTTCCATTTCCACGCCAAATTTACTACGTTATGGACGGCCGAGGGAAGCTGCAAATCGTTCTGTCACGGAAAGACCCGACTGCGCTTGACGTTTCCTGCTCCGATTTGTGCACCCTGCGACCAGGATTGGCTCGTTCCGATCCTGCAACTCGTGCCACCGATTCTTACATTTGTTCCTCCGACGGCCGGATGTATTTATGTATTTTTTCCGGCGTTTGTCCTTTCGATACTAAATTTTCAAACCTTCCGCACCGAGGCCTCGAGCTTCGCGACGCTCTTCGATGATTCTTTGACACTTTCGCCGCGTAATTTCTCCGAAACAATGGACAAAGCAGTTAGATTCTTACGTTTGTTCGATATTTACATACATTTTACAGAGATCTCTTATTATTCAAATTTCAAGCGGATGCTTGAATAATTCATACGTGGAAACTGCCAGTCGGAAGGGACTCGGTGAACATGCGGAAATTGCGACTTCTTCTGAAGTTCCGTTGTGTGGGGTTGAAGACATGTCGCCTGTCTTTAATTAAAAGTAATAATTAGTTCGGTGTGTGTATGATAAACGTTATATGCGTGCGCGTATAGTTTTCTTTCGTAAGAAAAGACCACTGGTAGTCGTGGCACGATACTTTGATCCACCTGGTACATAAATGCGTTCTTCGTGTTTCTTAAGTTCGTGATTAGATAGAAACGGTACCTTGGA
Organism: Lasioglossum villosulum; assembly: GCA_963971365.1. Taxonomy (NCBI): domain Eukaryota; kingdom Metazoa; phylum Arthropoda; class Insecta; order Hymenoptera; family Halictidae; genus Lasioglossum; species Lasioglossum villosulum. The sequence goes on from OZ020497.1 coordinate 10,661,173, forward strand.
GCAAATCAGGTGAGAATTTTGAGAATTCCCAACGATTTTGCGGAGTCTCGTAACTTGCAATTGAACAGGATTTTGTTTCTATTGGAAGGAGCACGTTCGTCGATCTTTGTTATTCGGAAAATAGCTGGACTGTTTAAATAACAAAACGTACAGAAAGAGTTGTACGCTTTTCTACGAAAGGAACATTCGGAGGAATATTTCAATTCATTCTATCGGTTACAGATAATTTCGTTAACTGTGACTACAAAAAGATTTGTTTTCTATTAACATTTTATCGATACAAAAGCATCAGAGTTCATACTTGTCCAATAGGATTGTTTCTTAAACTGTTCACTCTTGAGTGAGAAGCGTCGGAGCGGTAGAGTTGCAGTACGAATATAATTGCAACAAACGATGCTCTCTTTCTTGTAAAAATATTTTCTAATCTGTGATATCGGTGTAAGACGAAATATATGTATATTCAGTATAGCTAGACTATTCAGCTGAGGCAACAAATAGGTGAGTTAGGTCAGTTTAATCATAATATTTGAAAAGTATATATATTTTTTATATTCACTTACACATCGTTTACGTACCCCTTTTTTATTCTATTGACGTTTTTCGAATCAGCAATGATGTGTTACAGTTCCTATTCGCGGAAGTTAACACTTTAAGTGAATTCTCGATACATACGTATTTACGGATAAATATTAATAAACGTTCGGAATCGACGCGACCAATGCCGAGAATAAATGTAAATTTTCCGCGCGTGAAAGCGGGAAGCCAGCCGTAAAATTGACCGTCGATATGTATAATAACGCGTTTAGTTTTTGTAAATCGGTGGAGTTGCTATTGCAAATTTGTTGTCACGGTCAACGATGGAACCAAACTGTACATAATGGAAGGAATGATAATTATGTTAAACAAATAATATAATATATTCGTTTGTCTTCTTAACGGTTGTATACACGCACGTTAACGACATTTGTACGCCGTATGTTGAATTTCAGACTTTTAACAACGAACACGTGAATCGACGTTCTGTGAAATGAAAGTAGTAATGTGTAAGCATCCGTAGAATTAATTTCAAAGTCAAGTTTGTGCTCGATAGAGTTCAGCGAACAAGAAATCTAATTTCGCCGAAATATTCTCAAATTCCATTTTCGAAGAATCGTTTTTATAGATCGATTACTCGCCCCTAATTAACCGAGCTGATTCGTTTCAACTGTTTACGTTACATCGTACGGTGGATATCGATCGACGCTTAACAATATATTTTTCTTATATAGATATATGTACACATATATATATATGAACTAGTGATAACGACAGCAACAGTGATAATATTTTATAACAGCCATTACAACTTGTGATATTTTAGCGCAGCCTCCAGTTTTAACTAACTTTTATTATCTACCGCAGGAATAAACGATTTAATTTACTGTGATCAAGCGATAGTTAATAATACAGCCGAAGAGAAATCTGTTGTAATATTGAACAATCATTTGTAGCGAATGTGATTATCATGTTTTAGAGTATTACCGATGATCGCGATGATATTTTTCAAGGACCTTCAATCTGTACAAATCGTAAGAATAAACGACGACGACGCGACGGTTCGTGCAACGATAGATTTTTCGTGAATAATTACGTAGTAGCATTTATGGTCGGACAGCGGTTGGAAGTTGGTTGATGGCTTTGTCTACAGATCGATGACTAAATATAATTCTTGAACGGAGCGGAGTCAAATCGTGGAAAACGCGATCGCACTTTCCCGACTTGTCAAATGTCGGAGTGCTAAAATCGGTCGGGTTAACTCTCCGACCTCGCCGCAGTCTGAAAATACAAAAGCTGAGAAGATTTTTCCGATAACTCTTACTCCGCGATTGCACTGCAAAAACTCTCGCATTTGAGCGAAATGTATTCAGTGGAATCGCGAGATCGTCTCATAGAAACGTAAAAAACAGCTGCCACGCGCGACTACGAGAATAATTCGTAGATTGCCTGACGTTTCATTGATCCCCGATATTGCTAATCGTGCAGCAAAACACCACAATTTCATTTCTGGACGTTTTACTTTGCTACAGAATTGTTTCAGGTATTTATATATATATATTTATATATATATATATATATATACACACACACGCACGCACACACACACACACACACACACACACACACACACACACACACACACACATATCAATATATCAATATATTGATTGATATATTGATATATATATATATATCAATATATCAATATATTGATTGATATATTGATATATATATATATCAAAAAATATATATATATTTAGGATCACGATCTATTCGGAATCCTTCCTTACTTCAATGATAAATATTACCTTCGATAAAATTGAGAGTGCCAATTTTTTCTTATGCGGATATGTAAAAACAATGAAACTTGCACGTTAATTCAGAGATATTTTCTATATTCTCTTCCTTATCCAAAAACATAGTAAGAAATTAAAAATTCATCCTAACTAAAAAACGCACCTAAAGACTTTCTCGATTTTATCGTCATGGCAAACCCTCGGCTAATCCTTGTGCACTTTTTATCACAAATAGATTCGAAACGGAAACACAGACATTCACATTTTTTCATCAACTATTTTTATTGACTTTGTTCAACTATTGAAATACCGATGGATAATGTTTTACCATATACAAATGTTTCAAATGAAAATGTATTAAAATGTTGAAACTCATTCAACGGTAATTTTATTTTAACGCAAGTGTAATGACATTAGCGCTACGGTTCGATCAATGAAAAAAGCAATTTTGCTAATTGATAATTAATTCGACGTTTCGAACCGTAGCGCCGAGATCATTTAATATTTGTTTGAAACAATAATACGATCGAGAAAAAATAGTTTATTTGTAATGACATTAATTGTAGATTTCGATAGTAATTTCTTGAATTTTATTTTAATTGGCGTTTTGTTCCGAATTCGAGAGAAAATATTGGTTATTCCATTTGAAAGATTGAAGGCGAACCTGCAAACCAAATGACATCTTTATAAATTTTGTTCATGCAACAAATAACTTACGAGTTATATGAAGTGCAGACGTTACGAGTCACCCTGTATAATTGTTTAAGGGAGACTGGGGCTATAAGTTCTGATTCTGGAAAAACATAAAATGACATACAAATAATATAGATATTTTCATCTTTAACCTTAAAATTAAAGTACTTCAATAGGTTTTTTTTTATTTGTTTCCATTTATTCTATTTTCTATTTATTGAAGCAAGTTTTATATTTCTTTTCTAATAAAATGCTAACTATACAATACTTTATTAAAACTAAAACACCAAACAGTAACAACTTGCCCCAATTGATACATGTGGAAATCTACAACAATATTTTAGTTATAGGTATGAAATACCTAATAAAATCTACTACATGTTCCTAAATGTCATTTGATCGATAAGGAGAAAGGAATCAGTGACATCGATGTTAAGTAATCGAAATAAACGAAAAATTAAGGCTTCGTTAAAAGTTCACGCAACACTACCACGAACGCTACAAAAGTGCACGGCAGAGTATCTTTACCCACTTGTACAGCAAAAAAACAACTGAAAACGAATCGCGCGTTCATCTCCATTTTTATAAATAATATAAATCAATTATATGTTCTCGGCGCGCAGTTTCGATCAAAAATAAAGCAAATTAGCAATATTTAAATGTAACTCAACGTTTCGATCCAGGTGTGGATCATTTTCAAGAGCAATTGCGTTTGCTAAGTGTACAGAAAAGTTTTCAAAAATAATGACCGAGTTCCATGCTGGTCTACATTGAACTGATTTTTTTTTATCGAAACTGTGCGCCGAGAACATATAATTGATACGATCGAGAAACACGTAACTTTTTCAAATAATGATCGGAACAACTAACCTCGGGAACTGTTCGCCCCGGTCTCCCCTACAGTGTTTGATTATTTTGTCACACTTACCGCCAGTGTCGGCCAGGGAAGCGCGTGAAAATTTTCCTTTCGAATTACGGTACGCGACAAAAATTCGACCGGTGCACAAGGGTTCGCGAGAAAGGGGTCAGAGGTCTCCGGCAGCAAGAATAGATGAAGTCTTCCCGGTGACCCAAAACCTGACCTCTGTTTCGACGTCGGGTCCGGTGGGGGTGCGTCGATATCGAGAAATAATGCAACGGGTCCTCGTTTTGAGCAGGTCCAAACTTACATACGTCGGAATCCAGGAATCAATTAATCGTGACGGTGCACCGTGTGCTCGGTCGGTCGTTCGTGGAAAATGGAGAACGGGACAGTGTCGGCTGGAAAGAGAGCCAGAGAGAGAGAAAGAAAAGGATAGGGGTGAGGAGGGGAGTGGTAAAGAAATAGAGAGAGAATGTACGAGAGGGTTCGCGAGTGAAAAGGGCGAGGGGGGTGGCGAGTGTGTGACTCCACATCACGTTAGTTCGCGTGATACCTAGTCGTCTTTCAATCGAAGTCAGTAAAACGTACCTCCGAAATGTGCACGGCATAATATATTCAACGCGATTGTGCCCCTGCACAAAGGAATTACTTTCGCGTTGCACGTGTGCACGGTTTTCCATACGCTCGCGTCGCGAGCCTAACTTTCTTCGCAGCAGGGACCGCGAGGGTGGGGAGAGCACGCATTTTTCGCCGATACGTCCGCGTAATATTTTTTCGTTTTTTTTCTGCAGTTCACCCGCGAGTGATATACTCGCTGCACTTGCTATATGTTTACGGATATAATACGTGCGCATGCAGGATGCACGCCAGTCCGTCTGTCACGAGGCCTGCGGAAAGAACGGCCGCGCTCGATGGGAACACACGCTCTCTCGGCGCGGCGGCATGGCACCGCGAGCTAAGCGATTTCGCGTGCACCGGATGGAATAATGCACGATGCACCCGTTGTTCCGCGGTTGGAAATTGATGTCCGATAGTCTATGAGCCTTCGCTCTAGAAACTCAACTGGTTCTTCGGGGTTTTTTCACTCCGTGCTGTGCGTCAAGCTACTTTTCCAGCGATTTTATACGCAGCCTCTGTTCTGATACGTTTGTTATCATTGGACTACGGATTTTACGCGTTTATCACAACAATTGGCACGTATGATTCAAAGCAGCGGACATGTTGGAAATATCTAAGGACATCAATGTATTAGTTTCAGATCAGTAAGATAATTAAAAGAAGCATACAATTTTTAGAAACGTCGAATTTAATTTCATGTAATATTTTTGCAAACTTGCTTATTGTTCTGATTGATCGAACCAGTGCACCGATAACGTTAAATTTAGTTAAATACAATTATTAGATGCGAACATTTTCTCTTTTGCGTAAAGACTTGCAGTGTAGACATCTTTTTTTTAGTTTCAACCCTTGCCTTACGAGTTATTTTTGTAATTCTTAATGTCCTAGAAAAGGAGAAACTTTATAACTATTATGGGCCTTACGTTCTCCAATAGGTGTACATTAACAAAACCAAATAGATTTTATTTTATTTAAAAAAAATTAATAGCATACATATTTATTAGACTCTGTTCGGAATCTTTATCACGTGTCTGACACGATATTATAGGGCAAGGGGTTTGTTAGAAATTATTGGATTTAACATTGAACAGTTGCTTCGTTAGTGTTTTCAAATCTAACACCTCGTGTTATTTCGTTTAGCCTAACTGGTTTGTTAGTAATTGTTCGGTTAATTCAACCTCCACGCATAATCCTAGGTAACGTTACACATTTTTGTGTTGCATTTTTCAAATCTCGGTAAACAATATTACATTTGAACGTCAACTTTCGACACGTTCTTATCAAGTTATTAGTCAGATTGAAGAAGTACCTTAACCCCTTGCTGTAACGTTTTCTTTAGAATCAAGAAAATTTATATTCCTTGTATGGCTACATTTATTTGAATACTCAAATATTGATTTGAAACGAATCAAATTTGATTTCGTCTAAAAAGAAAGATGGGCCATTCGTATTTGTTAGAATTTGTTCAAAATCTTCATCACAAGATTTACCCGTTAAAATACGGCAATGGGTTAACTCAAAACCTACCGAGCCTTGAAAGAAAATGACAAAATTGATTGAAAAATTAAAAATATCTACACGAATATTTTTATGACGTCGATAATTGCATAATAAAAAATTGGAACCGGTCATATTGACCAGAAGTGGTGGGTTTAGTGTCAAACAATTTTCGTAAAAGTTGAAACACATGATAGAAATAGATCAATTCCTTTATTCCTTCTTTAATCTTGAATCTAATCTTTGAATCTAATTGTTCCAGTAAAATCTTATCGAATCGAAGTATTTCTTTAAAATTTAATTGGTTTTCTATCCGCGAGGCTGAAGTATTATTTGCGTCTAAAGTATTGAATTTCTCGAACGCGATGTCACGCGAGTGCACGCGTAATAATTGAAATTGAGTTGCACTGCGGAGATCAGCTGAGTTGCGAGGCTTAAATATTTATTCTGAAACGTTTGCCGTCGCGTTGAGCATCGCACACTATGGCAGCCTGACGATCCGTACACTGCAAGCGCTAATGTTTGTGTCGTATTAAGTAGCGGTGTCGATAATTAACATGTTCGCTGCGATGCACACCATTGATGATGCATTATTGGCTTTTCGTGTACATAGCCGGCTGCCGGTGCACCATGCTGCGAACACCGCTAGATCGGAGGCACTTCCGGCGCGGCGTCTCGAACAAGAAGCTTGCCAATAAAATTATTTCATTTATTATCAATCGAACCAACACCGCCTTTCCCTGTTATCAATTCAGCATCTTCCATTTCTTCGGAACCATCTCTAACTCGTGAAATAATTTTATTCGACAAAGCTTGCATCCCTTAACTTCTCAGCTATGTACGATGAGTAATAGAATTAATTAATTCGCAATGGAATTTCTGTGAAAAACGTATTCGTAATTCTCAAACATTTTATATCGTATCGAAAAAATGTAATTCTATAAATTCTTGATCTTCGGCTGAGAGGTTCGAAGAAATATCCTCGATTATGTCGAAAACATCGATAACGTATGATTTCATGAAACAAAATTGTTTCTTTGCATTGAACTTCGACGATAGGCGGATATTCAAGAAGATCACATAGATTTGTAATTATCTATGGGGCTTCTTCTTATTATTAATCGAACCAACACCGCCATTCCCTGTTATCAATTCAGCATCTTCCATTTCTTCGGAACCATCTCCAACTTGCGAAATAATTTTATTCGACAAAGCTTGCATCCCTTAACTTCTCAGCTATGTACGATGAGTAATAGAATTAATTAATTCGCGTTAGAATTTCTGTGAAAAACATATTCGTGATTCTCAAACATTTTATACCGTATCGAAAAAATGTAATTCTATAAATTCTTGATCTTCGGCTGAGAGGTTGATAAATATCCTCGATTATGTCGAAAACGTCGATAACGTATAATTTCATGGAACAAAATTGTTTTTTTACATTGAACTTCGACGATAGGCGGATATTCAAGAAGATCACATAGATTTGTAATTATCTATGGGGCTTCTTCTTGTTATTAATCGAACCAACACCACCTTTCCCTTTTATCAATTCAGCATCTTCCATTTCTGCGGAACCATCTCCAACTTGTGAAATAATTTTATTCGACAAAGCTTGCATCCCTTAACTTCTCAGCTATGTACGATGAGTAATAGAATTAATTAATTCGCTTTAGAATTTCTGTGAAAAACATATTCGTGATTCTCAAACATTTTATACCGCATCGAAAAAATGTAATTCTATAAATTCTTGATCTTCAGCTGAGAGGTTCGAAGAAATATCCTCGATTAAGTCGAAAACATCGATAACGAATAATTTCATGAAACAAAATTGTTTCTTTACATTGAACTTCGACGATAGGCGGATATTCAAGAAGATCACATAGATTTGTAATTATCTATGGGGCTTCTTCTTATTATTACCCGAACCACCACCGTCTTTCCCTGTTATCAATTCAGCATCTTCCATTTCTGCGGAACCATCTCCAACTTGTGAAATAATTTTATTCGACAAAGCTTGCAACCCTTAACTTCTCAGCTATGTACGATGAGTAACAGAATTAATTAATTCGCGTTAGAATTTCTGTGAAAAAAATATTCGCGATTCTCAAACATTTTATATCGTATTGAAACTTTAAAATTCTCTGAATTTTTAACATTTTCGGCTATAGAAGTCGAGTTACAGAGCTGAGAGGTTCGAAGAAATATCCTCGATTGATTCGAAAACATCGATCACGTATGATTTCATGAAACAAAATTGTTTCTTTACATTGAATTTCGACGATAGGCGGATATTCAAGAAGAACACATAGATTTGTAATTATCTATGGGGCTTCTTCTTCAGCCCTATGAACGGAAGCTTCCCTTTCCCGAAAGCAACGTCTACTAGATGGCAATTTCAATTGAACCACGATTTCCGGCAGTTCGGCGGATTGTTAGTCAGGTTTATCACAGTATGATAGAGACAATTAACACTCTTAATTAACTTCTGCGTTCGATTAGAGGCTAAAGGTATGGCCAGGCGTTATGGAATGTATTGGGCATTTTAAACTACGTTTAAAAAAAATTATAGCTACCTATACAACACCAAGTAATATATATACACAAATTCTAATATATAAATATATATATATATGATGACGATGACGATGATAATATTATATATATATACATATATATGTGTGTACATGGGGTGTACCGTAACATGCAGGCAAACATTTGGAGGTAACATCGGCGCATCGAAAGTATAAAAGAATGCTCGTATAAACATACTGTTCTATTTTATTAGATTTTCAAGTTGTCAATAAACTTTATACTTTCGTTTATTTTCATGAAATATGTACGAAATGACCGATCTGGTGGAAACTTTGTTTAATTCTGTTGCAAAGTCGGCGCTCTGTAGGAAATTCCAACCAGCCACGTTATGTGGCTATAACAATGTACAATTAGAATATTGCAAATAAAAATATATCGATTGCATTCAATTAAAACAGTAAATAGAAGTGAGACAATTGTGTTTATATAAAAAGAAACTATGAAGCAACGGTTTGGAGGTTGTTCTTCTAAAATATTTTCAGATTAACCAAGATAGTTAACTTCTTGAAGGTACCATTATACAATTATGGCCTTTGAAAATTTTCATAAAATATTAACATATAAAATATGACAGAATGTAGTACGATTTTAATATATTTCAGATCTGAAAGAACTACCACCACGGAGAATAGTATTCTGTTGTATTCTACTTTCTTAAAGCTCGTCCACAAAAATTAAAAATTGCATAAACTTCTGCAGTCTAATTACAATTTAAAGACCAATCGTTTGTATAAGTTCGACAGCTATTTTTGTATAAGAACGAAACAAATATGTTCCTGGGATGGTAATAGACAATGTTATCGTCGATATATTTTCTGTTTATATTAAACAATATTTTACTTCAATGTGCACGGTGCTATAACAAATACATGATCTGAAGCGTGTTTGTGAGTCAAGGGGTTGAAGAATTAAGCTACAAGATTTTGCACAGGAGATCTCTCTTTGAAAATAGTTCTCTATCGACAACGACAACTTGAAAACAAAGTGAAGTCACCGTTTCTATGAACCGTTGTTTCTTAACTTCCCGATTCATAGGGAAGTTACTGTAATTATTTATGGTTTCGATGCGTCGTGGCCATCCCTAGATCTTTTCCCGCACGTCACGGGCCACCCTGTGTACACGGAAATATATTTAATGAATGTTCCTATATTTATATTATGAATACGTAATAAGTGTATCATATTAATATTCGATGGCGATTTCAGGTTTTTACCAAAAGCGACAGCAAACAAAAAGATTAGATGTCTGTTTAACTATCGAGTTAACATAAACGAATCGGAAGAGGGCGAGAGAGAAGGGGAGAACAAGCGTAGACGTAAACAATAAAACAATGGAGAGTATGTAACGTAGGAGGAGAAGACGGGGTGGGACAGTTAGACGGATAGATAAACAATTTTGGTTTCGCGTAGGATCCCATCGAGAACAATTTTTCGGGGTGAACACGGGAAAAGAAATTCGATGGGGGTGAAAGAAACCATGAGGAACGATGATTTTAAGCGGGTTTGCGTGTGTTGGTGTTGAGGCGAGGGTCTTCCTATACTGACTGAACGATCAGATGTGATATATGCATAAGGATTAATTAATAATTATTTACTCCAATCGTATATATATATAAATATATATATGTAATTAATATTATTAATATGGTTATGATATACAAACATTATATCTATATATTGTGTATAAGTAGATAGGAACATATACAATGTTTTTAACTGGTTTATCTATGTTCCGAGGATATATGCTAAGTGTATTTAGGAAGTTGTAAGAAGGTCTCTCGCCGTTAATGTTTAATCGATAGAGACCACGCGAGTGATTATGTTCGCGACGAAAGAGAATTGAAACGTTCGTGGAAACGTTTCACCGTTCGATCATATGTATAGTAACCGAGCCGAACAAGTTCGACGATATTCTTTTCAGTTGCTCACCGATTGGCTGACGAAACCGATACGCGGATTCTCTGCTCAAAATAATGGTTCAATAATCTGTTCCGTCCAACGATATTTCAATCGTTAGAATAATGCAGCTCCGAAAGAAATGCGTACGCTGTCTCGTAATCCGATAAAAATGGAATGCAGAATTCGATAGGAAATGATAATCCAACGTATTGTTGTCCCTCTAACTTGAGAGATGTAACAATTCTATGCAGCACCGTCCACGTCTGGGTACTCTCACGCATTTGTGCTATTCGTTACTCTTCTAATAATCAGTAGCGGACTGTTCATTTTCGTGCTCCGGTATAACACTGTTTGGGGACCTACCCGATTAACACAAATAAATAAACCCCAAAAATATTTGTATAATTTATTTTTTCTTAAGTTCTTAATTTAAATTGTTTTCAATTATATTTTTGGGACCGTGGAGGGACCCCTCGACTGAACAGGGTGTTGGGTGGTAGCCCATAATGCCCACGACTAGATCCGCCGCTAATAACAACGGGATGATAAATCTCAAAGAGACAGAGTGAAATAGAAATTCCTGGAAATAAGAAATGGACAGCGGATCTTTACGCGAAATAAAAATCTTCTACCTAATTTACAACCAACTGGGTCGAAATAGAAATTCATTTCTTTTCATGATATGTTTAACAGGTCGAAAATAATATAACAGTGTTTTGAAATTCTTCTAATCTGTTCACCGTATGGAATTACATCTACTCATTTTTGTTACAAATGCACAAAATCTGCTATCTAATCAGAAATGTGGGAATTTATTCCGACACGATTAAATGGATTGACCACGTGCACTGACAGTCATAAGCAGACTGCGAATCTTTGTGTGAAATACAAATACAAATTCAACAAAAGTGAGTTACATAAAAATTTATTTATTCTCTTTATAATTTAAATAGGTTGTAAACAATGTACCCGTAGTGTGAATTTATTTTATGTTTCAATCTCGGCGCCCACGTGTGGACATTCACAGAAAAGTATTGCTATATTATACAGTATTTCTTTCGTCCATGATATCCGATCCAGAGGTTCGATCATCCGATTATTTTGAGCAGCGTGTACGCGGATGCGTAAAGGTTCGCTAAGTGGAAACACGGTCGTCTCTAGTACAGGCCGGAACATAGTAAATTAGGCAATACTGTCTCAATCTGATGTGAAGTCGTTACATCATGGCCATATACTACCATATATGCTCTAATCGTACCGGAGTCGCCAGATGAAGGGACAGAGCACGAATTAAGGGGAAACAGTAACCCTCTCTCCGCCAGATACGCGTCACGTGAGCGGGCCGCGGCGGATGCGTGGGGACTAGCGTCGTAGAAGAGGAAGGTAGAGTGGGAACTCAAGTATCGATCTAGTGACACTGCATTAGGTTGTGCTTGTTGTACAAATAAAAATAGAATTCAACCGCAAAGCGGTAGACACTGCTCACACTATTAACAATGGATTTCATCAGGAGACTGTTTATAAGCATACAACTGAACAACCAGTTTCAACAATTTCGTGGTACAGATAAAAGCCTAGAAGATGGAGAGGATCGTGGACGTCCTCCTGCAATTGATACTGATGAACCATGGACTACTATTAAAGCAGGTCCTCGCAGAAGGGGAAGCTAGAGGTGAGACTGAAGTCTAGTGGTTCTAGATTGGACTGATGCTGTCTGAATGTGGTATTGCCACATCAGACAATCCGAAAAACTGCTCGCATTATTAACAATGAATTTGGTCAGGGGACTGTTTATAAGCATATAACTGAACAATTGATTTCAACAATCGCGTCACACAGATAAAGTCTAGAAGATGGAGAGGTTGGCAGGCGTCTTTCTGCAATTGATACTGATGAACCATGGACTACTATTGAAGCAGGTCCTCGCAGACAGGGAAACTAGATTGGGGACTGAAGTCTTAATCTAGTGGCTCTGGATTGGACTGCTACTGTCCGTATGTGGTGTTGCCACTTCAGACGTTCCGGAAAACTGCTCGCATTATTAACAATAAATTTGGTCATGGGACTGTTTATAAGCATGTAACTCAACAACCGCTTTCAATAATTTCGTGGTACAGATAAAAGCCTAGGAGATGGAGAGGATCGTGGACGTCCTCCTGCAATTGATACTGATGAACCATGGACTACTATTGAAGCAGGTCCTCGCAGACAGGGAAACTAAAGTGGAGACTGAAGTCTTAATCTAGTGGTTCTGGATCGGACTGCTACTGTCCGTATGTGGTGTTGCCACTTCAGACGTTCCGGAAAACTGCTCGCATTATTAACAATGAATTTGGTCAGGGGACTGTTTATAAGCATACAACTGAACAACCAGTTTCAACAATTTCGTGGTACAGATAAAAGCCTAATAGATGGAGAGGATCGCGAACGTCCTCTTGCAATTGATGCTAATGAACCATGGACTACTATTGAAGCAGGTCCTCGCAGAAGGGGAAGATAGAGATGAGATAGAAGTGTTAATCCGGCGACTCTGGATCGGACTGATGGGATGTTGCCACATCACGTGTTCCGGCCTGTATCAGAGATAGCCGTGAGGGAAAGCAATATGAACGTTCCTATTCTTTTCGTTGTTCTTCCGCGAGGCTCAGCAACGAAGCGAATCGTATCGAAATTCGTGCTACGTTGCTTTCTATACGACTGTTTTCAGTAGAAAGAAACAAGTCTGTTATACATAGTTTAATTATACTTACGCAGAGGGTTAAGAGAATTTCCACCACGAACGTTCGGTGTCGAAGACATCGCGCGCGGTCCTCTTTCTCGCGGACTCTTAACGAACCGGTTTCCCGGTTTAGAAGAAAACGAACAGGAGAAAACAGAAACAATTCGGGAGTGTTTCGAGTTTATGCGTTCCGTGCAATAACAGTTTGCTCAAATCCTCGGTGTCCGTCGGTCCGTCCGTACGGAACGACTACTCGTAAGTTTAAACCGTCAAGTGTACATTTTCTGCGTAAAGACACGAAAACACACATACACGAACACAGACACGCATACACGAACACGAGGACACCTCGCACACAGATGTACCGTATATAGCGCGACAGGAAAACGCGACTAGGGAGAAAACGTAGCAGCTAGCTAGCTAACTCGACTCGTTAAACGTAGTCAGACAATTTTTCGACCGTAGTAGCCCGAGAAAAACGGACTTTAATCTCCTATTTCAAACCTTTCTTCGAGTCTCTCGATGTTTTTTCGGTGTCTATTTTAAAGAGATTTAAGCAAACTAAAGCTAAACAAAAAAAAATAAAACGTTAGTATATATTAATGAACAAAAAAAAAACCACGTAACTACGAACGATTTCAGCGTTTAGCTTCGTCTGTGTAATAGCGTATACAATTGTCGAGACAGAAGCAAGGGAGGCGAAACACGAGCGGTAAGAAAATCTTTCGGACAAGTGTGCACCCGGGACGAACACATGGCTCTCCCTCTCTCACCGAGAGAGGGAAACAAAACGGAGTTGTTCGGACTCAGGGTGCACGGTGCTCCCATGCTATTTCGGCAAAATTAATCGTAGGTGTGTTTATAGAATCTTTCCTCTAATCTTCTTCCCTAAACTTCGCGTTATCTCTAGCAATAATAACGAACAACGGCTACTATAGCGACGATCCCCGGATGTGTTGCAGCTCGATGGTAGCCCGAGCTGACGTTCACAGATCTATCTCGGTTAGGCTCGAATACCATCCTTTCGCTAATTTTGCTGAAATAGAGATCGCGCCCCACAACCCAACTGAGAGAGAAACCGAAAAAGCTCAGTCCGACGAGGTCTTCGAAACGATGGAGACGAGAAAGAATAAGAGAAAGAAAGAGAGAGAGAAACGTTCGAAAAAAAATATTGCGAGGCGACGAAGGGGGAAATCAGACGTAAAGTTCTATGGGATTGAAGTACCCGTACTCACACGCCTGTTCCCCTCGCCTCTCATCCGAGATTTGCTCATACTTCCCCCAAAACCCCATTCACTTGTAGTATTTGACCCCCGCTCGCCGGTCTCTGAAGCTTTAACGAAAGTCGATTTAGCAATCACATTCATCCGGTTCTTGCGAGGATGAATTAAAGGAGAGAAATAACGATATATGAAGGATATTTCGTGGCCGTACTGTAATAACTGTTTGTCGTACCTACTGAATAGATATTAATGATTACGATGTAATAACTAGCATAATTAAACAAATTGAGGGGCGGCGACACGCGCCACGGGGCCCGCGCAAAGGAAATGGTTTGTGGCGAACGAGGCGCTGACCTCACGTGGATGTTAGAGATATTTTTCAACTTGTACTAAATGTGATAAACCGATGAATTGACAATGAGCAATCTAATTGTAATATATATAAACACTATACTTATATATTATATAAATATATATATACATACTTATATATATAATTATATACATATATATATATAAATATATTATAAATACATGTCTGTCGTACAAGCCGTGGTTAGGTTTTACCGTAAAACTAGTACGTGTTAGCTTAATATGGATTTTACACGTGTGAAGAAAGAGAGAGAGAGAGAGGGAGGAAGAGAGAGAGAAGAAAGAAACGGCCGAATGATGCGCTGTGGTAAATTTATTTCCTTTCTCCGCGTACGTTTTAAGCGGCAATAGGAGAGCCTAAAGTGAAAACTACATAATGCCGAGAAGAAGGGAAAGATGTGGTCACGATGTCGCATGCCGTCTCGAAATCTGTCCACGATTTTTTTCCACTGACGCCGGGCGCTGTCTCCGCGCTATAATTCTAAGGGTTAGCCACTCGGCGGATTGATCGATTAATTACTTAATTAATTAATTAATTAGGGAACTCCCCGGAAGCGGGCTGAACGCTTTGCATCTGCCTTCTCCGCGACGCGAGTCACGAACAAGTGACAACCGATCGTTTTCCGCCTTTTTGGCAACGCACGTTCCTTCGAACAATCTTTCTTTCGTTTTTACCGTCAATTAACGATGGCCTGCAAAATTACTAAACGCGATTTATCACGGTGATCGCAGGATCACGATCTCGGTCGTGATTTTCATTGATTTATTGATTATTTATTGGCTTCCTCAGCTATTTTCGATTACATTTATATTACATTACATTTCCTATAACGAATTCCTTTAGCATTCTCTTAAATATGTCTAACTTCATTTTAACTTCATTCACACCGTGATTTTTTAATCTAGAAAGAATTTGCTCACTTCCATCCAAATTTTTCAACTCGATTGAATTAGTTCTTCTTTTTAAATACATCACTAGAAAATTGTCTGCATCGGTTACAAACCGAAGGAACGAAATAAAAAATTCTTTCTTTTAATTATCTTGTTAAGCTGAAACTAATACATCGATGGCCTTAAATCTTTTTAATATGTCCACTGCTTTAAATTGTACGATTCTATTTTTGTCATAAATGCATAAAATCCGCAGTCTATACATCACTTAGCTTGCATACAAATATCTGTATGTAACATATATTTAATATTATAGTACGTTTTCTGTATATAACGTAAATTTACTTGACTTTTAACGCATAAATATTAATTCTTCCTCTCAATTTCAAAATTGTAATATTCATCTGAATAGTATAACAGTGCAGACAATTTCTTTTGTGTTCATTCGTGTATCAATGTATTACTTAACGATTATAGGAAACGTAAATGACGGTTTGAACAATGTATTTTGGTTTGATGTCGTTCACCTAAAATATACAGATGATGTCTTTGCGACTTGCGCGAAGAACAGTTATCCTTTCCGCCAATTAGAAGCGATCGCCGTGATTGAAAACGAATGTGATCGATACGCGAGTTATCGAAAAGTAACAGTTCACGCCATCCGTACCGTCAATTCGACAAGTAAATCGAAATATTTTTGGAAATGTTCGGTGAACGTTCGACATACATGTAACATCGAAGGACAGGAAAAAAGTTCAGGGAATTTTACAAATACAGTAAAGCCTTGACATAACCCTCGGGTAACATAATCTAACAATTTCTAATTTTGGTATAGCTCGATTTTTGGAAAAACCTATCCGATAAATAAGCTGTTAATTTGACGAACGATTCAAATGTTCCAATCGCCATTTTTACGAAAGTTCTGTTATCCAGAGTTTACTTAATATTAAAATCGTTATTTAATTACTTCATATCGGTAGAATTGACTGACGAACATGTTACGTTAGGAATATCAGAAAGACTAAAGAAACTGTAAGAAATATCTTGAAAAATGTGTTTTAAACAATTTAAGCTGTGAATGAGAAAGTCCGCTGACCGAGGGTTAAAGGAAGGAGAATAACAACGTTGTGTGTAGAATGATTTCGTTTTCTGATAGTCCTGACGTTGCAAAATCAACGAATTACAATTTGAAATTTTCGTTTTACTTACAAAGCATACTTTTTAGAGGATTACTAGGGATTATGGAATTGGATCCTCCAATAAATTTATAAGGCTGAAGTTAATTATTTAATTTTATTTATAACTTATAACATTGAAAGTAAATTATTTAAAAGTAACAATTTTATATCTCAATTCTATGACTCTTCTTCAATTAATTCAATTTATCGATTAAACATTTTAAAAATTTGTTGTTAAAACAAATTAATTCAAACAACTTCACAATAGTGAGAAGAATTGGAAGGATTGTGAGAAGAAACTTGATGAGAAGAATTGGAAGAATTGTGAGGTGATAAATTTAAAACATCGATGAATTATTTTCAGCCTACTATTAGACTTAATAAAAAAAATAATTACTGTAAATTTCCACTGGATTCCTGTCTCTTCTAAGCGAGACGAACAATTTATCTAATGTCTGTCTAGTAACTATCCTCCAAGTGAAATAAGATAATAGAGTTCACCGATATTTTCCACCGGCAAGAAATTCCGATTTGATTTCCTGTTAAGTTGAATCAACGAATCACAGATTTTCCGGTTTCTTCCAGATCGATAAATAAAAACAGCTACGTGTAAAAACGAAATTCATTAGCAAATTGTCATCCTTCGGAACGTCCGGTTCAACAGCATGATGCAACAGCTCGCCGACGGTAACCGCGTTCGATATATTACTTATATATAAATAGCCGTTGGTACAAAGTTGCAAGTCCCATTTTAATCCGATCCCATCGACCGCTAGATCGTCGATCTCTGGCGATCGACGATCGATCGACCGACCAAGCAACGTGATCGACGACTATGTAACGGCGTGTAATTTAATTCCTAGCGTTTTATGAGCCGTCAGTCACGGCGCCCCACGTCAATGGCTCGCTTTAAACAAACAAAAAAAAGAATAAACAATGAAAACGGAAAAAAAGAAGATGATGAAAAGGAAAAAAACGGGGATGAAAAGTACTGTGTAAAAAAAAAATACACTATTACTGGTACATTATTACACTGTAACCAATTGTTGTCTACGATATAATGTTATTTTTCTAATTCATATTCAATTGTTATCGTTAAGAGTGAATGGAAGCGAGTGAATGCGAAAGAGCGAACAAAAAGCATGAGCGAGACGAAGCAAGAGCACACACACGCACACGCGAGCTATAGTACTTTACGGAAAGCTATGATGTCGAGCTGAAGCGCAACCCTTACTTCTTTCCAACTTCTTCCCCCGACGGAACATCCGATACGAACGCGTTCGTCAAGTTTCGTCATGTAACTCGTGCTTGAAGCTTTCATTCTTCGGAACGTTCAATTCCGGGATCAGTTCGATAGAACCTAATTATTATTTGATCAAAAACTCGTTATCGATCACAGACAGTATTCTGAGATTATTTCAGATGAATCTGCAGGTGTTGTTCTTCCATTTTCACTTCCACATGAACGATTTTTCCAATAATTTTATTGCCAACAGCATGACAATACATCAAGTTATACAATAATTTTATACTTCGTGCATACACGTGTAAAATCGAGAACGAGTGCAGTTTTCCGAAACGAAGTCTGACCAGTCGTAGACTCAATCTACTTACAAGTAGTGTAGGCGTGTCCATCCAAGAAAGAAATACTGCTTGAAATTACGTTCGTTCCACCACTTTCATAATAATTGTTATTAAACTACAGATCCAATTCATTGATTCAGTATCATAAAAAATACTACAGATGCAAGCCATTATTTTATAATGCAAGTGTACACCGGTAATATCGATAACGAATTTTCCGAAACGAAGTCTGACCAGTCGTAGACTCAATCTACTTACAAGTAGTGTAGGCGTGTCCATCCAAGAAAGAAATACTGCTTGAAATTACGTTCGTTCCACCACTTTCATAATAATTGTTCTTAAACTACAGATCCAATTAAGTGATTCAGTATCATAAAAAATACTACAGATGCAAGCCATTATTTTATAATTCAAGTGTACACCGGTAATATCGATAACGAATTTTCCGAAGCGAAGTCTGACCAGTTGTAGACTGAATCTACTTACGCCTAGTGGTTTAGGAGTACATCGTAGAAACAAATCTGTTTGAAGTTACGTTTGTTCTGCTACTTCCACAATAATTGTAATTAACCTTCCGTATACTGTGTCGGAGTCTACTTTAACCGGGAACATTCAAATTGTTTAAATACTCCATTCGTGACAATTAAACTAACTAAATAGCTGTTTCATATTATTAAAAATTAATTTTTTTTAATTATTCATTAGAGCTGTGAACGGTCCTAAGCATTGCCAATTATATAGCTATAAAGATCGTCCGTTGTCCGAGGATTAAACTACAGTTCATTAATTCAGTAACATAGAAAACACTGCAGACATCATGCAGCTGTAAAAGTGCTTGAAGGGACGAAAACGGTTGAAAAATGTGAAAGTAAAAACCCTGATGCTATCAAAATGGTGGACAATTGCTGATAAAAATATACTAGTTAATATTTCTGCAAGAACTACTAACCGTCAATGAAGTATTTATTGACGGTTAATTAAGTTGTTTAACGATTGTGTGAAATTTAATAATGTCATATTTACACTTTATTTTGAATATCAACCCCGGAAATTGTCTGAAAATTCAAGTATTACAATTAACAAAACCGGAACTAGAAAGTTAAAATGGATCACAGGAATGTTATTTTACAGATTCTAAAAATCCTAATGAAATTTAGTTGATTATTAAACGTGTCAGCTAACGTGTTAACTCTCGTCCGTTCCACATTTCTACGGTTTAATATTTTCAGGATGAATTACATCGAATCGATGCTATATCAGATTCATGAATTTACTTCTTAAAGTTGCAAACAAATAATTCAATTATTGCAGTAACAAAAGGCCAGCATACACTTTTATTGTCCCCAGAACTGAGGACTTCGACATAGACAATTGTGTCAAATCGATACAAGGGGTAGTTGAGAGATAATATGATATAATCCTGGTTTGTATGAATCACAATAAAAAAACTAGATTTATTAAGTATCCATAAAAATCGAGGGTTAAAGGATGAGTGAAACAAACCTGGTCCATATAAATTGCAGTGAAAAACACAATTTCTTCGGTATCCCTAAAAATCGTGTCAAATTGGTATAAGGGTTGAACAAGGGTTAAGAGAGTAGAGAGAACCTGGTCCGTATAAATTCTAGCAAAAGTCGTCCGGTGAAAAGCAATTTATAAATTGAGATACATATATAAAAGATACACGTATATCAGAACATAAACGTAATATTTTTCGTTCTCCTTCACAACACACAGCATTGACGAAACATTCAGTAGAATTTGATCATGCATTTGATTTTGGAAATGCGAAAATATTAGACAAGGAATCAAATTTACATCGTAGATTACTAGTAGAAACTTTTCATATGATTAAACAAAAAAGCGTTAATCTTAGGTATGAATCACCTAAGATTCATGACCATTACGCTGCATTACTGAATCAGTAATGTTTTATGATGAAGTTTCTAATCTTTAATAGTTTTCTATATATATCATATATTATAATTCTTGATTCTGATTTATTTACATTTAAAATTCAAATGTTGTTAAATGTTAATTTCCTTCTGTTACCACAACAATGTTGAGGTATTATACTGTGTAGTCATGTGATTGAGACGAACTATATTGAGGTTTGAATTTACCGCCTAATATGGATTTAGCAAACATAGATCACTTGCTTCTAATTGGTCAAATTTCAATTCTCTATCCGTTAGTATGCACTGTTTACTGTGTAACCTTTAACAAGGATTTAGTACATTATCTACCAGCATGGAAGTAACACATTACTCATAAAGGATAAATTTCCTTCCTATATAACATGTAAGAAAAATAAGTTCATTTTTCGAGTTCAAAACTTTGTTTTTTCCTTTTCTTTTAAAATACAGTTATTTTTGCAATGTTACACTTTGTTTCAGACGCAAAAATCTCTTGAAAATGATCCTCATCAGGATCGAAACGTCGAGATTTCAACTTGCAAATTTGTTATAAAACATGGAATTTTAGTTTATAATTGATCGAACCTGTGCGCCGAAACCATCTATCTATTATTATAAATTGAGTGCAACTTACAAAACGGAGGGTAGTTGAATGATTTCAAGCACGAGTTCGGATCGAAGCAAAACTCGGTCCACGAGGACAGTCGGCGAGTTAACCGATAGCTCAACCCCTACGCCACTCCTTGCCGTCACGTTTGACTCGGAGCTTTCGTGTGCGAGCGACGCGAAAGCGAAACAAAGCGGTTGCGAGGCGTAATTAGCGGGACGCTGTTGCCGGGTGGCGCGCTGGTCTGTGATAAAAACAAAAAAAAAAGATGAAAAAAGTCGCGGACGCGTATTGTATTTTTTGTAAGGCTCGATTGTGCCAGATTTGTGATAGCCAAGTCCGCGACATCCTCGATTAAGTGGACGATGATGATGGGCAAGCGTGCCACCCCGGCGCCGAGGGAAACAAGCAATGGCGACTCGACTACGACGAGTTTCTGCCGTCCGAGAACATAGAAAAATGAAACAGTGCTGAACGAGCCTACCGACGCGACGCGTATCAGAGCATTTATTATTGCAGTGTGACGGGGAACAGAGAGAGAGGAGATTAGGGAAACCAGTGGGCTCAAAGTCGAAGCTCTGGAAGCTCTAGGGTCTCTGAACAGCACTGTTTCAAACCGTAACGATCTCCCTTCTGCTGAACTTCTTCCATTCTAACAATCTTCGTCTGACTTTCTCCGGTGAATCGTCTCGGAACTGCTTCCGTGTTTATTTATTGTTCGGATGATTAGGAATAATGGCAGAGTTGCTTTCCGTCAAGTGAGAAGAGGTGTTTGTACGTGTAATATCGAAGAAGGCAGCATTTAAAATGATTATGTAAAGTATTTCGTTGCGTATGTGTTTCAGATATCTTATACCGATTCGAAATACTACCTACCAGTTTCACCAACGAGTTTGATCGCTAACATTTTTGTACTTTCTAGCAGGCTGAGCTCCAGAATATTAGCATAGTTAGATACCTATAGGAGATCGCGAATCGACAGAAAGAAAGGGAAAAGGGGAGAAAGGGAGAATCGTTACGGGCACAAACGATCGAGAGAAGGAAACTAGTCGGCGGAACACGCGAGGAAGCCTAAGTCATAAATATTGTGTGCGAACACACACACCGCGTTTCGCGTTCCATGAGAAACCGGCGGCGAGTAACATGAATACGCATGTGTGCGTATGTGTGCGTGACCATGTGTTGTTGTTGAATCTGGTGTCCACGATGCCAAAGATGTAAGTCATGTAATAAAGTTGTGACTAAGGTATTATGGTAACGTCAATGATAACGATGAACAACAGTGATAATCGTTATTGCTATCTTGTAACGTTTAATGTATATGAGTGTCGTGCAAAAAAAAAATATGAGCGGCTGAGCTCCTCGGTGTTGTGGGTATACATACTCGTTCCTAGCAACTCGTATGACAATTACTACTCGATACTACTCATAACATTGCATTGATCTACTTTACTCTACGTATTTCAAAGATAAATAAATACATTCTGTCCAATCTCAATAGTCGAGTGTTTTCTGCAGTACCCTCTACGAACTTCTAACGTTATAAACAATTTTGTATATTGAACTGACGAAAATAATGTCGATGGTATTGAACAAGTACAAGGTGTAAAGAAATCTTTGGTCCTGGCTGCCATAGGATTATTCTACATCTTCGGATCGGTGAAGATCTGTGAAAAAAAGATGCCGCAAAATTGTCCTTGACCTTGAATTTCAAAGTCAAATTTGTTTATTATTGCATAGTATTCTACGCATAATGGGGACAAAAAGTGTCAAAGGAACGATGGGTCATAACTCAACTCACCCATGGTTCCCTTAACAGTTTTTGTCCCCATTATGCGTAGAATATTATGCAATAATAAATAAATTTGACTTTGAAATTCGAGGTCAAGGACAATTTTGCAGCAAAGATTTCTTTACACCTTGTACATAGATGTATGATCCAAAGTACATCATATTTCGACCTCATTTTACTCAGATAAATGTGACAAATATGTTGGTAAAAGTACCATAAAGAAATAATTAAAAATAATGTATTCCAAATTTGGCCACTTTCCTCTACACAGTTAGCACCTAAATATTAATAATTGAATATCAACTTCCCATCCACCATTTTTAAAGTCGAAGATCACTTGCAGGTTGTTTTACTAACTCTACAGAACGTCAGTCAGTACAGTTGAACGTCAACTATCATACATATCAAAAGACACCACAACAGTTCATAAAATTGTTAAAGTATAATTGATAATTATAAATTAGAGCACAAGCGAAGGTATAATTTCCACACTATGAAAAATATATTTATTGTCCATGAATAATCTCGCTCATAGTGTTGCTAAATATAAATTTGCAACTTGTATATATCAATTTTACGACGATTTCCTGTGGAGAAGAACTTTTTATTTTTTGCCATTAGGAAACCGGTTAAAAAAGGGTTCACAAAAATGAAGCAATCACTTTATTTCTTTCTCAACGATTTAATACAATTTTCTTATGCATTCGTATATTTTACAATCTCACATTTATATATATATATTTTTTCAATATTTTGGACTGTGCACTTTCCAGCGTTGTTTCGTTACACTCCGACACATCAAGCGTCGAGTATTTTATGTAAATGTGTCATGGTACGGAATATTTAAAATCTATTAATCTCTGATAAAATGCTTCCGTTTTTCTTATTTTCTATAGCTTGATATCTGACCCGTCTCCTTTTTTCCTTTCCTTCTACCTTGTGTCCACGTCCAACACAAAATTCCGTGTTAAACACACTGGTACCAAATATTTCTCTCAACCGACCAAGACCATTCCCCTAACCATCAATGACATCAAGAATTATGCTCTCTGCGTACACCAGAAATGTACAATCTCTATAAGATAAGAATGCGCATATTTCGTTATCGCAGTAATTTTCACATCATAGAAAATCGTATACATGCTATATATACCTTGCACATTTTAATATATGTTTCTGCTACCCAGTCTGTCACTCCAAAAAGCAGCAAAATGGTTCTCCAAATCTAACATTTCACCCTACTTCCGGGTTTATCAAGAATATTCTAAGTTTGCAGAAACAAATATGTATATAAAACATAATCGAGCAACTCTTTGTTGTCTCCTTTTTCAAGATACATGCAAGATCAATTCAAATTTACTCGTTGTTGCTTCAGTGTGGGCGTAGCTTTAGAAATTAAGTTTCCTCGAAACCTCTATTCTATAAATTCCTGTGAAACAATGTGTCGATACGTTTCATTCGAACGTATTGAGTAACAAACGAAACGCAAAGTGAGAATTCGCAATAGCTTGGAGCGGTAAGAAATATTTGGCAACCGTTACATGTATTTTCGATACTCCAACTGAACGCTGGAAATAAAGAGACGATCGTCGTATCGGTCATAATGCGTTCTTACAAAATATCGGTTACGATTTCGGCTAACAACTAGCAGAAGCTATCCTTAAGAACTAAGGAAAATTCTACGATCTGACAAATCGTTCGATCGTCGAAATCCTTCGTCGAGCACGTGGTCGTCGCAATTCGGACCCTTGTTACGGTTATAACATGGCAAACAAAGCGCGCGATACTTGATTTATTAGAAAACGTGTACGGTTAGCTTCACATGGCCCAGTCCATGATCATCTGGTTCTAGCTACCTCTCTTTTTTTGCTATTTCTTCATCGAATTTATTTCGAGATATGTCAAGAATTCAATACGCATGCAGACTATAGTTCGAGAAGCGACCGTATTGCGATTCGAGCGTCAATTGTTTGTGAAACATGTTGGATATAAATTGTAATTTTATGTAGACTAATTACAATTCTATTTAGTGAACACATTCTACATTTTGGCAGGCATTCTGATATCTCCGGAATCGCAGCATTCTGCAACTGTGTCGATTACGGTCAAAACTGTATGTAGCTTCATTGATAAGCAGACCTGATATATAATTTAATACCGATCAGACTTTTGTTATCAATAAAAAGTAGCAAGGTAGGAAATTATCAGAAAAAGAAACACTTTAATCGAAAGTGAACATTTAGAAAACTGCTTCTATCTTGAAAGTCAATTTGTTGCTCAATCGAGCAATAGGTGAAACTGTACATTGGGTAAGCAGAAATTTTTACCTTTTTCCTATGTAATCCAGTAAATCTCGGTAGGAAAATACCAAAAATCCAAGTTTCAATTCTAGGAGAGCAGGGGTTTAAAAGTTATGAGTGTTTAAATTTGAGCGAATTTCAGTGTATTTGACAGATACGAGTGCCGCCATGTTGGCATGTATAGAGTATAGTATACTAGATCACATAGGAAGGAGGCAAAAATTTCTGGTTACCGAAGTTACATTATTTATCAATATACAGCGTATCCCAAAAAATGTTGTGCTTCCTTCAAAGGGAAAATGATCTCAGAGGTAACCGCTTTTAAGGAAGTACAATGTATTTGAGACACCCTGTATATGAAGAAACTAATTTCTTATTTGCTTTCAGATTTATCGACAACGAGAATCACCGCTACGAATGATGCATTTTAAGCTAGCTTCAATAACTGTAATATATTTCCATAAAAAATGAAAAACCGAAAATAAAATAAAATTCACAGTACAACTTATTACTTCCCGTGTAACATGTTCAAAAATGTTCTGCGATAAAAATTACGAGTTTTCAGGCCTTTCCAGCTGTAGTCACCCCTCAACAGCATCAACCGAAGTAAAAAATCTTTCCTTACATTTGCACAGTGTAAAACTAACACTGCAAGCAGGGCCGGATTAGCCATATAGCAGAAGTAGCAAATGCTATGGCCCCACGTTTCTTGGGGTTCCTTTTTCTTGTAAAAGTTATGTTTCATTTTATTATCATACAAAACCTAGGGCCACCTGGTAACATTTGCTACAGACCCTGCGCTGGCTTAATCCGCCTCTGACTGAAAATCTGTGTGCAACGCTCGAGTCGCGAACACGATCGCAACGCCATACTTTGTGTGACTATACAAAAACAGTGACTAGCTTAAAATTATGATTATACGATCGGTATCTATTGTCATAAAAACAACGGTCGCTAACGATCTGCGCCGTTGTGCGTCTGTCGCTATACATCTTTTGCATGAGGAGGAATGGTTCAATGTGCAGTATTAACTTTTCTGTCGCTGTACGATCATACGTTGTGCGTAAGTATCTCCAGTTACCTGGACCTAGTCTACGCATGGAAATTAGAAATCTTCTGCATACATATAACAGGGATGCTGGTCAAGATTCTCTGGCGTACAAAGCGTTTGAGACTAGCATTGTACAAGGTGACGACTAAAAATCAGACCAACACTGTGCGCATAAGACCCCACGACCGGACTGAAAACTTCTACGACGATTACACGCCTATCTGTTTGGGGTAATTTTTTAGTAGAGGGGAAAATGGGACCCGACATTTCTCTGAATGGAAACTACATCTAGGTCCCATCGTCTGTTCCGAGCATGGACCGAGATCAGTGTAGCTAGATCGAGGAAATCGAGGGGAATACAGTTTACCCCCTCTCTAATGACCAGATTAACACGTGACCAGTCTACGGACGTAGTGGGGGATGTGGAGTTATTGTCTACTACGTGGGAGAGTTTAGGGGGCCGAGGCCGGCTCTAGACTAGACCGAAGTCTAGCTATGAAACAACTGCGAAGGGAAGTCCGAGGTGTTGTGGATTAGGGCTTGGAAAAACCCCTCCTTCACCACTTAAAGATCATCAGGGGGAGATGTGGAGTGTACTCATGGTGGCCAAATAGGATAGTAGAAGGGGGAAAGGAGGAAAGGAGAAATTCTTCAGCTTTGGTCGATTCTGGCAACACCACCTCGTGGGATGCCCCAAATGGAAGGGATAGATGAAGGTCTCCACGTGATCGTGGAGATCCTCAGGGAGCCAATAGATCACGACTTCACCGTAGTATTGATTTTTTGCTATTGTGATACCTCGCATTAAACTCAATAGAATTTAGGTACTTGAACCTTTTCTTTATTACGCGTAATTATAGAGTTTATTTAATGGTTTAACCTTCAATCCCTGATCCCAGTCCGATTGCAGCTTCATAATACACGCGAAAGTCAAAGTAAACACACGCACTGGTAGTTATCTCCGAGCCATCGTTCTGATCTTGTCATCGAGCCCGTAGTTACCGGGACGCAGAAAGTATACGACGCCAAGCAGGGACCGTTACGTGGTACGTACTATTTTCGTGTTACATCATTTGATAGAAATCAAGATTATTTATCTTAGTTGTTATTAGAGTTAATTCTGTGTTCAAGCGAGCTACTGAAATGAAAATTTTTGAAGTAAGAACTTGCTCAGACGCACCGCGTACACAATTTTTATTAGGCAGTGAACGAGTCTGATCCGTCACGCTCCTAGGTGAAACGCTATTCGAGGGAGCGAGAAACAAACAGGTGTACAATTGCTACAGAAATTTTCACTTCGGTCGTGCGGTCTGCTTTCTTTTTTGTTTAAAAATACCGAGACAGTAACGGTGCAGCGATCGACCAATCTGTTTAAACTAGGAATGTGCGAGTTCTCGAAATTACGGACTCGAACGGGCTCGGACGATCCAGATTAATCTCCGCCGGACGGATACAGGGTCCAAACGTAAGAATCGAGAGGAATACAGTTACCCTCTCTGTGTCATTACTGGATTAGTCACGTGACATTGTGACCAGATCGTGGCTGAAGGGTGGAATTTAGGGAAATACACCGCCCGAGCCCGTCGGACTTGCTCCAACCAGACCCGAACAGTCGGATACTTAGCACATCCCTAGTTT
Organism: Lasioglossum villosulum; assembly: GCA_963971365.1. Classification (NCBI taxonomy): domain Eukaryota; kingdom Metazoa; phylum Arthropoda; class Insecta; order Hymenoptera; family Halictidae; genus Lasioglossum; species Lasioglossum villosulum. The sequence goes on from OZ020497.1 coordinate 10,688,941, forward strand.
AAACGAAATATAAAATTAATTAAAATTCCGAGACGGAAGAACAATTTTCTGGCCACACTAAAAATGATTTGTTTCAAAACGCTCTACGACAAGTGGCTTTCGAAAAGTTCGCCATTAAATACATCCAAAATTTTTATTATGAATTTCCGTCGGTTTAATGATTAAATGCGTTAGTTTTAAAACACTGTAGAAGGTAATCGTAGACGATTCTTCCGCGATGTTTCCACAAATCATTCGTAGTAGACAATTTGAAACTTTTATTATTTAAAATAGAATAACCGAAGACATAGACTTCAAAAGTTAAACAAATTACACTAATAATCCAATCACAGGTTTCGAAATTTCATTTTTATAAATTCCATTCAGCGATTGTACTTTACCCGCGATCCGATCACGAACAATTAAAGCGTCTTCCCTTGCGAAATTTCGGAAGCCGTATTTACGCTTCAAATAATTCCTATCTCGATGTCGTGAATATTACACTACGTGGTAAGAAGTATCATTAACTATTTAGTGGCAGTGACACGTGTCGAAAGTTGATGTCGAGTAATGACAATCTCGTTACCTACGGATTTGATCGGAGCTGTCCAACTAATGTATGACCCAAGGTACAACGTTTTATAATCAATTTTATCTAGACAATATATACATGCAGGCTGAATTGCATAACCATAAAATTTCAGATGCTTTCTATTGCGATACAAAAATTTAAACAGGAATGCAATGACTTTAACGATTTTATTATGACTTTAACTATTTATCACTATTCAAAATTAAAACACAGCATGATATGCAGAGAGTTTATGATTTTTCTAAGATAATACATTCTCTATATATTATAACTATAAAAATTGTTACCGTGACATACACTGTATAAAAATGTGTAGAGATTTAACGAATTAAAAGACAGAACGCTATTAGTGTTATTTCTTTTTGTGTCACAAAAAGCATTTGAAACTCCTGCGTTACTCAATTCAACCTGTCTATGTGACGATATATATATATACATATACATATATATTTTTAAAACTTTACGCCGTCCATAATATCTCCATATCAAATTCAACAATTTTATCGTTAAAATTCTATTTTTCATTCATCGTTCACTATACAATAGGTTCTTTCCTTTTTGGCATCTACGCGAGAAACAAAATTGTACAGAACACTATCCCACAAGGTAAGAAGTTGGACAGCCTTGTATTAGAATTGCATACTATAAACAGCGACGAAATATTCATATAAAAGTTCCTGTTCGTTTTGTGACCGGAAATCATTAGAAATTGACTTGATATTGATGTCTATCTATTACATGGATTGGTTTGTTTACCTCTTACGAGCTGCGACAATATCTTATTCGACTTTTTTTTGTAAACGATCGAAACGCACGAATGGTTTAGTGTTGCAACCATAGTTAGTGTCTCGCAAGGTAGGTGGATTGTTCCACTGTGCCCTTATTATCAAAACGGTAGACGAACAGAGCATCTGAACCATACCTATAATTGAAGAGGTCCGCGAATGTCGTTCAACGTGCGACTGTGCAGAATTGGCACAGTATTGAAAAAGAAGGGCGGCGTATGCGATTGTAAAAAATGATAGCAGAAGAAGTATAGAATCTGTACAACATAAATACGACATCAAGAAACCCGTCAATTTTGTATTAATAAAAGTTAAACGCATGGAAATCTACGCGTTGCATCATAATATTCAAAGGAAGTTTTGGTGCACTAAGTATTTTAAGTATTCGAACAGCGATAAGGAGACTCTAAAACTGATGAAGACAAAGAATTGTCAATGACTGACTTTTAAGTCAAAGAGAAATTGTGTCATAATAAAATCAATCACATGTCAATAAAAATTTGCGACTTGAAAGGAACTTAAGTCCTTTGACGAATCTTGAATCGAAATTACAGTGTACAATCTGTTCGTTGAATGTTTTAGAGAAAATTATAATATATGTCGCGAGACGTATGTGCTGATAAAAGTCCATTATATGTATATATATTTTATAAATTATGTCCTATTCAGCATCTAGAACAGTCAGCAATTTAGGAGAAATCGCGTTAAACAACGACTCACATGACTATGTCATTACTACTGTTCAATGCACAGTCGACATAAAAAATATGTCCTTTACATATATAATTTTCTAGTTAAATTGCACTGATTTGTTCGATAATTAGCTGCACATACCGAGTGTGAATAAATGCAAGAAAGACGCAAACAAGTGAACGGAGCTAGATAATGTAGCAACAAGACTTTAAGCTAAAGAGTGTTAGTACGTTACCGCTCGATACACTCAAACGTAAATCAACATTATACATTTGATCTCTCAAATGGATTTATAGAGTAAAGATTATGTGCCGTTACTGCAATACATATCCCTATGAACTGATTATTAAAAAAAAATATTTCACGGCGAATAATTTACGTGTACGTATAAAAAAAGAGAGAGAACGAGTGGTCTGTAAGTGTGGATTAATAGAAAAATAATGATATGGGTAATCAAGTATTTGTTAAGAGGGTATACTAACTACAGTCGGACTTTCAACTCCTCCATTCTTTGCCGTATTCTTCGTCGCATCTCCTTGTATCTGGAAGTAAAGCAAATAAAGTTCAATTATACGTTCTGTTAATAGACGAACGTACATTTCGTTTATGTCGCTTTTTAAGAAAAGAATCGTACTTTTCCTTCAATAAACAAATTTGATGTTCCTCCTCGTAATGATAACGTTGTAAAATACCGTGACACTCGGCCAATGAGAGATTAAGAAATTGCGCGACGTCGGAGCTGATTTCTGGCGTGGACAGTTTATCCACCAAAAACAGTCGCGCAACATTTTCGTGCGGGCCCAGTACTACTCGAACTTCTAAAGGATATTCATCCTCTCTCAGTCTTCGTTGTTCTAAAGAGAAAGATGTTTAGCACGAGCACATCGGTGAGATCAACAAAGTCGCTGATGCTGTTTTTTCAGAACCTACCCCCATTATCGCGGACCACAAACAATGCAAAGTTATCCGGCTTAGCGTCGACTTTATACTTGTCCAACATAAGGTTGATAACCTCTTGAGTATTCACTAAGCTTGTAATCCACACGGACATTTGAGAGCCATGAGGAGGAGTAAAAAAACTGGTTTCACGATTATAGAAATGGCCGTTGATAGAACAACGACGCCGCAAACGACTACGAGATTGCCGTCGACCTCCGGGTCGACGTCTGATAGCGGTGGAGCCTTGCTTCCGTCGTAAAACTACACCATCCAGCTAAAATACACCATAATTAAAAACATTCCAAACTTGACATACAATATAGAATAGACAGAATAGAAAATCAGGTTATACTATTTTAACACGTTGTCTGCCGTGTTGGCATACGCCCTCAGCTAAGCTTTCTAAGATTTTTAGAAGTAACAACATTAAGGGTACAAATACTACATACCTCCAGGCCACTATCAGTGGACATTGTCATATTGTCATCTTCTCGAAACTGAAGAGAATTAACGGAATCAGTGTCACTATCTCGATGTCTCTGAAGGCAATCAGGTCCCGACATAGACCGATTTAATCCTTTCTCTATCCAACTATCGTCAGTGCTGATAGATCTATTACTGGATGTGTTTCTTTCCAAATTGTCAAAGTATTCTACTCTTCGAAGCGTTCCGTTTCGATTTGGAGTTCCATGATAAATGGGTGTGTCAGTACTGGAAGAGCTGCCTATACTATGCGTGGGCGTACTAGTTATACTGCTATCATTACCCCGACTTGTTTGATGATTCGGGCTACTAGTCTCCGAGTTTTCACGGGAATCGGATTTTTCGAGACTTGATTGAGAGGAAAGCGGCAACGCGTCAGAATTGTTCTGTGAACTTATTGACGGTAAGTTCTCGGGCATTGTTTGATATAATTTGTTTCCTTCTTCGACTTTACGCTCTACCTACAAAAGAAAACTTCAATAAGCAACAATATAAATTGAGATTAACATGTATATATGTAAAAAATTGTCGTGCAACCTGAAGGAGCTCATCCAACTCGTCCCATTCCATACTTTTTACATCCAATTTCATTGGCAAAGTGAGACTTTTCAGATGATCAGGAGAAGTTGGTACTGACTTTGCTTCAGTTTCTGTATCCGGTTCTGGTATTTCCTTTACCGAATTATCCTCCTTTTCCTCATCTTCAACATTCTATACGAAAATAATAAAAATAGATTAAAATATATCACGTTTTCAGTAATTGCATGTTGTTACTCTAAAAAGTAAATATGTACATCGGAAACACTGCGTCTGCACGAGTTTCTATTCCGAGCTGTAACTACTGTACGTTGATCATCATCTTCTTTTAGATGGATAACTCCTCTGACACCCCAATAAATTCGAAGTGCACCTTCTAATATTAATCTCCCATTGACCTAAGGTAAGAAGAATTTAAACTACTGTGCTTGTCTATTTGCAATTGTATAATGAAAATATTATTATCACCTCACGACTTCTTATTCCTCCACTTTTGCCTTCGTAATACTGATTGAAAACTTTCAACTTTGACTCTAAGTGAGATCTAAATATCAACAAAATTGAATTAATGTACCAATTTATAGACTATTTAATTTAATAGTTACATACCTTGGTAGAGATGGTCTAGCTTCTTTTTTTCCAAAACTAGTGTGTGATTCCACTCTGGTTCCATGACCAAACAACTGCGGTCCAAACAATGCTCCGTAACAAGGTACATGACAGTATGGTACACCTTTGTGCTATGTAACAATGTATAGAGTAACATTAACTATCACCTTATAATTAAAAACATGGTAATAGAACAGTAGAAATATAATTCAGCAATATTATGGTCTATTAACAATAAATGAAGAAATTCAATGTATACCTCTGCATGCTGGCCAGGATTTAAACGTTTCCCACATTCTTCACAGCGTAAACATTCTGGATGCCAATCATATCCCAATGACTGTTTGCGTTCAGCTGAAGAGCCATCAATAGTTGAATTGCAAATAAATAAATAACTTTGCTATATATTCGTATCAGATATATATTTGTTCTTGCAAATGAATTCATAAATGCAAAAAGTATTGTATAGAAACTTTAATTCATGTAAACATTCTATAACATATCATATTTACACTCACAAGTGTTACTATACTATTTCTGCGATAATTAAAAATTAGTAACAAAGGTACATTGTATCATCAATTGTTGCTAAAAGAATGTACAAATAAATATTTATTTTTATAGATTATCTACTTCTTTTTTGAATACTTGATGCATTATAATCCGTAAATTGCAACAATCAAACTACGTATATTTTTATTGAGAAATATTTTAAACAACAGTCGAATATCCTGTGAATACGCGTACTAGTTAATTTTCAAATCACTTTTTTGTTTGTAAGACATATACATGTAATGTCCGCGTAAAGAAAAATCAATTCATTCTAATGACAAGAAACAGTTCTTGTCAAAATTAGTACGCCTTTTTAATATATGCGAAGGTTGAGACTGACCGAAGTATACAGGTTTTCCACATTTATGGCACTTCCACATGACGAAGAGCACTTTAGGGTTTCATAAAATAATAAAAACTAATTTCTGTAGAGTTTTAAACCATTTTGTTTATACTATATAGATATACGAATTGAAAATGACATGCGGGTTAATTGAAGATGTTACTAGTAAGGCAACCTTCCCTGAATAATGAATAGTTCCTGTTTGGGTTCGAAAACTTATCAAATACTTGACTTATGTTATATTTCTTTATCAGATTCATAGAATATAAAACACGTAGAGAAGAAATTATAATCAGAGAGGAACAGAGAATGCTCACGCCCAGGTTTTGATCGCACCCGTTATAGTGCTGCCCCCACACAAAATCTTAGCCTGGATCAGCTCCTAGATCGGCGGTAGAGCGGACGCTTAGCTTGGATCAGATCCTAGACCGGCGGTAGAGCGGACACTTAGCCTGGATCAGCTCCTGGATTGGTGGTAGATCTTATATCATTTTTAACAAAGAGAAAATAATCTCTCTCTGTCTCTACTTCTAAATTTAATATGCAACTTGGAAAAAAGTACCTGAGAGTTAGAACACGTTTTACGTTCAAATGAATTTATATTTTGCTTAGTTTTCACAGTGTGCTCTCTATTACCGGGTAAAAGTGGGCTCTACCGCCGGTATAGGAGCTGTTCCGTGCTAAGCGTGAGCGTGCCAGAAAGTGGAGGCAACTTCAGACAGAGGCGTGAGCACTCTCAGTTCCTCTCTGTTATAATCTACATTGTAGCAGCTTTTTGATTGTAGCTTCAACCCTTAGACCATATATACCTATAGACCCGGCGCAGATAATTCTGCCTTGTTCCGAGATTAAACCGGCTAGCAGACGACGCTTGTGGGAAAAGTGCTATAGTATGTTGAGAAATCGCAGTACCGCGAAGGTAAAGTGGCAGAGGGGAAAGGGGAATCGTCGTTACAAGTCATTCTGTATAAATATTTATGGAAACTGTAACTGTGTAATATACATACATGTATTTTATTTTATTACTCGTTCATTTTTACTTTACTCTTATTATTTTAAATATGGTTAACTCATTTTGTCGATTATAATTTGGAAGAAGCTAAATTTTAATGTAGGAGTTGATAATATGAAATCTGTATTTTTTTCCTCACAACTTACTTTATTTAAAAAAAGAAGAGTAAAAACAATATACATGTATATGTCGAATACAATACTTGTGTACTGTGCACTCGCTTCGTCTCATACACTATCCACCATTTTGAATTATCTCGAATCGAGGCTTGTGGGAACCAGATAATTTTAGATCTCGTCACACAGCATTGTATGCACATACTATACCTATGCCGGGTCTATAGGTATATATGGTCTAAGCTTCAACCAGATTGTACTTTGTAAACATATTTGATGTTCCTAAATCTAAACTCATTTAAATCTACAATTGTTTGTTGGACTCATTTACAATGTATTGGACCATATGTAAATCAAGTACAATAGAACAATGTATAAAGATTTATATTTATATACATGAAATATTTACCAACACTAGAATTTCTCCTCTGTATTCGCCAATATGTTTTTCATGAAAGCAACCTTAATGGCGCGCTTGATGAATTTTAACGGAAAACATACAAGCATACCGGTGTTTCAAAGTTGTGAATGTTACGTTTTCATTTATTCATAAAATTACAAAAGTATACATTTAAGTTAAAAAAGATTATCGATAAGACCAAGTGAACATCTTTTCATACAAGAAGTATTTGCTAGTATACTGATACATTGAAACAAATTAAAAGTATACAGTCCAAACAGTGTAGGTTAACTGTCGGAAGAAAACAAGATGATACAGACAAATAAAAAGGGATATAAAGAATTGTTGATGCAGAGAATGTTCCTAGCTATAATCTCCACTATAGTAATACAATTCTTTCTCATATCAATGTTACTTCTAATTACAAATCTGAACACAAACTATGAATCGTGGTTACAAAGTACTTGGACCGCGATTACCTCGTTTCGCATGTGGAGTTATTTTTGTATTCTTGCTACCGTTACGTTCTTCCAAGGAATCATTTGTAGCAAGAGCTTCTCAAATACTCCACCCTACATGAAAAGCAGATTCACAAAATGTTGTGGAATGCTCACATCGCAGAGTATTTTGCTATGTACTCTGCACGTTATCATCGGTGGTCTGCTTGTTTGGCTACATTTGTTAGTGAAAGGAGGTACATATAACTTTCTAACAACAGAATGCAAAGTAGTGTACGGAACTTGTTTGATGGAAGAACAGTATATTCTGTTCCTGAGTGGATTTTGGTGTGGATTATATTTTTTCTTAAAGACTAGCCTGTTTCGTATAAATTACCTGAAATTTCCTATCATACCATTGTCGAAAGTCTTCAGATTTAAGACAGAAATATGTTCGATGCTGCCATCATGGATGATAAAATGTGTATGGCCAGTTGTATATTACTTAGTCGCCTATTACTTCTTGGGTTCCTATTGTCGTTCTATAATATTATTTCTGATGTCTGCACAATTGGAAAGTGAACCGTTAAGCAGTATTTCGAATTTACTGAGTCTACCATTGATCTTTCAATTATGGTTGTACCATTTGACTTATGTATTGACAATTGAAACCATGTACTTGCTCTTTGACTTGTACTTAACAGAGTGGGTTCCTTTTGACTTCAAGCAAAGTCAAACATTTAGTACCGAGGACTCTGTGATAACGCTTACCGAAGCATTGTCTATGGATAAGATACCGATAATGCAACAGTTGGGCTATTTGGATTTAGTTACTATGGCAGAGAAGGAGAAATCGAGAAGAGGCATACTTTTCACATTGAGCCAACCTGGTGGTCATCCTTACAATTGGAATTGTATTGTAGAAAAGTGTACCAGTCTCATTAAGAAATTTTCAGACGATCTTAACGCAGCATGTACTAAAATTCAAGAACCACTGACAATGAATGCACCAATTTCTACAACAATAACAAAAAGCACAGCAATTCAAACAGGATATGTATACCGAATGCGTAATTTGGTAAGAGAAGAAACACCAGTATCCGCTCAACAAGACGAGATAAAGACATATGTTGAAAATGAATTATTCATTCAAAAATTCATAAAGACGAAATGGAACAGTTTTCTGACATATTTATTATCTAAACCTTTAATCTCGTATATGTTTGGTGAAATCGAAGGTGGCCAAGTATGCCACATTTTATTTAATGGGCAATCAATTATTTGGGCTGTTCAAGCTATCTCTTCTTTAGCTGTGTTGTCGTTAAGTGAAGATTCATACGGAATCGTACAAAAAGATCTGCCACTTATAATCAATACATTACTTGGTTTGAAACAAACACTTGATAAATTACAAAAGTCGAATATTATGATGAAGAAACAAGGAGATGATACATTTATTAAACAAATCTTTCAATCTCTATGTGCCACCACAAAACGGAGTATTTACAGAGTCGTCATAAATTTCGAAACATACATTGGGGACTTGGCATTAGAACCAGCGACCATGGAGCATCTACATCATTTTCTTGTATACAGAGAATAAGTTTTGTAGCTTAATATTTATAAACACTAATGTATATATCGTCATGCTACAAAATAGTTACAAACTTTAGAATACTATTCAAGAGTCAAACCATATTTTACTTTAAAACCTGAATTACAGAGATGACAAAACTATTTTTGTAATTGTTATATTTATATATATATTTAAGTTGTATTTGTCGTCGCAGTCTTTTTTACTCGTACATTTATGGACACTAAATCTAATGTCTGAAACTTTATATGAGATATAAGTTTGTATTAAAGAATGTATGTGTGATAATACTATGAAACTTGTTATTTGTAAATTGTTGATAAATCGAATATTTTCCATACAATATGAAGTTTATTTTTCGATATGTACTTAGAAAATGGTCCATAGTCTAGTTTATAAGAGATGTATAAAATATTAATTCATTTTATTATTTAGAAATATATTACATTTTTTTTAAAGCTTGTACAACACTAAGATTATAGAACAATTTGTCTCTCAACAAAAACCAATTTTTCGATTGTACATCTTGTAACGTCCTTAAATAATTTCTTAACGATTTCGTCTCTGTTATTGCAGTCCCGTGCCACTTTAAATACACGGCTAAATAAGCTTGTGCCAATTCAAAGTCTATTTTCTTCTCAATCATATAATGCATCATTTTCATAAATTGAAGTAACAATGTGCTCGTTGTGTTTTCATCAGCTGAAAGTGATTGAACTTCAAAATCAATAGAAGTTGGACTCATATTTTTCAATTTTTCGATAACCCCGTCAAATTCGTCGTTCTTAACAGACAATAAGGCTTTGCTGAAAATAGTAATGTTCTGTAGGTCGGGATGTGTACCCACTTTTTTATTTGCCTCTGTATTTTGAACGTCCGAAAAGTCAAATCTCAGTTCTAATGATGCAATTGTCGGCAAGAAGAATGGAGCACTTTCCGGCGCTTTAGGTGCTTCGGTTGGTTTGTTTCGTTTTCTTACAATATCTATATTCAGTAGGTTCTGCCATCTTGAATTAGCGATACCGGACATTGTAACGAGATCATTCTGCAGTTGTTGCGGAGAAACATATTCTGGCTCTGGTTCGATAAGCTCGTCTTCCTCGATGTTGACAACTTCAACTACCGAACCAGGAAGGCCGATCATAGGAATAGCATCGTCTTTATTTACTGCTTTCAACGAGATATGGGAATAAAGAGTACGGTTTGACCATAAATATATCCCGAGATTACATACATGTGTTGTAGCAAGAAATTCTCCAGTCGGAGAAAAATGTAATGATATACACGCTTCTGGAACCTAAAATATCATAAACCATTAATAGATCGCAGAATAAGTAAAATATTTAAAATGTTCAAATGCAGTAGAGCACTTCACACACTGATTTTTATAAATATACAGTGGGTGTACAAAGTGTTCGTACACTTTTTAAAATAGAATAACTTTTTTATAATTGTACCAAACGATCTTATTTTTTTATCATTAGTTTACTAAATAATCTCCAAAAAAGATTTTCCAAAAATTACAATTTTTGTTAGGGCCCTTAGTTAAAATTTCGAATATATGTTTTGTAGTAGATCTATGTTTGTTACACACATGAAAATTTCATCGAAATCGATTAAATTTTTTAATCGTAGTATTACACGATTTTTTATCAGTTTCTGCTTAAAATCCACAGGATCGTAGGTCTTTCGATGCGTGTCGTTTTTTTCTGCGCCAACCGACTTCAATGAAATGTTCATGTATGTGCATAACCCAGATAAGAAAGTTTAAAAAAATGCCTTTTTTATTTTTGCATGTAACTTTGTAAATAATAATTTTTTCAAAAATCTTATTTGCATATCATTTCATAAACCAATGCTTCTACGTATAAAAAATCAGGTCGTTTAGTACAATTATAAAAAAGTTATTCCATTTTAAAAAGTGTACAAACACTTTGTACACCGACTGTATGTATTTTATAACAAGTACCTGGAAAACATCTATTAGATTTGAAGAGGGAATATCCCACACACAGATTGTACAGTCCATTGATGCTGTTATCAACCATCTTGAATCTGGGTTAAAACATGCATCTGTTAATCGTCCTTCATGTCCTTCGAAATGACGTATAATTCTTTTTGTATCAAGGTCTATCAGTACAATACTAAAATCTTCCAAAGCAACAGCCACAAGAGAACTATCATTATGGTATCTCAACCATTCAATTGGTTCTTCCATTGTTAATGTTGTTCTTGGTTCTGTAACTCCTAGAAAATACATTCAACAGATTACATTTATATAGATAATTAAATTATTCGTATGTAGATAGAGTTATTTACTTTTCCTACCTTTTTGCGGTTTAAAATCCCAAAATTTGATGAAAGTGTCTCTTCCAGCAGTAATTACAGTGTGATTCAAAAAATCTACCATTAAACCTTTTACATGGCCATCATGAGCTCCCTTTTCTGGTCCATAGCTGTTCCTGTGAATTCCCGATTGTATATTAAACTTTTCTACATGGCCTGTATTGTATCCAATAATGACAAAATTTCCACATTTTGTCAAGCATACAGCAGTTGCAAACACATTGCGATTGCCTTTAAATTTTTGTGGGAACAATTTGTGTTCTCCCATTTTTGCTTGATTGAATGACCATGTAGTAACTGTACCCAAGCCTGTGTGGGCTGCTGCAATATTATCCCATTCTTTTTCCCTTGTTGTTTCTACAGCGAATGTAGTTATTGGAGGCATTATCATAGGATCATCAACTGCTCTACCTTTCTTCTTTGAAGCTTTCCTATTGAACGAAGCTCTTCCTAAACTTTTGTTCAATATTTCTGTGATTGTTGAAAATATTCTTAAAGAAGAATCACTTCCTGCTGTTAATATATTGTCACCTTGGTCTCCGTAGAACCGTATCATAGTAGGAGGTTCTGAGTGACCTTCCCTAATTTTCAAAAGTCTGCCAGCACCGTCAGCTAAATCAAATATCCACATTTTCAAAGAATTGTCAGGTGACGACGATACTAACAGTGGCTCATTTGGTAAATACTTTAAACCAGTGACTGCTCCAAAGTGAGCCTTGTGAAGTTGACTCTCTACTTTCTGTTCCTCCAAGTTCCAAAATACAATATGGCCTTCTAAGCTTCCTGTGGCCATAATTGGATGACCGTCTGTGCGGAAAGAAATAGATATGACAGCACCCCAATCTTGTACCAACTCGAAAAGACTTTCATCGTATTTAAGATTGTGTAAGATGATTCTTCCAGTGCTTAAACCCACAGCTACAACATCTACCGCAGGGGCTTGTTCTAATGCTGTTATAGCTGTATTCCAACCATTAAATATATAAATGGACTTTACAACGTTTAAATTCCATAGCTGTAATTGGCCTTGTTCACTACCAAATAATATTTTGTTCATGTATGTGTTAGGATGGACTAACGTAGTTATTTTAAAAATGTTATTACTAAAATTAAGCTGTACAACAAGCTCTTCTGATTTAATATCCCACACTTTAACATTGCTGTCTTCATCGATAGAAATCAAATGTGGACCAAAAGGTAAGAGACTGTGGACTGCACATTCGTGTCCTTTGTACGTATGCTTCAACTCTGAACCTCTTCGCCAAGCATATATGACATTTCCGCATGCTGTATAAATGTGATACCTGTCCCCTGATAAACATGTAATTTCACCTGGATGCGTTCCTGACACGCTAAGTAAGGTGAAATGTGCACAGCCGTACGTGTGAAACGAATTACCCACGCATGTCACAACAAGATTTTCTTTTCGCTGTTCAATATACCTTGTCACGAGAGGAATGTGATTACTGACGTACCCTAGAGCACGATTTTTAAAAAATATTTTACTATGCGCCATTTTTTCGTTTCATTAGATGTCAAGAAACGGTGTTTACACATGGAAAGTTAGGTTAAGGTATACAATCATGCTTTGAGGACATCAGCCATGGGTGTCTCCATATTGAAAACTATGAATAATGCCTTTCTAAGAAGGTAAAATCAGTTATTAACTGAGCTTACCAAAACATGGCAGATTTCCAATGAATTTGTGGCATTTTGTTTGAATAATGTAAGTGTAACCGTTTGTGTTTTATATTTAAAATCGGGTACGCACTTCTGCAAGCATATTAACTAACACTTAGTTCATTTTATATATACGACAATTTAATATTTTTGATGAAAAATAATATCATGTAGACACAGAGAGTATTCACTCGGGTAGTCATAGACTATACACAGTTATATTGTAAAGTTTGGTTTGAAGGTATGTACAAGAATTATTATTTTCTGAAAGTAACAAGTAAAAGTAAAAACTATTTATTCAGTGTTGATAATATTTGTTTTATTCATTTAATTATTTATGCAATTTTATAATATTGAAGTATCAATACATTAACGGTATTGAAAGAGCCCTCCGGTATGGTCTAGTGGCTAGGATACCTGGCTTTCACCCAGGAGGCTCGGGTTCGATTCCCGGTACCGGAAATTTTTTTTTTCATAAATTAATTTTACGATCTGTATTTATATTATATTTATTTACTCTAACATTTTGTTATATTATACCTTGAATGCATATTTATTTTACTATGTTAAAGTTCGTTGTACAGTTGAAAAGACGTCTTAAAGACGTCTATTTGGAAACGTCATTTTTACGTCTGAAATAAGACGTCTTTTCGGAGATGTCGTCTAAAAAGACGCCTAAAAAACGCTTAAACTACGCTTTTCAGACGTCTGAATGTCTTGCGACAGGCGTTTTACATATGTCTCAATGCTATCTGGGTTGTTATGCATAAGAATGTCATGTTTTGTACGTAGGATAGTGTATCGCTGTTTTTCAAAATTTTATATAGTATTAAATAGAGCCATATAATTAAAAAAAAAAGCTTTTGTCCAAAATTTTCATTTTGTTTTTAAAAATGCATACCTTTTGTAGATAAAGAACAAGATGACAATAGAAAATGCAAATGTGAATACTTTGTTTTTCTAATTTTGATATGGAGATAAATGGCTATATAATAGCACGGTTTTACCGATTTGTAAAGCAAACCTCAGAAGATTTATTACAATACGCGGTGACTATAAAGTCAGGATTTTGTAATGTTTCCATTGTTTCATTGTATCACAGGAACACATCGAAAGAATTTTTCAGATTGGAGCACACAAAATGAATGTTTAATTTACCTACGTTTTTCAAGAGTATTTATATCCTGTTATGAAATGTCTCAGTATCTAGTAGTTATTAGTAGTTTTGCAACAGAACAAAGGTCATACACTATAGATATCTATAATAACAAATAATAGACATCTGGAATTAATGAATTATCTAACATAGCGCATATAGCACCGATTGGTGTACGTGCATAAATTCGCGACTATTAATCATGTTCGTATAATATGTTTCAAAATAGTACATATTATTTGCTTATTAAATCTTCTTAATTTTCTCATTTGATTTAATTTGTATAAATGCAATACGGAAAGGTATATTGCAAACAAATTACAGATTTGACGAATGTAATAATAAATTCAATAGTAACGCAAAACACTGATTAATAAAGTTCCATGTTAGTTTATTTGATCACTTTATTTTTTGCATAATACTTTCAATTTACACTTTTGCACTTTCATATTATTTTTATTATAATAATATATTTCAAAATAAGTTAACAGGCTTCACTCTGTATATCTTAACCACGATTCATGCAGTCTCCACGATTTTGCAAAGGATAATCGCATGTTCCAATGTTCGGGTTAAATTCTGTTCCTGCTCCGCACGATAAAATGAAGCATCCGCTTTGATCGCAATGTTGGTATTTTGAACAGTCGCCTGGATACGGTAAAACTTCTCCCTGAAACGATAGTACAATAAATTTTAAATTCACTTATAAATCATTTCGAGTCATACAGATGATTAGTTTCAAAATCATTGAATATTTCGTACTAGTTATCCGAATACATGCAGATTCTGCTAAATTATAGTGGTTGGCAAATTCTACCATAAATTACGTGTTTAAAATAAACTTATTTTCTTTTAATTTGATAGTATTTTAATACAATTTTCAGTTTTATTCTCACAGTGTATTTAGTTTTAACTGACTTTTAAAAACTGGGTTCTTGTAAAGGAATTTAGTTCTCAGAAGAAATCTAATTCGTTGTGCTGCTGATATTTGGCCCTTTTGACTAACGAGTTTGCTGACCATTGCAAAATTGCTATTAAAATGATATATTTATTATTGAAATAATATTGAAAAACTAATTGCGTGCACATCGCTTCTAAATTACAAGCGGAAAATGATACTCACATGAGCCGGTGCACTGAAGAAAGATGCGATGCACGCGATGGCGCACAATAAAATCACCGTGAGCTTCATACTGGTTGTTGCTTCTTCTACAAATCCGCTCTTCGAATATCTGTCTTCGTTACTGAAGGAATCAATTTTATATACGAATCTCCTAACTTACTGTTACATAAGTAATATGACTTAACACGTTATCTGGGAATACACGTTTTTCCAATGACTTCATGCATGTTTTCATCGTTGATGGCTTGTGCAAGATGACATTTTTTCGCAACTTTAGTTCCTCAAAGCGCACAAGATCAAAGTCTCGGGTAAGAGCGCATTTATTCGAGGACAAATGGTCTCTAATAAAATTGGCTTTACTTAAAAATAGAAATTCATTGTTTAATTGCTGGGTACAACAAAACATGAATATACAAATATTCTTTTTCTGTCATTTAAACATTCTAAATTTTCATTCAAACGCAACGGCTTCGTTCAAATCGATGTATTTAATTTGTAGGTATTCGTTAATTAGTTTATTTTGTTATTTACGTTATTGCTACTCATCCGAAAAAATGTGAAATTTTTACTTTCTCTTTTACACTCTCATTTTTAGCAATTTCAATTTCAACGCATGACATTTGGTAAATTTTTCTAATTGCTCGAAAAAAATTAAAATCGTTTGGTCCGATTAGTTATGCTGTTTTAAAATGCGTTCGAATACTTTCGCGGTTCACTGTATGTGTAGAATTAATGCTAATTCAGCTATTGCGATTTCGAGAAAATTCTACGATTAGTCAGATTCATTTCGGAGCAGAGATCGTGAACCTCTTTAACTGGAATCGTATACCGGTTTTAGCAAGATACATTGTTATTGTAATCGATAATTACTCGCAGTCACGAGCTAACGTTTCTGAAGTATTCTAGGGAGCTAACCCGGATACAAGTATATCTACTTAGTTTGCAAGCGATACAATGCATAATTGTAGTCGGATATAATTGTTCATGCACGCATAATCGGCATCGCGTAATACTTTGCATGTAGGCTTAACTTTGTGTGAGTGGTTGCTAATAAGCAGGCTGTCTTTTACAATTGTATTTTAGTTACATCTCGCGATCTGTTGATTTATGACAGATAAATCTCACGATTATTTGCTTTTAGCTGATTAATTTTCATCGATCGTAAATATTAAATAATTTTTAAAATTAATGTCATCGGCGCACGGTTCGATCAATTTCTAAACAATATAGCTATTTTGCAAGTATTCCCAAATATTTCGGTTATGGTTTGAACCATTTCATGGTAAATCCGCGTTTGTTATTAATTTTTTAATAGAGGACGAAAAACCCCCTACCTTCTTCCTCCTCTATTAAAATATTAATAGCAAACGCACATTTACTATGAAATGGTTCGAACCAGAACCGAAACGTTTGGGATACTTGCAAAACAGCTATATTGTTTAGAAATTGATCGAACCGTGCGCCGATAACATTAATATTAAAAATTATTTGCTTTTAACGATATGAAAAATGTTTCAAACACAATTGTAATCAACCCAATCTAGTATTGCAGATAGAACATTTTTACAATAATATCTGGAATCCTTTTAGGTAGTCAACATTTGTTTTCGCCATCATTCTCCGGCAATTTGAATGCTGTCTTGCAGTTAGTTGCACTCTTAGATAATAGCGATGGGATTATCATATCCCGTCGTATTAAGATACTAATTGCATCTAACTTATGATCTTGAAGATCGAAATCGGGGGAACATTGACAGTGTCAGTTTGCTAGTCTTGTGCTTAACTTATTTGAATTTGTTTTAATTTTTATTTTATTTTATTTCACCGTATTTTATTGCCCTATTGTAATAAGACACGCTCGTCCTGAAGATTTTAAACAAAGCATAAGGAACACAAATGTTACGCTGTTCTTTTTAAATGAAATACAATTAGATTCGATTGTGATCAATTATTTAAGCATTTAAATTGTTAGAATAAAGCGGAATAATTTACATACATGTTATGGGCACACAATATGATATACTTTTATTTTATGTAATACGTACACGTGAATACAAATCAGTCTTGCTTGCAACTAGTTCAACCTTGCTTATCACACTAGTTAAGTTACCTACTATCTACCGCAACGGTCAAGTTGACAACCATAAAGAGGATACAAAATCATATTCTAACAAAAATAAATATAACTTCTACGACATTTTTCATGATAACGACTAAAGGCCCCAATGCAACTTTGGTGTCGCACCCAATGTTGTATTTGACGCATTTAGGTGTTTAGCGAGTACCGAATATTCTGTATACTTAATTTCTACTGTCGGTGACCTCGTCTGCGGTATTGATTTCGAAGTCGATAAGGCAGTAAACTTGTTTCACGAAATTTTACTTCGCATTGATAATAACATTTTTTGTTTCAGTAAATACAGTTTAACGTATTACACAGCTTTGATTCTGTCGTACTGCTACTTTTCTTCATTTCGTAAATCAATTTCATTTCGTAAATCAATTTCATCGCTTCACACTTTGCATCCGATGATAACAACCTTTTCCGCTACCTAATTTATCGTTTGCGATAACAAAGGAATCCATAATGATTTGACACAGTGAATCAGGAGAAATTATTGGAATAACAATATTGAAAATATTGAAAAATTTTTATTGAAATTAAATGGAAATGTTTTCTTTCTTTTAACAGGTTTAACACGTTGAAGATAGAGTAACGATAATATTCTTAACTGTTTCTATTGTCTTCACAATTTTGTATTCCACCTGTACATTCTCGTCATTAACGCATAAAATCTGCAGCCTAATTGTTAACCTCTTGCATGATAACATCGAGTCACACTTGTGATAAGAATTTTGAACAGAACCTACTAAATATCTATGCTGTTAATTTCCTTTAAATCAACATAAAATTCTATTTTGTCGTTGTCGATTGTACATATAGCCATTGAAGAATACACAGACATATAATAAAAATGAATTTGCTGTTCCTTCTGGGAAATTATGAACGACGAAGAAGTTCTTATCAAGGGTTAATCTTATCAATACATTCCTCAAAAAATGTGTATTAATTTTATACGCATGAAAATATGTATATTCAAAAGATTTCACACGAACGAGGAATACCAATAAAACATGTAAAACTTCACAAATAGAATTTCTGCGTATTTTCTACCCGGAGGTTTCCGACTACAGAAACAAGTGATAACATTTATCACACACGATCGCAGATGCAAATACATGTGCAACAGACATTTTCTATCGCAGACGAAGCCTTCATGCAAGAAATAATAAACGCATCTCTGTCGCGTAGTCTAACTTCTTCGAATCAAAGCGCAACGTTTAAGCGTTGAAAAGGGGATGGCTCGCCGGCAATGTCTTCGCATTGACAATTTACCATCCCTTCTTTCTCGCAGAAACCGCATCGTACAACCATCATGTCGATTCCCAGCACAGTCCCCACTTCCTGTACGAGAAGAACCGACGTCGCGCGACGTAGCGTTCCATCGACAAATGGGATTGCACCCGTAGCAGCCACCTACGACGTTGGCCTAATCTCGAGGCGGTGGTTGGTCGTTGGGAACCTCGCTCTTTCCCCTCGTCGAATGAGCGTGCTGGCGCCGCCCATCACCCCTTGCTACATAGATCCGCACCCCGTCGCCGTCTCAGGGGTGGAGTCGACCAATGACACGGTGGTAACGCTCGTCTGACAACGTGGCCTTCGGAGCCGCCCCCGCATTTTCCGTGGCTAACTAGCACTACCCCACTATAGTCGCGTCAGCCACTCAGCCAGCAAGTCCTCGGGCCGTCTAGTCGCACGTTGGAATTCCCCACCTATCTCGCTGTCACCTTCCTCTGGCCCCTCTTCATCTACCCTACTCTTCTAGGCCAACGTACCAGCCGCACCGAAGGAGCGGTGTACATCGCGCGATAGCCTGACTAAAGCTCTACCTAGCAATGGCTTAGAACCTGTGTTCAAATTGTTCCCCGAGCTACAGGCGGACCAGGACACTCCTCAAACAGGGTTGGACAGATTTCATTTGAAATAACAGATAATAAGAAAACAATCATTTGCAACAATGAATTATTCTAAGTACTGTATTATTTCTAATTTACAAATAACATGACAAATTTGTTCTCATTTCGTGTGTAAATGAAGTAAATCATCGAAGCGAAACACTATTCGGGTGAATCAGGGGTGCCGAGTTTGGTCGAGCGAGTGAGAAACTGACAGGTGTGGTTGGGATAATTTTTTGTGGTGGAGAAAGGGGCCCACCAATATTTTTCTAAATAGATGGTAGTATCGATTTTTTGTTATACCTGAACCTTTTTTTATTGCGGGTACCTACAGAGTTTATTTAATGGTTTAATTGATGTAGTGCGTCTTCGGTCGAGCCGATCCCAGTTCGGGGACAATCGCCGATCTTCGGTGACAATCGGTCGCAAGGGTCCGACCACGGCTTCATAATATCCGCGAAAGTCAAAGTGAACACACGTACTTGCTTTTTGTTGTCTTCGAGTCACCTTTCTGATTTTGTCAATCGCGTCGGTTGTTACCGTGACGCAGAAAGTGTACGATGTAAAACAGGGACAGTTATAGTGTGTACCGTTTCCAGTGCATCATTCGTTAGAAATCGAGATTATTAACCTTAATTGTTATTAGAAATTGTTCTGTGTTCAAGTGAATTATTGAAGTGAAATATTTTTGAGACGAGTGGCGTTCATAAGTTTGTTGAAGTGAATGAGTCTGATTCGTCACGTTCCGAGGTTACGCGCTATTCGGCTAAATTCGGTACCCCGACTTTACCCGAGCAAGTAAGTAAAAGATAATTTTTTATTTCAATAAAGTTCAAATAAAATAATAAATAATTTTACTTGAAGAAGCGGTTACTGAAGTAACAAAAATTCGATTTATATATGCTAATTTTTTTAGTTTAGTTGTATTAAATTTTAGCTCCATTCGCTTTTAAAACTGTTCTTTAGTACACGAAGTAAATCAAGTTCTCGATGAATTATTTGATCAAATGAAAGATGAACTAAGAAATCGTTTATACTTGATTTGAATCGTTCTACCTTTATTTGTCTATGAGGCAACACAAAATCGTGTGCGGGCCTTGGGACAAACGAAATTTAAAGTGACTTATTTGTTCGTATTAATGTTTCTCGGCTATTTCTTTTGTGTCAAGTTCGAAACTAACCAATTGAAGAATACGAAGACTTTTGAGGTGTTCTTTTGTTTGATCAAGAAGTTAGCAGAGATTGCCAAATCATCTGTGCAGTATAAGGTAATATATCTGCTTTATCTATTCGATTGCACTTAATGAAACAACGGAAAAATTTGATTAATAACCAAGTAGTGGTTTTAAATATAGTGATTAAAACTTTCTTTGTAGTTCGTAATATCCTACAAAAGTAGAAAATTCCTATTTATTGTACGCCTAATGTTCTCCAATAACTAACGAAATGTTCTCCAATAATTAACGTCCAATAATTATAATTAACGAAATCAAAATAGAATTTCATCTCGGTTCAAAGGAATTTAATGACACACATATTTATTAGACTTTGTTCCGAAACTTCATCACGAGTCTGACCCGGTATTGTAGGCCAAGGGGTTCAGTATTGCATCAACTTCATATCAATAAAATAAAATAAATCGTATTCAAAATTCTGTCGAAAGAAATTTTTAATTTTCAAGTTAAAATAGCTCCGACTGCAAAGGGTTGACATTTTCACGCTACATTAAATATTCGATGAAAAGAGTCTGAAAATCAGTAGAAATTTAAAATACATCAATTTTGAATTAAATAATTAATTATCTCGTTGATGAGTGATAACAAGTTAGCTTAGTGATTGGGAAAAACACCCTTTGAAGTGGCATTTCACCGAGCTCTGTTAACAACGCACGCGGGGTTCGCCGCCATCGCTAGCTACCGTCGAAGTCATGGCTACGGCGACTTGTGGCCGTTTAGAAAGTTTTGTAGGTGTGCGAGGCGTCGCCCACACCCCCGCCGCGTGGCCAACCCCGCCGGGGGGGTTAGGTGGCACGTCGAGCGTGGTGAAGAACGACCCGTGATTCCACGTAGTATGGCTACGGTCAGGAGAGATGGGTAATTCCGACAGCCAGTCGGGCAGCAGTCCTATACATGCGTAGAACCGGGTGGAGAGACAGGGACGCGAATCCTGTGCATACACCGATATCAACACCGCCACCCGACACCGACACCGACACCAACTGGCAACATGAACGCGGTCGCGGGTACGCCCTTCCCGGCGAGATGAGTAGGTACGCCGAGGCTCGAAGCCACCCCGTCACGGAGAACGCTTCGGGACTTCGCGCGACTCCCTCGGCGTCGTATCGGATCGGCCACCAGCCCGGTTGTCCGTCTGGGGATGCTCGACTTTTGATCAGCCGCGAAGGATGGGCGCAGGTCAGTTCGATAAGGCGCGTCTCTTGCTTATATTCCCAACGGTACATACATATATAGATGTGCGGCTACCCCCCTCGGGCATGTGCTCTCAGTGTACAGTGATTGACATACAGGGTAAACGTTGCTAATCATGGGACACCTGAATCTCGAAAGCTCGCCCTCGCCGGCAGAGGTTGCTCTTTCTTAGAACGGAACCTACGGTCGTCGGTTGGAAAGTCACCGTACACCCTGCAACCCTTCAACTACCTTCGCATTACGAACTCTTTGCTTTAATTTATCCCCAACACGGTTTCAGTATAGGTCGAGGGATTGTTCTTTTGACTGGTACTAAGTTTAAATAATTTTTTTTTTTAGTTTAGATTGACCCTCTTATAGGTACGGTGTTTTGAACACGCGGTGCGACAACATGTATTGCGATAGTTGTCATGCGGTTTTCGTGTAGCACGATTTTGTACTCTTTCATTATTCTTGTGTTTTTTTTTTTTAGTTTAGAAAATCTCATATGAGATTTATTACAATATTCTTGTGTTACGCGAATGTTTTTGTTACACTGTTTGCTTTTTTCTGACATAAACAGAGTGTTCATCTTGTGCACGTAATCCGGATTTTGTTAGTTGGGTTTTCTTGATTGTATGATTTTTAAAATTCGTTCTACGCGATATTCTGAAACACAGTTTTCTACGGTTTAAATGTTTCTTTAACGGTTTAAATTAAAAACGGAACGAATTAACCGTGTTATAGGAGGGTCGACTGTATATTGAAAATAGCTAACTGCGGGTACCGTGTGTCTCCAAAATCGTGGTACAAGGGGTTAAGTGATTCTACATGCAATGATAAGTTGAAAAGAAAGAATAACATCTTTCCGTTTACGGTTCCGTTTTCGAGAAAACTGAGATTGAAAGTTCGGCAGGTTCGCGGGCTCTAGTGTTTATAAGTAGATTCGGCAGATCACGATCAGACGTATCAGTCGATACCTAGCTAACAGTACGTGCATTCGGTGAATTTTTAAATTTGATTTTCTTGAAAACGAGGCCTCAAAAAGAAGTGTTCTTTCTTATTTGTTCATTGTTAACAAATGTTATGTTAATGTTACTTTTGAAGATTCACCACCCGGTTATTTGCACAGTGATTTCAGAGACACACTGTCTGTATATTGCTCTTCTTAAAGAGCAAGAATTAATATTATGAAATTTAATGCAGATATACACTAACAATTTAAAAACATTCAATCACACTCAATAGAAATAGAAATTCTACGGGAGTGGGAAGGTTTAACTGGGGATGATGAGTTAATTCGTCATTAGAGTTCGTTGTAAGAAATGTTTCATTTTTTCCTAATTCAACGAATAACTCTTTCACTTAATTGTGACGTAGTACTTATGCTGGTGCAAGACTACAAATGCATGTACGTTGATTATGGTGTAATATTCATTGTATCAGCTTTGAATGCGTTGAGAATTCATCCGTGAAGCAGTTCAAATAGGGTAGCTTTTTTGAAAGAAGATCAGAAGTATATCAAAAGCTCAGAATTAATAAAACACTTTTAAGAAAATTGTGATTGGCAGAAATTATGTATAAATACTGATTTTACAGCTTTCTTAGTGCGTTACGTTTTATTTTTATTCGTCTGAATTATTTAGAAATGGCTGTAAAATGAATCGTAGAGTAAGGGGTTGAGATGAAGTGCTTCACTTTGCTCTAAACAGAACAATTTAACATTTTCTTGTAAACCAATCGTCAATCTAATTTGATCTAGTTAATGGAGCAAGTAACAACCTTAAAACGTTTTTAGCGTACAGGATTAGTAGTAAAACAAAAATTGTGTATCTGAATTGCAAACTGGAGAAAAACAGGTTTATCTCCTTTCTTGATAGGTTTCGAATGCTTTTATTGTTTTGATACCCAGTTTTGTAGTAAAACTGAGTGCGTTGAAACCGCAGTGCAATGATCATATCGTCACTTCAATAACATTTATGGGGTATTACAGACACCCAGACGAGTTTAGGGTTAATTGACGTTTAGGATATAAGAATGCAGGTATAAGTAGAAACGTTGAAGGAGGTAATCTGTTAGGGTTGAAGTAACTCGTCTGATCGGGTTAGGTTGGAAGGTTTTTGGGTGTGAGAAGAAGGTGGTTGGTTCCCCAGGCCAGAAGCGGAAGCTTTGGTTGGCTTAGGCATGGCCGTGTTTTTCTTGCCGCGGATCATTAGGGCGATTAGGGTTCCTCCGAAAAGGGGAGAACAGATTAACGCTCGAGTTCTTCTTGTGGTCTGCCTCGCTTTCTTAAACGGACACCTCTTCCCGTCAGCTTTTCACGTTTTTAAGATTCCCGATGAACTGTACATTCTGCAGAAAATGTTCGAATAAGAGCGCGATTATTGAAATAGTTATTTTGTTGTATATTAACACGTCACAGATTGGCTGTCGTGTCATCCATATTTGAGCGGCGGAACAATTTCTCCAGATTTAAAATTCAATTTTTGCGATGAAAGATTACAATAATATCTCAACTGGTTCTGTAGTAGGTACAACAAAAATGTAGACTTCGTGATTTTTTGAACGAAGAATGAACAGCTTTTTGAACTGCAGCAGGTACTTCATATTCGATGAAATATACAATAATAGTCATTGCGTTATTTTGTAACTAATTATTGATATGCGCAATTTGAATTTATGTCAACTGCAGTTAATAAATTGTTTAATTATCTGCTTTACGCAAGGTGCAACATTTATTGAATTGGTTTTGAGGAACCGGTGATATCAAGTTGTTTGCAATGTGATAATTATTAGACTGCGGATCTTTGTACAAAATAAAAATTTTCTCCAACAATTACAAGACGCAGGAGTTAAGTATAATGTTCTATCTTTAATCATTTTAATAGATTGAAATCAGTACACTAACATTCTTAGTTTCTTTTAATCTCTATACTGTTTTAATCCAGTCTAGTAATCGCAACTATTGAAGCAACATTTGTAAACCTTAGAAGTCAAAAACTCATAAGGATACTAATTATTGTTTGAACGTGTGTCATAGAAATAATATAACGATATAAAATTATGTATATTATATATTATATTATTATGTATTACCTCGTAATGCTTTGAAGTTTAAATAGTGGAAATGTTTGATGTGTTTACTGTGTCTGATCAGTGACATCCGCTTCTACTGACAGTGTTGGCTGCAACGCTTTCCATTTCTTGTATTCTTTCGAATACAAAATTCAATCACTGAATTGGAAATTCAATTACTGAAAAAATTCGATTACTGTGTGAATTATTTAATATACAGGGTAATTCTGAAAATCAAGACAAGTTACTGCTCTTTTTTAAGTAAAACTAGAAAAGAATGATACAGGAAAAGATCATATGTAATAATACGATAATATTTGATATTTTGTGTCAGAGTAAACACGATATTACTTCCTACAGTTCATATCGAGAGTTTGGTTACTTCTTCTAGTAAAGTCAGTTCCTCACACAAATATATCATGAAGTATTAACATGTAGATGATCATAGGTTAGTATATTTATATTTACGATAATAAAAGTGATAGATTGGTTTAACAAAACAATTGGGTTGCATTAAAGAATAAAGTGCAATCGCGCCTGGTGGGTGCATCGGTGCATCCATATGAAAAATAAGGTCATAAGAAGTTAGGACATATTATGACATATGATTTTTCCCTCCATCACTTTTCTTCTATTTTTTACTTAAAAACGAACAGTAACTTGTCCCAAGATTTTGTATATTATATTACATGATGTACTTACTCCGACTGACCAGTGAAAACCAATTTCACTGAAACTGCAATGGTCGCTTTTAATTTTCTTTGTGCTATTGCAAGACTCCTCTGTGATGCATATTCACATGTTTTGCATATCATTGAATTAACTAACACATCTTCTTTCGAGTAGTGTAAATTCCAATCATGGAAAATCGTACTGTTTTTCAAAAATAATTTTATTCATATTGCTACACATTTTAGTCTGATTAAGTGTCAGGTAAATATTTGTTGTAGGAGACAGATTGCTCGATATACTGTGTACCGTATGCGGTGATCGTAGCTCTGGAAAACACTACGGCACCTACAGTTGCGACGGTAACTATGAATCTCTTTTATACTATAATATCCTGCGAATATGTTGTAGTAAATTACAATATCAAATCCGTTGATTATAACTACAATCGTTTGTCACATTTTCATTTGTATAATTGAATTATCTGGAAGATAAAGTATTATTGATTTTAATTTCAAATTTGAAATTTATGAATTACGTTTAAATTTTAATATTGTTTTTATGTAATACAATTTGAGTTTATTAAGATACATTTCAAAACAGTCTACGCTCTATTCCACTAATACATATGTTGTACATGTTATTGATTATTTAATCTCGTATGAAACAATTTATTTTACAGTACATTTGAAAAAAACTATTTTCATATCGAAATTCTTTATTACGAACACAAAGTGCAGTTTTTTCGTAACGCGTCCGTCGGGAACGAAATTAATACTCCTTTATAGAATGAATACTTGCGAATGATACATACATTTATAATCAAACTAATATCAATGATGATTCTGTTTGTATTAAAAAAATCTTGGTAACAAATATTCTACTGTGAATTGATAAACCACTGAGGATTATATATATCTGATAACTGCAATTTATATAATCTATAAGTTTTGAATACAATCAGCATAATAGTTAACTCTAAAAGTGTGTGATTCCAGAAATAAAATATCCAAGCATATAGTCATTACAAAATTAAAAGTAAGACACGATTAGATGAAAAATAATATAAACTATAAAATTTACTTATAATCTACAATACTTTCGAAAGTGTCACATTCAATTATATCCTAACAGTTTTATGATTGTCGGCTTGAAACAATAGAAAAAGGTTTAAGGTTTGAGTAAATTGCATACGTTATGCGACAGCATTGTCAAGTGAAATACACACGGTAATATTTATAATCCAAACAGTTTTCAATATAACGATTATAAATGTGTATTCAGTATTAATGTCCAACACCGCGTAGCCCATTGGTCTTATCCACTGATATTTTCAAGCATTGATGCACACATTCAGAAAGTATTAAAATAATAGCGTTAAATTCGCTCTGCGATATAACGGTAATATTATCCGTGAATATACGATTATTAACGCACGGGACCTTTGGTTATAGAATTTTAATAAATTTAATGTCGCGTCTACCTCGACATATAACAGACCCGTAAAAGATTAAATAAAACACGTTTTATTCATTTCTACCATGAAACTTACAAATTTTTGAATATTCCGTTAATTCATAATACGTATACGAGGTTGAAAATGTCACAAGTATGATCTCGTCCGAATTACAGGCTGCTCAGGATTTTTCAAGAGGAGCATTCACGAAAATCGGAAATACGTCTGTAAAGAGCAGGGTGCTCTCAAAGGGCGCTGCCCCATCAATAAGAAATTGAGAAACCAATGTCGAGCTTGTCGTCTTGCTATGTGCTACAAAGCTAAAATGAACAGAGATGGTAAGTAATACCATCAATTACGGGAATATTACACCACTATTGTAATATACAGAGTGTCGTCGATTCAATGGTACACAGAGAAGAATGTACATGGGAAAATTAGCCGAACAAAAAAGAACGATGTTTTCTCGTTTTACCCTCGTGTAGCCAACCAAAATGTATAGATCATTTAATATCTTTGGTATTTAACATATTCGCATGAATTCCCATTTTAAGAGTATAAATTAATGTATTAGCGACCAAAGAATGGACATTCAGAGAAATTTTATAATACTTTTAGAGGAACAAATTGTTGCAAGAAATGTAGTAAGTGGGTACCCTTTTGTCTACATACGGGGTTAACGTATCGTTTTCGAGAAAATCGAGTTTGAAAATTCAGAGAATACGATTGCTGTTAGATAGGATTCGTCCGTCGTGTCTGTGCATGACCGACTAATTCTACTTCCTGCAAATACTAGAGTACGCTAACCTAACGCATCTTCAAACCAATTTTTCTTGATAACCGAGCCTTGAACGCAAAACATTGCCGAATTATTTTTTCGTTAGATTCACGTCCTTGTACCACTGGATCGGTGACACCCTGTATTAGAAGCATTTCATCATGTTGCCTGGCCAGGTAGTTCTTCTCATTTTAAGTTGAATATGGGAAACAAAATCGTAAAACTATACCCATGATCAACGAGTGGCTTGTTTGTTTTTGACATTTTAATTATGTGACATATTTTTGCAATATAAGTTTAATTACAAACAAAAAAGTTTGATTTGCATTTTTTGTAAACATTAAATCGTGATCGAACAAACATTTGATCACGTAATATGGAATGTTTTTAAAAAGTCAAGTTGAATTCACGTTGCTATACATTTTATTAATGATCAAATGATCGTTTCATATTTTTCATTTTACTATTATTAAAACTGTAAAGTTAGTTATATGAAAATTGATTCGATAGATTTTTGTACTCGGGCACATATTGTAATGAAAATAGCACAGAATCTAAATAAAAAGAACCTTGTAATTTTTGTAAAACTAAGACATTTTAGTCGCTTTTGGTACTGTGTAAGTTTAGTGTTAAGGATTTTGAATAAATAGAGTTTAGAAATTCACAGTTTCCAAAAACTTAGTCGAATAATTGCTAGTTCAACTGGTACAACTAAATCGATTACGGCTTCGATGTTCAAAGCAGTTGGAATAAGGTCACTTAACCACAAATATACTACAAAGAAAGTTACTTTAACCACTGGCCAGGCAAACCTTCCTAAGTAAACGGTTTGCAGGCCCAATGACACAACGATCTAGCTTGAGTAGTCTATTTGATGTTGGTTTTGTAGTTGATTCGATGGAAGCTATACTGAAACCATTCTCCTGAAAGCAGTCTCCAAAATAGTCCACTTTGCGTTTTCAAAAAAAAATAAATATATATATAACCGATGAAACACTGCAGAAACGAAATTGCGATGAATTTAATTTTAGAATAGATGGAATTTAATTACATTCTCCACTCGATACTTAATTCCGTTTAAGTTTTCTTAATAATTTGCCGGGGTGTAAAGTGCTGGTTGTCACTATTAACCGATTATGATGGGAGACTTCAACAGGAGCACGGCAAATGTGAAGACTTAATCGCGATACTGCAGAATCATGCCACGTTCCACTTTTCGGTGATCTCTCACTTGATCATTACGTGGCACTTCTACTTCATATTTTATGATACAGATATATATATACCTCGCCACTTGGAACACTTTATTGATTAAAACGAATTCTTTAAATTCTATTGTCCACATCTAAATTCTTGGATCTATATCTAATTGCAAGATTATGCGTATACTACAATCATAGTTGGAGCAAACATACAGTACATTGTTGAATTGTACAACTAAGAAGTTTTTGAAGTGAAAAAACTTTAGACTTACCGCGTACACAATTGCTAGCAGTGAATGAGTCTGACCCGTCACGCTCCAAGGTGAAACGCTATTCGGGTAAACTCGGGAGAGCCGAGTTTCTCTGCAATCGTTCGTTGGCTCTCGATATGTCTAAACAACATAACTTGATTATTTACTGGTAACATACTCTGTGCGTCGTGTGTAAATAAATGGAAATTGAAAAAAAGATTTTCGCGTGCATCTGACAAATAGAATCGGCGAGATCGATGCAATTTGACACGACAAAGTTATTAAATACTCGCATATAGTTCGAGAATGTTTTTTCGAGGACATTCGAAATTTGTAATCGCCAGCTGCTATCTTTATCACACCGAAAATGTCACCGACCAATGTTTCCACTTGATCTCGCGTTCATCCGGCAAATGTAGACGATATCGGTGACACTGAAACTTTTCACCGGTCTTCCGTAAGCGTGGCTGGCCATTTCCATTTAATTAATTAATCGCTCGAAAACTCGTAATCTCTTTTCGATGCGGCATTACATTATGTCGGGCCAAATTGTAATTAACGCCTACTTGATGTAAATTTTCTCGTTTTTCTTGTACGGGATTTGGCAAGCACCCTGTTGCTTTCAAAATCACTAGAATCGCGATTAAACGACCAGTGATATTAAAAAGATTCAAATTCAAGTAATTATTTCGTGTACCAATCATTGCCGAAATAAATTCAATGATTTCAACAGATTTCGGATTTTATACATTTATGACAAAAATGGACACGTACAATTTAAAGCAGTGGGCGTGTTAAATATATTTAAGGACACCAATGTATTAGTTTCAGCGTAATAGAATAATTAAAAGAACACAATTTTTATCTGGTTTCTGTGTGCTGCAATCAATGCGAAATTTTTATTTCTCACAAAGATTCGCAGTCTATTCATCAATTCAACGATTCCCTGCTCTTAGCAGCGTGTAGAAACATGCACAGTTAATAATAAGAACGATTTCCTGCTTCTAGTTTTCCACTTAAGAATTCCTAAATTTAGTGTGAAATGATTCGTTTCAAGAGCCCAGCTAATTCGAGCGCCCACTGTGCGTGTACATTGTAACGTAAAATTTCCTCGGCGCGAGTAACATTTCATGGACAGTACGCTTGGTCGCAGCTTGTAAATTGAGACTAATTATTCCGCGTAGAGGAGCAGGAAGCTCCGTGTTTGAACGCCGAGCGGGTCTCCGTTCCAAAGTAAAACAACGGGTATTACAATTTTTCTGCCGGTATATTTCGGATGTACAGAATTATGAGAACCGCAGATAAAGGCGAGGCGGCCGGATCGAGTAGGAACAAGCGGCCGTCGGAGGGGCAGAAGTAAATAAGAAAAAGACGAAGGAAAAGAATGAGAAAGACAAAGAGAGACGGAGCATATTTAAAGGATGGTAAAGAGTGAAACAGTGACAGAGAGAAAGAGAGAGAGAGAGATGGAGGGAGGGAAGGTGGAGAAGCAGAGGTACATATCAAAAGAGAAAAGCAGCCAGGGGCGGACCAGACCGCTCGATGGGGATGAGGGTGCCCAGGGTGTCGGGGTGCTTAATGCAGGACGGGTGCTCCGGTTCCCAGCAGTTGCTGAGGCTCCAGACGCGAGTAAGAGAGGAGATTCAATTAGTGGCAGAGCTTCCTAACGTTAAGGAGACTCCACACGGGGTGGGGCAGCGTTCTCGTTCTCCCGTTTTCGTCTTCCATCCCCTCTGTTCTCTGTTCATCCCGCAGTCATCCACCGCGGAAATGCGCGAGTGTATGTATATGCTCGAGTTGCGAGAGGCTTTCCACGGTTGCTCTCTACCTTCCTTGGAAATTAGCGGTAGTTCATGAAGATAATCAACGGAGATGAACGTTGTACACGAACCAGTCGACGTTCGACACTCGCCAAAAATCCCGCTGACTTTTTCCGAGCTATGCCACTAGCTCGTTGTATTAGCAGACGTTCGCGTTTAACATAATCGCGGACCATTCTTATACAGGGTGGGGCATTTTAAACAGGTCACCTGAATAACGCGGCTGCTATTGGTGTTAGGAAGAAATGCATCAGATGGAACTTGTATGGTATCGAGGGGGCATTATTCTGATGTTAGTAGCTTTTTTGTAGGTGGATGCGCAAAGGACATATGAAGGTCAACTTCATTTTTTTAAATGGAATGAGGAATTTTTTAATACGTGAATCAATGCAGCTGGACATTCATAATAAAAAAGTATTAACCTATGTATGTCGAAAAGTTAATCGTTCAGAAGATATTTCAATATAAAAAACATAAAATACCATTACTGTCGTACTACACTAGTAAGTAAACGCTAACGTCTTAGTACGGCAGTAATGATATTTTTATATTTTTTACATTGAAATATCTACTGAACAACTAACTTTTCGACATACATAGGTTAGTACTTTTTTATTACGAATGTCCAGCTGCATCGATTGACGTATTAAAAAATACCTCATTCCATTTAAAAAAATGAAGTTGACCTTCATATGTCCTTTGCGCGTCCGCCTTCAAAAAAGCTACTAACATCAGAATAATGCCTCCTCGATACTATACAAGTTCCATCTGATACATTTCTTCCTAACACCAATAGCAGCCACGTTATTCAGGTGACCTGTTTAAAATGCCCCACCCTGTACACTAGACAGCGAATTTTTATGCAAAATAAGCATTGTGTGTATAAGTTGCAAGGTGCAGTAGCTATGTCGGCATTTATTCCGTTTCTTGATGACTTTGTAGAGTTACAAACAGTAATTAGGATTGCTAAATTCTTCAAACGCTTTTATCGTTTGTCGTTCAATTTATTAACTTGTCAGGCAACTCATAACTATACAAAACACTTGAAAATGCAGAGAATACACGTACTATTAGATTGGAATCATCTGATCATGATTATACAGCGAATCTTTATGCAAAGTAAAAGTTTTTACCTACATTGCTACAAACTAGAGTGGAACCGGAATTTATTTTCTTTCTTAATACGCTTAATAGGTTGAAAATAATAAAATCGTATTTCAAAATTCTTTTAATGTTTTCACTGGTTTCAATTACACATACCCATTTTTGTTATAAATACATAAAATCCGCTGTCTAACCACGACCAACCAATTCTACTTGCTACATATACTGAAGCTTACGAACCTGACTGATCCTTGAACTCGATTTTCTCGAAAACAAATTTTATTTGCTTTTCCGATTTATTTTTACTTGTAGAATCACCCCCTGCCCGGTTGTACTCCGATTTCCGCGGCTGACTCTGTGTAATTGATGATGTTCGAGACTATTCACTGCTTGACTTGTTCATTTTTAACGTTTTTCTGAAGTTACTTCTTGTAGACACAGTTTCTATCCTTCCTAATGCCTCAGTTGGTTGATTGATCGTTTAATTGATTTGCGACCTATACTTACATTCTCGAAACTTTAAATTTAGTACCTTAAGCATAGACAAAGGTGTTGACTATACTAACAAATGTCTATTTTGCGTTAAAATAGTTATTTTATTCAAGACGAATTTATTTGTCGGAGTCATATAAAGAGTTACATGTAATGCAAAAATGGAGTGCGAGTAACTGAAGGTTAATACTATGAATCAAAATAAACATCCGAGCTCCGCCGTCGGATGATCAAGGGGGTAGACTCGTTGTTCCAGGATTGCAAGAGTGCGGGATGCGCCTTCTCATTTCTCGATAATGCAGAAATGGTGTTCTTTAGTAGTCAAAAGCGCTAGATAAAAGATCAATCTTGGTC
Organism: Lasioglossum villosulum; assembly: GCA_963971365.1. Lineage (NCBI taxonomy): Eukaryota > Metazoa > Arthropoda > Insecta > Hymenoptera > Halictidae > Lasioglossum > Lasioglossum villosulum. Next base: position 10,721,943 of record OZ020497.1, read on the forward strand.
GCGATCGTCCTCAAAAGTACTATTTTTACGTTTACGAGGCGTAATTTGCATTATTCGCATACTGCGCATGTAGCTATTTCCATAAAGCTGCTACAGCTATAATAGTAATTGCAAATAATGGGAATTACGCCTCGTAAACGAAAAAATAGGACTTATTACGATCGTTTTTGACTACTAGAAAACCTCATCTTTGCACTATCGAGAAATGAGAAGGCGCATCCCACACCCTTGCAATTCTGGAAATAAGTCTATCCCTTAATGTCGTGCGCGAAGGGGTTGATTCGGCATTCAACGCTCGCAAGAAATCCTGCTGGCTTTTTTAGTGCCACACCTCGACCGTCGCGTCGCGTGTTGATGCTCGTCGGTCTACGTTTATTTCGCTATCGCGATATCTATTGTCTTACTTTGTAGAATTGGTAGAACAACTTTAGCCTATAACACAGAAATGGTATGTTCTTCTTAATCCCAAACTTTGAAAATTTAATTGAGCTATATTTTTATTTGTATTTCGATGTACAAACAAATTCGGTGCTAGAGACATTTAGCTCGTATTCATAAAGAAAGTATGCAAGATTATGTTTAGATTCATCATCATTCTGTAGCACTTGTTCCCATTTAACTGCTAGATTATAGATGTCCTCCCGGAAAAAGGAACACATCTTCAATGGAATTTTAATGTTCACCGGACAAATTGTGTTAGAAAGACCCGAACAAATGATAGTCAGTTGGGGCCAAGCCTCACACTTGTCCGGATTGGAAAATCGTGACCCATTTGGTTATAACTTTTGAACCAGTAGAGATATTGCAATGAAATTTTCACAATTTTCACAAGTTTAATAGTTACGTGTTTCTCGATCGTAAATTTTAATATAAATCAAATATATGTTCTCGGCGCACGGTTTCGATCAATAATAAAAGCAAAAACAAAGCGAATTAGCAATAATTAAATATAACTCAACGTTTCGATCCAGGTGTGGATCATTTTCAAGAGAAATTGCGTCTGAAAATATATATAGACAAAATGTACTGGGTATTTCACAAAATTAATAAAACTGTAAATAATATTTTAAAGAACATACTTGCTAAGTGTAAAAAAAGTTTCAAAAATATAAAGAATGACCGAGTTCCATGCTGGTCCAGATTAAACTGAAGCAACCAACCGTTGAGGGAAAGAGCAAGCACAAAAACATTGGAACGATGCGTATTGACGTTCTACCAATCATATTCTATAATCGTCAAGTATTTCAATCGATGTTAGGCGGTAAATTCAAATGAAACAATTGCCCAGTTGAATAGAACACATTGGTATAACTACCATTTTTTGTTATGGTAAATAAATTGACATTCCAACGTTTTGACCGACGACGTTTAAACACAAAGTGTTAATGGTGGAACAGACAGGATGTTAATACTCTGTATACGTATAGAAACTATATGTATAGGAACTCAGTCATTATTTATATTTTTGAAACTTTTCTTTACACATAGCAAGTATGTTCTTCAAAATATTATTTACAGTTTTATTAATTTTGTGAAATACCCAGTACATTTTGTTTATATATATTTTCAGACGCAATTGCTCTTGAAAATGATCCACACCTGGATCGAAACGTTGAGTTATATTTAATTATTGCTAATTTGCTTTGTTTTTATTATTGATCGAAACCGTGCGACGAGAACATATATTTGATTTCACAAGTTTAATCGTCCGGTGTTCGAGGGTTAAAACGCCATAAAGTGCGGGAAGAAAGTATAATTTACACTAAAATTACGACTGATTGAATAAAAACGCACCGAACTTATTGCACTGCTAATACCATTTTACTCTCTAGTTGTGAGGAACCCATAAAACGTAGGTGACCACTCGATAAGTGTATCTATTATGTAGGTGCTACGTGGTGCTCTGTGTTTTCGCGAAACACAGCGCCGCCGCAGGCATGCAATCATCCACCGGCTGACAACCGAGAGATCTCTAACCCCCGGCATGGCAGCGGCCTGTACCAGCACCCCCGTCGACAATTCCACGGAAATTCGTCCCTCCCGGTGTCATTTGCTCTGCTCGTCTACCTTGTCAACGAAATGCCCCCGCGGACCCGTATATTTTGCGAAATATGACGTTAAACGATATCAGAAGATTACCAAGCGGCTTACCGTGTCGGATTTGCCGCTTGCAAAGGGAAAGAGGGACTTCGTCGCGGTTTCGTTGAATATTTCTCGTAGGTCGGCGCTTCCAATTCTCAGGAAGAGAGCTTTAGCTTTTTCCTGCTGCCTTTAGAAATTTCGGGAACTGATCTACACAGCTCGTGATCCGAAAAAACTCTTCATCGATTTGCTACTCGGGAACCTAAAGTAACGGTTTTGTCCAAAATTTGGATAAAAGAGATCATTGACAGATACAGTCGAGAATAATCACAGGACTGCGGATTTCATGTATTTGCGACAAGAACGAGTTGGAGCACAATTTAAAATAGTACAAACGTTAAAAAGATTTAGGGTGGTAATATATCGTCTTCGACATGTTAAGATTTGTAATACTAGGTTTACGGATAACCAGGATAGCCTAAAGTAACAGTTTTGTCCAAAATTTGGATAAAAGAGATCATTGACAAATACAGTCGAGAATAATCACAGGACTGCGGATTTCATGTATTTGCGACAAGAACGAGTTCGAGCACAATTTAAAATAGTACAAACGTTAAAAAGATTTAGGGTGGTAATATATCGTCTTCGACATATTAAGATTTGTAACACTAGGTTTACGGATAGCCAGGAATTACTATTTTACAATAGTTTACAAGAATAACAAAAGTACGACTATCCAAATTTTTATAAACTAATCCAGAGTCTCGATAATTGTAAATTGAAAATATTAGAACACGTTATTTTGTTGCCAACAATTTTTGTTTTGCGTCTAGTGATCACTACACTGCGGATTTCATGCATTTATAACAACAACTAATAAATAGACTGTGGATCTTTATGCGAGATAAAAATTGTCTCTGTGAATTACAAGAAATAGATTTTTCTTGTTCAAGATATGTTACTAGACTCTTGAATTTTTCTATCAGACTTTCCATTTAAAAAATGAATCTACGCTACTCTAGACATACACGAATAATGAAATACGATACGGAATTTGAGGTGTCGATCTTGCTCGTCAGTCTTGACTTGTCAAAACCGAATAATGAACCCCTTAGTTCTCCCAGGCCGAACGGTCAACATCATTTCCAGTGTACACATTCAAATCGGGCGAGGCGTTTGGATCCGCAAACTTTGCCTCGTTTCATGCCCAATCGATCGCCGCTCGCAACTTCGAAGTTTAAATCTCTTTGTTTCCGTTCATAATTCGAAGCCACCCTTTCTGGAAGTACGAAGTACTCTGAACCGGAATTAAACCGACGCGCCCCGTGTTTGCCCCTTTCACCGGCAGAAAATCGAGATTATTTCCGATAGTTCGCTCCTCGACCAACCTTCCATCGTTCACGGATCACCACGCTTCTGAAAAAAGAAATCATTTGAATAACTTTAACCGTCCGCGTTTAATAATCGAGTCAACTGTGTTGTAATAATTAAAATTTTAGTTATTCACGAGGATCTCGATTATCTGAACCTCTAATGTCGGAAGTCTTCACTAACCTAGCATGCTTCGGATGCGAATAGCTTTTTACATATAGAGTAGTTTTTACATATAGTTAAATGGAAATGTATTTTCTCTTTGAACCACCCAAACAATTCAAAAATAATAGAACAAATCGTTAAATCTGTCTTTACAGTTTTGTATTTGAGTTATTGCGATAATCGTGATGGCGATAATGTTGGATTTACATAGATTTCATACAATTTGCAGTGTGTCGCACCCATACGACAAAAGTGACACGAGTAATAAAACTACGTTTTTTACAGAATATTGTAAAGGAATCGAAAGCCATTGCTTGATAGAATATAGTTTCGAAGTAAACAATAATAATGTCATTTTTGTTATTTTAGCCTTACAATTCTTTTGACGAATGACGTATTTTATTTGTATCTGTCCCACAGAGAACTGATATATACCTACGTATTTTAAGTTGTTGTTTTATTGTTAACCGACACCAATGTCACCTGACAGCTAGATAATGAAATTAAATCACGAGCGTTGTGCGTTTAATCATCCTCTTTAGAATGAGCCCTCACACAGCCCAAAATATGCTCAAATATTTATATTAGTTTCGACTCAAAATCTAGTTAGATTCTAGTTCCTTGCTAGTTTTGTCACGTGACTATACGTCCCTCTTAAGGGGTAGGGTCTCTCTTTGCTAGGGCATTTATCAGTGTACTCAACCCTCGTTTCCAGAAAAAAAGTTATTTGTGTGGTAACACTGATAAACATACATTTGAATCAGTCTAAGGCTTCAGTTTCGCTACCATTACACGATTTTTTCTTTTTATTAATATTCTTATTGCTATTAATGGATCCGAGTGGCTTCAACCCTTTACCAACCCTTCAACCCTTCAACCCTTTACATTTTTGTTGTTACGATTCTACGCTGACAGTTTTCCTGACTAGGCGCCATCTGGTCTAAGTAGCTGAATTAAAATTGCCTCTAGACTTGCTCTAGACTCTGCTTTCATGAACGGAATATTGGGGAAGTTGAATGCAATCACGTGGGGACATCTGAAATCCTCATACGAGCACATTTTGAGCTGAGTGAGGGCTCATTCTCAAGAGAAAGGTTACACACAGCGCGCTCTGGTCATTATATTAGCAAGAAAAATATTTTTGTGAACGAAAAATACATTAGAATCTCCGGAATTCTTCTTGATTTGTTTCCCCTACTTTGGACACACATATTATTAGATATAAACATAATCTAATTAAATCATGACCAGAGCGCGTTGCATGTAACCTTCCTCTTTAAAATGAGGTACCACTCGGCTTGAAATATGCTCATATGAGTACGTGAGATGTTCTCGCGTAAACCCATGTTTTGGCCCAAAATCCAATAATATTCTAGTTATATTCTAGGGATGTCACGGGGGTACCCTAACCTTAAGGGGATAGTGATGTCACGTGACTGGTATTTCTTATTGTGACCAACCTCCGCGCGGAAAACCAATTTGGCAACAGTGATGAACAAATATTTGTATCAATCTAACGCTTTAGTTTCGCTATCATTACAGGTTTTTTTCTTTTCATGAATATCTTTATTGTTATTAATGGATCCGAGTGACTTCAAGCCCTTTACATTTTTGTTGTTACTAATCTACGCTGACAGTTCTCCTGACTAGGCGCCATCTCGTCTAAGTAGCTTAACTAAAATTGCTTCTACTCTTCCTTTATGAACAGAATCTGGGAAAAAAATTGAATGCAATCACGCGGGAACAACTCACGTCCCCATACGATTATATTTTGAGCCGAGTGAGGGCTCATTCGAAAGAAGAAGGTTACATGCAGTGCGGTCTTCTCGATATTTTACCAAGAAAAGTCTTTTTGCGAACGAAAAATACATTAGAATCTCCGGAATTTTTCGTCATTTGTTTTCCCTACTTTGGACACTCATATTACTAGATATAAATCATCTAACAAAAACATGAGAAGTCTGCACTGCATGTAACTTTCGAATCAGCTCAAAATATATGAGGACGTGATTTGTTCCCGCGTAAACCCATGTTTTCTCCAAAAATCCAGTAATATTCTAGGGTTCATTCCGTTTCACGCGTCAAGCGCATAGATCGCTTTCAATGCGACGCGTGCATTGACATCGTTCCGTTTCGTTAATGTGCACAGCTTCGCATCAAACTTCAAATTTTTTGAAATTGCCGCTAACAACCGCTGATGCATCGACTTCGCATCAAACGCTTCACTTCTGAGCTGTGCTAGCCGATGCGATGTTAATGCGCGAGAAGTGGTGGGGATCTAGGGAATTCTGAGCGTTCTGATGCAGTTCTGATGCGCGCATTGAATGCAACGGAACGCTTCTCTATGCGATACATGCGCTTGAAGCGTGAAACGGAGTGAACCCCTAGTTATATTCTAGTAATGTCACGTGGGTACGCTACCCCTTTAAGCGTCGCACAGACTGGTATTTGGCTGATCTAGCTGGCCAAATGTTTGATTGCTTAAAACTGATTAAATTTATTATGTTTCATTAAATCATGCTTACATTAATTAAAGAAAAACAATTTACACGTTATGAACAATGGGGTTGGTTCGAGGACTACCCGGCTCCCCCAATAACATATTATTTTTTACCTGGGGTTAGTTCTAGGAAATTGACTTTTGGCCAGCTAGATCGGTCAAATACCAGTCTGTGCGTCGGGCACTAGAGGAACTCGCGCTACAAGATTCCAATGAGTTTTTCGTTGGTAGTATGCGACCTACGCGGGTCGGAACGTGTTAACATCCGACTCGATCCTCGCGTTCCTAACGCAGCTCGTTCTCGAAAGAAAACTGTTCGACGATCGTTCGAGGACAATCGAGCCTACGGCGTTATAGTTTCGACCGATCGGTCGGTCCCATAGCCAGCGTGGTTTCGTAGACCACGGCACACCGAAGAAAGGCAGACACAGTGAAAACCATAGAACAGGGGGCGAGAATGATGGAAGGGGGTTGCGTGGGAGTGGACGGCTGGTAACGCAACGAAGCGAGGCGTGCCGTACACGCGGCCGGCAGCATCAATCCATCCACATAAACGGTAAACTGTAAAGCGGGTCCTGAAGAGAGAGAAGGAGAGAGAGCAGAGTGCGAGAGAGAGAGAGAGAGAGACAGAGAGAGAGGAATGATATGGTATCGTGCTGAGACTGTAGAGAAAAGAGGAAGACAGGCGCGGCTCTGCATGCTCTCCCTCTTGTGGTAGGGCACGATCTGTGTGGACTGAACGACTCGTTGCGCTAAGCTGGGCTTTGATCGTCACCTGTCATACTAACGCCCAGAAGAGCTGCACCACGGATACGGTTCACATAACTGCGAGAATTACATCTACTGGCTTATGCATCGGGAGCAACGCGTCGCTTCCATTTGCGATCGGATCGTTCGCTTTTTTACTACGTTCGTCGCGGAATGTTTATGTGCAAAACACTCTTCTGTTCTCAGAACAGAACATTTCTGGTATACATTGCGTCTTCTGTTTAGAATACTTGTATACGTTCTATGCCTTATCATTTCCTCGGTATTTTTTTGTCGAAAATTTCTGTTTATTATGTTGTGAATTTCCGAGGCATTTCGTTGCAGAACTTTAACCCTTGGTACTCGAGTGGCGCATCTGAGGCGTCACTAAAAATTGCTGTACTATTATTTAAAATATTGTTTATGTTAGGAGATATGTCGGTATCTAACCAATTACTAAACATTTAAGTATCGTATGAGGTATTATATCAATTTCATGTCTACCAAATTTAAAAAATCATAGAGAATTGAAATATTCTAGGTCGGAAGAGACGTTTGATTTTCGAGTTAAAATAGCTCCGAGTGCAAAGGTTAATTGTGTTTTATTCAAACAAACGCACAATTTCTGATTTATATGAATTATTTAGTGGCTCGATCGTGGTCACTGGATCGACTGTTAATCGTATGATATGATACAACAGTTTAATAAGAACTAGTCGCTTCTATTATTTTTTTAGGGGTTGTTGACTTCACTACGGGTTTCTGAGTCAGGTGAGCTGAATGCATAATTCATGTCATACAGTGCAATCCTATTGTACAATCCATTAATCTGTGGTCATCTGATTTAAACATGTGTGAAATATCATACGCGTTAACCCTCCCTTCAATCTGCATTACAAACGCACCTCTACTTGTGGAACACCGTTTCCGAGTGAGACGACAAATTAACTGACAAGTGTACATGAATCCTATTTATACATATTAAACTTGTTCTGTTAATTTTTTTAATCCAATTTTCAGCTCAAATTTGAAGCTATAATTATGGATTGAGAACTCTTTGATGTTTTAATTGAAACCTTTGTGCACTATATTTAATTTGCTTTATAAATATAAATAAATTTATGTTTTTATTATTTTATAGAACAAAATTCCTTTACGGATGTAAAATTGGCTTCAAAAGATGCCTGTGAAAACCATCTGTTCCAGTTTTTTGCCAATAGGGACATCAATTCTTAATATTAACATTAATATTCTATACATTAATATTAATTCTTAATTAATTCTTATTCCAAACACATTTCAAAACGAGCGCTTCATCGGTTGCTTGAACGCAAGAAACAATTGAAAGCTACCAAATTTGGATACTCAATTTTTTAAAAATACTTATCGTGTTACCAAACTTTACTAACCCTTTGCACTCGGTTGTCCCCTCTGAGGCACCACTAAAAATTGTTGTAACGTTATTCAAAATAAATATATTTGCATTATTCGATATATCGATATATAATCTATTACTAAACATTTAGGTATTATACCAATTTCGTGTCGATAAAATTTCAAAAATTATAGAGAATGGAAGTATTCTAGATCAGAAGAAATGTTTATTAACTTCCCGATTCATAGGGAAGTTACTGTAATTACCCCGAAAATCGAAATTCGATTTTTTAGCAGATCTTCACGTTTCATGGTCATTGAAGTCATTTTAGACTATTTTTATCAAATTGTTAGTATGTGTGTGCGTGCGTATGGCCGTTTTTATGTTATCAAATTTTTCGTTAACGTTTTCTGAAAAAATAACAACGCGATCAGAATGATGAATGATGCAATCGATGTGTTCCGTCGTAACTTAGAGCTGATTAGATTTTGGTCCCTATTGGTCAAGTAGTTTTTTAGATTTTTTAGTTTTTTTCAAAAGAAGTTCATTCAAGAATGCAATATATACGAGAGGATGGAAATTTTCCACCGAATGAACAAACGTAATTATATATATTTCATTTTTATTAAAAAAAATTTCTTTTAATTAAAAAATTATAAATTAAAAATTATTTAAAAAAAATTTTTTTTTTAATTATGCAACTAATGCTAATGTTATCGCTTACAACTAACGAATCGGAAAGTTCTTTGTGTGGCTCGTGGAGAGTCACACACAAAATAAAAAAAAAACCATTAATAGCTGTATGCCCCACTAGCAATGTGTACCACTAACCCTCTCGTTTTCTAGCTAAAATGACTCCGAGTGCAAAGGGGTAAAACATCGATGGATCGTGATTCTCACTGTCGGTGACAGTACGTAGAAAATAATTGTAGAAAATTAGAGAAAAAATCCGATGTATGCTGGACGGACTTTTCGTATTCGAGAATGTGGACGCGTCGAAACGCGATATTCCGGCGCGCGGCACGGCGCTGCAACAGGCTTGGCATTTTCCAGAAGACAGGAAAAAGGTTCGCAAGGTCGTGTCCCTTCGGCACACGCGTCGCTGCGCGTACACACGGGGGCCCACCATATGAATCTCTATGGAGTGGTAACACGTGTACGGGCGCGTCCTACACGCGAGTCCGACACACGAATCGCGAATTCGGCCCCTCCAATCGGCTAAACTCGCCGGGGCAGGGGAACGTTGATGGCGACGGGAGCAGCAGGGTGATAGCTGATGGTGGTAGTAGGTGGGTGATGGCGGCTAGGGTGGTGGTGGTAGTCGATGTATCAACCCCACTCACTCGGGGATTAGCCTTCGAGATCGCTGACTGCTGAAATGTTCACAGATCGGTTTACCGTTTAGCAGGATAGAGAGTGTGAGCCTCGTGATCCATGGCCCGTGTGAGCACCGACGACCCCACACACACGTCGTCACACGTGCACCCTCCCAACACACACGTACACACACACAGCCAAATTTCGCTCTCGATACCGCGTGCGTTCACGTTCACGTTCCCTGAACTATATTTGTCACTTGTGTACTCGCATCCTTATCCGCTTGGTTTTTTGCTGTCCGCCGTTTCGCTATTTCGAGTTCCCCACGAGCTCCTCGCGAACTCTTTTTCGCTCGTCCGTTCTCCACCGGCTTAACCCGATCGGTTTTCTCGGGCTCCGTTGCACGCGGAATCCGCCGTCGCTCGAATAAAACTAATTTATTAGTTTAATTAGCTTATCCTAAGTAGATTTTAGTAGAAGCAATTTTTTCAAATACACCCGACCACCCGTGGAACAGGGTTAAAAGCGATTAAACGTCGATTTATACTGTCCGCTCATACACGTAACGGTTCCGTTCAGTTTAATAATACTTTTTCTTGTTTAGCCTCCGACACGTGTGTATCTGTGCTGACACGATCGGACGGTATAACTCCTATATTTGAATGCATTAACGAATGTTTGTCTGAACATTGCTGAACGGAACAGTTCCGCGTCTGTGCGGATAATATACAGCGAATTAGAGTAATATTCGGACAATTTGATCAGGACGACAAGTTCTTGGATTAGAACAGGTAGTTCATTACATAATATAGAGTTGAAGTACGGATGGTGTATGTATGTATGTGTGTATATTAACAGATCGTAAATTACGATCGCCAACGAACTGCAAGAAGATCAGATTGAAACGAGCGCCCGCGACAAACACGTCTGCCGTTAACATATGGTTATTCGTGTGCCCAAATACGTTAACAAACGCGCTTTTCCTTACAATAATGTGGACAAAGAATAATGATGTTATCGGCGCAATGGTTCGATCAAATTTCGCCGATAACACCATTATTCTTTGTTGAACCAATTTACGATCGACAGAAAAGAAAATTGTTTAATAATGTGGACATTTCGAGGTAATAGCAATTGGTAGAAATTACAGAGAAAATATGTAATTCTTTCAAGAAATGGCACCATCATGCGGTGCGAGGATCACAAAAAGGAACATAAAGATTGCCAAATTTCTTCAGCTCAAACATATCGATACGGATCCAGGATGTCCCAGTATCAACTCCGCTGCTTGAAATTTGCTTTGCTCGGAGTAGCAAGGGTATGCATCCTCGGTTTTTTTTTAATTTTAGAAAATCTCATATGAGATTTATTACAACATAAATACAAAACAGAAATACATTACATATAATATAGAGTATGGAGATTACAAAACAAAGTAGGTTTCTTATAGAAATACAAATATTATAATACGAACATGATTAATAGGAACAGAAAAAAAACTTATACTTTAAGGCCACAGCTTTTAAAAAATGACAACATGTAGTGACAGGCCCTAATATTAGGTTTGGATATAACTACTGAGACATCCATTGGAAGCTGAAAGTTCATTTTGCTGAGTTTATTAATCAATAAGAGTCTCTCATCATTGTACTCAGAGACTCATCTCCATCCCCACAACTGCACTCAGGATCATTAATGAAACCAATGCGTGCTAGGGAAAAAGCTAAATGATAGTGGTCAGATCTAGACCTATTTATGCTGACAATGGTTGAACGAGATAAATTTAGTTGAGAAAACCAAGGAAGTCGATTTTCATTGAAATAATAACGAAAATAATTTTTGCCTTTGAGAAGACCAATGCGTGCTAGGGAAAAAGCTAAATGATAGTGGTCAGATCTACACCTATTTATGCTGACAATGGTTGAACGAGTTAAATTTAGTTGAGAAAACCAAGGAAGACGATTTTCATTGAAATAATAACGAAAATAAGTTTTGCATTTGAGAAGACCAATGCGTGCTAGGGAAAAAGCTAAATGATAGTGGTCAGAACTACACCTATTTATGCTGACAATGGTTGAACGAGATAAATTTAGTTGAGAAAACCAAGGAAGTCGATTTTCATTGAAATAATAACGAAAATAATTTTTGCCTTTGAGAAGACCAATGCGTGCTAGGGAAAAAGCTAAATGATAGTGGTCAGATCTACACCTATTTATGCTGACAATGGTTGAACGAGTTAAATTTAGTTGAGAAAACCAAGGAAGACGATTTTCATTGAAATAATAACGAAAATAAGTTTTGCATTTGAGAAGACCAATGCGTGCTAGGGAAAAAGCTAAATGATAGTGGTCAGAACTACACCTATTTATGCTGACAATGGTTGAACGAGATAAATTTAGTTGAGAAAACCAAGGAAGTCGATTTTCATTGAAATAATAACGAAAATAAGTTATGCCTTTGAGAAGACCAATGCGTGCTAGGGAAAAAGCTAAATGACAGTGGTCAGATCTACACCCATTTATGCTGACAATGGTTGAACGAGATTTTAGTTGAGAAAACCAAGGAAGTCGATTTTCATTGAAATAATAACGAAAATAAGTTTTGCCTTTGAGAACACCATCAGCCTTTATAGAGGCGAAAGAGTTGTCAAACATATTTTTGAAGAAAGACTCGAAGCAATGGGTGAAAGGAATGCGGGAAATAGAAGGAACACTAAAGAATGATGATGCATCCTCGGTTGCTCCATTTTTTCTGTAAATCGACCGGCGGGTATCTCGGTTATCCGTCACATTATCCGTCGCATTCTCTCGCCTGGTTTCTCTCGCGGCCTCTGGTCAACGTTTTTCCTCGGTCCAGCATGAATGACAAAACGCAAAGCCTAACCTGGTGTCGGGTCGGTGCGCGTGCGCGCCCGCTCGGATACACAGTGGAGTCCGACGCCACTCAAACTGTGGGAACTCGCATTGTGTAACACACGTGGCCAGAGGCCGAGTATTACGGTGGCTCGTGGCTTCTGTGTGCACTGGATGTGCCGGTGGACGAGCGAAATAGCCCAGGCTCCTGGAAGAGAAACAGAGAGGACAGGCTGAATGGAAAAGGGAACAGGGCGCGGTCCATTCCAGCGCATGCGATCCTAATCCCCGCGTCCATTCCACGTCCGGATCGCGAGTACGCACGTACTCGCAAAATCGCCCCCTTAAGCCCCTTACGCTGGGCGAAAAATTGTTCCGGCGAATTAAGAGGAAACGTGTACACTGGTCGCACGTGTGCGAGAGGACGTCGCGCCGACTACCGGGACATCCGGCATGAAATTCGAGGTTTGTCCGTCGACGAACCGACGCGACGGCGAACGTCCGACGGATTCTTCCGGCTCGCTCGTCCTGCTTCACCGTAATTTTTGGCCCGAGTCTCGTGCCAGGCTCTGCCATAAGAAGCGCTTAATTCCGCTTGTCTATCGCCACCGACGATGAAATTGCAGATTTACTTCTTGGCGAGCATATTGTTCGTTTCACTGGATCTCCGTAATATTGGGTTGTGTAATAAATTCCCGCGATTTTTGTATTTTATATTTTCCCCGCAATTTTGTGTTCTGTTAGGTGAAGTATACACATATGCATTCGCAAGTCTTTTTCTTGTTCTACAAACCTATCTGCTTTAATTTTTTTTAATAAAACAGAGATCGTTGAGGTTCCGGTGTAAAAAAGCGATACTATTATTTTAATTAAATAAAACAAGACAAAACATTTTAAAATGGTGTTCCCATATATTCTAGTCTAAAGTCAGACGATTGGGATTGAAGCATTTATTTTGATTCATCGCCGCGTTTCATTTATATGATATTATAAAAAAATACCCGCGATTTTTGTATTTTATATTTTCCCCGCAATTTTGTGTTCTGTTAGGTGAAGTATACACATATGCATTCGCAAGTCTTTTTCTTGTTCTACAAACCCATCTGCTTTAATTTTTTAAAATAAAACAGAGATCGTTGAGGTTTCCAGTGTAAAAAAGCGATACTATTATTTTAATTAAATAAAACAAGACAAATCATTCTTAAATGGCGTTCCCATATATTCTAGTCTAAAGTCAGACGATTGGGATTGAAGCATTTATTTTGATTCATCGCCGCGTTTCATTTATATGATATTATAAAAAAATACCCGCGAGTTAAATTGATATGCAATCGAAGCATTTTATAATGATTTCAATTAACGCGTACCGATGAAACATTTAAAATCCAGAAAATCCGGACGAATGGTTCATTCTGATTTTTCACAGTACACCACATAGCGATGCAAATATCGCAACATTTTATATCGTATAATCAACCGTATTTGTTTCGAGGCCATTATTTCTCTTCGATACAAATTTAATTCGTCCGATATAACATACTTTAGTCGCCGCAAGGTTTATATCATAAATTTTTCCCGAGTCACATCTGATTTTGCACGATTAGAAATCTGCATCAGACATAAATAGATGTTTATGTTAGAAGAGTTTAAAGACGTAGTATTTCTGACGTTTGATTCAGCTTCCAAAAGTAATTAAGCAAAATATACGTACAGAAAGAATTTATAAACAATATTATTATAATACATATATATGCAATGATCATTTTTTACATAAGGTGCTATTTTATTACACTATATGTAAAAGAGAATGTTAAAAATCCATCATTTTGAGAAACAGTTCTAGCATTCAAGTGTAGAAAAATATTCGAATCACGCACGAATTGAAATATGTTTACAAATATTCTACAGTATATTATTACCAAGTTGATTTCTGTGTTCGTGCGTGATTTTTTGTTATCCAATCTACCTTCTTACATTAATCGTACGACCAGAATATTTCCAACATTAACACATCATTTTCAAAGTATTTATTTGGTCGAAGCGACTATTATTTTTTAATAACCGATCAAACGTTGGGTATCTCTGGTATAAGGGGAAAAATGAATAGGAGGACGGTTTTAAAAATGATTTCATGTTTTAATATCCCGACTGCGTGCTGCTCTATGCGAGAAAGTTTGCTTACAAAGCAAACAACCGCGCACCGGCTCGCTGTTTTTTCCTCGAGCGGGATGTTCGCTGATGAAAAAACAATTATTACACTCGGAAAATAATAATATTTGTACCTGTTTCGATGCACGGCCAATTTAGTCGATAAAACAAATAGACCCGAAGCGGATTTCGCCGCACCTTACTTTCCTACGCACACTCGCTACCGTAGTCTGTGCTTGCAAAACGTTCTGTACCCGACTAACGAATATTTACACTTTTCTATTCGACAATCGTTTCACGACACAAGGTATCGAAGTAATAAAAAGCAGAATACAAATGCGACTGTTAATTATTCTATTTGACAGGATAACAGATCTTCATCTTTAATGATCCCATACGTTAGATCCTACATTCATAAATAGATAAACGAAGAACGTGATCGAAACCTGAAGTATAATACACAAACAGACTATTCTCATGCAAAATAAAAATTGTCGTTCATTCCGTGTCATAATAATTTATTAAAGCAATCGAATAATATTTTTAAATTCTTCAAACGGCTTTACGGTTTTGTATTCGATGTACTTTTTTCGTTCATAGATAGGGTAACTGCACCAGTGAATAAACGGGCACCAGTAAATGAACGCTTTTGTATATTTCAACAAATTTTAACACGCACGGCATACTAGCGATAAAATTGTGATTAAAGAGTTAAATAAATAGGAGAATATTGTTTAGTAATTTTGTTCATTCATTGGACGATCGTTGTTCAATTACTAGAATGTAGTGTTCATTGACTGGTATTTTTTACATTTTTTATTTAACGTTTAACAAAGAAGAATAATAATAATTTCATTTTATTTGCGTTCCTTCATTTTTGACGAACGAAGTGTCGGGAGCCATTTGGCATATATAAGATTCCTTGAATTCACACATTTTCTTTTACATAAAATATCTGCTTGAACAATTTCTTAAATGTTCATTCGCTGGTGCAGTCACCCTACATCAAATCTTCGTACAGTAACTACTTAAAAAACACAAATAACATTGTTCTTATCCAACAGGCACCAGACCGCGGAACTTTCGTTCGGTAGAGTCAGCGAACCCTCTAATCAGTTTAATCAACCCGCCAGAGATTTCCCGGATAGTGGGTTTAAAGGAACCATCCCCGTCGCGCATTAATTACTCTGAAAACACGAAACGAGCCCGCTCCGTGTCGATCTCTGACCTCCTTCTCGGCAGAGGAGCTCTCCCATCGCACGCGGGCACGCGATTTCGTCGTCAAAGGCCAGCCGAAGGGAGATATATTCTTACGCCGCCAATGGCCGACCGAGGCTGTTGGATCAAGCGCAGATATTGCGACGCCAGTGCGAACGTGGGAATCCACGGCTGCTATCCGCTCAGCCTCATTAATGATGATGTGCTAGGTACCCGGTTGCACTTCCATCCTCCCTCTCTATCCCTCTGTCTCCCGCTCGCCCACCCAGGGTCCACACCCTCTACATATTTCAGAGTGTGTGCCTGTCTCTACCATAGATTCTCCACGCACCCCCTCTCTCGTGTGCTCTCTTCCACGCTCTCTCGCTACCACACTCGGTCTCTTCCTCTCTCTCCCCCTTTCACACTCTCTTTTACACCATCTCTGTCTCTCGCGCACCCTTCTCCGTGTCTTGCCGAGGAGAGCCAGTAGAAGCTGACGCCCGGCCAGCCAGCTCTTGTTCACCCTCCTCCCGTGTTTCTCTCCCATTTCTCTCAACCCTCCCACGGCTCGGTCGACCTCCAACCAACCCGCCCCTCCGTCCAGGACCACGAAAATACAGCTCGTACATCTCGAACAGGCCATACCATCCCCGAGACTCAATTCCGCGCAGCCCGCACTGGACTTTTTCGCTCCCACCGTTAAGTTCTTAGGTAATATTAATAGAAAAACCATGGAGGGGAGGGGAGCCTTCTATTAAGGGATGATTTGTGATTCTTGATCGGTTCCTCCGCTACGGTTTCGCCAAGGGGAGGCCGTACAGGACGCGGTAAGACTCCCGGTGTTTCTTGTGCAAATGAGACGGCTGATTCGAAAGAGATACACGGGGACTAGGGAATCTGACTTTGTGGAGTTATCGCTGGGAGATTGGGACAATCAGTGGGATTGTTGTCGGCTGATTCGGCTCTCATTGAATCGGTGCGCGAATTTTAACCAGGAATTTGGCCCTGGTTCTTGTTCTATGAACCAGCGAACAAAAATCGTATGATAATTTTTAAAATCTCGTTCGAAAGGGGAGGCTTCAATCTTCAAATGTGTGGACGATTTAGTCTCGAGAACATTTTTTTAACGTTTTCACAGACGATTCAATACACCACAGATCGTCCCCATGATCTTACTGCTCCCCCACCTCATTCGAACATCAATAACTTGACTAGAAGAAATCGTAGATCAACTTTCAAGGTCTCAGGTTTAATCTTGAAAACTGTGGAACGTTCACTCACAAGAAAAATCTTTCAATGTTTTTACAGAGGTCTCGATTTGTTATAGTTTTAAGGAGAAACGTATCCTCGATTTTTTATCCTGAAGGAAAAATGGATCGTGGTGTGCGAAAGTAGAATGTATGAACGTAGAATTGTTTATTTAGTACTGTTAGAATACATTACATACATATTCATAATAGACTTTAGCAACAAATATAGTTTGATAATAAAAATTGCGTATCACAAATTTCGTGAACACGGTAATTGTCCGCATTCTTTTTAGCGGTAGTATATGTCTGTAGACATTGTTCCAAATCGTGAGTTCGGCGAAACTTCCGTTTACCGTGCATCTCAGAATTCGATGAAATTTTGAAAATAGGTTCGTTTTTGACTAAAATGACGATTGCCAGAAGGATTTTTGGCGAGTTGAAAAAAATTTTGTATCATTTCAATGTCACTCTACCTTACCGACTTACCGACTTTCTATTTTATATAGAATATCTTCAATTAATTGTAAAAATGGATCATCACCAGCCTAGTTCACTCACAGCGCCATAAAAATTCACACGTATCATCTATAAACGAATCCTCTTTAATTTAAAGTTGTACATATATAAGGTAAACTTGAAATTTTTAAAGACAGACTACTCCTGGATTGTCGTGTGCTAATCACAACTCATTCTAATTGACGCATGCACACAGCACGAACGTAAAGTAGAAAGTCGGTAAGGTAGAGCGCGACATTGAAATGATACAAAAATTCTTTTCGACTCGCCAAAAATCCTTCTGGCAATCGTCATTTTAGTAAAAAAAGAACCTATTTTCAAAACTTCATCGAATTCTGAGGCGAACGGTAAACGGAAGAACAGCCGTGAGTTCATTACGGAAAGATGGTCTATAAAGAATAATGAAGTGTACGTAATGCACGAAGCCTGCGCTAAAATTAAACGTATTGTTTTCATGAATATTTAACCAAACACAAAGATAATATGTGTATGTAATCGCTAATGTTTAGCAGTACAACATGTACGTGGTCCGAGGAAGCCGAAACCTCACTCAGTGATTTCTGAAAAACAACAGTCGCCGATTGAAAACGACGATCGATTAAGGACTGGCCCCGGCTCTGGTTATGTTCTACTACCTCCCAGGTACGTCAAACCTTCGTTAATAATCGTTCTAATTAATATGCTCGCGAAGAAAACTGTGCGACAGAGGTTAAAGCGATCGAATCGCTCTAAATTGAGCAGCTGCGGAGTATTTGCCCCGACAAGTTGGGCAGAACTGTTTTAGCATTGTTTTAAGACTCGCATGCATAATATTGTGAGTCGTTGTGTTCGTCTTGACGTCAGCTATAACAATATATAATAAAAAAATAGACGACTGAATACCGAATAACTTTTGTCCGAAACATTTTGGTGCCAGATTATCGGCTGTGCCTGAAAATCGCAGTAACTATTGGGCATTCTCAACAAAAACCTTTACAATTCCCAATGGCGCAAAAAAGAACATTCACTTGGTAGCCTAAAAATTTCTTTCTTAAGAATTCTACAAATACGAAAAGTCGCAGTGTGTAACAGGTCACCTTCACACTTGAATAATTTTAAACAGACTAAACAGTACAGTAATTTCTCAATCGTAGTCCTCGGTCGCCTCTGCAATCGTAGTCCAGTGCCTACCCATTCCACCGCCTGTCAACGCTGCGCCGGGCAGCACGACGGCGATGTTTGATGTCGGCTCGGGTATATCGGTGTGAACACTACTACATTGACTCGAGTGAATCGAATTTTCAAACTACTTAATTTTCATTATTTTTTTATAGGACTTTCACTATCTTATTCCTGGCATTTTTCTGATTACAACAATACCAAACACGATAAAATTCCAACTTCATTTAGTGGTTTAATCGACGATGAATGTTTTACTTACAAGGAAGGACAGCGTGTTTGATCTATGCCGGCGACGGTGACTGTTCGCGTCTCTTTCTTTCCAATACGCTCTTCATCGTTGCGTTCGAAACTTTCATCGTCGATTAAACCACTAAATATTGGCCAAATTATATCGTGTTTGGTATGATTTTAATCAGAGAAATGCCACGAATATTTTGGTGAAAGTTCCATAATGATATCATCGAAAATAAAGAAGCTAAGGTCTTGGTGTTTTATTGTGATGACGCACGGGCCTTTAAACTGTGCCGGCGACGGGGACACGCTTCGGCCACGCGATCCTATTTCATTCTGTCCTTCTCTACGTTCGGCACCCTACTTGATCGTAGTCCGTTCATAACACGGGTGTTGGGACTACGATTCAGAAATTACTGTAAATAAGGTAGTAAAAATTGCAGAAAACTATAATGTATGCCTGTCTAAAAAGCGGTGTGTAATAGCCGAGCGATATTTCAGAAACGGGCGAAGAGAAAAACGAGTCCTACAAAAGTCTTTAACTGGCACACTGTTGATACATTCCAATAGCTCAGACAACGAAAATTTGTCATATTAGAAATCGTATTTTGACCGACTTGTCGAGGCAAATACTTCAGCCCGAGTTGAGGAAACGACTTGCTCGAAAGTTGACTTTTGAAAACGATCCGGTCCGGGCCGGAAACTTTTGGACGCGGTGTAGCGTCCGGGAAATCAATGAAAACGTAATGACCGTAGAAGGTTAAGGTGCAACCAAAGGATCATGCCTTACCCACGACCAGTGGGGCTGGTACAGAAACCACCGGAAGACTCTCAATCCCCTGTATCGCTGGCTCTGTCGCATTCTCCTTCGGCCACGACCCTCTATTCGGCGTCCCCGAACGTCACCCTGCCGCCGCAACCGCCCCTTCTTCAGATACTAATGTCCGCCGAGAAGTGTCAGGTAAGTAATTCAGCTCAATTTGCTCGGCCCCCGTGTCTCTCCCCTCTGCAAACTTTATAACCGTGTAAATCCTGCCTCTCTTTCGCACAATGGACTGATACTGACTATCCTCGAGACCTCTACCACTTCGCCGCATTCTGTTCCCGTTTCGAAACGCGTCTTTCGCAGGCCTTAGAATTAATGTGCATCCACTTGGTTCGTGGTTCTTTTTTGCACTCATTTGACGCATTTAGATGGATTATAATTGACAATACTCTACTAATGTCTCAATGAAAACAAGATACATTTGCTTGAATTTTAATTTTTGGTTTCTGTTAAATACGAAAATGAGATGAAATATTTTTTCAAAATTTCTCAATCGATGTTAGAATGTTGTTTTTTCTTCTATCGCTTAGTAAGTATGTGTTCTGTGTACATAGCGGATTTTTATGAAAAATAAATATTCTATACCTGATCTGCGCCAAACTGGAGTGAAATAGAAATTTATCTTTTTAATTTGTTTAATAGGGTGAAAATAATATAACAGTATTTCTAAATACTGTTTGAAATTACACCTACTCATTTTTGTCATATGTGAATAAAATCCGCTGTCTAGTCAAGTAATATCTGTGCATGCCGTCCTTTCTTTATATAAGAAAATTAATGTTCCTGTGCATCAATTATCGGTGTTTTTATGTACAGTTTGCCGACAACACAGTTTGGCAAAATGCAATCAAGGTAATCACTACAAACTATAGTTACTAAGAACTCAATATTATCATGTTGATTACTTAGTAACAATTATTACTATTATAGAATCATTAAAGAATACAATTATCAGGATAAAAATGATTTATTATAATTTATTTAATAAATGATTTATTATAATCGAAAACATTATGTGAAATCTTTGCAATAATTTTAAATAACCAGATAAGCGAGTAAAAAATTATTCGATTTCAAGCATCGAGAAACTTTTGTATTTTTATGGAACAAAAAGAAACATATTATAGCCGTCTTATTGTTTTATTGAAACTCATTGAAACGATACCAATTTGTAGTTTCAAATTGACAATTGTGTTCTTGAATGACTATTATTTTATATCGCAATTTTCGCGACTTATAAATTTATAGGATTTATAAATTTGCTACAATTCATTAGAATACCACGTACAAAAATTACATTTTCCTATGAAATAATATATCTTAACAAAAGTATTAAATTTTTCTGTATGTTTCTCTTCTGCAAAACGTATTTTCACTTTCTTTTTGGACAGGAACTCGCATGGAACGCGCGGCTGCAACCTGAGTCGGAATATTCCCTGGAACATACAGAAGTCAGCCAGAATTCATCAGGGACTTTACAAACAATTCCATCTATTCGAGAACCATTACAGGTAAAACTACATGAATATTATTCCGTTACAAGTAGCTAAAAGAAGTTATTGCTAAAACATAAATAGCAGAGTTAACAATAAGCATCAGCTCTACATTTAAATTCTATAAAATCAGTAAAACATTCTTATCTCTCCTGTCGTTGTACTTAAAGAGAGAAAAAAATGTTTAATGCACAACCGATGATTTTGGAACCGTTTCGAGTTTTGATTGAATGTTTCAGGAAACAACTGCTCGACTACTGTTCATGGCTGTAAGATGGGTTCACTCTCTTCCACCTGTTCAAGCGCTTTCAAAAAACGATCAGCTGCTATTACTAGAAGCTTCGTGGACGCAACTCTTTCTCCTTCATCTGGCACAATGGTTCATATCCTGCAACATTACAGGATTACTGGAAGATGAGCAAATACGAGAAAGACTATCGAAAGACGAAGCTACGACGAATCAAGATTTAATTACAATTCAGGTGACTGTAATTGTAATCCTGATGTGTCCTTTTCGAAAAATCAATATTGAAGAAAAAATACAATTTTTCAATTTCACATCAAATCCTAGAATCATCTTCAGAAGCCATGATCAATCTTTTTACATTCTGCACACGTTCAGCATTTTTTAAATTTACAGTTTCGTATCTCACCTGTTCCTTTTGTTATAAATATTAGATTGCCCCAAAAGTTTCTTTCGGAATGTGTTCCTTTATACTAAATAAATATTAGTCTGTTGAGTTGGTTTTCCGTTCCTGCACATAATGCAAATTCATTTAGGAAGTACTGAACCATTAACATAAAGATTATTGCTCTGTTTGCATTTACAGTAAATTATCCATATAAGTCCATAGCACGGGTCTGCCGAGGGACATTTATGCATCACAGTCACTATTCTTTGAGTGTTGCCGAACGTAGAAAAGGACAGCCGAGCTCGGGAGGCGTTCGTCGCCGAGAAATGTAAACATAGCTATCCAAATTTCCAACTTCCTTATTTTTCATCATTTTTGTATGAGACTTCGATTACCATATTTGTGGCATTTTTCTAAGAACAATGATACCAAACATGATATAATTCCGATGATATTTAGATGTGTAATAGACAGTCAAAGTTTTGGGCGCAAGACTACGACTGCGTCTCTTTCTTTCCCAGCGCTATCCTACGCGCCCGAAATTTTAACTGTCTATTACACAAGTAAATATCATGAGAATTATATCATATGCGGTATCATTGTTCTTAGAAAAATGCCACAAATATGGTAATCGCAGTGCCATAAAAAAATAATGAAAAATAAGAAAGTTGCAAATTTGGATTATACTTTTCGGCGACCGAGGCCTCTCGAGTTTCTGGGCCCTTCAAGAGGGTATATCCCGCAATAGTGGGGATAGATCTGGGACATTTATCGGCCAGACTTTTAAGACATTTATGGATATTTTACTGTATTTAGCAACATTAAATTAACACATTCCGAAAGAAACTTTTGGGACAATCTAATACATGAAATGAGCAGTCTAATAATTATTATATTTATAGAGGATTATTCAGGGCTTTAGTGTAAGATGTCCTAAAAATTTGTACTACAACTAACATATGTTATTTACAATTACAGTCGATAATCTTCCGCTTCAGGCAACTCGCTCCAGATGTTGGGGAATGTGGATGCATGAAGGCAGTGGCACTGTTTACACCAGGTGATACTGCATAAAATATTAATCAATCGTTAGAACGTACAATTTGTATAAACAACGTGTTCGTGCTATTTATTGTCCAGCGTTTTCTTCGAGAATGTTAAACGTAAGGAAACAGTGATAAACGAACAAGTTGTATTTTGTTTTGTGTAAACAATATACTAACGAACGATGTACGATATACTTAGTTGGAATTTCTTAAAATTAATTTATTAAATTTATTTATTAGAGAACGAAAATTTGGAGTGTAACACGTTTTTAGCAAGATGCAGGGGTTGGATAGAAAATTGTGTCTTTTTCTAATATCAATCGGTTCAAGATAAAACTACACTATAATTGTATGCTTTAACTATTTTTGTTATTTTGCATTCAACCTGTTTTTTCTCATAAATGCATAAAATCCGCAGATTATGTATATGAAAATTTTCAAAAAATGCTGGAATATAAAAGTCAATAGAAATTAGAACAATCTTTATTTATTTTGGATCTGCAAAAGCTCTCACTAAAAATAGGATTTTCTTTGATTCCACTTTCGTAAATATGGAAAATTGCATAAACATCCGCAGCGCAAATGATTTTTTTTATTTGAGTTTATTTTTTGAGTTTTTATTTTTAGTTTTGATATGGTTAATTCTGAAGTAACGTAAATCGTATTGTGTCACAGAAACGGAGGGCCTGCAAGCGGTCGAATCGATCAAGATGCTGCAAGATCAGGCCCAATGCATCCTGGGAGATTACACGTCGTCCCGATATCTACAACAATCTAGCAGATGCGGAGCGTTAATGTATCTGGTCGGTTACCTGAAATCCGTCAGCTCGAAAACGGTCGAGCGTTTGTTCTTTCGCGAAACCATAGGCGAGATTCCCATCTCCCGTTTGTTGGATAACATGTGTCAAATGTTGAATCCCAAGAACTGAAGTTCTCGAGCGAACGGCCGGCAATTTATCGCGAGATTGCGCGCGATTTTCAAAAACTCTTCCTATTCTTCTTAACATGGCACAGAACGAGAAAAGTTTTCGAAATCCGTAGCAGAAGACTGTAACTATAGGTGTACGGCGAATTACAGATCTCTTCGTGACCGATAGATTTTACATGGCCCTTGCGATTTCTTTAAAAGCTTCGATCTTCGAGGATAAGTTGGAGTAGGTATTGTAGGCTAGGACTGAGACTACTCGAACAATTTGATATTCGAACGTTTCGTAAACGATTCGTTGTTACTAATGTTTCGTATTCTAATATTCGAATCGAAGGGGTTTTTTATTACGAAATTGTCCCTTTACATCGGTGTCTCGATAGATGTGAAAATTTCGGGGCCGAAATGTCACTTATATCGTGTATACACGCTATTCGAAAAGGATAGTGAGTGAACAAAACACTAGCGTATCGGTGAAACAGTACTAACGATATAACTTTCTTATTTCGTGACATTTTTCTGATTGAAATTATACTGAACCCACAGTTTGAATCATATTTACTTCCTGAATATTATGAAAAATATTTTTTTAATATATCATTGGTTACAATGATAGATGCATTTACTTGATCGAACACTTTTTGCCATCAGTAGGCATTAGATACTAACGACAATTATTTAAACAAAAAAGTGTTGTTTCTTTTCTTGAACAAATAAAAATAATATAATGTGGAATCTAAAGAAGGAAGTTTATCAAAATTGTAAATATGATGTAAATTTCTTACGTGACGGTTTGGCAAAGTATTAAAAGTAGAACAAATGTTTTCAAATATAATAACAATAATGCATAGTTAATGTTAGAAGGTCACTGCCAACTTTTCAATATTTTATTAAATTGATTATTCGAATATTAGAATGCGTATATCGATGAAGTGTCCGCAAGTAGTCTCAGCCCTGTATTAGGCTGTTGAACACTTGTGTTTAGTTTAGTAAAGTCGACGAAATATTTGCAACGCTTTTAATAGCGATATCATTTGCAATAGCATGTTGTGTAAATTACTTTTTATATAATATTAGATATTCCTCATGATTGGTGAATTGTAGGTGTGGATTTGAGAAAGTTGTAGATCATGAGAACGGTAGACTGTAAAAAAATTATTCGGTTGAACAAAGTTATTTAAAGTAACGTTTGCAAAGTATTTTATAATAATCTAAATAATGTACTGTTCAATTATTTTGTATTATTAGGCGATATGATACATTCTTTACGAGCGTATTAACATAATGCATATCAGAGAATTATTATATTTTTTTCTTACATTTTTCATTTGTATAGACTGTTTTGTAAATTAGTATGTTTCATGTACAAACTAAGTCATCAAATAAAATATACTTTTTGTTGTTTCATTACCTATTAGATTTATTTTCAGAGTGCGTTATAGCCGAGAAACACAAATCAGTACTATTTCGTATTTAAGCATATGCGCGTTTTTAAATAAATTTTCTATTTGAACAAATGTTACGATCGAGATTACAGATCCGAAATTGCATGTAGTGAAAACTACAATGTAATGTTTTCCATAGTGTACTCGTAGTTGAGTGCATAGAGATCCTTCGATTATTCAAATACAAAGAATTTTAGAAAGATGTTTACATAATTCCAACTAAAAAGCGATATTGTTTTATGGTTTTTCTCAGAGCTCCCTAATTGTTACAGATTTTAAAAAACAAACGCAAGAGTTATGATATATTATCTGATTGAAATTCCTTGCATTCTTATGGTTCATGCAAAATTACTTTCGAATCGTCTAACTTTAATAACATAAAAAACGTAAAAATTTCTTTAGAACTACTTGTTCGAATTTATAGATACATTTGAATAATCGAGATTTGGTAGTGCAGTATTAATTAACTGTTACTTTATAATCATGTATTTTGCTTTTAATTAAGTGTGATTAAAATTGCAGTTGAATTATTTCAACTATTTTCGACAATTAAAAATTACGTACTTGGATTAATGTCTTAAAAATTTATAATTCTCAATTTCATGTTTTTATAATTTTATAATTATTTAATGTAATTTTTCCTTGTGTTATCGAACTATTGTTAATTTTAATGTAAAACTATAGTGTATACAATGAATTTCGTTATGTACCAGTGTTTACTTGCAACAGCAGATGAGTTAAATATACATATTGTATAACATTGTATGTTACTTTAATTAGGAATATCTCATTAAAGTGAATCAATTTATGTTTGTATATACATTCTAATGTTTGTTGTAAAGGAACAAGTTTTTAGAATATAAAGACTGTGTTTTCTATAATATTAATTTTGCCAACGATGTCGACAAGCACTCCCTTCACCATCTTGTCACCTAATTTCTTTAGTAATTAACGTATGATTATTTCGAGTTTATATGATACTCGACACTCATAAATATTTCCGTTCCATAAATTATGTTGTGTATGCTGTGATCAGAGTTATTTAATAGTTATAAGAGTGCTCATGCTCAGGATTTCGGTGATCCCACTTTTTCCCACGTCCTACATCGTCTTTTTTTATAAATATATTTAGTGTTATTGAGAACAACATTAGCCACAAATACATGTGTAAACTTATGTCTGTGTCAATTAGACTTACCTACATTTATCTTATACTTTAACACTGAACCTACCTCTAGAGACCAAATGCCCCTTTTAGATTTTTTATTTGACAATTATTGACATTGTAAAGGCGTTTTCATGAGAGTTTATTGAACATATTTTTTGACTCCAGCATATATTATAGTAAAAATCGCACAGAATATAAATTAATTTAATCTTGTTATTTTTATAACACTATACACTCTATATAATCACTTTTAATGGTCGGTAGGTTTACTGTCAATATCGTTTGCATCACAGTTTTCATTAAGTGTTTTTAACAATTTAGTGTTTGGTTTGCTTAAAAAAGAATTTACATCTACCGGAGGTTTCGTTACTAGTTACTAATTTCGAGCCTAGTGCGATTTACCGCCTAGGCCCTAGCAGTGTCGCCAGATCGACAAAATCAAGGGGAATACAATTTCCCCCCTCTCTGATGACCAGATTAATACGTGACTAGTCAACGGACTTAGTGGACGATGTTGGAGTATCCGCCCATGCTCATGGTGCTGGAATGGAATAGTGCAAGGTGCAGATAATTTATTTTATGTGTATGTACGTAGATGCGTTAGAACATAAGTTAAGTACATGTACAATTTCATCATTTTATGTACGAAAATACAATCAATAAATACTATAATGTAATAAGCAACTGTATATATTTATTTCACCACCTATTCATCCCGAATTTCTGACTCGACGCTGAATTGCACTACTGAAATTTCGGATACCTCCTTCGATGTCATATTCTCCTAATACCGAGTTCAATTTTCGAGGAAATCGAAAAATTTTCGCCAATTTTCGACCGTCTGACTTGTCGTTGAGTTGTACTACTTAATTTCCGAAAATTTTCGAGCGTCTGACTTGCCGTTGACTTATACTACTGAAAATCCGGATACCTCCTTCGACATCATGTTCTCCTAATACCGAGTTCAATTTTCGAGGTTTTCGAAAAATTTCCTCGAAAATTGAACTCGGTATTAGGAGAACATGATGTCGAAGGAGGTATCCGGATTTTCAGTAGTATAAGTCAACGGCAAGTCAACCGCTCGAAAAATTTCGGAAATTCAGTAGTACCACTCAACGACAAGTCAGACGGTCGAAAATTGACAAAAATTTTTCGAAAACCTCGAAAATTGAACTCTGTATTAGGAGAACATGATGCGGAAGGAGGTATCCATATTTTCAGTAGTATAAGTCAACGACAAGTCAGACGCTCGAAAAATTTCGGAAATTCAGTAGTACAACTCAACGACAAGTCAGACGGTCGAAAATTTTTTGAAAATCGTAAACTATTCTCTTATTACAAAACTTGAGTTTTATCGAATTTAAATAATGTTGTTTTACTTAAATTTTCTAAGGTGTTAATTTAATTCTACTATTGGATATTCATGTACAGGGTAGGGAAAAAAAACACATTAATTGTAGTAACAAATATTCTTTTATTTTCACCAAAAGATTACAATATTACTGTATCTATATTAGTGTATCGTGACGAGATGAATAGAAGATGTCTAGCAGGATTGCGGTGAAGTAGGTACGGATGTCCATGTGAATACGAATGTAGGTGCTGCACCTCAGGCAGAGGCAGCCATTTGAGCCAAGAACAGGAGTGGCATGAGGCCTAGCAGCATGATCTACGGGTGTAATGTGGCAAGCGGGTCCCCGGGGTCAGGGCATCCAGGAGAGTAGAGGGGTAACCTATTGATTACCCCGGGAGGTGGAGGTTTGAAGATTTTACCACCTTCCTTTAAAAAAAAAGGTAGAGGCAGCCAATTTTTATTCGAATTACGATCAATTGCTATTTTTCAAAAATGGTTTTTTCGCAATTATGTAATAAACAAATGTCTTTAGTTTCCCAAAAATAGGTAAAGTTGAATAGTACAATATTTAAAAAATTATCGTCTTTAGAGCGTCCGAATATTTTTCCAAGGCACTATATTTTAAAATTTATAAATTATATATCGTTTTAAAATTGTTTAAATATTCGCAATCTTTCAATTGATTATGTATTATATCAATTTATAGCACATTAGATTTGATATGTCATATAAATATAACGCATAAACATACACAAATGTTAAAAAATGTAGAAATTTATTTGGATGTTGAGATGCGTGCGTTCGTCGTCCATGCTTTTCACGCAGTCTATCGAGTTCCCACTTGATTCCGCACGAAACGATAAGTCACTATGTTTACTCATTATGTTATATTAAATATACACTTCCTCATTTTCAATTGTTGATACGATATCCGTCATGGAACATACCAATAACAAGGGAGTTCAAGTTATTAATAATATGTAAATTCCTTTCATACAGTATTTATATTTATTCTATATATTACATTTATAATATTCTGTAATAGTATTTTTGTTATTGGGAATTCTTAAGGACGCCTAAATTTTAATTCTTCCTTGTGAAGATTTAAATAACAGTATATATATTTTTATTCAATAAAAAAAATATAAACACGAGGTCATTGCAATTTAAAAAAGAAATTTTTTATTTGCACATCGATTCGTCTCTGCATTTTATTTCAAAAAGTATTAAGTATTAAGATACTTTACTCGAAAATTAAATAAATTAAGAGTTATGACATTTTTCCCTAACATCATATACTCTATACATTGTGCGTCGATGGGAGTGAGGACAGTCAATCCGATTATAATCAGACAATTAATCCGACAATAAATCAGACTTTTAACGATACATTCTATCATATAATATTTTCAAAAGTCATTAGTTACACCCCGTTACATCCCACATATTAATTCATCCACGTAATTCTTTATCAAACTCTTTATTATTCGGAACAATATGTGAAATAAAAATTATTCCGTTTTTCTAGGAATTTCTGTTTCCACTGTCACGTCCGGTAGTCCTATCATAAATAATAATTAATAAACTTAATCATATATTTCTTTTCTTATTTGTTTTATTAATTTTGTGCGAGAATGGTAACCAATTATTATATCAAATATTATATTGAATATTGAATTATTGCATTTTATACCGTACTGCGAGCGATCGAATTAAGAAAAGTTTATAAGATATATTTTGCAGCGAACTACATAGGATTGTTAACTCATGCGATCTATTTCAAAACTAAAATTTCTTTTAATTAAAAAAAAAAAGAAATTTTAGTTTTGAAATAGATCGCATGAGTTAACAATCCTATGTAGTTCGCTGCAAAATATATCTTATAAACTTTTCTTAATTCGATCGCTCGCAGTACGGTATAAAATGCAATAATTCAATATTCAATATAATATTTGATATAATAATTGGTTACAATTCTCGCACAAAATTAATAAAACAAATAAGAAAAGAAATATATGATTAAGTTTATTAATTATTATTTATAATAGGACCACCGGACGTGACACCACACATCGATTCTTGCAACAATTATATATAAAAAAAAGTGTAAGGAAATAATGCTCATTTACGAAATATTTTTAAATTAAAAATTCAAGTATCTCATATAAGTAAGAATTCTAGATTTTCCTAAAATTATGCTTCTCAATACTTTTTTACGTACAATATTTCTACGAATTTTTTGTTCTTGATATTACTTTTGCTTTTAATATTTTAAACCTCAAAAACTAATACCAAAAAACATCGTCTGTAATATGATGGAAAATGTAACATTCGATGATAATCGATATGGTTTGTAATGATTCGTTTTCTTACCGACGCGTCGCGTCAAGAATCTCTCCTCGGTGGTCTTCTACACCGACGAAATGCCGTCGGTGGTCTTGTGTTTCTCACTTCAGTCAGAATAAATCCTAGAGGGCGTTGAGAGAACACTGAAATTTTTTGGTGACACGAAGTCCCGCAAAGCGGTCTTTAACAATATCTCGTCGGTGATGTTATCACAAACGAGATATCTCATCTCAGACGAGTCGTCTGTGATATTTCCATAATATCAGTTCCGACCGATACGGTAGGATGAGACACAGATGGTAACGGGTTTCCTTATTGCGAATATTGACGTGTGATGGCGCCACATGTGTTTTAAAATCGCGGGCATCCGATTCGGAATATGAATCATAATTTTATTCCGAAAATAAGCGTGATAAAAATGAAGCATATTATAAAAAAATATAAATCTAATGTCAATTGTAATCTGGCTTCTGTTATCTGAATCTAGTACTACATTTTAGACTTAGTTGTGACATTTATTTTTATTTCTGTAACAAACTATTTTAACAACCTACGAGAAACTTATTCCTTATGTTTTATTCCGAAAATAAGCGTGGTAAAAATGAAGCATATTATAAAAAAATATAAATCTAACGTCAATTGTAATCTGGCTTCTGTTATCTGAATCTAGTACTACATTTTAGACTTAGTTGTGACATTTATTTTTATTATTATTATTATTATTCATTATTTATTTTATACGGACCGAAGTCCTTTAATACAAATGTTTGCAGTTAATGTAGAATAACAGAAAATAATCTTAAACATAAGTCTTAATCTAAAATATAAATTAATTAATTATGGACAGTGCGAAACTAAACTAATGCAGGTACTATTATCGAATAGTGCGGCGCAATTTTGTTTTGAAAGCCTGTAACGTGTAATTTTTGTTTCAGTAACAAAATATTTTAACAACCTACGAGAAACTTATTCCTTATGTTAGTTATATTTCAACTGTACCGTTTTTAAATATGATTTTAATAACCGGGAGTTATTATGAATGTATTATGAAATTGAAATACTAATTATTTCAGGTGATCATCATCGTCAGTGAATGTTTGTTGCCATTATGTTTTGTCACAAACATCTTTGATAACGCGTGAAAAATTATTGCAGCTTGGTTGGGATGTGATTACCATTTATTCCGAAGTTCACAAAACATTTTGAATGGTAAAACATTCGCTAATGGCGATTACCTGAAATCGCGTTTGCATCAGTTTCTTCCGGCAAGGACCAGAAGTTTCATCATCGCGGAATTAATAAGCTACAAGAAAAATGGCAGAAGCTCATCGAATAAAATGGAAAATATCTTATTGATTAAAGTTTACTGTTTGAATAAAAAATTGGCTTTTATCTCACCTTAAAATACCGAAATTACTTTCTTGCAAACTCAATAGAAGATTCTCAACTATAGTTCGTATATATATACGAATGACGTTCGTGTATCGTATAGCTGTTCGCTTCGTTTTTCGTGCAGCTTTCCACTAGCACTCTGAATACCGTGTACACCGACGAATTTGACTCTCGAGAGTTAGTCCCGACAGTTTTACTCTCAGACGGAGACGTACCATTATTTGCAAAAGACTAATTATCTTCACAACGTTTTAGTTTCTCATCCTTTAACATCTTGAAACGAAACTTATTCTTGTAGGACAACCAGGTATATTTAACACGTTCGCTACCACCACCACACAGACAGTAGTATGTGACGTCCACGATCCAGTAGTTTACACGAAGACAGTCGAGTTAATTATATGCACGTTGTTATTTAAAGGCATACAGTATATACACGAACATACACGAATGTATGTCGTATACATACATTCAGAGAGAATCGTTGCTGAACGGTTTCGATATTTCATGAATGAGTTATGTCGCGTTTAATGAAACATTTTAACAATGAATATCGACGGGGAATGTGTTAAAAAAGAATCCTCGCGTGTCCGGTGCTCAGGGAGCCGACTTTGCAGGCACGAAGGAACGGAAACGAAGGGAAAAGCTCAGTGCTTTTGGCCTCCGCATTGGTCGAAGCACGGTTGACATATTGTTCCACGTGGAGGCGTACTGCACGGTCCATGTATCGTGTGATTTATAGCGGCGAGATAATCAAAAGCGAGGGCACGTCAGATTTTGATATAGCCGGGGCAGAAAACACATTCCCAGCGTTTCGGGGAAACGCGTTACTTGGATATCACCATCGCGAATTGTTATGCTCCTCGCGGGGTCATTAATGACGTAGTTACTATGAAAGGGGTCACGTGTAAGGGGGTAAGGCAACGTACTGGGCACAGCGATTGGTCCGTTCCGGGATCGCACCACCCATAAGCCGCGCAGCGTTATCCCGAAACACGATAATATATAATTGCATATTTTCATTCGCGATTCTCTTGGTAACGCGGCCGATGTTTGCCCGCCACGGAACACCGATAGCGATAACACTTCTCCACCCTTCTCTAGCCGCCGTTATCGTCATCGAACGATCCCTTTTCCGAGCAGCGATCCACACAGGTTCGGTCATTAACGGATTCCAGCAACTTCTGAACTCTAGTCGTTTATCATAGACAACCAATTAATCATTGGACACTGTGGAATTAAGTCAAGCTCTGTGAAACACAATAATGTCGACGGATCTCACGTTTGTCTTATACAAGCCATGCTAATGTTATATCTCAATTATGCTATTTAACACTAAACTTACCACTGCCGAACAAATCACAGGCTTTATACTTTTCATCTGACAATTAATGATTGACTGACAATTGATTCGATCAATTTCTTTATCCAAGCACATATTCTAATGAGTAGACTGCGAATGTTTTTGCAATTCTCAGTTCTTGTAGAGGAAGTTTAAGAAAGAGGAATAAAATATAATCTTACTTTTCATGGTAGTAGCCTGGTAATATTTGAAATAAATTAAAATTGTACTAAAATCTGTCATGTTTCATATCCTAGCATTTTTTGAAAATTTTATGCAGCCATCAGGCACATAAAGATCCACAATCTACTAACAAGAGTTGCAGAAAATCTAAACAAATAGAGTCTTGTCATTTTTGTAAGCTAAAACAGTTGAATCGAGGTTAGTGCTCATTTTATTATAGTGCTTGACATTCTTAGATTCTTTAAATATTTTTTCTGTTGCAAATTGCCCCAATTCGTTCGAGGATCACTTTCGTCCACAATGAATAAGAAAGCACTATTAGCATAATTGAACAATAGTAACTAGACATCTATAACTGGACTTCTATAATGTTAATTCCTTGCAGTTGTAGCTATTTGAACTCAAAAATGAAAGAATAATACCATTTTATATGATTTGTTCCATTTTATG
Source organism: Lasioglossum villosulum (assembly GCA_963971365.1). Taxonomy (NCBI): domain Eukaryota; kingdom Metazoa; phylum Arthropoda; class Insecta; order Hymenoptera; family Halictidae; genus Lasioglossum; species Lasioglossum villosulum. The sequence goes on from OZ020497.1 coordinate 10,755,460, forward strand.
GATATGCAATTGATACAATACCTCATCCAATATTTTAATGTGTAGTAATTGATTATATACCAACATATTTAATAATGTACACAATATTGTGAATGGTATAGTAATTTTTAGCGTTGACTCTCAGTCACCACTCGACTGCTAAGAGTTAGAAGAATTGCGGGTGAGTTGCAATCTATTACTGGAGCTCTATAATGTTAATTCCTTGCAGTTGCAGCTATTTTAATTCAAAAATGAAAGAATAATACCATTTTATGGATATGCAATTGAAACAATACCTCATTCAATATTTGAATGTGTAGTAATTGATTAGTTACCAACATATTTAATAATGTACACTATATTGTGAATGGTATAGCAATTTTTAGTGTTGACTCTCAGTCACCACTCGACTGCTAAGAGTTAGAATAATTGCGGGTGAGTTGCAATCTATAACTGGACCTCTATAATGTTAATTCCTTGCAGTTGTAGCTATTTGAACTAAAAAATGAAAGAATAATACCATTTTATGGATATGCAATTGATACAATACCTCATTCAATATTTTAATATGTAGTGATTGATTAGTCACCAACATATTTAATAATGCACACAATATTGTGAATGGTATAGTAATTTTTAGTGTTGACTCTCAGTCACCACTCGACTGCTACGAGTTAGAAGAATTGTGGGTGAGTTGCAATCTATAACTGGACCCCTATAATGTTAATCCCTTGCAGTCGTAGCTATTTTAACTAAAAAATGAAAAATTAATACCATTTTATATGATTTGTTCCATTTTATGGATATGCAATTGATACAATACCTCATCCAATATTTGAATATGTAGTAATTGATTAGTTACCAACATATTCAATAATGTACACAATATCGTGAATGATATAGCAATTTTTAGTGTTGACTCTCAGTCACCACTCGACTGCTAAGAGTTAGAATAATTGCGGGTGAGTTGCAATCTCTGATTAATTCAAACTATTCGTGAAAGAAGATGGGAGAAGCCAAGAAAATCTTGCAACAGAGTGTTCAGTGTCTTGACTAGTAATCTTCCAGTTCCTAGAATCAGGAAACTAGGTCGTGGATCTAGCAGTTGGTTTCAGAGTAGAAAGAAAATTCGTGGAGAGCTATTTGGAAGTTCGGGTTTTCCAGCAGCCTTCGGTATCGAGCTCGACTGGTGACAGTTGCTCGAAGCGTAATCGCTCCGATATTACGTCAGGCGCGATTGTCATCTTGCATTTTCTTTGGCTTCCTTTTTTTCATTTACTGCCGTGACACTCCGTGAATAACCGGGCGACGACAGGAGGAGTACCACCGGCACGAGTGGTATCTCTGATAAGAAACGATAATGATCTTGTATTATACACGAGACACCATCGAATTTTGATCGGTTCTTTGTTCTGCGATACATGCATAATTCAGGCCGGATTTACGAATCTGCTCAGTCCGAAGAACGGTTTCTTCTTTTTCTTCGTTTGGAATGGGTGCAGGATGATTTTCATCGTTCGAATTAGGCTGAATTGTCCAATGAGTTGAACACTTCATCCTTCTGTAGCCAACCGGATACCTATATACTGCATTTCTTTCAACAAACTCGTTAATGTTCCTTTAAAAGTATTACAAAATATCTCTGAATGTCCATTTTTTGCCCGCAAATATTTTAAATACAAAAGCTTTTAAATAAACTATACATTTTCAAAAAACCACACGCAGCGGAAGTGAAACTTCTTGCAGTCTAGTAATGTTTAGAAGTAAATTAGGATTGGAAATTTGAAAATAATCCTAATGCAGCGACAACAAGATTAGGAACAACTATCGATGCAGTATTTTCAAGACATTTAGACAAGATTGAATCAAGAATATTTATATCACATTTTCGCTATTACACGCCAATTGTAATTGTAATTGTCTCTAATATGTCTGTAATATATTTAATTATATTACTTTAATTAATGTAAACGTGGTTACACGGCACGGGTTACAAAGAGTGAGAGAGAGCGCCATAGATCCCGGCTAATGCTTTCTTTCTTTCCGTAAGAGGGAGCTATACAGGGTGTTCGACTACAGGTGGGAGAAAATTTAAGAGGCGGTTCTTAACGATGATATAAGACGAAAATGAAGAATAAAAAAATTGCGATTTCAGCTTCGTTATTTAGCTATTAACAATTAAAAATCAACAACGCGTCTAACAAAAGTGTACGTTGTGTACGTCAAAGAGTTCAATGTTGTCCAACGATTTGTTAAACATTTTCACCTCGCTGGGGCCCCAAATGAGAACCAAGTTATGCATGCATCTGTCACTTGATACGTGACTGTCGCGTTGTTAATAGCTAATTAACGAAGCCGAAATCGGAATTTTTTTATTTTTCATTTTCGTCTTATCTCATCGTTAAGAACCAACCCTTAAATTTTCTCCCACCTGTAGTCGAACACCCTGTATATTACGAGTAATATGTCTATCTCTACATATATGTCTATAGTCGTAACAAAACCATGTATTTCTAACCTTTTCGTTTGATCCTACTATGTCGGGGTAAGAAATTATTTTTCTTCGTTTATTCTCAGTTTAAATTTTCGCGCCACTCGACTTTTGACTTCCGTAACATCGACTTCCGCTACATCAGAAAATTGTAACCCTCGGCAAAGAAGTTTCACTTCAAAAATTAGTATTCGCAATCCTTACTTCCTTTCCCGAGCGCTATTTCTTTGAGAAGTCACTGATAAGTTCTCACATTCCAGATCACAATTCTAACAATATCTGATAGTCGTGGCTATTCAAAGTCAGGCATAGGATTAATTAGAAAATCTGCCAACTGTCAAAAAAATCAATTTGTGACTAATAAACAGTGGTAACCCCAGTGAATGATAATTAGACTGCGGATCTTTATGCATTTATAAGAAAATTGAGTAGACAACATTCGAAATTGCTGGAAAATTTGAAAAATTGATGATGCCAATATATGACTTCTCCTCGATTAAAATCATTAAGAGAACTAATAACAATTCATTTTCTATTTCTTGCAATCGATGCAGACAATTTTTATGTTGCATAAAGATCCGCAGTCTAATGATAATTATCCAAACAAACTTGTTGGCACAAAAAATTGTTTCCTGTCCAAGATTCAAAAATCCGCAATGTTGTGTACTCGTAACGATTAACGGTATTCATTATTTTCTCGACTCCCAAAGAGATCTTAAAGAAGGTATAATAATAATAATGATATATAATACGTATAATGATGTATAATAATGAACAATTTCTCGTTCAAATGAAAACGTTCACAGGTTGAGCATGTTCGAGGAGATTAGGGTAACTGCACCAGTGAATGAACATTTAAGAAATTGTTCAGGAAAATATTTTATTTAAAAAAAAACTATGTGAATTAAAGGAATCTCATATATGCCAAATAGCTCCCTATACTTCATTTGTCAAAAATAAATGAACACAAATACAATGAAATTATTATTATTCTTCTTTATTAAACGTTAAATCAAAAATATGAAAAATACCAGTGAATGAACACTACATTCTAGTAATTGAATAATGCTAGTCCAATCAATGAACAAAATTACTAAACAATATTCTCCTATTTATTTAACTCTTTAATCACAATTTTATCGCTAGTATGCCGTCCGGGTTAAAATTTGTTGAAATATACAAAAGCGTTCATTTACTGGTGCCCGTTCATTCACTGGTGCAGTTACCCTAATTCCTAACGGAATGAGTGCTTCGCATTTCTTATTTCCCGAAATTCGATGTAGAGGAAGGGTCGAGCAACTTTTTGGACATCGCTGATCCCCAAAGATCGGTCAGTTTACAAGACCACCGACGAGTTCGATAAGAAGCGAACGCATTCAGCGTTCGAACAGAAGCTGGTCGTTTTATCGGGTTTTGAGGGTCGACGGGGTCGATGGTACGACGCAAGATTCGATAAGTTAAAGCCGTTCTCATATTCTAACGCCTCTTCTACGACTCTGGTATTGGCCCGATCGTGATATTCCTCGGTGGTTCCCGATCACGCTCTCTTCCGATCTCGATGCTTCGTTTGATCGGAGGATCATCGGATCGATTCGTGAACCTCTCGATCTCGTGCCTCGCTCGCGCGTCACACGAGCCCCAGAAAAATCGTGAATACGTCGAATCGTGTCGGCACGAGGGAACACACTCGGTAATACTCGACTCGGAAGCGCCGTATCGCAGCGAACAAACAAAATAACCGATCGTGTTGATTCACTCGCGCGAACTTCGACACGAACAAAACATGTTTTCCCGGGTATCTGTTGTCTCTTGTTACGGATTTATGGTTCTCCGATATCAATTCGCGTGTCACCGTGGATTCTTCTTTTATGGGCCGATCGAGCGCTAAATTATGAGCGACCCTATTCCGTTCCCTGAACACCTCTTATGGGAAGTTGACGACTTTTTTCACGATGCGGCCACTTATCTCGCTGCTTATCTCCAATCTGTGAAAATCTCGGACTAATTTCTTTTGCACTATGATCCTTGAAATCTTTATCGAATGTAACGATACCAGAAAGAGCACCGGATATTACTTAATAGTACAACAAAATCAACAATGAAGTTTTATAATCGTAAAAAAACTTACAGAGTGATTGATTATGTTCAAATATTAATAACTACCCCGTATACCTATTTAAAAAAGTTTTGGCAAGTAAGGATTCACGCAATTTCCTGAAAACACTTGAAAATCGTTAACCATTGATAATTAAAGTTTAAATGATATCGGCGCCAGGTTCGATCAATTTAAAAAGAAAAAACAACAAATGTGCAATTAGTAAATGTTTCTGACGTTTCGATCCCGATGTGGATCTTTTTCAAAGAACAAGTATTGCGTCTGAAAATATTTGAAAACACAAAATATGTCAGAATGCAAATTTTCACAATTTGTAATATAGAAAAACCATAAAATAAAATTTAATGTTTAATGGAAACTTACTTGCTGTATAGAAAAAGGACATAACATTGTAACACAAATTTTAAGCTAATATGTATACTATTTAACTACATGGTGGCAAATACACAACTTAACCATTCAACACTGTTTTGGAGACCGTATATGATCTCTTATCTACTGAAGAAGTAGAGTACTTCACAGGTGTACAATTAAAAAAATAATACAGAAATTTATTCTTCAGATCTTCAACTACGTCGGACAGCAAAAATTGTACGGCTTACGCAAAATTTGGAAATCGACTTTTCTCAGACTTTTCACCCCCACTTTTCGACCCCACTGTGCGACGCGACGGTTCACTGAGCCCGGCTTTTTTCGAAATAACCTCAGATAGCTCAGCGAGTTCCGAGGAGATTACCGCGGCGGCAACGATACCGCAGTTTAATTTTAGAGTTTCTGCGGAGGGAACACTAATGATTCGCGTGCGACAAAGGAAACGGAAAGCTCGCAATACTCTCGCGGCACGTGTAGGTGCCAAGGACCCGATTTTTTCCTTTTCTGTTTTTATTCGACTTTTTTCTGCCGGTTCACTCGGTTCTGATAAGAGAGCCGGCTTTTCAACTTTTCCGTGCGTGTCCAAGCGAGAGACAGAACTCGCGTCCTTGCGTCGATTGAACGTTGATCTCCGTCGTCTTGACGGCACACGGTCGTCGTGAATCATGTCACACGCATCCAGGGTTCATACGAAACTGTTCACTTCTAGAAGCAAGAATTATTCATTGTAACTTTGTTAGGTTGCTGCATATGAAATGTCCGTGCGATTTGTAACAACAACTAAAATTTAAGAATCAATGAGCTCGTGATAACTAAAATACAAGATGAATAGTTTGGATTTAAATCTCTCGAAACATCTATAAATTACCCGAACAGCGTTTCATCTCGGACCGTGACGAATCAGGCTTATTCGCTGCCCAGCCAAAGTGTACCTGATAAGTCTAAAGATGTATTCACTTGCAGTGAGTCAAAAATTGATTCGCTCACTCGTACTACACGATTTGAATTTTTTCTTAGAACCTAGAGCAATTAGTTTGCTGCAGGATGTGAACAAAAATTTTTTCAAAAATTGTAATTGATCGGATTTATAGAAAAAATAGTAACAGTTGCATTTTACAACTTTTTTTATGTGGGCCTCTATTGAAAATTTAAAAAATACATTTTGTAGATCTGTGTCAGATATATACACTGTGAAAGTTTCATCGAAATCGGTCGATGCGGGACAAAACAACAGGCATTGAAAGATGTAAGGATCCTTAAGATTTACTGCATCTTTAAACGTCTGTAGCTCATTGCAACGTCGACCGATTTTGAAGAAATTTTCAGAATATGTTTAATTCACGCAGGTCTGCAAAACGTATTTTTTAAATTTGCAATATAGGTCCACATAAAAAAGTTGTAAAAACGCAACTTTTAGTACTTTTTCTACAATTCCGATCAATTGCAATTTTTGACAACATTTTTGTTCACATCCTGCAGTAAATTAATTACTCTAACTTGTAAAAAAAAGTTCAATTTGTATAGTATTATGTATATGATATTTGGTTCCCTCAGGGTTTCAAATCCATTTACCAATCTCCCTTCTTTCCACTCTCTCTATCCAAATTCCACCCTAATTTTCAGCGGGACCTACTTTTTATTACGATGGGTTCCGAACCACCTTTCAATTTAAATAAAGTAGTTTACATCGATCGTATCATTGTTCAAACAATTAATAAATGGTTTCGGCGCTACGGTTCGATCATTAAATACAATAAACATAAAAATATTTAATTAATTAATTAACTAAGCAATTTTGCTAATAATCAAATAAATCGACGTTTGCTAATTTGCACCATTTTCAAGATTAATTTTGAAATTGCGTCTGTAAGAAAAGTTAATTAATTAATTAAATATTTTTATGTTTATTGTATTTAATGATCGAACCGTAGCGCCGAAACCATTTATTAATTGTTTCACCTTTCAATTCGTATAGTACGATATTTAAAAAAAAAATTATCGCCCTTCCAAGAATGAGCGAATAATTTTTTGTCTCGGTGTAAAAAAGTATCGAATTAGTCTGTACACCTAATAAGTTATTAACTTCCCGATTCATAGGGAAGTTATTGTAATTTCGATTTCGTGTGACTTTTATTGCTGAGGCTGGCGATGAGTGATTAGTGGGGCAGGATCTTGCGGAGGAGGTTGATGATTGCGATGGTTGCGACAACGGGAAACATTGCATCGTCTAGCTACCCTTCAACTATTAGCTTCGTTTGATAGCATGTTTGCGCGGACGCTTGTTTTGGCTGTTTCATGGTTCACACCGTTGTTGGCCAGGTCGAGCACACAGTCTGCCGTCATAGCGGCAGAGGCATAATTTTCCATCGGCCGGCATACGCACTTATTCCGCTCGAGTGACGATTCGACTCGGTAATGATCGTGCGGTAATTACGCAACGGGGGTAGAACTCGGCACGATCGTTGAGTAAGAGACGAGGTGAAGGTGAGCAGTTAGCAGCGAGAGTAAGTAGCGCCCGCCGCGGTGTAAACTGCAGCCGATTCGCGCTACCGTGGGTGGAAAATCCGAACGCGAGGACCAATTGCCGTGGTTCGATCGTCATTAAGCTCTAATCGATCATTTTTCATTTCTTGTCTGGGATATTAATCGAGCAAATTTTTCTCAAATCAATTGGAAGTGTCGGATCGTTTCTATACTTTCAAACAGATCTGTACAGGGTATGAGAAGACAGATGTCCCTCTATAAGCCATTAAGTATTTTTACACTACACCTACGGACCATCAAAAGTGACTGATGCGTATAGTATTATAAAAATGACAAGATTAAATTTATTTATGTTTTGTGCGATTTTGTACTATAATATATACTGGAGTCAAAAAATATATTCAATAAATTCCCATGGAAACACCTTTACAATTTTAATGATTGTCGAATAAAAAATCTAAGGTCATTTGAACTCATAGTAGTGTTAAATAAGTCCTTTCAATGTATTAGATGATCGCATAAGTTGGTGCTCGATTTTCATAGATGTCACAAACTGTGTTCCACGGCGAAGTATAAAAAAAATTATATAGTCACCATTCTTTCTAATTAAATTTAATTAAATTCTTTCTAATTGTAGAAAAGAAAACTTTATTAAATTATTAATTGATTAATAAAGCTGTATTCTTTAAAATTTAACCATTGAATCTTATTTTCAAATTTGGCACTTACTTATGCAAGCTGATAAGACGTCAAGAACTAAATAAATAAAGACTAAAATTAAAATAAGCATACTTGTAGCTTATGAATAGAACAAAATATCTTGAACTTTATCAATTTGAAATGTTGGAATAAATAAAATCAACTTGCAGCAACAATGTCCCCTGTACTGGCGTAGCTGTCCTAACTACTGGCATACTCACGTCCCCTCATAACTCATCATGAAAATAAAGTAAATTTAACAATCAAAAATTGAATCATTCACTACGTTGATTAAAAAATTTACCCATAGCGTAGTTATATGAATTTCATCACCACGAAACGACGTAAGCAAAGTTATACGGTTGACTGGCTCAGGGTGAGGACATCTACCTTATCTGTTATAGTAACTGGGCCGAATTGTAACTCGATTGTTATTGAAGCTGGACAAAAATTCTGGAGGAAAGTTTTGCATGGTCTAACAGGGGCTGTATCATCACGTTACGGATTTTCACGGAATCGGTGCAATCTCAAAGTCCAACCGAAACGTTTATCTTCATAACCGCAATAGTGGAACAGTTGAAAAGTGACTGTAGACGCTGGAAACGAGTTAACAGTTGAATAGTGTTAAATTATCTGCACTGTCGTTCCTCTTCCTTCAATGAGGTATTACGTTTAATAAAATTTTTTTTAAAAATCTAACACACGTCATTTGGACTCATGGTAGTGTTAAATAAGTTCTTTCAATGTATTAGATGATTGCATAAGTTGGTGCTCGATTTTCATAGATGTCACAAACTGTGTTCCACGGTGAAGTATAAAAAAAAATTATATAGTCACCATTCTTTCCTATTAAATTTAATTAAATTCTTTCTAAAGCATTGACATACGAAGAACTTAAGAACTTATCATTGAGGCGCAAACAGTGAACTATAATAACTGACGCCTCGCTTCATCCAGCGAGCAACCAAAGACACCGTAACATTCAGCTTTGAAAAATGTACGTAACGTTTGCGTGGTCAACTGTGGGAGCTGATGCAATATCAGTTCAAAGTTAGCGTTCTCTGTAATTCGTTTTTGCGAGTGTCTCCAAACGAAGATATTCCTCTGCCTCGTTATAATTATCATATTTTCTAACGAGCTTCAGAACACAGCCAAAGACGACCGCAAAAAGAATTTCATAGATTAGAGCGTTTAAGTCCTTCCAACCTCCTTTAATGATGGTTTGCTTGACAAACGCGACACGGTCGAACACTCAGATGGGAATGTTCTGACGTGATGAAGAGGACGACAAGTGATCCCGTTTTTCGAAGGAAGCTATATCAAGGAGTACCTGACATCCGTGTCGAAATCTCGGTTAACGCTGACTCGTCACACCGGACTCGTATACAAGCGAGCCCACTCGCTGGAACGTGTAGGCTCGAGTGGGCCTGATAAAAGTAGGTGCGCGAGTATGCACGTAGGGGGTTTTACGAGGAAACGACGAGAACCGTAACCCACTTTTGTATGGGTGAATCGAGGAAGGAGCGGGGTGTTCTTTGGAATTCGTGTGGTCATCACAAATCGAAAAGTGTTTCCTCGGTGTTCTAATTTTTTCGACTCCCTCCCCGATCCCCATATTAATTTCGTCATTTATTTGTCACCTCGAGTTGCTCGATGAAGCAGCGTCACGAACTGTTTGCGACCTTCCATCGCGATGTATCGCATTTGGAACAGCCGGATCACAATAACAGTGAACTATAGCGCAAAGCTGAGGAAGTGCAGCAATGTATCGATATACAGTGGGTAAAAAAAGTATTGGCACACTCTTAAAAAGGCGATAACTTTTTAAATATTGTATTATACGATTTGAATTTTTTGGGAAGCTAGAGTAATTAGTTTGCTACAGGATGCGGAAAAAAAATTTATCAGAAATTGCAATTAATCGGAATTGTAGCAGAAATACTAAAAGTTGCATTTTACAACTTTTTTATGTGGGCCAATATTGAAAACTTTAAAAATGCCTTTTTTTTAGATCAATACTTTTTTTACCCACTGTATGTTACGGTACATGTAATAAACTAGTGATTATGTATAATTGCCGGTTATTATACAGTGGGTAAAAAAAGTATTGGCACACTCTTAAAAAGGCGATAACTTTTTAAATATTGTATTATACGATTTGAATTTTTTGGGAAGTTAGAGGAAATAGTTTGCTATACGATGTGAGAAAAAATTTTTTTAAAAATTGCAATTAATCAGAATTGTAGAAAAAATACTAAATGTTGCATTTTAAGATTCTTTTATGTGGGCCTGTATTGAAAATTTAAAAAATGCATTTTGTAGATCTGTGTCAACTATAAAAACGATAACAATTTTAACATTGAACTATCCGATTTTTATTTTTTGGGAAGTTAGAGCAAACAGTTTGCTGTACGATGTGAGAAAAAATTTTTTTAAAAATTGCAATTAATCGGAATTGTAGAAAAAATACTAAATATTGCATTTTACAACTTTTTTATGTGGGCCAATATTGAAAATTTTTAAAATGCGTTTTGTAGATCTGTTAAACATATTCTGTAAACTTCGTAAAAATCGGTCGACGTTGCAATGAGCTATAAACGTTTAAATATGTTAAAAATTGCAGATTTTTACGAATTTTCGACCTATAACTGCAGATCCTTACATCTTTCAATGCCTGTCGTTTTTTTCGCATCAACCGATTTCGATGTAACTTTCACAGTGAATATATCTGACACAGGTCTACAAAATGTATTTTTTCTAAATTTTCAATATATACCCGCATAAAAAAAGTTGTAAAATGCAAATTTTAGTATTTTTTCTACAATTCCGATCAATTGCCATTTTTGACAAAATTTGTGTTCACATCCTGCAGCAAACTAATTGCTCTAGGTTCTAAGAAAAAATTCAAATCGTATAATACAATATTTAAAAAGTTATCGCCTTTTTAAAAGTGTGCCAGTACTTTTTTTACCCACTGTACATACTCATGTCATTTGATGTAGTCTCTCTCTGTCACTCTTTCTCTCTCTCTCTCTATCACTTGAACTATTTTAACTTGAAAATTATACATTTCATCCGACCCTAAATATTTCCATTGCATATCATTTTTTTCATTTCATGGATGTGAAATTTATATAATACCTCATGCAATGCTCAAATGTGTAGTAATTGATTAGATATCAACATATTTAATAATGTAAACAATATTGTGAATAATGGTACGTCAATTATTAGCAGTGACTCTCAGTCACCCCGCGACTGCTAGGAGATAAAGACACTTTTTAAAAGAGAATTGATCTTCTTCAAGATGTTAGAGGCATTAAAAAACTGCCACTCGTCAGAGTACACAATGGTCCCAATCGATTCGTCTTGTCGTCGGCTGTAACATTATTTAGTAAAAAATATATAGTGAGAATGACAAAATCGAGACGACTACGGTAGGTGTACATACTTCCATTAAAACGCATTGAAGAACATCTGTCTGATCGAATATATTCCGTCGGATATATTTGAGTATAAATGGACCTTTAAACTTTCTATTACATAAAAAATGTTTTCTGAATTTTTTTATTGTTACGTTTATTATTATATATTATTTGATTCGTTTTGACGTCAGCTATAACATTATTTTATAAACAATACACAGTGGCAATTAAAACATCCAGAAAACATCCATAATTTCTTATGCAATAAACAAAATTTTCTTATTTTATATTGAAGTTTATAGAAGAGTGATTACTAATTAATTATTGTTCGAAACATTTTTTGTCACAGCACCGGAAATGCCTGAGAAAAACGATAACATGTGAATAATAAATGATAATCAATATATTATTTAAATAAGTGCTAATCGAGTCTGTCTTCGCAGGTGTATTCCTTAGAAGAAAGATGCACAAGTTTGCTGTCTTTATGTAAATACATTATTCTTCTATCTACGTATGTAGTTTATTATATAATGGTGTCCAAGATATTCGTGCTGAACATTTACAAAGCGATATAAAGAAACAAGTCGATATCATAAAAAGTTGCTTTTTTCGTAGCGGGGACAGAACCCTTCCAAAGAGAGGAAGATGAATAGTTTTCCTACAAATTACTTATTACAGCAAAGAGTCGTGTGAGACATTGAAATTTTCCTTGTAATTAATGCAATCATCTTAAGGCGGGTAAGATAGCGGAAGATTGTTGAAGATGTTACTGCACGAATCTGTCGGTGGACACTCCTTCGAAAGAAGATACGAGTATATCGACGACGAGGCACAAAGCCCGGTGTATTAACGAAGAAAAGAAGTCACGAGACAAGAGAATAACCTCGGCCGGAGGATTAAAATACATTATTTCAGCTTGTAGCTATCGGCCGACCGGGAAAAGGGTTATCGGTGGTGTAGGGCTATCGGAACATTTTCGTCAATGGTCTGCGCGCTGTTATCGCACACGTGTTCGTACATCCTTGCACCTTGTGACCAGCTGCGGATTCCACTAATTATTTGTTTGTGTATTCCATGGAATTACCCCGTCGCACAGTGCGGACAAATGGCCTAATATTCGACACTTCTCTAAATTTGGTTATTAATGTATATATAGGTAAGTTTTTTACAGAAAATGATATTTACCAATATAATTAATAATTAATTAATAATATATTTACCAATATAATTAATAATTAATTAATAATATATTTACCAATATAATTAATAATTAATTAATAATATATTTACCAATATAATTAATAATTAATTAACAATATATTTACCAATATAATTAATAATGAATTAATAATATATTTACCAAAATAATTAATAATTAATTAATAATATATTTACCAATATAATTAATAATTAATTAATAATACATTAATAATATATTATTAATTAATAATTAATTAATAATACATTAATAATATATTATTAATTAATAATTAATTAATGATATATTAATAATATATTATTAATTAATAATTACTTAATTAATAATAATTAATAAATAATATAAAAATATAATTAATAATAAATTTATTAAGAAATTAACAATTTTTATTTAAACAAAAATATATTTTTTTAAACTAACAAAACGAAATAATAATAAACTCAGACAAACTATAATAGTACAAACAAAATTAACAAACTTAACAAAACGCTATTCGTTACGAAGATTTTGAAATAATTCCCTCTGGCACCCACAGGAGGTGGGGGTGGGAGGTCAATTATGGTGTTATTGAGTAGCATTTTTTATAACTAATAAATTTAAAAAGAAATTAACGAATTTTCCACAATACATTATAAAGGCAAGGTACGGGATTTATTAAAAAGTTTATAAAATTAAGAGTTGCAGTTAGTTGCAGGCAAAACTATGAAATTCTTAAACTACAACAAGTAATGTATCCGAATATGTCAAAATCTCAGGATATTGTTTGCCCTTCTCGAGATATGTTAATTTGAAGTTTTATATGCAAGTAATAAATAAAACCGCCGTTGAAAATTTATACAAAAAATAAATCTACTTTATTAAATGTAAATATAATGCATATACCTTGGCGAGCATTTTCCATTATACAGAATTAATATTGCAACACTGATTTACAATTAATGTAATATTATTTGATTTTTGGGACTCTAGAGAGTGTGGCACATGGTAAAATTTTTTATAAAAATCTAAATTTGGTTAATAATGTAAAGGCAATACATCTATGAAAGATTTTATATTCTTCATCTTGCAATTATTGAAAGAATCAAGTTGCTTACATGGAAGTTGATTCGATGAAGTTTTCTATCCAAGCACACATTTTAATAAAAATTACACAAAGTCTAAATAAATAGAGCTTTATCATTTCTGTAACCAAAATTATTTTCATCGTTTTTTGTGCTCGCAAGGTTCAGTGATGAAGTTGATATAATATCTCGTGCAATGCTTAAATGTATTAGTAATTGATTAGACACCAACATAGTTAATAATTTAAACAATATTGTGAATAATGGTACAGCAATTTTTAGTGGTGACTCTCAGTTTTCAAAAGAGAATTAATTTTTTCAAGATGATAGGGGGATTAAAAAAATTGCAATTGCTCAAATCGCACAGTGGTCCCAATCGTGGAATTGTTGTTCATAACAATTTCAGCATTAGTTCAAGACTTCAAGCTAAAGTAAAGTTTGATTGACGTTATTTGATTCGTTTTGACGTCAGCTATAACATTATTTAGTAAACAATACGCAGTGGCAATTAAAACATCCAGAAGACATCTTCATCAGAAAACATCCATAATTTCTTATACAATAAACAAAATTTTCTTATTCTTTCTTTTATATTGAAGTTAATAGAAGTTACTGATTAATTTTTATTGGAAATATTGTTTCGTCAGGGCACCGCAAATGCCTGAATAATAAATGATATTGAATATATTATTTAAAAAAATAATATTTTTAATCTGTCTTCGAAGGTGTATTCTCCTATCTACATACAGTAGTGTCCAAATTATTCTAGGAAAATGTTTGATTCTCAACTTTCAGGTATTACTTTAATATTAAAGCAATAATGAAACAAAATGAATCGAAGAGTGAGACCACAGTTCGAACACAACTGACCAGGTTGCCCACGGAGTATTAACAAAATAAACACAACGAGATCTGACTATTTGTCATCGGTCGGTGATAAAACCTGGTAATTTGTAACGGGAATAGAAAACGATCATTTATTCTTAGAGATCATTCATTATTAATTATCATCGGGCAGCGACTGCGGGGCTCGTAATCAATTCTCTCTCGGCGGACGAAGGGAAAAAATCAATGGAAATGTTGCGCGAGTTCGAGACGCGGGGGGTTAGTCTTGAGCACGCGCTAAAATTCCGCGGAGTAATTAAACGGCGAAGTTTCATCATCGAGCGCGTCTCCGGGAAGAAGCTCGTGCCGCTGGCGTTGCGGCTTGGAAGATTATGGCGGGCAATGTTTACCCTGTTTGATAAAACAAACAGAGCTATTGAAAATAGAAAATCGAAGTAGGAACGAGAGAGACGGTCGCGATACGGCCGGAAGAAGGCAAGAGAAGGTGGCAGAGCGCGGCGGGTGCAAGAGCATCGTTCAAAGTGGAAAACAACAATAACAACGATCTCGGGACCCCCTGCGACGCATATCGCGGATGCAATTGCGTCAGTAGCCCAGTAATGACGCGACCCTAACGTTAGTTCTGACCCTGTGGGTTATCGGCAGTTTTTACCCGTGCCGGTCTCTTCCTCGCCGTTCCGTCGCCTGAAACGATAATAACTCTCGTCGACAATTATCTTCCTCCTTCGATCGGCCAGTTGCCTCGCGGACCGCTCAGGAACGATTTTGCCTGGCCTTCACCTTCGCGACCCGCTTTTGGAGATTTTTCCATAATCCCCGTCCCTTGCCGATAAACGCGCGCGCCGAGTTTTCTGGCTCGGCGCCACTCCGCTATCTCTCTAGGCGAAATCTTCGCGATCGGTCGATTTCTGGTTCCCGAAGATTCTAGCCAATCAGTCCATTCGATTCTCTCAAACAGTCGAAACGCTTCGGTCTCCTTTGCCATAAATCAGTCGACCGCCGCGCCGACGCGAAAGAATATAATTAGCAGATTTAATCTGCTATATGCTAGCCTACCCTCTGACCTCCGGAATAATTCCACTGGTCAACGTTTACAGTTCACGCTGTCGTTCACTGTAACGCTCCGCTTCTCCGCGTACTCCGTATCCCATGACCAATGTTTTCTTGGCTCAATTTGACACGTCTCTTTTTCATGCATCTGTCGAATGAGAAGCTAAGCGTCTTCGGCATCCATTGAAGCGGTGTATCGTGCGGTTAACCCCCGAAGAACGGACACTTTCGACGATCTGGGTCATCTATGTTCGACCTGTTGAAAAATAAGAGATTAATCAATTCTTTTTGTGCACAACACGATTTTCCTTTAAATGATTAATATGTACATCTTATTACGTAATGCTCAAGTAGTATTTACTAAAAGAAACGGTAGAACCGCTATTTTTCATCGGAGAATGGAGAAAATATTTTTCTAGCTATCTTAACCCATTGAAAATGAAACTTGTTTTTATATGTATTTGGTTATTCCTTTATTTATCTAATTCGTATTTTTTAGTTACAAACTAGTTCCACAAATAAAAATTACAACAAGGTTTGAGAACTATATGCAATATAATTAGTAAACAAATTTTCTTGAAGTAAGTAGCAGTCAACGAACTGTCCTTTGAAGTAAATTTCAAATGGAACACTTAAAATTGTAGGCAGGTGTTGGCAACAAATTAGAAAAATAATTCGGAGTGTAAAGGGTTAAGATACGTTGTAAATAATGCTTCAGTTCGATTTTATATTAAATTATTTTTTATACTGAAACAGATTGTACAATTGATTGAAGCTTTTAGCCCCGTTACTACGACCCACCTCCAAAGTATTGTATTTACAATCTCAAATCATCAAATTCAGTGTTTCATGCATAAACAAAGGTGTTGACCACACTGCCTATTTTGCATTAAATTAGTAAATTCATCGAATAAAATTGTATTTACGTTGGAGTGATGTAAAGTTCCATGTAACCAGTTACGTAGAAAGTGGAGTACGAGTAATTGAAGTTTAAGGGGGTACCGTAACCCCTGATCTGGGTATTTATCAGTGTAACCAACCTCCACACTGAAACACAGTTTGGCAACAGTGATGAACATACATTTGTGTCAATCTAACGCTTCAATTTCGCTATCAATACAGATTTTTTTCTTTTTATCAATATCTTTATTGCTATTAATGAGCTAGTTATGAGCTGTGTGAGGACTCATTGTAAAGAGGAAGGTTCATCATAGCTCGCTCTGCTCATAATTTAAGTCGAAAAAGTAATTTTGTATTAGAAAAATAGATTAGAATCTGCGGAATTTTTCTTCATTTGTGTTCCCTACTTTGGACACTCATATTATTAGATATAAACATAATCTATCTAAATCATGAGCAGAGCGGGCTATGATGAACCTTCCTCTTTAGAATAAGCCCACACACAGCTCAGAATATGCTAATATGAGCTGTGTGAGGGCTCATTGTAAAGAGGGAGGTTCATCATAGCCCGCTCTGCTCATAATTTAAGTCGAAAAAATCATTTTATATTAGAAAAATACATTAGAATCTGCGGAATTTTTCTTCATTTGTTTTCCCTACTTTGGACACTCATATTATTAGATATAAACATAATCTATCTAAATCATGAGCAGAGCGGGCTATGATGAACCTTCCTCTTTAGTATAAGCCCACACGATTCAGAATATGCTAATATGAGCTGTGTGAGGACTCATTGTAAAGAGGAAGGTTCATCATAGCCCGCTCTGCTCATAATTTAAGTCGAAAAAATCATTTTATATTAGAAAAATACATTAGAATCTGCGGAATTTTTCTTCATTTGTTTTCCCTACTTTGGACACTCATATTATCAGATATAAACATAATCTGTCTAAATCATGAGCAGAAAACATCCTTAGGAGCCACAGGAGACCCAGGAGCTACTGGAGCCCCAGCACATCTAGCGGCAAACGAATTCAACCTATGAAATCTAAAAATTGAAATTTAAAAATACAATGACTACCATGAGCAGGATCAAATTAAGTTGGCCAAAGCTATGAATTTAACAAGTGTTTTGAACATTTTCTTGCCGAGTAATATCGAAACCGACCAAAATCACTAAAATTTTTACATAACTAAAGAAATGATTTCAAATTTAAAGTGTAGGGGGCAGTAGCCCCAGGGAACTTTCATTCATCCTATGTTAATAGTCGCAGGTTTAAACCTGATTGAAAAAAAATATTGCGATAAATGCATAAAATCCGCAGTCTACTTATTAGTTACGATTAATCATTAGTTCCAGTAAACTAATAAGCAATAACTAACGATTGCCCAGAGCTGTGATCAACTAGTGCCATCTGGCTAAGAATAATCAAAAAGTTTTATCAAATCAATCGAACCATTAGTCACTCTCAACTATTAGTTGATCCGTGCCCTACTCTGGTCGGCGAAGCCATCGAATAATTCTTATCTTATACCTTCGTAGGGAAACTGACAGAGTCAGATTTTCTTTTCGATCACACCTCGCGTACACGCGTACATGGTCCACGCGTGATATCTGCAACTGGTGCTCTGACGACAAGTCAGCTAGTAATGCCGTGACCTTGACTCTGGCTAGCCAAGCAGCTGGCTGCTCGGCCAGGAATAAGCTTGATGCGCGGTTACTATGTTGCCATGCTAATATTAGCGTACACAGCCGCGTGCACCACGAGTGACCGAGTGACCGACGAGAGAAGTTCCTGGTGCATCCGTTTCATCGCTCGTTTACCCGTGCCGCAACAAAACCGCCGAGATTCGCCTTGGGTCTCAATGAACCCCTTATCACGGCCCGGTCACGCACACAGCCGCGCAACGCTCCCTTATCTATGAACCGATCGGATGAATGAACGAAGAATTTCCATCGATACGGGAGCGATCCGATCCAATCCGACCCGACACACTTCGAGACGGAAATAGTCCGAACGGATTCGAGCTACCACCGACGGACTGTCAGACAAGCGGAAGCTTGTTAACGCTAGATTTACAGGACCCAACGGAATGGCGGGTTCTAATATTTTTAATATTGCGATTAATTGTAAAGATGCTTCCGTCTTTTGTTAACATTTTTTGCACAACTACGTTTCCCATTAAAAACACACAATTTAAAAAGAAAATCAATTTTTTTCGACCTCTGAAAATGAAATTGCTATTGCCGTTGAAATATCCATTAGAAAATCTGTAGCTATGTAAATAAAAATTTATTAATTACATTTAAATAAATAATTTTCACCAGTAAATAATGTGTTAATTTCGGGTTCGGGTTAATGTGGGTGACACAATTTTATGTTTATTTTTAGAAATTAATTTGGATCATTGTACAATTGTTTCAACCATACATCATTATTTATTATTTAAACAAATGTCTTTTGTTGAAATTTTTTGCACAACTACGTTCCCCATTAAAAACACACAATTTAAAAAGAAAATCAATTTTTTTCGACCTTTGAAAATGAAATTGCTATTGCCGTTGAAATATCCATTAGAAAATCTGTAGCCATGTAAATAAAAATTTATTAATTACATTTAAATAAATAATTTTCACCAGTAAATAATGTGTTAATTTCGGGTTCGGGTTAATGCGGGTGACACGATTTTATGTTTATTTTTAGAAATTAATTTCGATCATTGTACGATTGTTTCAACCATACATCATTATTTATTATTTAAACAAATGTCTTTTGTTAACATTTTTTGCACAACTACGTTCCCCATTAAAACACACACAATTTAAAAAGAAAATCAATTTTTTTCGACCTTTGAAAATGAAATTGCTATTGCCGTTGAAATATCCATTAGAAAATCTGTAGCCATGTAAATAAAAATTTATTAATTACATTTAAATAAATAATTTTCACCAGTAAATAATGTGTTAATTTCGGGTTCGGGTTAATGTGGGTGACACAATTTTATGTTTATTTTTAGAAATTAACTTGGATCATTGTACAATTGTTTCAACCATACATCATTATTTATTATTTAAACAAATGTCTTTTGTTAAAATTTTTTGCACAACTACGTTTCCCATTAAAACACACACAATTTAAAAAGAAAATCAATTTTTTTCGACCTTTGGTTTCTGAGATATCTCAGAAAATATGACTCTGACCACGAATTTTGAGGGCTGTTTTCACCCCTTCAAAGTGGACGGTTGCCGATCAAAAAAACACGTGTCAAATATTTTTCGAAGAACTATATCTGACATAAGTTTCATCAAAATCGGTTTGTCTCGTCTGAATATGTTCCCTTGTTAGTAGTGCTGCGTTCGTACGGCTCGGACAAACAAATGGGTGGGCGTGACAATTTTCGTAGGACTGCAAGGATCCGCCACAGAAACATTCCAACTGCTTCGGCATGATTATTCCTTGTAACTTCTTCTCGTCTCGAAATGTGAAATCGGAGTTCAAAGGGCGACGGTTTGACATTCCAACAACTAGTTGAGAGATAGTAGAACTGAATTGGCTGGGGCAACGTTGGATATGAAATTTTCTTCAGATATATTTTAGGCTTTATTGTTCACCCATCAAAGCATGCTCTACTAATTTCAAATTCAACTAGCTGGTTATTGTTGCTCGCTCGCTTCGCGAGCTTCGCGGGTGGGGGTGTGTAGGTCGCTTTGTGACTTCGCGAGAGGGTTAGTAGTACGGATGTTATTTGGTGTGTGACTCTCCACGAGCCACACAAAGAACTTCCCGATTCGTTAGTTGCAGTATATTATTATCATTATTTAGTGTACGTTTTAAGAAGATTATACGTTCTCAGGGAAGTTCAATAGTTTTCTACTTATCAAAATGTTTGCTGTGTGGCGTCGCATTAAACCAACATCGTATGCTCGTTGCTCGCATGCTCCATTAACCATTTTTTTATATTAACCTTCAATTTCATCTCAGTTAATAATTCGTATTGAACTGCTTGTTTTTTTAAAGATTGTAATATAAATGTTTTTGTACTTTCATCGATATTCTTTGAAAATGTATTCTCGGCAGTAGCGATGAATAACTCACTCTTGCATTGGGATAATTTTCGATTATTCTAAGCGGTAACATTAGCATTAGATGCATAATTAAAAAAGGGAAATAAAAAAAATTTTTTTTTTAAATAAAAAAAAATTTGTTTAAATTATAAAAAAATAAAAATAAAATATATGTAATTATTATGTTTGTTTCTTCGGTGGAAAATTTCCGTCCTCTCGTATAATTTGCATTGTTGAATGAACTTCTTTCGAAAAAAACTAAAAAACTACTTGACCAATATGGACCAAAATCTAATCAGCTCTAAGTTCCAGCGGGACGCATCGTGTCACGTCCCCATGCAGTAAGCATGGAACGCCGCGACGCACCGACCGCGTGGCCGGCCGTCACCCGCTAGCGCGCTGTCCGACTCCTCACCGCGCATACTTGCACCTTCAATTGTTTCTCGTGATCTCCTTTCCTTTTTCACTATTTAAAAAACCTACGGGGGTTCTTCTAATCCCCGCAAGATGGATATCTTTCTCACTGGAGAAAACAAACGCTCACCCGCATAAAGTCACACCTAAAGCTAAACAAAAGCGGAATATAGATATATCCCAATAGCTGACTCTGGTCCGGTGCGTGATACAGGCACGAACAGAGTACATCTATTTCTCATTATTAAAATTATTATAAAACTGCACACCGGGTGAGTCTGGCATGACTGCGCAGACCACAAAGACAAAGAAATCCAGACGCGCGGGTAGGCGCTACCAATTAGACAAAATCCGCCGGGCGTTCTATTCTTACGGAGAGTTCCAAGGGTTCAACGAAGAAGAAACAAACTCCGAAGGAAG
This sequence comes from Lasioglossum villosulum, assembly GCA_963971365.1. NCBI lineage: Eukaryota > Metazoa > Arthropoda > Insecta > Hymenoptera > Halictidae > Lasioglossum > Lasioglossum villosulum. The sequence goes on from OZ020497.1 coordinate 10,777,002, forward strand.
AAGCGAAGGACCCACCGGGTCCCAAAGAAGATCGCCCACGCCACTCCTCCAGCCCCAGCCCACTTGGAAGCTCGTTCCCCTAGCGCTCCCCCGTCGAGCTATACCAAACCCCATCGGTATCACGAAATCAGACCCCCGAAAGAATTTCTATTCACGATTGTTATTTCCCGATCCGCCGATTAAATTATAATGTATATAGTTCAGCAGAAATAAAAACTGTGTATACCAGAATATAGGTTTCTTCCGTTTCTTTTCTGGCCAGGTTCCCCCTCCCCGATATCACGATATCCACCTCAAGGAAAGGACAACCGCTCGTCTTTTTCTCGAACTCGGTTACAGGCACTCCCGAAAGGAAGTGTCGCGGAATGTAACAGAGCCTTTTTGGTGACAGCGGTGGGATATCGGAAGTATTGCGGGGAAACCCTGGTACGGGGAACCTAAGGAGGAGACTCTATTTTGGAATACACTCTGATCTTTTCCTTTTTCTCGCGAAAATTTTTTTTGGGAAAGCTTAAAAATGCCGACAACACGGTCACAAGCCCTTAGCGAGGCGGAACTGGAAATATTAATGGAACAAACGAAAAATAGAGAGGAGAGAGTCAAAGAAATCCAGAAAAATCTGGAAGCTAAAGAAACCGAATTAGAGAGGAAAATCCTAGAGCTAGAAACTAAAGAAACGGAAATAGGGAAAAGAGTGGAGGAAACACTGAGAATAGAAAAAGAAATTAGGGCAACCCGGAATAATCTTGAGAACCTTTTAGAAACCGAGAAGTCAATTATTAGAAGAGAAGAAGAACAGAAACTAGAGTCAATTATCCACTCTCAAAACACCCAGATTTCAATGCTGAAACTACAACTCTCCGAAGCTTCCATACCGGCGACACCCTCAGTACCACCAATTAAAATCACGGAATCACAAACCCAATCATTCTCCCTTCGTCTCCGCGACATAATTTCGGAAATCCCGACCTTCTCGGGAACCAATTTGCCAATCGATAGTTTTTTCCAAGCCTGCCGACGAGCACGGGATGCCCTCTCACCAGCACAAGAATCGGAATTAGTAAAAGCCATAAGGACGAGAATTTTTGGTCGAGCATATTGCATAATTGAGGGAGAACAATTCACTAAAGTTGACAGTTTGATAGATGCACTTCGAACCAAACTTCTTCCCCAGAAGTCCTCATACTTCTATCGTGGCCTACTATCAGACATTTTTAAAAAACCCGCGGAGCATATAATCGATTATATTCAACGAGTAAAAGATTTAAAAATTTCTATACGAGATGCGGAGCGTCAGGAAAACCGGCCACCAGACCCCAACATAGATAAATTCACATTAGATTGTTTCGTCCGTGGATTACCTGCCACTATGCGAATATTACTGACACTCAAGGGATACGAGGTTCTAAGCGACGCATACAACCTCTCAATCATAGTCTCAAACGAAATGGAACAGGAACGATTACGGTCAGGACCACCACCCCTATTAAATTTTGCTGCACCCCCGTTCTTCCCTCGGAACTCACAACCTAGAAATTTTAATCAAAACACGTCAGCACCCCCGAAAAACTGCACTTATTGCCACAAAATAGGACACACTGCTTCTCAATGTTTCCGTAAACCCCAAAATCACCCTATCGGTCCGGGAAACTACGCAAACCCCTCACCGACGGACGACCGGCGAGAGGGACCCTCAGAACGTCCAACCTGAATCATACCAGCAGAAAGAGAACCTTCCACATAAAAGGGAAATTCGATTCGGTCATCAAAATCGACCTAGCGCCTCCCATCGGAACAACGGAATTTCTCATCGATACCGGAGCAGAACCAAATTTGATAAAATCAAAGCACATAGAATCACTCCCCCTAAACACAGCGGAAACGCTAAGATTAAGTGGCATAACCCCCCAAATCGTTGAAACATTAGGATCCTTAAACATTCAAATCCACGGAATTAACCACCAATTCCACGTAGTCCCCAGCAATTTCCCTATCCCCTACCCCGCGATCCTAGGGTCAGAATTCCTGAAAAAAGCCCGTGCCACCATATCTTACGAAAATCGTTGCCTTTCCACTGGTACACACCAAATTCCGTTTTCCGCCCCCCTCAAAATCACCGTGCCCCCACGTAGCATAACAACGATTCCCGTTTTCATCAAAAATCACGAATTAGAGATAGGATACCTCCCACGACTGGATATTGGACCTAATATTTTTGCAGGAGAATGCCTGGTGCGGAATACAAACGGACGTAGTTTTATAAAAATTTTCAATTCCTCAGACTCAGAGCTCAAGACAGAAGTCCCCCATTTAAAACTCGAAGAAATCGAGGTCATCGAAAAAACCCCTCGAGAAAAAAAGAAAGCCCCCATAGCCCCTTGCTACTCCATCGACTCCACTTCCGAGAGACTTTTAGAGATTTTTAAACTAATCGACACCACTAATTTAAATACCGAAGAGGAAGCACACGTCAAAAAATTAATTCAAGATCATCACGACATCTTCTATTGCAAAAACGATCAGTTAACCGCAACTCACTTAACTTCACACAACATCAATACGACCGATAACAGTCCCGTAAATATCAAACAATATAGATTCCCCCCTATCCACAAGGAAGAAATTCATAGACAAATCTCAGAATTATTAGAACAAGAAATTATCGTAAAATCATCATCCCCATACAACTCGCCTGTATGGATTGTCCCAAAGAAACCAGACTCTGCCGGAAATAAACGATGGAGAATGGTCATAGATTTCCGCCAATTAAATGAGAAAACAATCGGAGACGCATATCCCCTCCCCAACATAGTAGAAATTTTAGATCAGCTCGGAGGAGCAAAATACTTTAGCGTGTTAGATTTGGCCTCAGGATTCCATCAGATCCCAATGGAAAAGTCTGACGCCGCAAAAACAGCATTTTCATCCCCTTATGGTCACTACGAATTCTCAAGAATGCCCTTCGGTCTCAAAAACGCTCCCGCTACATTTCAAAAACTAATGGACTCTGTATTAACGGGACTACAAGGTACGGAAATGTTTGTCTACATGGATGACATTGTCCTGTACTCAAGTTCACTCCAAGAACATCTAATCAAATTCAACAAATTAGCCAAAAGATTGAGATCCGCAAATTTACGTCTTCAACCAGACAAATGCAAATTTCTATGTAAAGAAGTCCATTATCTAGGTCACGTCATTTCAGAAACAGGTATCAAACCTGACCCCAGTAAAATTACTGCTATCCAAAATTTCCCAAGACCTCGTACACCCCGTAACATTAAACAATTTTTAGGTCTTAGTGGCTACTACAGACGCTTTATCCAAAACTTTTCCGGTATTACAAAACCACTAACTTCACTATTAAAAAAAGGGACAAAATTCAAATGGCAGGAGGCACAGGAAGAAGCATTCCGCAAATTAAAAGAGGCACTCTGTCAGGAACCAATACTCCAATACCCCGACTTTAACAATCAATTCATGGTAACCACAGACGCTTCAAATCACGCCATCGGCGGCATTTTGAGTCAAGGGGAAATCGGGAAAGATCTCCCGATCGCCTACGCATCTCGTTCACTAAACCCCGCAGAAATGAACTACTCTACTATAGAAAAAGAATTGCTCGCAATAGTCTACTGTACCCAACATTTTCGTCCTTACCTATACGGAAAAGAATTCCTTTTGATAACAGACCATCAACCACTAGTTTGGCTTCACAAAGTGAAGGACCCTACATCCCGGCTCGTCCGCTGGAGGCTAAAACTCGCAGAGTTCCAATATCAAATAAAGTACAAACCCGGGAAAATAAATCATAACGCGGACGCACTCTCTAGAAACCCCCAAATCCTAATAGCAAAGGGAAGTGAAAAGGATAAAAACCCATGGGCTGGGCTGGCCGAGCTCCTCAGCGAGGAGAAATCTTCCCTCAAACCATCAACAGTATCTTCGGAACAACCTATACCCCCACACTGTCCCACCGAAAGGAAAAGCGAGGAACAGAACCCCCTCAACACGGAAGGACTTCCCGAAGACACCCAGCAGCCGACCTTAGGGCCTCGGTACCCAGCGAATCTCCAGGAGAACCCCGAAGACACCCCAGAAGACCCAGGAAAACTGCAGACAAAATCAGTGACCCTCCTTAGAGGCTCGGCACACAGACAATCCAGCAGAACCCCACAGAGACCCCCCCAGAGAACCCCTGGAGCACATCCCGAGGATACCGCCTCCAGAAACCCGGTACTCAGGCGATCCAACAGGATCTCACGAAAAACCCCCCAAAGAAGCATCGGTCCATCCCTCAAAGACACGGCCCTTAGAAGGCCAGTACGCCAGCAACCCCCACGTAGACCTCCCCAGAGAAACCCAGACACCATGGAAGAAAGCGAGAACCCTTCTGACTCATCCGAATCACCACCACCAGCATCAAGACCACGATACAACCTAAGAAGTAGGAAAAAAAGAGGACATTCCCCAGAACCACAAATCGATGAGTATCCGCCAGAGGATGACCACACAGAAACAGACTCCGAACCCGAAACCAGCCTCGCAGAGACGGACTCCGACCACGGCAACCATACAGAAACAAACTCCGATTACGAAGACGAATTCCCCACCATGAATATCAAAGAATCCAGAGATTGCCTCTACATGAGGAAAGACAACATAATATATTTTACAACAACAAAAGGGGAACCTTTCGACGAAGGAGCTCGACAACTCCGTGACCTAGCAAAATTACCGAACCACAATAATATGAAACTCGGAGAACCGGACATCCGCAAAGTGAATAGGAAAACCTATATAGCCGTCCCAATAACAGAAAACCCCGAAGAACCAATACAAAAGGACATCCTGAAGGAATGTTTCGAAAACCTACAAAACACTATCTACGAAGAAGCCCTCAGCTCATTTTCAATCAGTAAACCTTCCAAATCGGACAGAATAAACTGGACAGCTCTACAAGGAAAATTGGAGGAAAAATTCCTTCACGCACCAATCCAAGTCACAGTCTGCAGAAATCTCGTCAAAGTCCCACCAATCTTGAAAAGAAACCAGATATTAAAAGAATTCCACTCGTCAGCCCCATCCGGACATAAGGGAATGACGAAAACATACACCAGACTCCGCCAATATTTCTTTTGGGACAATATGAAAAAAGATATACGAGACTACATTCAAAACTGTCTAACTTGCCAGTTAAAGAAACTAGTCCGGGTAAAACACAAGCAACCAATGATACTCACGGACACACCCGGGAAAGCATTCGACAAAATAGCAATGGATATGGTCGGACCCATGCCAACCACGAACAGGGGTAATAAATACCTACTCACAATACAAGATCTGCTAACCAAATACTCGGTAGCTATCCCAATGGAAGATGGAACTGCAAAAACAGTAGCCACAGCATTCCTAAACAAATTTTTATACAAATTTGGCACCCCCAAATGTCTCTTAACGGATCAAGGATCAAATTTCACCAGCTCAACTATTAGAAATCTCCTCAAGAAATTTAAAATACAACATGTCTGCGCGTCACCATATCACCCACAATCCAACGGCTCATTGGAAAGGGCTCACCACACCTTCGTTGAATACCTCAAACAATACATCAATAACAAAACGCAATGGGATGACTGCATCGACGCAGCAATGTTTGCCTACAACACTAGCATTCACGAAGGTACAAAATTCTCACCACATCATCTGGTATATGGAGAAATCGCTCGCCCACCCTTAGCATACGAAATCTTGGAAGAGGAACCCGAAGAAACATATGAATCCCACCTAGTCCAACACATCAAAAATCTCCACGACATTCAAAACAAAGCACGAGAAAATCTCATAACAGCCAAGATACGATCAAAGTTCTACTACGACAGGAAGATCCACCCACAGGAGCTGAAAATAGGCGACAGCGTCTTCACCTTGGCCCAAAAAACTAACAAATTCAGCGACCAATATTCCGGACCATACAAAATATTGGAAATCCTCCCAAATAACAATATCAAGCTATCCATTGAAGGAAAAACCAAAATATTACACACAGATAGGTGCAGACTATCAAAAATTCAAGCCTCGTAGGAACTTCAGCACAAAAATGAAATCCTCCGAATTTCATTTTTTTTCCCTACGGGGGGAGGTGTCACGTCCCCATGCAGTAAGCATGGAACGCCGCGACGCACCGACCGCGTGGCCGGCCGTCACCCGCTAGCGCGCTGTCCGACTCCTCACCGCGCATACTTGCACCTTCAATTGTTTCTCGTGATCTCCTTTCCTTTTTCACTATTTAAAAAACCTACGGGGGTTCTTCTAATCCCCGCAAGATGGATATCTTTCTCACTGGAGAAAACAAACGCTCACCCGCATAAAGTCACACCTAAAGCTAAACAAAAGCGGAATATAGATATATCCCAATAGCTGACTCTGGTCCGGTGCGTGATACAGGCACGAACAGAGTACATCTATTTCTCATTATTAAAATTATTATAAAACTGCACACCGGGTGAGTCTGGCATGACTGCGCAGACCACAAAGACAAAGAAATCCAGACGCGCGGGTAGGCGCTACCAATTAGACAAAATCCGCCGGGCGTTCTATTCTTACGGAGAGTTCCAAGGGTTCAACGAAGAAGAAACAAACTCCGAAGGAAGAAGCGAAGGACCCACCGGGTCCCAAAGAAGATCGCCCACGCCACTCCTCCAGCCCCAGCCCACTTGGAAGCTCGTTCCCCTAGCGCTCCCCCGTCGAGCTATACCAAACCCCATCGGTATCACGAAATCAGACCCCCGAAAGAATTTCTATTCACGATTGTTATTTCCCGATCCGCCGATTAAATTATAATGTATATAGTTCAGCAGAAATAAAAACTGTGTATACCAGAATATAGGTTTCTTCCGTTTCTTTTCTGGCCAGGTTCCCCCTCCCCGATATCACGATATCCACCTCAAGGAAAGGACAACCGCTCGTCTTTTTCTCGAACTCGGTTACAGGCACTCCCGAAAGGAAGTGTCGCGGAATGTAACAATCGATTGCATCATTCATTATTCTGATCGCATTGTTATTTTTTCAGAAAACGTTAACGAAAAATTTGATACCATACAAACGGACATACGCACACACACACACACACACACACACACACACACACACACACACATACAAACATTTTGATAAAAATAGTCTAAAATGACTCCAATGACCATGAAACGTGGAGATCTGCTAAAAAATCGATTTTCGATTTTCGGGGTAATTACAATAACTTCCCTATGAATCGGGAAGTTAATAATTAAATTGTTAGATGGGTCAATGTTGGATAATATAAAGTGGGAAGTTTACAAGAAGGTAGGATTTGATGAGTTAACGATAAAAGCTAAAATGTTGGGTTGGAAGGGAAGTTCGTATCGTTCGTAAATTAAAATTGAAAGCTAAAATTCAGATATTTATTCATAAATTTAATAAATAACATATTTTCCATTCTCTTCTATTACCTTTTCCCATTTCCGAGGTAACTTCTCGTGTTATTGAATAAACATATAAATTGTAGGAGCTTTATTTAAATGGATGTTTCTCGTTTCATGATAGGTTACAATCTGAATACAAAAGTTTTATACAAACGAACGTCAGTCGTTAATAACAAATCGATCGTCGGCTCGTAACGACGACCAGCAGCAGACGATCAGCTGGTCACCGACGATCGATCGGCACCAACACATCTAAATATTAAAATCTATCTAATACCTACAGAATAAATGGCTTAATGTTACCTACGATTCTTGAATTGAAAACGCTACGAACTTTCTTTCCAACCCGATAGATTTAAGGAAATCTCACATCTAACGTTGCTCTAATTCAACTGTCCGAATCACTGTCTCAATGGAGAACGGAGCCAAGAAAATGGAAGTCAAATTTCAGTAGGTTGATTTGTAGTAGATCTTCTTGAATTTAGTCTGGTTTCTTTCCTTTTATGGGTACATTGCTGAATCCCAGAGCCGCGCTATTACGCCATACTTTAAAAATATTCATAGTTCGTTGAAAATTGGCAAACCAATACACATGACAGCATACAGACCAGCATAGCAATATAATTTTATTTGATACTGCTGCAAGAGAATTGTAAGTTAGCTCGTCAGCTTCGAGCCCTCTTCGAAGCGGGAAAAACGGAAGAGAGATGAAATGAGGAAGACCTTGCGAGGGTCACGTGGATTCTTCTGTAAGGGTCACCGAATTGCTGACTTATTCTTCCTCGAATAGATTTTGGAGAGGTCATGTTGGGTCAGACAAAAATAGAGTCGAAATTACTGAGATCTTCTAATCAGTCGTTATCACTTGAATTGTATCGAGCTCGTCCCTGATTCGTCTTGAACTCCAAGCAGACCCCTGATGATGTTTTCGGATGTGTTTAGAGGATTGTTTTGAAGACGGAAAATCCATTCACAGATTGGCAAGAAAGAATTCGCTTGGAATTCACTGACACATTGTTTCAACAGACTTGAACCTGACTGTTTAAACATATTTATCAGATTAGATATAAGTCTGTGTCCTTTCGGTCTACCTCAATCAAGTAATATTTTACAAGACCTAGAGAAATACGTAGAAATAAATATTTTGCCTTGAATTAATATGTTACAAGACCTAGAGAAATACGTAGAAATAAATATTTTGCCTTGAATTTTGTACGATTCAATGAGAATGTATACAAATAAATTGTCAATCATTTTCATATTTTTATAATCTCAGGATATGAAGAAACATCCTTCATGAAATGTAAAAATTTCCATTTTTCTTCTATCTCGATCACCAAAGGACTGTTGATTGTACAATGATTGTACAATCTTTATAGTGCTTTAAATTGCATAGGGGAAAGTGCTATTATTTTCTAGATACCTATTTCGATACAGTATAAATATTTTAAAAATTCCTTTAACTTTTTAATAAACAAAGTAAGCCCTCAGCATTGTGTGCATTAAAGTGTAGGCGGAGCTCATTACTGCGCCATAAAAATCAGTAGGAAGGTCCCTAATACTGCTGTGTGAAATGCAACTACAATGAGAAACGAGGTACATTTCAACCCAATATTTTAGTTTAGCTTTAACCTATTTTTTATTCTTTTTTTCTTTCTTTTTGCAAAGCATGATCTACAAAAATCTACTGACACAGATCTACAAAACGCATTTTTAAAATTTTCAATATTGGTCCACATAAAAAAGTTGTAAAATGCACCTTCTAATATTTTTGCTACAAATCCGACGAATTGCAATTTTTGACAAATTTTTTTTTCGCATCCTGTGGCAAACTAATTGCTCTAGTTTTCCAAAAAATAAAAATCGTATAGTTCAATTTTAAAATAGTTTCTTTAGTTGACACAGATCTACAAAACGCAATAATTAAATTTTCAATATAGGCCCACATAAAAGAATCTTAAAATGCAACATTTAGTATTTTTTCTACAATTCCGATCAATTGCAATTTTTGACCAAATTTTTTCTCACATCGTATAGCAAACTGTTTGCTCTAACTTCTCAAAAAAATAAAAATCGTATAGTTCAATGTTAAAATTGTTATCGTTTTTATAGTTGACACAGACCTACAAAACGCATTTTTTAAATTTTCAATATAGGCCCACATAAAAGAATCTTAAAATGCAACTGTTAGTATTTCTTCTACAATTCCGATCAATTGCAACTTTTGACAAAATTTTTTCTCACATCGTATAGCAAACTGTTTGCTCTAACTTCCCAAAAAATTCAAATCGTATAGTTCAATGTTAAAATAGTTATCGTTTATTTAGAGTGTCGAAATATTAATGGGACTCACTGTAGATCTATCCATACAAAAAATATAAATGTTCTCTTCCCGTTTACGATATTTCTGGGAATAAATATGTGTTAATCACTGTAACTGTAAAGAAAAAGACACAGCAAGGTTAAAATAAGGATTAAAATAGGGTTAAAATAAAGTACGATGGATGCAGGATATCAACCCGGCTACTTAGCTAAACCAGTTCAGCAAGATGCAAATTTTCTTGCTCACAAAATAAAATTTAAATTGACCACGATCAGAACACCCTCAATGTGATAACTCAGTAAATATAAAGATAAAAGTGTATGGGGCAGCAGCTCCAGGTAACTTTTAATGTAATCCCCAAAGACAAGTCACTCAGGTGTAAACCTGTAAAAAAAAGTACGATAGACGCAGGATACCGCAGTAATCAGTACAGTTATCCAATTTTATGGAAACGGTGCCATTAAGCGGTGTTGGAAAAAGTCGGTCTCGGTAACGAGTGGAGAAAGAGGAAGTAAGACGATACGTTGGGCGTGATTGGGTCGTCGATGGCCCGTCCACGGGCAATTTGCGTAGCGGCGGAGGGTGTCCGCGATGTGAGGACGCTGATGCCGACCTTGGCCTTCGTTTTGAAACGGCGTGCTCGAGCGCGGTGCTGTCGCCCGGAGCGAATCGCATGTGCGAGAACGCCTTGTTGCGCGAGAGCCAGCCCACTTTGTTTGCGCTCGTTCGTATATGTGGAGCACGGTAAAAGTGACAAGGCGTTAAACGACCCGGTCGATCTACGCGATACGTGCCCCGTTATGGCGTATACGATACCCGCGCGACCCGCTCGCTCGTCTATCCTAAGCGCGACTCGTAACCTAAGGCCAAGGTAGTGGCTACGTACTTTCACCGATTATGTCAATTCCTGGCAGCCACCGCGTTTCTTCGTTGACATTACGAAATATACCCTCTACCGCTGACGGATCTCTCGAGAGAGTTCCGACGCTACTCGGCCAGAATTCGAAGTTAATTTCGACGCTATGCGACCACACATGAACGCAGGCGAGTCTTGCTTGGCACCTCGACTTCGTCCGAGTTGAAGATTCCCCTTCCACTTGATTTTAAGCTTTTTCGAAATTAACCCTGCAGGGACGATGACCGATTCTTGGCCTCCTTCTGCACGATTCACGCATACTCTCACGAGCAATGAACAAAAATTAAGAAACCGAAATCTGAAGATCATGGATTCTGGTACTGTTAAATGCTGATAAGTAGATTGCAGATTTTTATGCATCTATGAAGATATTAACTGGGTGAAATATATGTCGTGGCAGGCCGACCCGTTGTTCGATTCGACATTTCAAAATGCGTCAACGAGCTCACGGGTGCTGTAGAATTTATCACGTCTTGTCTCGTCAAAATCTAAGACTACTCTCTTGATAACGCAAATCAATCAATATCTCATTGATATTGCCCTGTTTTCATATACACTGTAACCATCAGGAACGTGTCCATTCTACCACACGTGGTCACGTTCAACAAGAACCTAAACCATTTTCCTAAAGGACCTTGTCTCGCATTTCTTCAAAAATAAAACAAACGTAATAGTAACACAAATTTATAAATTACAATCAATAAAACAAACATGACATTAATAATAATAATACAAATTTTCAAATCATTGCCTATGTCAGCACGCCCCGACATATAATAACACAGTGAGAAATATAGAAAATCTCGGAATATTGTTGTATTGTTGTCAACGTAACAAACTATTAAGGGGTGGTCAATATTAATCTTGATTTAACTGCTACTTCCCGCAATCGATGCAGAATATTTTTATATTGCTCATTTATGAAGTTAAATACTAATAAGTAGATTGCAGATTTTTATGCATCTATGAAGATATTAACTGGGTGAAATATATAAAACAGTGAGAAATATAGAAAATCTCGGAATATTGTTGTATTGTTGTCAAGGTAACAAATTATTGAAGGGTGGTCAATATTAATTTTGATTAAACTGCTACTTCCCACAATCGATGCAGAATATTTTTATATTGCATAATGGTCCGCATTTATGAAGTTAAATACTAATAAGTAGATTGTAGATTTTTATGCATTTATGAAGATATTAACTGGGTGAAATATATAAAACATTGAGAAATATAGAAAATCTCGGAATATTGTTGTGTTGTTGTCAACGTAACAAATTATTGAGGGGTGGTCAATATTAATTTTGATTAAACTGCTACTTCCCACAATCGATGCAGAATATTTTTATATTGCATAATGGTCCGCAGTCTGCTAATCAGGAAATAATAAATCTAGAAATTTTCATACTACTCGCAATTTTTACTGAATTTTCAATCTTGTCAAGAATGGTGTTTGAAATTTTGTCCGAATTCTCATTGCGGTTATTTAGACACGTGCCTTTTGTCAAAGCCTGATCCTATCGATGTTATTTTTATAAGTTATGTTCGCAAGGTCTAGCAAGCTGCAAAATATTTTTTTGTAATATTAAGAACTTGTCCATATACAACCTACATGAAACACAACATTAAGAACGTGCAACCTTGTGTTACGATTTATATTATGGTTACAATGATTCGAATTTTTTGTCGTTCATGTTACTTCCTAGAAGAAAAAGGAAATTTGATATTTACTAGGTGCCAATGTTATTTTCTAACGACGCAAAATATTGACACAATGGAAAGTAACAAATAATATATAAGAAAATAAATAAATAACACAATGGAAAGACAATAGTATCATACATATTTAGTAGAATAAAACTTGTATCACGAGTATAACTCGATGTTATAGTACAAGGAATTAAGTCACTTACGCCAACGATAAAATGCGTTTTTCTCGCAGACTAGAGCGACTTCGTGAAACAATTTCACTACGAAAGAACGAAGTTCGACGCGAATGATCGTTGCCTAATCTTGAGATCGTGGTCCCAGGTTGCAACGAGTAATTGGTGTCTTCTCGTTCTGCGGCTGAAGGAGATTGCACGCCGAGGTTTTTCAATGATAATTCAGGTATCGTGCGCCGAAATAATTGGTTCTTATCTCGGTCCCTAAAAAGATTGGCACGGTTGTCGACAAAATTAGGGAAACAACTGACGGAAACGTCGAAGCCATTCTGCTGGATTTAGGAGAGCGGTTTTCATCTTGTCGAACGCATTAATACTTATGCAGCTTTTTAATTGGTTTCCATAATTACGCTGTACTAAATAAAGCTTAAAAATCTGCTTGCATATAATAATCCCAAGCGATAATGATTAATTAACGTTATCGTAGGTGATTTGTTGGTTCACGAATGAAATTGCCATTGCCGTTGAAATATCCATTAGAAAATCTGTAGCCATGTACCATAGACTTTAAATAATTATGTAATTTTCACCCGTAAATAATGTGTTAATTTCGGGTTCGGGTTAATGTGGGTGACACAATTTTATGTTTATTTTTAGAAATTAATTTGAAAAATTTCACAGTTGTTTCAACTATACTTCATTACGCTTTGTACGATCTAGAGGAGTTTGAGAAGTAATTCTTACGATAAGCTGTAATTCTGCAGTTCGAATTACAATGATTAAATTATTTTGATTTGGTGGAATTTTTGAGGGTGATTAGTCAACGTAATTTTCACATCGACATAGCCATTTTATGCCCGACTTCTCGTAAATCTAATTTCCATTTTAATTCTCACTGATTGCGGTATCTCCGAGTTACCGTAGCTTATGGTTTCGTTTCGTCACGTTTGAATTTTGTTTCCGGCAATCGCCGCGGTATACTCCGTCCACGGTTGATCGGAGGGCGATTTCTACTCAGCTCGAACGTCTTGAAAGCCTGCTTCCGACTTCGAAATCCTTTGTGCCGATTCTGTCAATTTTGTATATGCACGTTATAGCATTTTTGTCTTTTGAAATGGTCCAACAAATGCAAGAACATGAAATACGACCGAATTTACTACGTCTTTTATTAATTTCGGACTGACAAAAGTTGCTTCCAATGAAAATAAGATGTTATTTGATTCCACTTTCGGAAAATTTGTCTACAAAGATTGAGAACTGCAAGAAGATCCACAGTCTAGTTGCAACTAAGAATTTTACCGAGCAGAATTCGATTGAACGTCGCGTCGGCGAGAGAGAAAGGCGTTGACAGAGTGTATAGACGGGATTTTGGTAAGATCGTTGTCTTCAGTTTCGCCAGATAGTGGTCGAACGAGTGCGAAGATATAGGCTAAGTGCGCACTAGTACGCGCGTATAAGTACGCGGCTATGAAGGAACGAGAGTGAATGAGCGTAAGCGAAGCGCTCCTTTGGCCTCGTAATGAAAGTGAAATCGAGGGCGCCAGAGTGCTTGCTCGGTTGCTCGGCTCTTCGCTTCGCCACGGTGCCCCACCATCGCCAGCTTCGGCGAAGAGTTATGTACTTCGAACGCGTATATTCAACGCTAAATAAACCGGACGCCTACCGGTCAAGTCGAACCTTATACAACCGCCGAATCCCTTGTCAAACAAATTTCCCTCAACCAGCTCTCTCTCTCTTGAACCTCTCGACGAAGAAGCGTGGTTCGTAAATTTTTCGAAAATCCATCTCTAACGAATCGGATAACGTGAAAACAGGGAACACGTAGCGAAGGTTTTGAGATTTATGAGTAGACGGTTATGGATGATATTGTGGGCGTGGGGCACGGTGGGGGTACGAGAGAGAAAATTGAAGAAGGGCTGAATCCGTAGCCGGGAAGAGCGTGGAGGGTTTACAAGGTGTTGGCCGTGTCCCGTAGTGTTGGCGCGAACTTTCACTTTTTTCGTCTCTTCACCCCTCCCCTGGCCATGGTTCGTAAAAACCACTATGGCGGTAACACGTCGCCATTGGTCGATTTTGGTTGGATCTCTTCGTTCATTGGGTTCCTGACCCCCTCTTCGGTGCACGCGGCTTTTGTCTCTCTTTCTCAGCGGCTCTTTTCTGCCACTCTTTGCTCCCGTCCTTCTCTTTCTCTCTCGTGACGGTCCTCCTCTTTCCCTTTCACTCACCCAGAGTCCTCTCTCTTTCTCTGTCTCTCGATACTTCTCCTATCCTCTCCCCCTCGATCCCCCCGCCCCTCCTCACAATCCGGCATTCTTTCTCTCTCTCTCTCTCGATCGCACTATAGACGATATCTCGGCGATCCCCCTCCAGCAACCCTCGACACTTCTGGGCACGGCAGGAGTCCTTATGTAACTGACACCATTCCGCTAGAGTAACCGGGACAAAATGCTTCTGATATGGCCCGGTAGCTGGAAAACCGACAAAAACGTTCGCGCAGCATTGTAGCAGACACGACTCGAACCCTGGACAAGGAACTGTCACAAAATTCGCGGCCGAGAGGGAGCTGGCCTCGCTTTCGTCGGTTTTATAAATGACAATGCTCGAATCCATTCAGTTAGTTGTTCATCAATCTTTTTAAAATTGTTTGTAAATGTACCCCTCATTACGACAGCTTGATCTTCTTTTAATCCCAATGCTGACTTAAGTTGCCATCCGTGAGACAACGTATCACTTTACTTCCTTTTTTGTCGGCTGTATAGATGGTTAAGCATCACCTTCATAGTTCATGCATTAACATCATGAACATTAAGTCCATGCATTAACATCATGAACATTAAGTTCATGCATTAACATCATGAACATCAAGTTCATGCATTAACAACATGAACATCAAGTTCATGCATTAACATCATGAACATTAAGATCATGCATTAACATCATGAACATCAAGTGCATACATTAACATCATGAACATCAAGTTCGTGCATTAACATCATGAACATCAAGTTCGTGCATTAACATCATGAGCATCAAGTTCATGCATTAATAACTTGAACATCAAGTTCATGCATTAACAACATGAACATCAAGTTCATGCATTAACATCATGAACATTAAGATCATGCATTAACATCATGAACATCAAGTGCATACATTAACATCATGAACATCAAGTTCGTGCATTAACATCATGAACATCAAGTTCGTGCATTAACATCATGAGCATCAAGTTCATGCATTAATAACTTGAACACCAAGTTCATGCATTAACATCATGAACATCAAGTTCGTGCATTAACATCAGGAACATCAAGTTCATGCATTAACATCAAGTTCAAGCATTAACATCAAGTTCATGCATTAACATCAAGTTCGTGCATTAACATCAAGTTCGTGCATTAACATCAAGTTCATGCATTAATATCATGAACATCAAGTTCATGCATTAACATCAGGAACATCAAGTTCATGCATTAACATCATGAACATCAAGTGCATACATTAACATCATGAACATCAAGTTCGTGCATTAACATCATGAACATCAAGTTCGTGCATTAACATCATGAGCATCAAGTTCATGCATTAATAACTTGAACACCAAGTTCATGCATTAACATCATGAACATCAAGTTCGTGCATTAACATCATGAGCATCAAGTTCATGCATTAATAACTTGAACACCAAGTTCATGCATTAACATCATGAACATCAAGTCCATGCATTAACATCAAGTTCATGCATTAACATCATGAATATTAAGTTCATGGACAATGTATAAGTTCATTCAGCTTCAGTTCATTGCAACAACTTTGTTAAATATATATTTTTGAAGGTACTTCATCTGGAATCGTTGATCTTACGGCGGATGACTAGAAGCCGAGTATTCAAATTCAGATGATGCCTCAAATGAAGACGTCAAAAGTCCTATACACCAGAACCTTAGCATACGACCTTAATCCGTTCTTGATGATTAGATTTATACTGAATGGGATTGGTATACCAAACCAATCTTTCCTATAAGAAGTAATGTAAAAATGATTAATCCGTTCTCATGTAAAAATATACTCCTATTGATATTATACCTACAATAATGGCGATGTAAAATAATTTAAATAGTGTTTAAACCCATAAATAAAGAATGAGATTTTTTATAGTTTTATAAGATTAAACTCTGTTTAATGCTGAAATACAAAAACAGTCATCAGTAATTCCATTACTGATCCTTACTTGTACGATCAGGCAGTTAATAATATATCAACTCTGAATATAATCGATTATTAATTTAATTTTTTCCTTGACATAATTATTAAAAAAAAATTCACATTAAAAATTTATGTAGTATACCGAACAGAAGTCGTATACCGAGTAAAATTTGTCACGTCCAAACAGGAATTGGACATAGTTCGAAGCAGACGTATACCGAGGTTCCGCTGTAGCTGAGTGTTCTGCTAATAAAACAAAACAATAAAAGATGTTTGATTTTCGAGAAGGGGAAAGGAACAGGGTTTAGGCTAATTGTCGCAACGAGCCTGGAGAGATGTGGATCGGCTCGTCCCGCGAATCTGGAGCGGATTCGACGGTCGCCCGCTCCATTGTAGTCGTCGGTAAGAATTCCGCTTTTGCAATCTTCCCAGACTCTAGCCGCGCTAGAAGCCAATCGACGCTTCAGAAGGGACGCCCGACAAATGTTCGCGAAACAATGAGCGACGTTGCGAATCCGGTACGGAGATCCTTGCGAAATGGCTCCAGATATTTCTATAATCATATTCCGTCGGAGCACCGCACCGTGGGACGAGCTCGCTTCCCTCCATTATAATAATTAACGTTCTTTTGTTTAATAGCCGCAGCGCGAGGGACCCGCGCTGTCTAGCCGCGACAGACGAGGAGATTTGTTTGTCACCCAGCGCGGCGAGGCCGGATGATGATACCCGCGATTTATCGATGCATCCAACACCACACTTAAACCGTGGCGAATCTTTCGTTATCGTGATCGTTATCGTTCGATGCGTCTCAGGCCAGGTGTTATCGCCGATTCTACGTCGCGAGAAAACATGTGGCCACGCTCCTCGCTTTAATCCGCCGCGCTTGAACGTGCGCGTTCCCCACCAAGCAGCTTGATCCCATTGTGCTCGATAATGCGCGATGAATATTTACACGGAAAAGGTTAATCGTATTGCGATTAATTGCGCATCGCAAATCTCGATCGTCCTGAATTAATAGGCCACCACTGCCGCGCTGTCGGTCGTCGCGCTGGCTGCCGTTCCAACAGCTGATCGTGAAATACCTGGTCGAACCGTAGCATTCTTTCCTTCGCAGGGATGACGAAAGGTCGTACGATCATAGACGATCACTTCCTTTCAGAGATGCGAGCTGTAGGCTGACCTGTCCAGCGAACGCTTGTGCGATATACGAATATCTCTAATATAACATTATTAGGTTAGAACTTCTTCAAACTTTGCAGTGAAGAGTTAGAAAGATTCTTCAATGAAAGTAACAACAATTTCCAACTGTAGAATAGTAAGGGTGTAGATCCTATGTGCATGGAAACAGAAACATAGATCGTACGCGATCGACATTCAGTTTCTAATGGACGTCACGTGAATATCACAAGTTTCATAATTGCAAAAGAAATGATTACATAATGTAACCGGGGGTGCTTTAAGGGTGTAGATACGAATTTGACCTTCACCAGAAACTGTCGAGTGTGAGAGACAGCGCTAGACCCGTATACGTACACGAGGAGTGCAAGGGTTCCGTATTTTTCGATTCCTGACTCTATAATACACATTTCAGTGTTCTAGGTAGTCACAATCGCTGGATAAAAGATTAATCTACGGGCCACGTATCCTAAGAATGGCTTCATTTTACGTTATCGAAGCGCAATTATTCGACAACAAGTACATGAGACACGTACAACGAAGCCATGAGAAGCAACGGGATAAGCGACAGTGCTGCCACCTATCGTGGTTGCCGAGAGACATTTTCATGAACCTACGACCGCCGAATAATGTAAATTGCGCCTTGATAACATAAAATGAAGCCATTCTTAGGATACGTGGCCCGTAGATTAATCTTTTATCCAGCGATTGTGACTACCTAGAACACTGAAATGTGTATTATAGAGTCAGGAATCGAAAAATACGGAACCCTTGCACTCCTCGTGTACGTATACGGGTCTAGCGCTGTCTCTCACACTCGAGAGTTTCTGGTGAAGGTCAAATTCGTATCTACACCCTTAAAGCACCCCCGGTTACATTATGTAATCATTTCTTTTGCAATTATGAAACTTGTGATATCCACGTGACGTCCATTGGAAACTGAATGTCGATCACTTACGATCTATGTTTCTGTTTCCATGCACATATTAGTTAATCGGAACGGACCAATGTTTATCAAACCGATCAATATTTACTAGTTTACTGTGCGAGATCCCGGGAATTCCCGAAACCTGATGTTTGGGACGAGATGGGAAGATTCGTATCAGGTCGGAATGGGATTCCGAAAATGTTCCGCTTTCCCGTGAATTTTTTCGGGATTTCTGATACTGTACGGAATACGGTTTTCGGAAAACTCGAACATTCTCAGGAATCCCGAAAGTTTCAGGATCCTCAGGATCCCGTCCCGGTTTCCTACACCTCTAGTATACAGCGATTTCAAGGATGTGTTACCTTCATTGTCGTGGAGTGGACATCAGTTGCATTCATTGTTTGGCAGTTTTGGCGTTGAAACTAGAGGAGGATGTATTTTCGTATCCTGATCAGTGAGATCACTTTTTATTCCGATATTCTCAGCATAATCTCACGTTCGCTTCGCACAATCAGGGCTGTTATTCCGCGACCCGAGAAGCGCGAAGATTTCGCGACAACGAAATTAACTCGGATAAATCCTGAGCATAATTTCGCAAAAAAAGGCGAACGTCAACAAGAACGTCTCAAACATCGCGAAATTGACATATTCCCCTTCCTATCAATTCGACCTCGCTGACGATGCATGTTCAGTGATTTTGTAATGAAACGATATCGAAAGCGTGATACATATATGTATTTTACGCATAATCGAGCGAGTGTGACGATGACGAGGCCCGCGAGGGATCGCGAACGACGGGCTTAGCCGACCGGTGGGGGACAAAGTGAAAGTAAGTCGAGTATTGTTTAGGAAGCCTCGCCGTTGCAGTGATTCTCAGCGGCGAGATTATTCATCGCCTGTCTGTCAACCGAATTCGTAGGAAAAAATCACCGAATCCGTAAATATCTGCCACCTGTCCCTTCGTCCTTTGTACCAGCGCTTTCTCGCCGACTAATTTCATTGTTCAACGCCCGTGACGCGAAAGATGCTTTCTCAGTTTCGTCGGAGACAAAGAAAATTTTTTTTTTATTGAGCCAGTGAAACCTATCGTAGGTTTATTTCGGCTTTAACAATGATACACTATGCATCACTCCTGCCGTTCAAACAGCATGTGCTCAGTTACATATCTGCCACCATGAAGATTAAATAGTTTTCATACAAAATTTAATATGTGTTATAATGTATTGTCTAGTTTTTACACAACATGTAAGTTTTTTGAGGGTTCTATTAATTTTATAATTTCTTACATTATTATTCATTCAAAATATTTTTCAGACGCAATAATGATTCTTTGAAAAAGATCCACATCGGGATCGAAACGTTAGAAACATGTTTTAATTGCACATTTGTTGTTTTTTCTGAAAATGATCGAACCTGGCGCCGATAACATTTAAAAATTTAATGATACACTAGTTTTACAGTTTGAGTACATTTACAAGTGTAGAAACTGAAAAATATATTCACAGGCTTTAACATTTGGTTCTGCAAAAAAGAGGTCCGCTTTTGGTGGTAAGAAAAACTTAATTTTACGTGAATTATTTGCAAGTATAATTCTAAAGAAAATTTTTCGTCGACTCCTATTCGGAAAATGTTTATTTAGAAAATACCTAAAAAATAATTCTATGTAACCAGCTTCCTTACAATTCAATACAATTCTAATTTGTTCTACTAATTCTATCAAATTCGTCATCTCTTTGAGAGAGCACTCTAACTTGAGTATTTACTATTTACATATTATTATTTTCTTTTTAATGAGTTCGAAATTCTCTGGTGGAATAGAATTCTATTGAATTTTCTCGCGAGATACAATTATAAGGAATTCGATGCCAAATTAGAATTATATTGAATTTCCCTACTATTTTAAGTGTTTCAAAGGACAGTTCCTTGACTGCTACTTATTTTAAATAATTCTGTTTACTAATTATATTAAATATTACTCAAACATTGTTGTAATTTATATTTGTGCAACTTGTTTTTATTCCTTTGCACTCGGAGCTATTTTAACTTAAAGATCAAACGTTTCTTCTGACCTACAATATTCTCTATGATTTTTTAAATTTGATAAATATGAAGGTAATTATACAGAAAAGGTCTGCCTACTTCGATTTTTATGACATTTTAATATGTTATGCAGCAACACATTCTAAACATCTTTTTCGCTTTTAGTTTTCGAAATATTCGCAAAAAACTGCTAATACTGTATTGAATTTTCCATATTCTTAAACACGCTGTGAAACTACTCTTGGATTTTCGTATGCGTGGTCCTCTCCGCCCCCTTCACGACCTAACCACAACTCATTCTATTCGCATAATCTTTACATTGTAGCTGTTATCTAGAATTTGAACTAGCAATGGAAAAATCGTGCGATCAGAATGAGTTGTGATTAGGTCGTGGAGGGGGTGGAGAGGACCACGCATACAAAAATCCAGGAGTCTTTCCAAATTGAAAGATTACCAAAATGTAAATGTTGTTAGAGTTATCGATCGTAAGATTGTTAAAACAGATAAAGAAAAAATGATTTCGGCGCAACGGTTCGATCAAATAAAACAAAAAATAAAGCAATTTTACAGATAAATTTTAAACTTTCTACGTTTCGATCCTAATTTGGATCATTTTCAAGAAAATGGAAAAAACTGCGTTTGCTTTGTATAAATTTTAACATAGATATTTTGTTTGGTGACACATGTTCTTATACGTTGTGTCACAGGTTACTTCAGTTATTCGATCGAACCGTTGCGCCGAAATCATTTCCTCTTTATCTGTTGAAAGCTTACCCTATATACGTGTCACCCTTTTTTAAGGAAGGTGGTTAAATTTAAAACAATCCACCTCCCGGGACAATAAATGGGTTGCCCCTCTACTAACCTGGTGTGCCCAAACTAGGCCCCCCGGGGACCAACTTTCCGTACTACACCTGGGGTGTCTATTTTCGGGCCTACGCTACACCTGTTCTTTTCAAATATATACGTGTCACCCTATATAGAGTGAGACCCTGTTTTCTCTCTCATCCCCACAACGTGTTCACACAACAAAAGTAAACGGACGACGCGCCGTGCAAGAATATCGAAAATTCAATACAGTATTAGCAATAGATTTTTGCGAATATCTCAAAAACTAAAAGCGACACCTTTACATTGGAAAAGGAAAAAGTTGTCGAAAATGTCGAAATCTGTAACATATTAAAATTTCATCAAAATCAGAGTAGGCAGACCTTTTCTATATAATTACCAATATGAAATTGATATGTATTATAGCTCATACAATACTTAAATTTTCAGTAATTGATTAGATACCGACATATTTAATAATGTAAACAATATTTTAAATAATAGTACAGCAATTTTTAGTGACGCCATTTGCTTGCTATAAGTTAATTAAAAAGTAAGACAATTAAAGAAATAAAGGAAGACCCAAATACATATAAAAACCCGTTTTATTTACATTTTTCTTTCTTTGATACGAATTCGTACTCGACGAGGGACTGTAAAGGGTTTTCATCAATAATTAAATTAAAGCATGTGCCCACCTGGATCGAGGATCCGCCGATAATTTCCCAGGGCCGAGATATGTGGGGTTCTGGCATTTGAATCGTTGTTCGACCAGTACCAGTGTTACCGGTATCTAGCCGCCAATGAGTCGGTTACATAACTTATGATGTACTCCCAGGTTCACAATGAGATTCGCTTTTAGCGATACAACTTTCCTTTCGATAGATCGGTTCGCATAACGACGCGTGCTCGCTCGAACGCGCTTCTTCCACTCGGGCCAGGGTACGCAGCCAGACACCGCCCAGTTTCAAACATTGTTCATTGATGCACAAAGGCGTGTACCGTGGACTTGCACATAGGACTGCCATCTATAAAATCGCGAGTCCAAAATGAACGGCGTAAAACCTTGGAGACTTGACATATCGGCGCACTTAACCTGGTATATCGAAATTGTCCTTAATCTTTTTATCGTTTTCCATAACACCTACTCATTTTTGTCATAAATTCGTAAGATCCGCAGTCTAGTAATTACTTATCAGAAACTTTGTCTTAGAAGTAACACAAAGATTTTACGTTTCTCGTCAACTACCAATACAACAGAGTTGTTACTGATGCTCGCGCGAAAATCGATCGATTCATGCTGATTAATTGCTGCGACTCCGATTCTCCTCGACTAATTCGCGTGGAAACAATGGCAGCTGCAACAATTTTCGCACGATCCCCGGGTCTCTTCATGTTATAATTCTAGTTTCACAGGCTGGCACCTCCGATGAGGTATCGTGCTCGGATGCTGTAATCAGTCGCTTTAAGAATCTGTTTTGTGCCACGATCCGATCGAGTGGCTTCGAACAATAAGAAATGAAATAATAAGAACCGGCCGAGATGGTAACATGCCGATACTTTCTTGCCGCTCGTGGGATTTCCTTCGAGCGTAACTCGCTCGTGACCTTCGCCGGGGTCTATTGTCATTAATTATGCAACGGAGTTCGCGTGACATCAGCAACGATTCACCGGGGATTCCTGTTAATTTTCCTCAAGAATTTCCATGAACGATTCCCATCCCGACATCAGCGTGCCCGGCTCTATACGCACCGATGTCTCTCCTTCGCGTCTCCGTCCGCCGATCATAGCTCTGCGATCACTGTGATGACGCAGTGACGACCGGTTTCAAGCACTTGCCGTAAGAATAGAAACACCTGGGATGCGGCTTCAACGACGCAAATGTACCTCCGATTGAAACTTCGACACATGCAGCCTTCTGTGCTCGAATTGCGACTTTCAGAAAGAGATAGACAATAACAGTTGTTTTAGATATTTTGCCCAAAAGGGTCGTTGACAAACTGTCCATTTTTATTCAAATGGAAGACAGTTGTTAGTACATACTGCAGCTATTTTTTGGGGAAAACAAAACTAAGAAAAATTTCAAGATTTATCCGTTATGGTCAGACAGAGATAAAAAATACTAGTTGTTTTAGATATTTTTCCCAAAAGGATCGTTGACAAAATGTCCATTTTTAATCAAATGGAAGACAGTTGTTAGTACATATTGCAGCTATCTTTTGGGGAAAACGAAACTATTAAAAAATTTCAAGATTTATCCCTTATGGTCATACAAAAATAAAAAAAAACAAGTTGTTTTAGGTATTTTTCCTAAAGAGATCGTTAACAAAATGTCAATTGTTATTCAAATGGAAGACAGTTGTTAGTACATACTACAGCTATTTTTTGGGGAAAACGAAACTATTAAAAAATTTCAAGAATTATCCGTTATGGTCAGAAATAAAAAATACTAGTTGTTTTAGATATTTTGCCCAAAAGGATCGTTGACAAAATGTCCATTTTTATTCAAATGGAAGACTGTTGTTAGTAAATACTGCAGCTGTTTTTGGGGGAAAACAAAACTATTAAAAAATTTCAAGATTTATCCCTTATGGTCATACAAAAATAAAAAAAACAAGTTGTTTTAGGTATTTTTCCTAAAGAGATCGTTAACAAAATGTCAATTGTTATTCAAATGAAAGACAGTTGTTAGTAAATACTGCAACTATTTTTTGGGGAAAACGAAACTATTAAAAAATTTCAAGATTTATCCGTTATGGTCAGACAGAAATAAAAAAAAACAAGTTGTTTTAGATATTTTTCCTGAAGAGATCGTTAACAAAATGTCAATTATTATTCAAATGAAAGACAGTTGTTATTGAATACTGTAGCTATTTTTCTAAAAAGGAAATAAAGTACAAATTATGGTGATTAAGTACAATAACGATGACATAAACCATCATGACAAATAACTATTATTGACAACAAGAATTGTTTTCTGTCACCATTAACTATTGTCGCTAATGAGAATTATCCTGGGTGACTTGTATCTTTTATGGTGTGTCAAGTAAATTTGTTTAATTTTATGTTTTCTTGTGTAAAAAACGTCTGTAACTTCAGCATACTAAGATCTAAAGCGAAGATCATATTTAGCAATAGTAGACTCATCGAATTCAGTGTAAAACATATTTTCGTGATCTTGTGACGAGAATAGTTAATTATTTTCGAATTACCGAGCTGTTAATCAGTTAATTACGTTTATAGAAAAGAAGTAATTTCCTTTTCTTCGAAAAGTCCATTCGTTATAGTAAATCAATTTTATGACTAGATAAGTTGTAGCGTCCGTTGAGTGGTTATCGGAACCTTCACGAATTTATGGGATTTAGACTAACGAGAAAATGGAAAGTCTGCCCAAACCCATTATCAATGAATGTTGAAGTATAGCCTACATAATAGTTCTGTGTATCATGAAAAGATCCTCAAAGAAGATCTTTTCTATTATTATTCTTTCTTGTGTATGAACATTTCTAAAAATAAAATAGATCTTTCCCAAGAAACTTTTAGTTCGAATTTAGATAAAACACATTTCTCTTCAATTATTGGATTTCCTGCTTATCTTATGAAGGCCGAACAACAATATTCCACTAGACATCCTCGTTCGTGTAAGGTACAGCTAGATACGTGTAATTTACATATACAGACTTTCACGAAGAAAAATCAGTTTTGAAAAAGTTTTAAAAAAATCCAATTAGTTAATTAGTGCCAACGGTACGTAGCTCGATTTATTCGAGGAAAGCGAACAAGGGGGTACTTGCAGCGACACCGGTTCGATATCAAATTCCAAATACTCAGGTCATTAGTGCTCGATTCTACCTGGACGTTGGCTGGTCTGAAGATATCTCGTTTCTTGTATGCAGTCATATAGTGCAGGGATCGGGTACCTCGCGTGTTCCTCCTCGGGGGTCAACGACCGGGCTCGGCTAGCTAGGAATTTGGTGCAGGTGAGGCCCAATGAGGAACGCCTCTCTATCGGCGGGACCTGCAGGGGGATCATGTCTGCTTGTTTGCTTGTCTTGCTGTATGCTCTTGCAGGCCAACGACCCGTCACACGCCACCGTGGCGGACCTTCTACGAAAATAGTTGCTGCTTCCGTCATTTTAATCGGTTCTCCGTCGTGAATTTTCAATGGATTGCTTCCCGGTCCGTAGAACCTCGGACTAGATGCTGGGCACAGCAATTTCTACTGTCCTATATTCTGGATTGACCCTTGGAGGCCCTAAGCACTCAAGGGGTAACCACATTAAAAACAAGTGATTTTTAAGAATTTTTTTCAGAATCACTATTGGACATGTGGGAATAAACCTTTTGAGTACATAAAACGGATAGTCTTGAAGTACAATAGATTTTTCTAATTAAATTTCTCTGATTATTTATTGTATAACAAGCACGTTTCTTGAAACTGTGGTTTTTAAACTGGCATGCATAATAATCGAAGAACTAGTAAAGTAACCAATTTCCGACGAAGCTCGTTCATTTCTTTACATCAGTGGTTCTTAACTTTTTTGAAGTCAGGGAACACTCTTGATTATATGAAAAATTTGCGGAACAACAAAGTTAATAATCCAAAAACAAACAAAAACATCCCGCGAAGAAATAAATATATTATTAAATATATTTAATATATTTCGCGGAATACCGATTAAGAACCAGTGCTTTATACATTTTTTTAATGATAAGACCTATCATGCTATTATATTTATTTGAATAGTAAAAATTTAAGAATAATTCCATTCTGTAATAGTTTATTATCTATTGTAGAACTGTAATAGTTCAAGACATTCACCGCAAGGCTTATTAACTAACAGAAGACAGTACCCTCGCTGACTGTAAGCCGAGCGACATGCACACACAATAAATTACTTTTATAAAAAATTTTATGGATATGAGATTGACATAATACCTCATACAATGCTCAAATGTTTAGTAATTGGTTAGATACAAACATGTTTAACACTGGGACTACCAAGCATTAAACGCAGTTAGCATAAATTGCCTTATAATAATAACAATGTTGCATTCATTTAGTTTTCGTACAATTTTTGTTTAAATATGTACGTCAATACATAATGCCTCATACAATGCTCAAATGTTTAGTAATTGGTTAGGTACAAACATGTTTAACACTAGTACTACCAAGTACTAAATGCAGTTGGCATAAATTGCATTATAATAATAACAATATTGCATTCATTTAGGTTTCGTACAATTTTTGTTTAAATATGTACGTCAATACATAATGCCTCATACAATGCTCAAATGTTTAGTAATTGGTTAAATGCAAACACGTTTAACACTAGAACTACCAAGCACTAAACGCAGTTGGCATACATTGCCTTATAATAACAAGAATATTGTATTCATTTAGGTTTCGTACAATTTTTGTTTAAACATGTACGTCAATACAGAAGTTCGCTAAAACAAAAGTAAACAGACGACGCGCTGTGCAAGAATATCGAAAATTCAATACAGTATTAGCAATAGTTTTTTGCGAATACCTCGAAAACTAAAAGCGACCCCCTTATATTGGAGGAGGAAAAAGATGTTCAAAATGTCGAAATCTGTATCATATTAAAATTTCATCGAAATCGGAGTAGGCAGACCTTTTCTATATAATTACCAATATGAAATTGATATGTATTATAGCTCATACAATACTTAAATTTTTAGTAATTGGTTAGACACCGACATATTTAATAATGTAGACAATATTTCGTACGTCAAATATATAATACCTCATACAATGCTCAAATGTTTAGTAATTGGTTAGATACAAACATGTTTAACACTAGTACTACCAAGTACTAAATGCAGTTGGCATAAATTGCATTATAATAATAACAATATTGCATTCATTTAGGTTTCGTATAATCTTTGTTTAAATAAGTACGTCAATACAGAAGTTCACTAAAAAAATTTCTCAGAAAAAACATTTATACTTTTAATATTTCTAATTTGAACTAAGTTCGGACCAGTCAATTTGACTGGTCTGATAGTTCTAGTGTTAATAATGTAATCAATATTTTGAATAATGGTACAGCAACTTATAGGGGTGACTCTGAGTCAGATCTTTTCCAACTTTTTATATTCTTTCAGGATAGGTTCAGTCCCTGCATAAAACATCTAACAAGTACTTGTAAGCACGTCTTCTCGAATCATGTCCTGCCATTTTCGACCAGCCTAATCGTTAGCCTAATCATTAATTTGACACGAGTCGAGAGTTTCCATGGTCGTGGTCGTAGCATAAAAGAGGGATTTACGATCGTGCGATGTTCACTAGAGAACTGCTGCGCGCGCGACAACAGAACCATATTCGATGACATTAGCTGTTCTCGCAGTTCCGAGTGCAATAGTCGAACAAGGTTGTTTAGCTTCTGCGTAGGTTATGGCTCGGCGTAGATTTGCACAACAGAGGATGCTTCGTCGTCCAGCAATTTGATTCGGTCTGTGCAACAGTGTTCGTCTCGTCCAATCGTTCATGGTTTACAATTATGTTTATTATTATTAGACTGCGGATTTTATGCATTTATGACAAAAATGAGTAATGCAATTTAACACAGTGTGAAGAATGAAATAATTAAATAGCATCAATATATTACTTTCGACTTAACAAAATCATTAAAGGGAAATTTTGGTAAATGGTTACTGTATCTTGTAGCAAATGTAGAAAAAATTTTATTCTAAATAAAGATCCGCAGTCTAGTCATAATTTTCAAACTTTTTGTGTAATTGTTTGGTACCGATGTGAATAAATCATCGATTTCGTTATCGACTATATTGATTGAATCTTATTTTAATAAAATAAGTAACAATATTAAAACAATAATTTCAACAATTAGTTAAAATGATTAGGAATTGTATTAAGAATCTCAAGTAATGAATAAAAAAAAACATCATTTTCAACATTATTTTTCGTCGAAATCTCTATCACAAGTTTCAATCCAATGTCTGTTTCTGTTAGTATTTCTTCGAAAATGGTCTCAAACTCACCGGTGTTCGGTCACGTACAAACAATTTTTATTTTGCATAAAGATCTGTAGTCTATTGATAGCTCTCGAGTGTTAGGTGATATCCCTCAACTACGCTTCTCGTTTCCATCCGGGTAGCTTACCGTCGAATTAAAGACGGCAGAGAATTGATCCGCGAACACGCGCTAAGATGCTCGGTCTTCGGCTGACAAACAATTTAATACCCGCTAGATTATTGGAATCGTATTTTTCTTCGCTTTAAAGGCTAACATCCGAATTAACCTTATCCACCATGTAGAATCGAAGGCGCGACGACGCTTGTGCACACGTGCAGGGGCGAGGACGAGCCGAGGAGGATCATCACGAGGCTCCTTCCCGTGGATCCTTTGTTTGAGCGGCGTCGGCTGTGTGTCAAACACGCGCCGCGTGTGTTGGGAGCGTGTAGAAGGTCGACGGCCCGGTCCCGGCTCGAGCCGCGCATCGAAATCGTCCTCTAAAAGGGTTCAGTCTCTTCTGCCAGGTTCCTGGAAAATAGGAAAGGTGCTTGTCCCGCTCCCGAGCCGGAATAACAGGGCGGAAGAGGCGGGCCAAGAACGAGTGCTCCTAATCGCCGGCATGAATCGCTGCCAGCTAGCTTTTCGTACATCTTTGGCCGCCGGCCAAGCTTGCTTTGCGCATTAATAAACGGGGACATGTGCTGGTAAACAGTCGTGTACCAGCGCACGCCGGTTCTCCGCAAATGTATACATATATCGTCGACAAGTATGACGAACTAATAATCGAAGCTTCGCGCCCTCTGCACGCTGCTAAAAACAGCTCCCGTAGTTATACGCGGAAAGCGTCTAGCCTGATTTTCTCAGGGGAGAGCGGACATCTTGATTTTCTCGCTATTGTTAGTCAGAGGAAAGGGTCTTGCAGGATAAGAATCGTCCAGCGACCTTGAAAAATAATTATGTTAGGTTGAAAAATAATCATCTAAAATTTTAAGTCACTAATTCTTCGTATAGGGATAATATGAGGGTAAATATCCTTAACTGTATCAATTTTCGGTTGTTAATCAAGATATTTAGTCAGAGGAAAGGGTCTAGCAGGATAAGAATCGTCCAGCGACCTTGAAGACTAATTATGTTAGGTTGAAAAATAATCATCTAAAATTTTAAGTCACTAATTCTTCGTATAGGGATAATATGAGGGTAAATATCCTTAACTGTATCAATTTTCGGTTGTTAATTAAGATATTTAGTCAGTGGAAAGGGTCTAGCAGGATAAGAATCGTCCAGCGACCTTGAAAACTAATTATGTTAGGTCCAAAAATAATCCTTTAAAATTAAAGTCACTAATTCTTCGTATAGGGATAATATGAGGGTAAATATCCTTAACTGTATCAATTTTCAGTTGTTAATTAAGATATTTAGTCAGAGGAAAGGGTCCAGCAGGATAAGAATCGTACAGCGGCTTTGAAAACTAATTATGTTAGGTTGAAAAATAATCCTCTAAAATTTTAAGTCACTAATTCTTCGTATAGGGTAAATATGAGGGTAAATATCCTTAACTGTATCAATTTTCGGTTGTTAATTAAGATATTTAGTCAGTGGAAAGGGTCTAGCAGGATAAGAATCGTCCAGCGACCTTGAAAAATAATTATGTTAGGTTGAAAAGTAATCCTCTAAAATTTTAAGTCACTAATTCTTCGTATAGGGATAATATGAGGGTAAATATCCTTAACTGTATCAATTTTCGGTTGTTAATTAAGATATTTAGTCAGTGGAAAGGGTCTAGCAGGATAAGAATCGTCCAGCGGCCTTGAAAACTAATTATGTTAGGTCCAAAAATAATCCTTTAAAATTAAAGTCACTAATTCTTCGTATAGGGATAATATGAGGGTAAATATCCTTAACTGTATCAATTTTCAGTTGTTAATTAAGATATTTAGTCAGAGGAAAGGGTCCAGCAGGATAAGAATCGTACAGCGGCTTTGAAAACTAATTATGTTAGGTTGAAAAATAATCCTCTAAAATTTTAAGTCACTAATTCTTCGTATAGGGATAATATGAAGGTAAATATCCTTAACTGTATCAATTTTCGGTTGTTAATTAAGATATTTAGACGGAAAAAATACGAATGAATTCTGTCCTACGGAAAAATCCAAACATTACAATTCTTGGAAATGTTTCGACGCTCTGTGTTTCTTTACATTGTGAGGGAGTTCGCGAATACTACTCTTTCATCCTATCATCTTTCACGCTACGTATACAAGCTTATACATATTTTTCTAAAGAATAAATGGGGTGTCTTATAATTATGTCTACCAGTGTATCACGCGATAGAGCAGACTTTTGAGACAAACCCAACCCCAACCCTTTCAAGTTAACAAGTCGACGTTTTTTTCGACCCCGAAAGGAAAATATCTTCGCTCGACATGAGTTGCCACCAGTGAAACGCAGTATCTCGTCGTATCTGGTGGCAACAAGCCCCTTTTTATTTCCCATCAGTTTGAACCCCGTAAAGTAATATTTTATACTTCTAAATTGTGAATGTTTTCTCTAAAATCCGTTTCAATGCCTCCGATCGGAAACATTCTGCCACGGGTGTAGTTTTTCCAACGTCTCGGGTCAAATACCCCATGGCGCGTTGGTCCGAATGCAGTTGTGCAAGGGCGGAACAAGACTCCTGACGCTTTGGTTCCTCTTTTTTGCTGGAGTGCGAACGCTCGCGGGCGTTATCCTAGGTCGGGAAATCACTCGCAACGGAGAAACACGCGCGAAATAGGATCTCGTCCGAGCGGCAGACGTTCCCATGATCGTCGGTCGTCGAATCAACGACGGAGTATGTTCCCGCGGGGACTATAGCAATTAATTATTGCTGATCGGACTGATATCGGAGCTGCGCGCTTACGAGGTTTCGTGCCTCGGCGTCCGTCGACCGATTATCAAGCGCAGATACTTTTTTTCCCAGTCGACCGTCTACGTGTCCGACGGACGTGTGACTGCGTTATCGACGGTTTTCGGAAAAAATCGCGACCGAGGAACGCGGAAAAATTCCCTCGGCGGGAACGAGTGCAGCGACGACGAATGGCAGACAAGTTCAACTCGAGGAGACTGTTCCGCGTAAACGAGAGAATGCACATGTACGAAAACGTGACCGCGGCTCGCGAAACGTCAGCTTTCAGGCTATCAGCCGCGCAGAAGAAGTTGTAGTCGTCACGCTAACACTACAAACTCGAAGACTCTTCGTCTGGCGTCGTCGACGCTGTGAATCAATTGATCGAGTATTCGCTGATCCATTGAAAAAGATTCTAATTCACCTGCCAACTGCGGAGGATGATTCATTGTAATGGTTGACATTCAACTGGGAATCTTTTGTAAAAGTTCTGATGGAGTAGCTCGAAGTAAATATTAGATCGAAACACAGATTCGTTTCATTATCTTCTTTTTCTAGCGCGACACTTTTAGTGCCGTATATCAGCAGTCGAAAAACTATGGCCCGCGGGGAAAATCCGGCCCGCTGCCTGTTTTTAATCAGGCCCGCAAGGTTAATGAACGCGAAAAAATAAATCAGATTGCGTAAAATATGTAAGGAGACTCGGAGGTTCGACACGACACGTTGTTATCTGTCGCTTGCTCGCAGAGAACTGTTTTATTTAACCAAAACTGAACGAAACATACATTTGTTAACAAAAGCCTTAACGTGACATATAAATCAATACAATTATATATAACACATAAATCAATAAAAACATATATTACATAGATCAATAAAATTATATATAACAAATAAACATATGATAGAAACAGTCATCCACACGGTGATATATTACAAACATTCAGTCATCCACACGGTGATATATTACAAATAGAAAATATTATGTAAAAATATCACTTCGGTGATATCTCGCGCCCCGATACTTCCCGATAAACGCTCTTGACGAGATATCTCGCATCCCCACCTATACACTATAGACAAATATATTTTATAAGTAACTATATCCTGATTTGTAAAAGGTAGAAATGAATGAAATCTGTATTAAAAAGATTTAAAAGTATTTAGGAAGAAATAATATTTTAATAAAGATTTCATTCACTTCTCCCTTTTACAAATCAGGATATAGTTACTTATAAAATATATTTGTCTATAATGTATAGGTGGGGATGCGAGATATCTCGTCAAGAGCGTTTACCGGGAAGTATTGGGGCGCGAGATATCTCGTCCAGGGTAACCAGAGGGTTAATGGAAGTTATTGTATATCGACGATTGAACATTTCGGTCTTGGACCTAGGGGTTAATTAGTTAATTTCCAATGCGATGTGTCGAGCTATCAACCTGCGTCGCGTGTATCGGGTGAAGGATAAGTTTAGCTAAAACGTGAGCATAACTCGGGTGCCGGTGACGCAATGCGATTCAAAGAGCATCGACACCGCGGTAAGAACAAGAGGAAACGGTACGAGGTGTGAGCAACGAGGCATTGTTTCAACCGTAAGACGTAACCGTAAGTCCGTAGGTCAGTAACGCCGTCGATTGCGAAAATCCGTTTGCTCGTCCAACTGCCTAGCTGAACTGCTCTGGACTGGACTAAACGGAACTGGACCTGAAGGATTGACTTCCTGTTTCCCTGCCTGACTGATCGACTGACTGAGTAGCTAATTGACTGAGTAGCTAACTGACAGGCTGGCCTGTCTGTTTGGCGTAGGCCGTGCATGCAGCGGTTCAAGCCAACCAAGGTCAAGGTTTCGCGAAACAGCTGTTAGGCCTAACCCAACCCACATGCGAGAACGCGAAACGTCACGTACGCGCTCGAAAATATTCGCCCCGCCACGTGGCCCAGGTCCTTTATGTCTGCTTCGGCCGATCTTGCGCACCGTGTTTACATCATTCCCGGATCACGAGCGTAACTGTTGCTAGAGATATCCTTTCTCCGGGATGGGCCGAGGGAAACCGCAACACTCTGGATTTACTGCCTTCTTCCCCCTCCCCCACTTTGCCTGTCTCAGTGCTCCCGTTTCGAAATTTATGGTCCCTTTCTCTCTACCACAGCACTCGATTTACAACAATGCCTCGATCTACGTGAAAAAGTTGAGGACATTTGTGAAAATCTCAACCCCGCTTGTACAGGGTGTTCGACTACAGGTGGGAGAAAATTTAAGGGGTGGTTCTTAACGATGATATATGACGAAAATGATGAATAAAAAAATTGCGATTTCGGCTTGGTTATTTAGCTATTAACAATTAAAAATCCACAACGCGTGTAACAAAAGTGTACGTTGTGTACGTCAGAGTTCAATGTTGTCCAACGATTTGTTAAACATTTTCACCTCGCTGGGGACCCAAATGAGAACCAAGTTATGCATGCTCTGTCACTCGATACTTGACTGCCATAACGAAGCCGAAATCGCAATTTTTTTATTCTTCATTTTCGTCTTATATCATTATTAAGAACCAACCCTTAAATTTTCTCTCACCTGTAGTCGAACACCCTGTATGTATATGTTACGGTACATGTAATAAACTAGTGATTATATATAATTGCCGGTTATTATACAGCGGGCAAAAAAAGTATTGGCACACTCTTAAAAAGGCGATAACTTTTTAAATATCGTATTATAAGATTTGAATTTTTTTGGGAAATCCTATGGCAATTAGTTTGCCATAGGAAGCGAAAAAAATTTTGTCGAAAATTGCAATTCATCGGAATTGTAGCAAAAATACTAAAAGTTGCATTTTACAACTTCTTTATGTGGGCCAATATTGAAAATTTTTTAAATGCGTTTTGGTAGATCTGTGTCAGTTATATGCACTGGTAAAGTTTCATTGAAATCGGTTGATGCGAAAAAAACGACGGACATTGAAAGATGTAAGAATCTGCAGTTATGGGTCGAAAATCGTGAAAATCTGCAATTTTTAACATATTTAAACGTTTATAGCTCATTGCAAAACGTTACAAAACGCATTTTTTAAATTTTCAATATTTGCCCACATAAAAAAGTTGTAAAATGCAACTTTTAGTATTTTTGCTACGATTCCGATGAATTGCAATTTTTGATAAAAATTTTTTTCGCATCCTGTGGCAAACTAATTGCTCTAGCTTGCAAAAAAATTTCAAATCGTATAATACGATATTTAAAAAGTTATCGCTTTTTTAATAGTGTGCCAATACTTTTTTTACCCACTGTATGTAATCATCACTAAACTTGGTAAATGTGATACATTGAATATTTAGTTTTGTAACCTTTTCGGTTTCAATTTTTGTTTTTTATGAAATGTTTACCGTCATATTTGTCACATTTTTCATAATCGCGAAATTTTAAGCAAGTTGGCGAAGAAGATTTGGAACGATTGAAAGGAATATATTGAAAGTAATTTTACTATTAAACAGTAACACTAGCAGGAAGAAGACTGGTTACTAGATTGCGGATTTTCATACATTTATGAAGAAATTAATATTTTACATTTATGCAATACGTAGTAAAAAAAAAGAATAAAAAATTTCAGAATATTGTTACACTGTTTTCAATGCATCGAAATTGTTACGATATGAAATGCATTTCTATTCAACACAATCGATGAAGACCATTTCTCACTTATCCGGGGATTCATTACCGTGTATGGTAAATAGTTTTGAATGGAGAAAATCGTTTTTAACGTTTCTAAAAGTTTTCAACGTTCACGTTGGAACGAAAGCACAGCTGTATAAAACATTTGCATGTCATTCCTTAACAGAATTCCTAGCGCTTTCGGGCAGTACATACTCTGGACTGTGTTTATAAAGCTACTCCCTACTTTGGGCTCGACCCTTTAATTTTTGTACCGGGAACACCTCACGGCTACACAATCCAACCGAGACCTGCTATTTCTGGAAGGTATATTCTGCTTCCTAATTCCAGGCCCCAGAGAACGACCTGCCACAAATTACATCCGAGAAATTCGCATAGCAACGGGATAGTGACCCCAAACTTATAGACCCTTCCACGGCGCCCTTCCCTTTTCCAAGTAGAACAGACGTTGGACCTATAGTTTCGCCTAGTCTGTGTTTCACCTGTGTCAATGCCGTCAGGAACGTAACACAGACCGTTTTAGCTGATATGTGAACAGTAACACGCGTCGATGTATCTTTAGAATATTTTTCTTCATCGATCATACAGTGGCTTCTTTGGTAGGCTTATCCTAGCAAGGGAACATGTTCAATGATGAGACCTACACTACTTTGCAAAAGAAAGAATCGCCCGGTCATATTTAACAGAAAAGCGTAAAAAATCAAATAACACAGTAAGTTGTGAAAAAGGCTGTTTCATTGAACAGTTCTAAAAGTACAGCGACTCCCATTAATATTCGGACGATATAAAAAAAACGATAACTCTGGTTAAACATTGAACTACACGACTTGAATTTTTTGGGGAAGCTAGAGCAAATAGTTTGCTACAGAATGTGGAACATTTTTTCAAAAACTGCAATTGATCGGAGTTGTAGAAAAAATACTAAAAGTTGCATTTTACAACTTTTTTATGTGGGCCTATATTGAAAATTTTTTAAATTCGTTTTGTAGATCTAAATGTCGTATTATAAGATTTTAATTTTTTTGGAAAATCCTATGGCAATTAGTTTGCCATAGGATGCGAAAAACAATTTTGTCATAAATTGTAATTCATCGGAATTGTAGCAAGAATACTAAAAGTTTTTAAATTCGTTTTGTAGGTCTGTGTCAATTAAACATATTCTGAAAATTTCGTCAATATTGTTCGACGTTGCAATGAGCTACAAACGTTTAACGATGGTAAAAATTTCAGATTTTCACGATTTTCGGGCTATAACTGCAGTAAATCTATAGATTCTCACATCTTTCAATGCCTGTCGTTTTTTCCCGCATCAACCGATTTCGATGAAGCTTTCGCAGTGCATATAATTGACACAGATCTACAAAACGTATTTTTAAAATTTTCAATATAGGCCCACATAAAAAAGTTGTAAAATGCAACTTTTAGTATTTTTTCTACAACTCCGACCAATTGCAATTTTTGAAAAAATGTTTTTCCACATTCTGTAGCAAACTATTTGCTCTAGCTTCCCAACAAAAATTCAAGTCGTATAGTTCAATGTTAAACCAGTTATCGTTTTTTTTATAGCGTCCGAATATTAATGGGAGTCACTGTATGTGTTACCGTGGATTATCTGATACCTTAAATGCAATGATTCGATCATTGTACAATGGAATTTCTACGTACAGATATGGTTTGTCTTTTTATCTTATAATTATACTGGGTGTTTCTTCCTTTTGCACAGTAGTGTGTATGAGAGATAGTTCCTAGAAAAATGTTGGATATGTGTTTTCCGTTAACCAAAATTACTGTACCATTATTCACAAATATTGGGTACATTATTTAATTTTGTATAAGTTTGTATCTAATCAATTAATAAACATTTATGTATGTATTGTATGAGGGATTATATCAGTTTCATATCCATGAAATGCAAAAGTAAAATACAGTGGACTTATTCATGGTCGGAAGAAATGTTTAATTTTCAAATTAACACTAATCGTACCAGCTACAAAATGTGTCGGATACACATTGTTTGATAAAAATTACAAGACTGAACTTATTTAGATTTTTCGTAATTCTTATGATAATACGCAATTAGGTAAAGAAATTTATTTAATAATTTCTAATGGAAGCATCTTTATAATTTCAATAATTAAAAAATAAATCAAATCAATTGACCGGTCGTGATGCGGTTAATGTTAAAGTAACTCCGACTGCAAAGGGTTAATAATTCCTTAAGAAAAGTGGAAAGTTCATATTTGAAATTGCATATTTCAACTAAAAATTGCAAGCATACTTAATAGTAAATATGGTTAAATAATTACACATTAGTAATTAAGTGATTACAAGACTGGGGATCTTTGGACATTTATAGAGAAATTGAGTAGATGAAATTCGAAATTGTTTTAAAATTTACAAAATTAAAAACGTCTATATAGGGTTTCTTCTTTATGAAAATCATTAAGGGAAGAAATAACGTACGATTAGTTTCTATTTCTTGCAATCGACGCATACAATTTTAATTTTGCATGAAGATCCGCAGTCTAGTGATTACATCCCGTTTAGGCTTTTCAAGTTGATCGAGAACACAAATAACGTCAGAATAGATCACGAGTGACCTTAATTTTTTGGCCAGGGATTGTAGTAGTAGGTAGACGTTGATGTACAGTTTCTCCAGGATGTGTTCTCGAACCAGCCTAGGAGGATTCGTTGCGCGAAAGTAGGTCGAAAATGGAGGATAATTGTACGGAATTCGAGGATACCACGGATCATCCAGGATGCTGTGTTTCTGCCCGGCAAAAAACACGCCGACGTCGTCCACGTAATGCTCGCTACGTAACCCATGCTCGATTACGTAAACGAATTCACTTCGTGACTTGCAATACTTTCGGCTTGTGAACGCAAGCACGCAGCAAGCAGCACGCATGTACACGCGTGCGTTCGAGTTCGAACGGTAGCGGCTCGCGCCAAAGGTCACGATCAAGCGCGCTTTTTCTCCCTCGAGTCACCAAGGCCGCCGCGTGTCGCGATCTTGTAGGAGTAAAGATCGTACGTGACCTATACGAAAAGATCGCGGGTCGCGGCACGGATCCATGGATCGATGTAGCGCGGCTCGCCTCGATCGCGAGAAAGAAAGTAATACGATCGACTTACGTCCCACAACCAAACTATAATACAGTATAATAGATAGGGTAACTGCACCAGTGAATGAACAGGCACCAGTAAATGAACGCTTTTGTATATTTCAACAAATTTTAACCCGGACGGCATACTAGCGATAAAATTGTGATTAAAGAGTTAAATAAATAGGAGAATATTGTTTAGTAATTTTGTTCATTGATTGGACTAGCATTATTCAATTACTAGAATGTAGTGTTCATTCACTGGTATTTTTCATATTTTTGATTTAACGTTTAATAAAGAAGAATAATAATAATTTCATTGTATTTGTGTTCATTTATTTTTGACAAATGAAGTATAGGGAGCTATTTGGCATATATGAGATTCCTTTAATTCACATAGTTTTTTTTAAAATAAAATATTTTCCTCAACAATTTCTTAAATGTTCATTCACTGGTGCAGTTACCCTAGATGGTTTCGGCGCACAGGTTCGATCAAGGTGTCCCACATAAATGATAACACCTAAATATCTTTCGTATTTACAGTCCTATCAGAAAACTTCAGAGGACTAAGTGACGCTATTGCAGGGGGGGGGGCAATATAGTAATGAAGAAAATCTTATGTCGTGATTTTAAATGAAATTGTAATGTCACCGATGTTTTTTTTAAATGGAACAGTATATTTTTTGCGATAGCATGATAGACAATAAAAAACTGAATTTAGTGGATACCACCTTTTTGACCTTGAAATGACCTTGAGCAAGAATAATCATGCTGAAGCGGATGAAATGTGGAAGTTTTTTCTATAGGTTATACTAATTTAAAAAACATGGCATTAAGTATTTCAATGATATTGTTCTACGAAAATGATGAAAAACATCGATTTACAAACTTTTTTAATTGGGCCACGAAATACCACCCTCCAAAACATTCTTAATTTTTAATTTCAGATTCGTTATCAGCGACTCCAAAAACTCCTAATTACCAACTTTCAGAAAATTATGACAACATTTTGAATTTTGGCCAGAAAAACCGGGCTTCTGGACCACTGTGCAGGGGTGCGATTTGTAAAAGAAACTTGCCGCGGAATTGTTTATACCGAACGAGATTGTTGTTGAAGTTTGCTTTTATATCGACACCTTTCATTCAGTAAAGACAAAAGCCTACTACTACAGCTAACCTAGTCGTGTCGATAAGGTAAAACGTGATCGTGTGCGTGTCTCTTTGTCGATAGATTTCAAGTTGCAAAATGTGAACCAAAACCTTATATCCATTTTTACAAATAAGAATATTAATTCTACATTATGAAATACTAATATAATGTATAGGTACTTACAAATTTTTCAGAATCTTCTATTCCTCCGTCGGAACCACAGGGTACATCCATTTACGCGGACACGTCTGAATAACTGCGAAGCAGAATACTCCACTTTTCTACACAATCACTAAACACTGCACTACACATTTTCCGAAATCGCGACAGTGAACGAGAAAAAGTTATTCCGGCTACGATCGAGATAGTTCTGGGATTGTCACCTCGGCTTTTTTGGAATGGTTAACCCTCAGTACTCGAGTACATAGCGCCTCTGAGACGTCACCAAAAATTGCTGTACCATTATTTAATATATTGTTTACTAAAATAAATTACTAAACATTTAAGTATTATATCAATTTCATATCCACCAAATTTAAAAAATCATAGAGAATGGAAATGTTCTAAAATAGCTCCGAGTGCAGAGGGTTAAGGGTGGATTTACGTGGGGAAATGCAGCGTTTGTCAATCGGTCCCGGGTGTATCTAAAGGACTTTTAAGTTGAGGAGTGGGAAATGAGCCCAGAAGGGGAGTGGCTTGAGCCCGAGTTATAAGACAGTCGAAGAAATACTAAAAAGAATCAGAAGAAATACTATTTAGTGGGTATTGGGGACACCGACTACCTGCCCCCCCCCCCCCCGAGTCCCACACTACCTCCATTCGGGTTATACATAAATGCATTTTTTGCGCATGTTTAAATAGAAAGGGAAACTGTGTAGCAAATTCCTTTTTGTATTGTCTTTAGCCGTCAATAACATGATTTATTGAGTCCCTCGCACGTGTTGTCCATCTGTCAGTTTTGAAGTTTGCAGAACACGGTAAATGTGAAATAATCGGCCAGTTCGGAGATGATTCGCATGCGTTTTTTACTTGCTAACGAAAATTCTATCAAAGTATCAGTAAAACAACAGACGAATTTACGAATACCTTTTTATTATAATGTTATGAACGGTTAAATTCATTATCAAAGGATAGTTACCTTTTATTTAACTGACACTTCTTGCAATTGAGGCAGACATCTTTTGTATTTCATGAAGATCAAAGGATTCTTGCAAGAATTTCTTTCGCATTGATTTTCGAAATTCGGAAGCCGAACTCGTGATTATGCGCCGAGGCTACCAAAGAGGCGTCCTAATATGCAGAGTTTGCCGGATCGTTCTTAAAATATCTCGATCGACCGAGGCAACTGTAAGAGTCCTTCAAAGCCGTGGAAAAAAATTATTTTATCGGAAGTCGCGCGAGCATCGGACATTCAAACGATGCAGCTCGAGGGACGATCTGCAATTCCGACGCAGTTTGATGCAGTCTTCGATACCCCTGACATCCAAGTGACGTGACTCGAGTTGTCTCGTGACGTATATCCTTGCGACATTTTTGCGGAAGCTAAGCAGACGCCTCTTGCCCGGACATCCATCGTCTGAATGTCACACGGAAACCGATTTCAAAGCAGTTGATAAGTTTTCGTTGCAAAATGCATTTGGTGCACTTCGCTATCGAGATCTTCGGAACGAAAAATGTGATTCCGTCTGCCAAGAAATTATTAAGACAAATTCTTCTTTATTAGTGATCAATAGATCTGTAAGTGAAATTAGGACTTTCCAAGTCTATTATAGGGAACAGAGGATCGATAAAAATGTACTTCTTTTGGAACTGTATTTCTTATTCCTTTTGATAACGTTAATATATGAATAAGTCGATAATAATGTAATAACAATTTGTTTCACAGTTCACAATTACACTGATGTGATTTCACAGTTTACACTCTTCAGGATCACGAAGGTCCCAATGTTCATATTTGCACTATGGAGCGTCATGTTACAGAGTCAAATCCGCCACAGCGTTTTTTTTTATTATGCTATAAAACCCCACATGGGATTATTAGCAACATGTACGTATCTGTACATGCTAACATTACAATGACAACTTATAAACTAGGATAAGTAACATAATTATCAATTCCAATACAACACTATAGATACAAACAGTGAGATTTGAGAAAACTGAATAAGAAATAGAGGAAGTGAAACTCTCAACCATGTTGTTTGGCAGTGTGACTTATACAACACTCAAAGATCGTTACTTCTAGAAAAGCTATACAAACTAGGTTTTCAGCTGCCCTTAGATGTTTCCGTATTCCTGACTGGGCCTAATATCGGGGCTTGTCAACATATTATATCCTTCTTAAACAATTGTAATTTACGTGTATAGGTGTCTTCCAAAAAAGTTTATATTGATAATACTCTTTCCATGTTTATATTATTTCTGTTTAGTTTGTATTATCTAACGTTGTAATGCTCTTTCTATGTTTATATTATTTCTGTTTGTATTATATAACGTTGTAATAAATCTTGTATAAGATTTAAATAATGAAAAAAAAAGAAATAGAGGACAAAGAGAAGGTCCACCGTCACAGCGTTATTGCCACCGAAAAACATCCCTTTTTTGGGCAGTGGGGGAATGCATTTACGAATGCATTTACCCTCCTAAGATAAAGGTAAGAGGGTAGCGTGGGACCTAGTTACACCCATGAAGTTAGGGGGAACGGGACTTGATCCCTAGCTCCTACCCACTCAACCCCCCTTCCCAGGGCTGCCGTCGCATCCTCTTCTTGGCTCGATATACTAGCTTCCGGGAGCTGGGGATGCATCCTATCGGGTTCCACCTGGTCATAGAGGATTTATCCAATGTCGCTATCGAAAAACATCCCTGTTTTTAAAATTTTCGATATTGGCCCACATAAAAAAGTAGTAAAATGCAACTTTTAGTATTTCTGCTACAATTCCGATTAATTGCAATTTTTGATAAATTTTTTCTCCACATCCTGTAGCAAACTAATTGCTCTAGCTTCCCAAAAAAATTCAAATCGTATAATACGATATTTAAAAAGTTATCGTCTTTTTAAGAGTGTGCCAATAATTTTTTTGCCCACTGTATTCCGTCGGATATTGTTTATGAGTACATATAAATCAACCTTAATTCGATAACCGCGGACTGTAGAAACAAAAATCACCGCACCGCTCTCGACAAAGCTGCGCTTACTTCGCCGCTCTGCTAGATTCCCGTGCTTAGGCGAACTGCCTCAGGCGTAGCAGTGTGGTTCGATGATTGCTGTAAAATTGAAACAGCCGAGGACTCTGACTTTTCCGGATGCAGATCCCGCCGCGTCGGATCGAGGCCGCGAAAAGGCGTAGCGCGATCGCTGAAATAGCGGCCGGTCTTTGTCATCGGTGGAAAGGGAAAAATGCGTAGGAAACCGAGGCGTGGTACGCACAATCGTGCGGTAAATTCTCACGCCGAATGACCGCCTCGTAGCGTGCGCGCACACGCGTACCAGATACGCGCGAAGGAGCGCGATGTAGGCGGCATTAGGTGTGGAACGGGGGCGAGAAGAAGGTCTCGCGTTTAGAACCGTGAATCGAAAGTAAAATTGAAACTCTTTCAAAGACCCGTCGCGTTCGTTATCGCGGCCGGTCATCGTAAACATTCGATGTGCTTTTTATCGGGGATGGTTATCGCGTGACCGCTCGAATTTATTAACGTGAATCAAAGACTATCCGGAGGCGATTGCTGTCCGGCGACTCACAACAAGAGGTCACTATGGCGGGGTCGTCGATTTTAGTGAGACTTTTTCTGGTGAATCTGGAACAAAATAAGCGGACCCATGTTTGAGCGTTTTTGACAATACTGGTCATTAGACTGCGGATGTTTATACAATTTTCAGTTTTTGTAGGCTAATTTTAAGGAAGTGGAATTAACTAGAATCTTATTTTCAGTGGTGATTGCCTTTGTAGATCGGAAATCAGTAAAAATCGTACCAAATCCTATCGAATTTTACGTTTCCGCATTTTTGGTAATTTTTCAGATGCCATAAATGCATACAGATCCGGAGTCTACTCATTATTTATCAAGACAATTAAAATTTACTTCATCAATCAAATCTTAATTTTTCAGGGATTTATCTGATTTTGGTAATTTTTGGTAATTTTTCAGATGCCATAAATAGTACAGATCCTGAGTCTACTCATTATTTATCAAGACAATTAACATTTAGTTCATCAATCAAATCTTAATTTTTCAGGGATTTATCTGATTTGGGTATTCTTGTTACGCAACAATATTCATATTTGACAGGTCTATTTTGCCCAGTGTGAACCATGGTTTGCTTTCAGTAATTCATTAGCATTCATAAAATGTTCATACTGCCGAAATTATTTATTTCAAATGTTTTTACGAAGCATACCACTCTACGAACTGTCCACGTCCTGCACAAAATATGTAACTGGCTGCATTATTGACAACGGCGCGAATAAATAAATAAATTCCAAACTAAAGAAAAGAGGAAAGAACATATTTTTAAATAAAAAAGAGAATCAAAGAAAGGGGACTTAGAACTTAAAATTGTAAGTAAAATCAAAACTTGAAGGTATTTATTCATGGTCATTCAATAATCCGAGAAATTACCTCGAAATTGTCAAAAAGTAATAGAACAGAATGAAAAATATATTACTGAATAAATGCATGAACAAATATCTGAATTTTACCTTTCGATTTTAATGTACAAACGCTACGAACTTTCGTTCCAACCCAATAATTACGATTACACTTACACGTTGTACCTTCACCGCAAACACCGAGTTATTTGAAGTCGATATGTTATGAGATTCACCCTGGCCAGAAATAATATACAGTTACTCCCATTAATATTCGGACGCTCTAAAAAAAAC
The DNA here is from genome assembly GCA_963971365.1 of Lasioglossum villosulum. Taxonomy (NCBI): domain Eukaryota; kingdom Metazoa; phylum Arthropoda; class Insecta; order Hymenoptera; family Halictidae; genus Lasioglossum; species Lasioglossum villosulum. The sequence continues at coordinate 10,821,454 of OZ020497.1, forward strand.
GATAACTGGTTAAACATTGAACTACACGACTTGAATTTTTTGGGGAAGCTAGAGCAAATAGTTTGCTACAGAATGTGGAAAAACATTTTTTCAAAAATTGCAATTGATCGGAGTTGTAGATAAAATATTAAAAGTTGCATTTTACAACTTTTTTCTGTGGGCCTATATTGAAAATTTTAAAAATACGTTTTGTAGATCTGTGTCAATTGTATGCACTGCAAAAGTTTCATCGAATTCGGTTGATGCGGGAAAAAAGGACAGAATGATGTGAGAATCTATAGATTTACTGCAGTTATAGCCCGAAAATCGTAAAAATCTGAAATTTTTACCATCGTTAAACGTTAGTAGCTCATTGCAAAACATTACAAAACGCAATTTTTTAAAAAGTTGTAAAATGCAACTTTTAGTATTTTTGCTACAATTCCGATGAATTGCAATTTTTGACAAAAATATTTTTCCGCATTCTGTGGCAAACTAATTGCCATAGCTTGCCAAAAAAATTCAAATCGTATAATACGATATTTAAAAAGTTATCGCTTTTTTAATAGTGTGCCAATACTTTTTTACCCACTGTACGTAATCATCACTAAACTTGGTAAATGTGATAGATTGAATATATCGAACAATATTGACGAAATTTTCAGAATATGTTTAATTGACACAGATCTACAAAACGTATTTTTTAAATTTTCAATATAGGCCCACATAAAAAAGTTGTAAAATGCAACTTTTAGTATTTTATCTACAACTCCAATGAATTGCAATTTTTGACAAAATTTTTTCTCACATCGTACAGCAAACTATTTGCTCTAACTTCCCAAAAAATTCAAATCTAATTATCGTTTTTTTAGAGCGTCCGAATATTAATGGGAGTCACTGTACGTACATATATTGCACGTAGTAAAGCTTTATCGGCAAGTGTTTTGAAAATTTTCTTGTTATAAATAAATAATTTTGTCAGGAACATTTAATCTCTCATGGGCCAAAGCAGTTATACCCATGCCTAAAGTGTAGGGGGCATTAGTCCTAGGAAACTTTGCAGCAAAAATTCATCATGTTAAATTATCCCAGGTATTTACCTGTAAAAAAGAAAAATATATATATATATATATATATATATATATATATATATTGCACGTAGTAAAGCGAACGACGAAGATCGACGTTGGTTTTCTGAGGGCTGGAAAAATGATGGCGGAGACGGTGCCGGGACAGTGGTGTTGCGCCATCGTCTAGCGGTCCAGCCGCGTCCAAACTAGCTGTAACACCGAGAGAAAGGAGTAGCGGAGATAGGATAAACCGAACAGAGCCAGTCGGAATGACATCCGACGCTGACACCCGCCGACAAGAGGTTCTGCGGCTGGACAGCGTGGTTTTCTTGTTTTGTAAATCGATATAAAGGCAAGTTACGTTTGTCCGACCGGATGATCGCTCGTTGGACGACTGGGATCGATCTGTTATTCGTGATTGGACCGCGGCCCGCGCTCTTACAATTTTTTGCGACGAGCAACAACAACGGAAACCCTTCTGGGTTTATTATGCTTTACATGAATAGTATTAGTGAATACAGTAGTTTCGAATACAGGAGTAATACAATAGGAATTCTATAATAATTAAATGAATATAACAGCAATGTCTATTAACGCTAAATGTGTAGGTTACAGTTTAGGAAAAAGCAGTGGATGCTAGTACAAGCTTTGACATTTGGCTTTGCTATAATTGTGTCTATATTGAGGGGCAGCTGAAGGCCCATACTAACAATAAGCAAAGAACTTATTAAGTTTCGTCTTTGTGCATTGTACAATTCGCATTGCCATATTACATGATCCAGGGTTTCCCGACCCTTATTGCATTTACAAAATCGAAACGTAGAAAGTGTAAATTTATTTGTAAAATTGCTTTATTTGTTTATTTGAGCGAACCTTTGCGCCGAAATCATTTTCTGTTTATCTGTATTGATATTAACATTCGAAAAATCGAGATGACCTCCATTCTTTAAGGAAGAAAATTTACACTGGTTGTCATTGATAATACCAACCCGCTCTAGTGAAACAGCTAGATTATAATGATCAGAACGCATTCTGTTAACCGTGACAACTAGACTTCTCTTGAGTTTTAAGTGAGCATACCAGGGTACTGATCTTTCGTTAAAGAAGTTTTGAAAGTATTTTTTAACTTCCCGATTCATAGGGAAGTTACTGTAATTCCCCTTGAAAAGACCTTGATTTTTTATGATTTCGAGTGTACGATCTTTAGCTTGCTTTTTAAAACTCTCAAACAAATCAGTGTAAGGGATCGCAGAGATATTAACAGTATTCGTTGACGTCGCCGATTTGGCTACCCTGTCCGCATTTTCGTCGCCTTGGATTCCAAGATGTGATGGAATCCAAAACAGTTTAATGAATCCGTTATCACTATTGATTAGCAGATTGTCGCAGTAGAAATAGACCAGCACAGAAAAGACAAAGCGTCTTCTAGCTCGCCGTCGACGTCGTCGGCGTCGTCGTCGTCGTAAGGCGTCTAAGCGGTCTAAGCGGCCGGCCTTGATCCTTGGCGCTAGAGTCGTTCGAAGTCGGCCGAGCTCGTTGCTACTCGCTACTTTCACTAAGTACTCTATCCTGTCTTGTACTGTCCTGTCCTATCCCTACCGCTCGTGTACGTACCTCGTGCATTATGCTCGCCTAGCTAGACCAAGCTTAGAACGGGTTCTCAACTGGTCCCCTCCTCTTCCCTTTCTTCCCTCCTTGCGACGCCACGTCGCTCTTATCAAGCCCGATCCGACCAGATAGCTGCGTGACATTTACCTTTCCTCCGTTCGGTACTTTCTTTTGTCATTTTTCTTTTCTAGTCCATCTTACCCTGTCGTCGGTCGACTTTTTCGCTGTCACGCTTCTTCCAGATCGCGATGGAACGTGTGCGGTACTATGATCTAATTTTTAGAGAAGATATACATAGATTAATTCACTTTCCACGTATTTTTAATATCCGCTGGTGTTCATTGGTTCAGAATAATTCTGGTTGGGCGTTTTCAAGAGACTACCAAAATGTTAAACGGCTCTGTAAAATATTCCATAAAAGAATTCTTGTTTGAAAGTTAAATATTCGTTATGCTTGACTCACTTTCTTGACAATGGACTAATAAAATGTAACAGCGTTTCGATTGACTTTTAAACGGCATACATAAATCTGTATCCAAGCTTTTTTATTTTTCGTGGAATCTTAATGATACATCGAAATGAAGCTTTTTTCTGCTGCTACTTGCTAATGATTGAGAAATACATTTTTATGAGAAAGAAGAGTTTCAGAAATGAAGAATTCTAAAAATTTTTGCATGCTGGTTTTCTTTGACGCTGTTAATAAATTGTATTACGTTTTTTGTGGTTTCTTATATTTAATTGGTGACTATTAGACTGCTGATATTCATGCATGTATAGCAAAATTGAGTAGGTTGAACTCAAAATTGTTGACAAATTTTTAAGATTGAAGATGTCCATATATGATTTCTTCTCTATTGAAATCATTAAAGGTGGAAATAACATTCAATTTTGTTTCTATTTCTTGCAACCGATGCAGACAATTTTGATTTTAAATGTAAGATAAAGATAAGGTCGAATTATTATGTTGTTTCCCATGTATTAATTAATATAATTAATATAATATAATTAATATTCATGGCCATTCGAATTTTTAGTAATTGTTATAAAATATGGCTTATTCCAAACTTCTTATTCATTTATTTCCAATACAGAAATAACACGAAAAGCTGTCAATTGTTAATTTCCAAGTTTCAACAAATTTTAATTGAAGTGTTAGTATGAATTCGTTGTCTGTCTCAGCAAGCATGAAGACATTAATCCGGTGCAGCACAATATTAAAAATTTCATTCACAGAAATGTTTCTAAAGAATAATTTAATAAGAAAATGAAATTTTCTTTCTTTCAAACGGTATGTAATTGATGCAATGCCTCATGCAATACCTATTTATTCAGTAATTGATTAGATACCAACATATTTAATAATGTCAACAATACTTTGAATAATTTTAATTTCAAGTGTTAGTATGAATTTGTTGTCTGTCTCAGCAAGCATGAAGACATTAATCCAGTGCAACAGAATATTAAAAATTTCATTCGCACAGATGTTTCTAAAGAATAATTTAATACGAAAATGAAATTTTCTTTCTTTCAAAGGGTATGTAATTGATGCAATGCCTCATGCAATACCTATTTATTCAGTAATTGATTAGATACCAACACATTTAATAATGTCAACAATACTTTGAATAATTTTAATTTCAAGTGTTAGTATAAATTCGTTGTCTGTCTCAGCAAGCATGAAGACATTAATCCGGTGCAGCACAATATTAAAAATTTCATTCACAGAAATGTTTCTAAAAAATAATTTAATAAGAAAATCTAATATCTCTTTCTTTCAAAGGATGTGTAATTGATGCAATGCCTCATACAATACCTATTTATTCAGTAATTGATTAGATACCAACATATTTAATAATGTGAACAATAGTTTCAACAAATTTTAATTTCAAGTGTTAGTATGAATTCGTTTTCTGTCTCAGCAAGCATGAAGACATTAATCCAGTGCAACACAATATTAAAAATTTCATTCACACAGATGTTTCTAAAGAATAATTTAATAAGAAAATGTAATATCTCTTTCTGTCAAAAGGTATGTAATTGATGCAAAGCCTCGTGCAATACCTATTTATTCAGTAATTGATTAGATACCAACACATTTAATAATGTGAACATCAGTTTGAATAACGGTACAGCAATTTTTAGTGGTGACTCTGAGTCAAAAAAGTAAAAGTAAAAAGAACGAAAATATTATTTTTGATCACATCTGCCTAACACTCGCCGAACTGTGAACGGCTGAAATAGGTCGCGCAGGGAAATGTGCCTGCCGCGATCAGACATTTCGCGAGTCGGTCGGTGCAGTGGACAGCGCCGGTCGTTTTTCCCGGTGGCGAGCGTGTGGCGTCGTCATCTGAAAACGTGGATCGTTCGACGCGTGTTTTCAGATAACGAGTCGATTAATCGTCCGGGCCAACTCGGTCGTAGATGTACGGGCGCCCGCAGAGTTGAGCACCGCTTGGTCGTTTCTAGGTTACACGCGCAGCGAGCCGAGTTTCACTTTTTCAACGTTCGACGCCACGCTCCGCGATCATCGGGAGGTTGATCGGCTCGTCTAGCGTCGACGATCGTCCCGGCGCTGAGCAGAACTGAGCCGAGCCGTGCCGAGCCGAGGCGACAAGGGAACGCACGAAAGGTGCGATCTAAAAGAAACCGTACTCTACTAAATTGTTTATGTAGCCAGACAATATAGTTCAGTCGGCAGGTCGAAAAAAGGCGTCTACATAGAAAGTATTCCGAACTCAATTTTGACACGACATTTAGGGGTACTAGATAGATGGTTTCGGCGCACAGGTTCGATCAATTATAAACTAAAATTCCATGTTTTATAACAAATTTGCAAGTCGAAATCTCGACGTTTCGATCCTGATGAGGATCATTTTCAAGAGATTTTTGCGTCTGAAACAAAGTGTAACATTGCAACAATAACTGTATTTTAAAAAGAAAAGGAAAAAACAAAGTTTTGAACTCGAAAAATGTACTTATTTTTCTTACAAGTAACACATTACTCATAAAGGATAAATTTCCTTCCTATATAACATGTAAGAAAAATAAGTTCATTTTTCGAGTTCAAAACTTTGTTTTCTCCTTTTCTTTTTAAAATACAGTTATTTTGGCAATGTTACACTTTGTTTCAGACGCAAAAATCTCTTGAAAATGATCCTCATCAGGATCGAAACGTCGAGATTTCAACTTGCAAATTTGTTATAAAACATGGAATTTTAGTTTATAATTGATCGAACCTGTGCGCCGAAACCATCTATCTATTATCAATTCTTTTCGATCGCAAAACTATTTCAATATACATTTAGGGGTACTGATGGACTTTATTAAATATACGTAGTGGAATTCTACAATACCGCGTATACAATGTTAAAGGCGTATTAGTTGAGTGTATATAACTTTATCACTAAAAATACAGTGAGAATGGTTTCTTTACAAGATGTGACAACGCGACGTGCTAGGCTCGATAGTTTCCTTGCGACTGACTGCGGTCCTCGCTTTTTCCTTAGTACTACGGTCGCTTATACCTAAGGGCTGTAAACCGCCCCTTAAACCTACAGTTCTGAGAAGTGGCAATCGTTGCATACCAACAGGTACTCTGGGGTGCCGTATCTGTAGGAAGTGTGGGATTTGTATAATGTTGCTTGTTGTACGAATGCGAGGATCGTGTATGTGTGCGTGAATGCCGTGATACTGCGATTGCGACGCATCTTGATAAATCAATATTTGTTCTGGAAAATTTATAAACATTTGAGAAAGTAGGATATATAAGGACGTGTTCACGTAGCGACTCGACTTTTTCTCGAGATACGAAACACGTCACGTTTGATTTAAATACGATACGATTACGTTAATATATCAATTGTGTACTTTCTTTTCGGATTAACACAGTTATTTAATATCTTTTCTCTTACATATCTGAGTTTTCGACCTCGAGGACCCAGTGCTGACTTGGGGAGGGGGTAAAAACCACGATTTTTTTTACCTTGCTTTGGTTTTTCGCTTGTTACTCAAAAACTACGGGTCCTAAGAAATTTTTGTTTTCATTTTTTTAAATTTCACTGTTTAACTGTAATTTTCGGCCCAATAGGCACCGAGAGACAGGCGTTAAAAATTAGGAAATTAAGTGGCAACTGACGGATATAGGAAAATACAGAGCAAATTATACTGACGGTTTAAACATGTTTAAAGAATTGTAACATATTACTATTACAAATCGCTGGATTCGCGAAAGACAATCGCGTCTAGACAATCTTTTGCTGTAAAGAACAATAAAATATCTTTTATAATAACATAAAAATATTTGTTCAAAGGCGAAAAACGTGTTTTTTTTCAAACTCAAATTTCTCAAAAACTGGGGTGTAGTAGAAAAATTTGGGCCAGATTCGGAATTAGTGCCAAAAACTGTATAAGATACACCCAATAGTTATATGGAAACATTTTTGTTATTGGACAGTATAATTTGCTCTGTCTTTTCCTATATTCGTCAGTTGCCACTTAATTTCCTAATTTTGAACGCCTGTCTCTCGGTGCCTATTGGGCCGCAAATTACAATTGAACAGTGCAATTTGAATGAAAATTTAATGCTCTTTCCAAAAATGGAAACAAAAAGTTCTTAGAACCCATAGTTTTTGAGTAACAAGCGACAAACCAAAGCAAGTTAAAAAAAATCGTGGTTTTTACCCCCTCCCCAAGTTAGCACAGAGTCCTCGATTTCAAAAACTCAGATGCGACACCCCAGAGTACCCCTAAACGTCGTGTCAAAATTTCATTGAGTTCGGAATACTTTCCAGGTAAAAGTACCTGGTGACTAGACTAATAATTTACACGAACAGAAAGAAAATGTATGCAGTAATCATTGCGTTTGTAAAATGAATCGCAGTGCAGTGTGCTAAAGCGAAAAGCTTGTTACAACGGACGCAGAAAATTGTTATTATGTACGAAAGTGCACGGACTCTTCCGATGTCATGCAATGTTTTGCTCCACAGACCTACAAACACTATATGTTAGATCTTATGTTCCTTCCTGAAAAATTGCGGATTATGTATATAACGTCACGTACTGTTAATACGCCATGTACTGTAACGATTAATGTCATGTAATTATTACTTTAACCACACATTAGCAAATAAGATTTCTATTGTAATATTATGTATGTAATACTGATTGCAGAATAACCTCTTATTTGAGGTTTCTATTACACAAATAAAAAAAAAGGTGCACGGACCAGTAATCAGATTTCAGAAGACCGTTTCCATTTTCCTAGAAACGGCCGATTGGCGTCGTAATATCAAACGCTCGTCCTTTCTCTGGCCCCGGGAGCCTTCCCTTGGCCCCGCGGAGCGATTCTTTTCTCTCCTTCCTCGTTGCCCGTCGACGTGACTTTTGGATTCTTCGTGGATGCTCGCTAAACGCACGCATACATAGCGAATACGTTCGGTGAAACTCGCCGGGGCGACACGAGCTTGGAATACGGGAAGAGGCGGGACTTTCGTTTTTGAAAGAGTTAGAGCCCGGCTCGAATCGAATTGTTCAAGCAAGCGGCCTCGAACGCGTCACTCTTTTAGACGCTCTCGGCTACAGCCTAATTTCTGCACTCGCGAACATGCACCGACTACACGGATTACCACGTTCGTCTCGTTTTCCTGTGAAATTGATAATCGCGAGAAAAATCCCGGCCCTCTTGTCACAAATTGTTATTATAATCAGCCGAGTTATGTAACATCGTAAGGTCTAACTTTCAGCGTGCTTCGTGGGATCGTGGAACGACTCACGGTGTTCGATGTTTCATTATGAGCACGTAAACACCTTTCTTTCCGTAAATTAGCGTTACATTGCTGCGTCGACTGATCCGCGATGTTACGAGAACTGTGCCACAGTTACTAGCCAACGCTAAACGTTCGTTATTGCGCTTTGATTTTATCTGTTGAAGTTTCAGAGGTGGTTCAAATAAACGGAAACACAAGATCTTGACATTTATGAATGCATCCATTCAATGTGTGATTTTTAGGATTAAAGGGTACTTGTTTTTTTTAACGATTTTTTAACTATATTATAGATATTGCAAAGAATGTAACAATATTCTTAATTTTTTCGAACCGCTTCACAGTTTGCGGTATTTCAGCTCGCCTAATAAGTTTGTTCGATCCCGACTAGACTCTTCGGTTTCTCGTCTAAGTCAAACAGATGAACATAACTTCACATCTAATTGAATATTAATTACTCAATACAAATTTTTCTTTGAAGAAAAACAACGTAATTTTTATGAGAAAGAAATCCATCAGCCGATAGATTCCATCCTCTGATAGATTCCATTTAAATTGAAGCTGAAAACAACGTTAAAACTAAAATTGCTGTTCGTTTGAACTAGTTTGGAACTGTATTTTTATTCTATTGCGAACAAAAATGTTCAGTTCTGTGCTCTGTCCAAAACTGAACGTTCAAGTAGAATACGTTCTCAGTAGTCAGCCACGTACTTTTATATTCAGATACGTACTCAGCTGCCAGATGCGTGTGAAAATTTAAAAACGCCCCTTCAGGATAGTCAATGAAAGAAGTTGAAAGTAACCATTGTAATAACTGTAATTTATTATCGAGTAAATTATTGTAATTTATTACACAATTAATGGAGGATGTAACGCAGATCTTAATTCTGAAACCATTTGTTTTACGAGAAAAAGTAATTGGACATAAAAGATGCTGCCTATCCAGTTCTACAGGTTTTGTCTAGGATACTTTTTGATGCGGTCGATAATTTAGAAGATATTCGAGAAAAATGATTTTATGAGCATTTATTATTTTGATGTTTAACGACCATGGGGCACGTTTTCTCGTTATCCGATCGAGCTTGAACTTTGCACAGATATTTTTTATTAACTCTTAGCACTCCAGTAGCGTCTCAGAAGCGTCGCTAAAAGTTGCTATAAAATTATTTAAAATGTTATTTACATTATTAGATACGTCGGTATCTAATCACTAAACATTTAACACTAAACCTACCTAGCCTTGAAAGTAACTGGTACATGTTCCCTTATAAAAATGACAAGATTGATTTTATTTAGACTTTATGCGGCTCCTATTATAACAGAAGGTGAATTCTTCTCGATCGAAAATTTTGATAATTAAAGTTTTAAATGTTATCAGGTTCGATCATTTTTAGAACAAAAACAACAAATATGCAATTAATACATGTTTCTAACGTTTCGATACCGATGTTGATCTTTTTCAAAGAATCATTATTGTGATATATTATAACATATGATCTACTAAAGATATTTATACAATGAATTCTTATAAAATCATTTTTATTATTTTTAAATCTGGAATAAGTCAGTTTGATCGGTGGTGGTAGGTTTAGTGTTAAGTATCGTATGAGGCATTATATCAATTTCATGTCTACCAAATTTAAAAAATCATAAAGAATGAAAATATTCTGGGTCGAAAGAAACGTTTGATTTTCGAGTTAAAATAGCACCCAGTGCAAAGGGTTAACCCCCAAGTGTTATGCCGAAGTAATTTCTAACCAGGAACATTCAAATTGTGATCGAAGTACTGAATTTGTGGCCATGAAATAACTGAATAGCTGTTTCATTGAGAACATCGGAAAGAATAATGTGTGTACACGAGATATCATAAAAAATAAATGATTAAAAATTAGTAATTAGAGCTGTGAACGATCCTAAGCATTGCCAATTATGTAGCTATAAAAATCGTCTGTGCCATAAAAGAAGTTCAAAAGTCGAGAATAACTACGTATTAGAGGAGGAAATACATTTTTATTAGAGCTCTGTCTCTCAGAAGTGATGAACACAATTATTCGGAAGATGATTAGAAAAACAATATATTAATGTTATCGGCGCACTGGTTCGATCAATTGGATAATAGTTTGCAAAACTATTTAATGAAATTTAATTCAACGTTTCGGTCTCAGTTTAGACCATCTTCAAGAATAATATATCTCATTATTGCGTCTGTAAGGATTATCAAAAATAATTTTTAAACGTGGTTTATATTAGCAGAGGCGTGAAGAAAACCAAATTCAAAGAAAAAGTATGTAAAAACTTACATGCTTATAAAAGTATTAATTTACATTCTCAATGAATACTGAACAACGTGTTGGTTCCATGCCGACATGTGGACTGAAGAAGTATTATATATTTGAAACAACAACGGATCAGTGAAAATCGATCTTTGTATTGATCGATCAATAGATGGCGTTAACCGTGAAACATATCTTAACCTCTTTTTACCATAACCGCATTGTTTAAATACCAAAATAAATTTGGTAACAAAATAATAATCCACATTCAATATGATTTATGTTGAGCAAAAATGATTAGAAAAATCTTTGGGAACCAGTGTCCCAGGGAAGTCTGTGCCGAGTCTCGGATGAGGGAATTGGATTCCCGAATTCCCACGTTCCGAGTTAAGTAATTTCCCGAATGAATACTCTCGCCACAAGTGTGGCAGCTTCGAGTTCCGGCGCGGCTGCGCATTCAGACCACCTGTTGCTCGTGTTCTAGAGACACAAACCCCGCGGAAAGCGTCGAGCGCGCGAACGAGTGCGAGTCACATCGCTGTAGCATAGTATGTATGCCTGTTCCTGTTCCCGCATTCGAGCGAGCCCTTTCCCCATTCAGAACAGCAGCGGGACACGTGTACCGTAGCGGCACACATAGCGTATAGTAACAGCGGATCATCGCGGTGGCCGTGCGAGAGTTTCCTTGGGCCACGATTACACCGTGGATCTCTTGTCCCATGGGGCCCTCGGAAATTTTGGGACTTTCTCCGCGAGGACGACACGGAGAGTTGGCCTTTGTGGCGAACGATCCATGGTCGGGCCACATGGCGTACACGCCAAGCTACGAAAATAACCGGCGCGGCGGAAGAGCCCAGCCAACGAGAAGGAAAGTGAAACTCCTTCGTGCGACGCGACGCGCTCAGACACACAGGTATACGTATTCATCGCACGCTAATTGCGCGGCTCATTAGGTATGAGCCGTTGCGCGGCCACGCCGCTTTTATTTTTATCCATTCGCGCGCCCTGCTGATACTTTATAACCGCTATTCATTCAAACAGTTACACTTTTTCAAGTGAAACTGCTTTGCTGAGGGCACCGACGAGATACTGTTAAAGACTGTCAGCCCCCGTGCTATTCCGCGGTCCGATAAATGGGCGCAATGGGCGAGGTGGTAACGGTGGAAATTACAGTGACCTGAAAGACCACATCGCTAAAAGTTACTCCACCGACGAGAATAGTATCAAAATAATCCCAAAACATCGTCTAAAATATGACGGAAAATGCAATATTTAATAATAATATTTTCAGTGATCTTCTGCACTAACGAAATGTCGCCGGAGGCTTTTTGTTTTTCTGGCTGGAGCCAGAATAAATCCCAGAGGGCGTAAGAAAACACCGAATTTTCGCGGGACACGTAGTCCCGTAAGGCTGGCAGTCTTTAACAGTATCTCGTCGGTGCTGAGGGTAACAATTTTCTGATGTAACGGAAGTCGATGTTACGGAAGTCGAAAGTCGAGTGGCGCGAAAATTTAAACTGTGAATGAACGGAGAAAAATAATTACTTACCCCGACGGGATTCGAACCCCGGTCTACAGATTGGTAGCCAACTTCTTAACCGCTGGGACAACCAACGATCTCAGAACAGTGTTGGGCAAATTTTATTTTAAATAATAAATAAACGTGTGATTTTATTTGCAAATAATAACTGAACTTGTTATTTAAATAATTCCATAAATAGTCTATTTATTATTTCTTATTTGCAAATCAAAGTTTATTTATTATTTGGATTGAGGTGGAAATCAATGTGCTACCGATTGTTTGTCCAACTCCTTAACCGCTTGGATAACCAATGATCTTAGAATAACAGCGAAGATTTTGGTGGTAGTATCAAACGAAATGGTTAGAAATACATGGTTATGTTACGTCTATAGATTTATAGAGATAGACTGCACCGTCTTACGGAAAGAAAGAAAGCATTAGCCGGAATCTATAGCGCTCTCTCTCATTCTTTGTAACCCGCGCCGCCATTGAGTGTTTCTGCGCTTCAGGTCGCGCAGTCTAATGGTACGACAGCACGTGCAGTCACGTTTTTATTTTTATTTTATTGAAGTGATTATTTTATTATTATACTAATGTGTTTTTATTATATATATTAGATATATATTTAAAAAAATCACGTGCATGGAAACCACGCGCGCCAGAAGTGAAACTTATTGCTTATTAAGTATAGATACAGATAAATTATTATACCTAATAAGCAATAAGTTTCAAGTGAAACTGCTTTGCTGAGGGTAACAATTTTCTGATGTAACGGAAGTCGATGCGACGGAAGTCGAAAGTCGAGTGGCGCGAAAATTTAAACTGAGAATGAACGGAGAAAAATAATTCCTTACCCCGACGGGATTCGAACCCCGGTCTACCGATTGTTTGTCCAACTTCTTAACCGCTGGGACAACCAAAGATCTCAGAACAATGTTGGGCAAATTTTATTTTAAATAATAAATAAACGTCTGATTTTATTTGCAAATAATAACTGAACTTGTTATTTAAATAATTCCATAAATAATCTATTTATTATTTCTTATTTGCAAATCAAAGGTTATTTATTATTTGGATTGAGGTGGAAATCAATGTGCCAGTGTTCGGGCTCGTCCGGAGGGTGGATTAATGAATGAACAATTTAATTTATTATTTGTTGATACAAATAATTCAAGTTGAAAGTGCCGAAACATAAACATCGATCAACACGTGAGCCGATCGATAATTGACGGTTATTTCAAACCTTGAAAAGTCAACATCCAAGACACATAACTGCATGTATACCAAGAATATTATGGTAATGTTATAATAACATTCAAATGTTATTTAACCGAAAGCAAAGTTATAAAACAAATATGTTTATGAAGGACTGAATTTTGAGTATTGAGATGAAAGCGTTCATTATATTGATCGAACCATTGCGCCGATAACATCATCATTCTTTCTTAAACCAATTTACGATCGATAGAAAAGAAAATTTGTGAATCGAAATGATGCGAACGTTAATGATTACGATGAATCTTTTGTTCAAGCAGTCGGAATTATGGATGTTCATAAATGAACCATGTATTTAACGAAACATATTAGAGGTACCACAAACGACGTTCAATTAACGCCTGATAAATTGTATTACCCCTTCCTTTGATCAACTCGTAGTACCTCTACTTTACGCCAGTAAATCTAGAACTATCTTCGGGTCCCATGTAAAATCATATTTAGGTTGTGATGGACGCAGATTAAAGACCTCCTTGCAAAATCTTTTGACTAATTAATTTTTCAATTAATTAAAACTAATTAATTAATTTTTTACATTGCATTTAGTTAAAACTAAACAGATCAATGGAGTCCAATTTGACGTTACTTATAAGAGTGTACAAAAACAAATTTGTGGCAAGGTAAACGTAAATTGCAATGATGCGAATCTTAAGCTGCCTTGTCCCTTTGTCCTGAGGTATAATTCGGATGTTAAACTTCCGCGGTATCGAGCAGCGCCACCAGACTTTGTCTTCGTTTATCGCGAACTCGCGAGCGTGAAGTAATCGCCGGGGCATGGGAATAATTGCCGGCGCGTTTCTCATCCGCGCCGGGGAATCTCCGCTCCGTGACGGAAGCGAATCCTCTCTCTGATGTAACGTCTCGAGAGAGGGAGAGAGAGACCCACTGACACGCATTCGAGGAGATTTCTTCTGCCAAGAGACACGAACTTTCGATTTCAGCTCCGAAAAGACGAGGAATTTCGCTGCCTCTCCCCACTCGACCAGCCCCGCTGCACGATATATGTATTTTCGACCGGCGATTTCGTTTTTTCTGTCTCTCTTCTGCTGACCACTAGCGTCGATAAATTCAAACACACTTCTTCACTGCGAATACATCTATATTATCCTCTTCAATGATTCAATGATCGAATCCAATCCATTAATTCTCAAAATTTCAATCATCTTTCTGTTTGTCTGCTAATTTCAATTATTTATTATTTATTATTAATTCAATGATTGAATCCAACCCATTAATTCTCAAAATGTCAATCATCTTTCTGTTTGTCTGCTAATTTCAATTATTTATTATTTATTATTAATTCAATGATTGAATCCAACCCATTAATTCTCAAAATTTCAAACATCTTTCTGTTTGTCTGCTAATTTCAATTATTTATTATTTATTATTAATTCAATGATTGAATCCAACCCATTAATTCTCAAAATTTCAATCATCTTTCCGTTTGTCTGCTAATTTCCCAAGCTTCCATTTATTTAAGACACAATTTTCGATCTCAAAACGGTACTCTCAATTTACACTTATATTATTCCAGAACAAAACAAACTTATGACAATGAGATCCCTGACACAGACCAGTTTTTCCAAATGAAACATTACTCTCGCTTAAGAACACTTTTATTGTAGAGTACTGTACATTTTAAAGGTACAGTATTGTAGGAAATGAATGATTTGTATGATGTTACTTGTTGTATGAATGCGAGAATCGAGAATCGTGTATGTATGCGTGAGTGCCGTGATATTGCGATTGCGACGCATCTTGTTAAATCAATATTTGTTCTAGAAAATTTATAAACATTAGAAAAAGTAGGATATAAAAGGACGTGTTCACGTAGCGATTCGACTTTTTCTCGAGATACGAAACACGTCATCACGTTTGATTTAAATACGATACGTTTACGTTAATTTCATACATCAGTTGTGTATTTTCTTATCGAATTAAAACTGTTATACAGTTATTTAATATCTTTTCGCTTACAGTATGTATCCTTTTGAAATTTATGGGAAGAAAATAAAAACGATTCGGTGTCTTAATAATGAACTAAAACCGAAACTGGTAACGAAACACGGATTTAGAAAACGAGCTTCTAATATTCTCGGTCCGTGGCTGACAGTTGCCTCCTTCTTCATAAATTGGCGGTTTCTATGGTGTGTTACCTTGTCAATGATTGTTTCGTTTATATTTGTCCTTGGCTAGATCTTGTTCGCGAGACTGCCCAAAAGAATTCAAGATTTATTAGGACGGTCCTGTGAAATGGGCGGTCGATACCCAGATAGCACAGGACGTCCTCAAGACGTCCATTTTACCTCCATTTCAGGTCTGAACGTCCTACGTCCTGGAAGGACGTGTTAAAAACGTCTTGAAAACATCTTTTTCGGGACGTTCGTTTTACGTCCAAAATAAGACATTTTAAAAACGTCCCAAGAATGTCCATTAGACGTCTAAAAAACGTATTTCAAACGGCCTACGAAAGTTTTCTCAACAGCCTATGTTATAGAACCGTACATTTTAAAAACGTCCCAAGAATGTCCATTAGACGTCTAGAAACCGTTTTCTAGAAAACGGTTTCTAGACGTCTAATGGGCATTCTTGGGACGTTTTTAAAATGTACGGTTTTGTAACACAAGCTATTGAGAAGACATTTGTAGACCTTTCGGAGGACATTCAAGACGTCCATAAGATATCTTGAATGTCCGACAGCGGACGTATTTAAGACGTTTTCAAGATGTCCATGTGCTATCTGGGTATCGACGGCGCGGGAAACGCGATGCTCGTACCGTCATCCGTGACGTTATGGTTGCGCGGGGCGCATCATCGGGCCACGTAACTCCGGTTACGATCGGCTGGACACGCCGATGCTGTCACTTTCCCTGCTAGCAGTGCTTCCCGGAGCGCGCTCGGCTAAAGTGTGTCACCAGGTCTACGTCGAGTGCAAATAAAATGCGATCGGTGCACGGCCGGTCTCTCATCCTCGTACTCCCGCGTCTTGCCCGACTCGTTCTCGTCGCGAAGCTGTACTCGTTGCATAACAGCTATCTACGCACCGCTCGGTCGGAGAGCAGGAAATTTCGGGTAAGTGGGTCGGCCGAGGTGGCGCGAGCTCGTTAAGCCGCGAAAAGGCTCTCGCGACACTGATTTTCCATTTCACAGTCGTATATTTTTCACGCTGATTTAAATTTACGAAGTTTAATATCTGGAAATGTTTGCCTTACAGGATGACGCACGGTGCGGACAAATGGCCTAATATTCGGCACGGCTCTAAATTTGGTTATTAATGTATATACAGGTGATTTTTTTACAGAAAATGATATTTACCAATATAATTAATAAAATTAAGAAATTAACAATTTTTAGTTAAACGAAAATATATTTTTAAAAACTAACAAATTTAAAACGAAATTGATAATAAATGAACCATATTTGATATTAATAATAATGAACTTAGACAAATTATAATAGTATAAATATAATTAACAAACTTAACAAAACGATGTTCGCTATGAACATTTTTAAATAATTCCCTCTCCCATCCCCAGGAGGTGAGGGTGGGAGGTCAATTATGGTGTAATTGAATAGCATTTTTTATAACTAATAAATTTAAAAAGAAATTAACGAATTTTCCACAATACATTATAAAGGCAAGGTACGGGCATTTATTAAAATGTTTATAAAATTAAGAGTTGCAGTTAGTTGCAGGCAAAACTATGAAATTCTTAAACTACAACAAGTAATATATCCGAATACGTCAAAATCTCAGGATATTTTCTGCCCTTCTCGAGATATGTTAATTTGAAGTTTTATATGCAAGTAATAAATAAAACCGCCGTTGAAAATTTATATAAAAAATAAATCTACTTTATTAAATGTAAAAAGAATGCATATACCAATATTTAAATGTAACTCGACGTTTCGATCCAGGTGTGGATCATTTTCAAGAGCAATTGCGTCTGAAAGTAGACGCAATTTAAAAAAATATTATTTACAGTTTTATTAATTTTGTGAATTACCCATTACATTTTGTTTATATATACATTCAGACGCAATTGCTCTTGAAAATGATCCACACCTGGATCGAAACGTTGAGTTACATTTAAATATTGCTAATTTGCTTTGTTTTTGCTTTATTTTTGATCGAAACTGTGCGCCGAGAACGTATAATTGATTTATACTATGCAGTGTATGGAGTCAATGGATAGGCGGAGCAAGCGAGGGATTTCTACATTAACTCTGTGAAACTAGACCGATTTATGCCGTGTTTAGACTCATTTAAATCAGAAAGATCTCAACAAGCCATTCGTACTATGTTCAAAACGACAAATATTATCGAATATGCAATTTTCTTTACTGCATTATTAAAAAGTACGTCTATCTTCTAGAGTTTGATTCTCTTTCCTTGTCTACTGAAATTAGGCTCTGAAAGAGCTCTGAAGAGCGAGGATGGGTCGTGCAAATATATATAAGCTAGCACTACCGTATTTCTTCTTTTCTTTTTTCTTTTCCGAACGAATGGCGCCGAGCGACCGAAACGCTCGGGACCGGATAGACGGCTGAGGAAATCAATCCGTCGATTCTCTGCCGCTTTGCGTAACGGCTCAACGTTATGCTCCGATGTCCACCGATCTTTTACAGGACCGAAGAAAAACCAGGTGGATCGAACGCAATTTTCCCGCAGCTTGGACTGAACACTTTCCCTTGGAATTCCAATTTGTTCTCAATCGCCACTTTCGCCGATTTTTTCTGCAGTATGTTTTCTAAAATTGATAGTATAATGCTGTAAACACAACTAACATAATAATATAAACAGCCTTTGAAACAGCACATGCTTCAGTTACATATCTACCATCGTGGAATAAAATTCATCCACGTGTAACTCACTAATTTTTGTTCCAAAATGTTCTTGTCCACTTTTCACACAACATGTATGTATATAAAATTTAATTTTTGATTTTTCTATGTGATAATTGTTTTCATACCAAAAATAATTTTCTCCTTTTTTTTGTTTTCTTTCATATTTTTCGGACGCAAAAGTGTCTCTTTGAAAAAGATCCACATAGGGATCGAAACGTTAGAAACATGTTTAAATAATTGCACATTTGTTGGTTTTCTAAAAATGATCGAACCTAGCGCCGATATCATTTTATTATATTCCTAATTTTCGATCGAGAAGAATTTTATAATATAAACGTGGTCAAATGAACATTTCAAATTAAAATTGGTAACTCTATGCTTCGGGGTTATTGAAAACCGATTTTACAACCAAAAATTCTAAAAATATCAGAATCGCATGTGCTATGAAAGTACGTGTCCATCTGAGAGTAAAGCTACCGCGACTTACTCTCGAGAGTAAAATTCGTCAATGTCCACGGTACTGAGTGCTGGCGGAGAGCGAACAAGAAAGTTGAAATTCGCAAATGTGCAAATGTCCACGCACATTGAGAGTTCTCTCGAGACCAACTATCGACAGAAACTCTCAGATGGACACGTAACTTTAGATAGAATGTTTCTGTAAGTTTTTGTTGGGCAGAACAGAAATACAGCATAATTCACTAAAACGTCTAAAACGAAGTCCACTCTACATACAACTACGTTTGTTACGATTTGAAATTCGTCATAGATGATTGTCTTTGGAAGGGCTATCGAATGGAGTGACTAAAATTTCGTCTGACCAAGTCTGAGAATTTAGAGGAGTAAGATAAAAGATTTCAAGAAGAATTTCTGATCCCTAAGACAGTTAAGAACCACCCTGTTGAATTTTTCTGAAGCGTTTTCATTTTTTATTAGAAAATCTCATACGAGATTTATTTCAACATAATGAAGAAAATAGCACATTGTCGCACAAAATGAAACTGAACATACATAGTAATGTGTTAAAACATGAAATCAATATACACAAGAGATAAACCGCTTAAACCTTAAGGCCACAGCTTTTAAAAAATGACAGCATACAGCGACAAACCCTGATATTGAGTTTGGCTATTATCAGTGAAGCATCCATGGAAAGTTGAAGAAAAAAAATTCTGAAGCGTACAGGTTTGTATTCTGTAGATCAGTGATTCTTAAACTGTGGTCCGCGAAACAATTTTGAGATTAACTTTTCATCCCCCAAATTTTCGCTTTTACTCAAACAACTACAATTAACATACAATTATATTCTCGAAGAAGCAGGGTTTAAGGTCAACAAATTTTTCAGTTCCTTTTATCACTCTGAGTCTAAACCTTGGTTTTTTCACCTAAGACTTCCTAGAGACTTCATCTGCTGGATTAACAGACTTCGATCTGGACACTATCAATTGAATGCCTCCCTTTTTAAAATGAAACTTGCAGATAACACAAATTGTCCATGTGGTTGTTTGATACAGGATCATAATCATATATTATGGCAGTGCCCGATCTATGATAACAATAGAGAGGCGTTGATTCACAAACTATGCAGCAAAGGTTGCTATCCACCTTATACAATAGATGCTTTTTTGAGTGGACCTTCTCTTTGTCCTCTATTTCTTATTCACAGTTTTCTCAAATCTCACTGTTTGTATCTATAGTGTTGTACTAGAATTGTTAATTATGTTACTTCTCCTAGTTTATAAGTTGTTATTGTAATGTTAGCATCTACAGATATGTACATGCTGCTAATAATCCCATGTGGGGTTTCATAGCATAATAAATTAAAAAAAATAACTACAATAAATAAAATGCTTAGGGTTGGGGTGGGGTCCGCGAGAAGAATGTTATTGAAGAGGGGGGCGTCGCACTGCATAAGTTTAAGACCCCCACTGTAGATTGTATAATTCAACCGGAGGAGGTTTCGAGCGCGAGTCAAGGAGGGTTAAGTTCGTGTGGACGTAGAACCGGTACCTCGTGTGCTACGTTCAGGTTTTGGTTTAAGGGTCAGATGTGACGCATTATGTCACTTTCCAAATACTTTCCAGCGGTGGAACCGGGACGTGGTTTTTACCGGTGGACTGGTTCGTGTCACTTTTCCCGGATCCCAAAACGGCCCGGTCAGGCCTCGCGAGGATCGGCCGAGGAGCAACCGGGGAGTAATTGCCGGTTACGTAACACGGCCAGGCAAGTATCGATAAGACCGATCGTGGCGGAATTGTAAATGATAGATGTCTACGTGGCGTGCGAGCAGCAACGATTCGCTGCGCACGAGATCTTTGGCAATAACATTTATTTCAGGGATCCGTGGTTCGCGAAACGAATTAACGAGTGAAGTAACCCGCTGTTTATCCGCGTGGAAACCGACGATCCCCGTCGCGCCGATTCCCGACGATTTCCAGAGAAAAACGAGGACGAACGCACACCCGAACAGCACAGACGCGGCTTGAGGACTAGGGTTTCCTCCAACCCCTTGCTCAACTATGTATAACGAGGGTTGAACTCGATCGGTGACATGTCTCTTTAAATTGATTGTACATGTAAGCGGGAAATATAAATCTACTGAATTTCATATCTTCATTTCATGTCTAACAATTGGAAATCTGTTTGTGTTCGTTTATAATGTTATTAGAAATACTGTCCCCTTTCTTTTCTTTTACTTTTGTTGTTGCTAAGTTTTCTATTTATTTCTAGTTTCTTTACATTTTTAGTTCTTCTCCTGTCTTTCTCTTCTCTTTCCCCTTCGCTTTTTTTCTTTATTTTTCATCCAGTCATCTACCTTTATGTTTAAGCTTTTCTGGCATGCTGCGGGCCGTTTCACAAGATTCATTTTATCATGTTGACGGGATTCGTGCCGCACTAATTTTATACAATTACATTTATGTTGTGACGCGTGTGCGTGTGTGCGCGCGTACGCGGTATTTATTTATTTATTTATTTATTTATTTATTTATTTATTTATTTATTTATTTATTTATTTATTCAATAATAAAAACAAGGCACGCAGCGCCCCCGCGCTCACACACCCCCAAACAATAAGTAAATTAATGAATTATACTATGTACTATATTATATTATTTATTATGTTATTAATTAATTTAATTATTAATTAATATGATATTTGGTCCCCTCAGGGTTTCAAATCCATTTACCAATCTCCCCTTGTTTCCACTCGTTCTATCGCCAAGTTTCAGCCTATTTCAGCCTAATTTTCAGCGGGATTTACTTTTTATTACGGTGGGTTCCGAACCACCTTTAATTAATTTTATATAATATAATATATTATAATATAATATAATAAATTATAATATAATATAATATATTATAATATAATATAATATATTATAATATAATATAATAAATTATAATATAATATAATATATTATAATATAATATAATATATATAAAATAATATATAAAATATAATATAATATAATATAATAATAATATAATATATTATATTATTAATTAATTATACTATACACTATACTATATTATACTATATAATTATTAGCCCTTGCCGAAAGGTGACTGCACTGTACTACCCCCGGAACGACATGTAACCCCGAGTACAATTATTTGAAAATAAAACGCCTTTTATTTGTTAACATTAATATCCCAAGTGTTTACATCAATTTTATAAGAAAAGTGAAATGTAAAGAAGAAATGTAATGAAATGACAAATGTGGAAAATATATTTCAAGAATATCTATTACGGATCTGTTACAAAACTGTTTATGATAAATAGGTTACAAGCATATACGTTACAAATACATTATCATTGCTTGTATTGCAAACATATTGCAAACAATATAAATTTATGTATGTATATATTATTAAATAGATTCTTCTGACTTTGTGTGACTTGTATGAGCAGTAAATTAAAAATCGAACCAGCCTGTTCAATGATGAAA
Organism: Lasioglossum villosulum; assembly: GCA_963971365.1. Classification (NCBI taxonomy): domain Eukaryota; kingdom Metazoa; phylum Arthropoda; class Insecta; order Hymenoptera; family Halictidae; genus Lasioglossum; species Lasioglossum villosulum. The sequence goes on from OZ020497.1 coordinate 10,843,738, forward strand.
TCATAGGAAAAGGACAGAGTTGATCATAAAAATGATTTTTGTAACATTCTCGTACCTCGTGAGTCCTAATAAAATTTAGTATACTCAATAGATTGTAGTAAAAATTGATTTCCAAGATTGTTTAAGAACGTGTGTTACGTTTTACTGGAACACACAGCAAGCAAGAATGTTTGCAGGGAATAAGATTTAAACAATTCGCGTTACGTTCGTCCCCGTACAATCTAACCCAGAAAAAACAAATTGGCAATCTAGAAAACGGAAAAATTCCTGTATAACAATACGCGTCGATCGAAACAGAAAAAAGGAGATATCGCGTGCATGCAAAGAAACGTCCAGTTTTTGCGGTGGAATACGGTATCTCGGAGCGTTGGCATCATTTCATAACATCTCGGACGACAGGCAAGACGCGGCGATCGTTGCGTCTTATCGATTCCGAGGATTTTTAAAGGGCGAGGAAGGCCGATCGGTTTTTCTTTCACCTGGGAATTATGCGCATGCATAAGTCGTCCGTTATCCGCGTCGGATTTACAGTTCGAGGGGGCGAAGATGATCAGCGGTCATGTTCCGAGGGGGATCTGTTAAAAATGGTCGACGAGGAGCCGTGGATACGCGAAACCCGGTACCGTCCGAGCAGAACGTGACGGGCCGTGCATACCGAAAGCGAAAATTGATTTATTCGACGAAGCAGCGAAGAGAGGACGAGAGAGCGGGCCGATGGACGATGACTAAGCGGCCGAGCGTAGTACCTTGTCGAAGAGAAAGAGCGAAAGAGAGAGTGTTAGAAAGAGCGAGAGACAAGGAGCGAGAAAGAGAGGACGAGTTCTAGGGAGAGGAGGGGAAGAGGGAGAGAGAGTCGGACTAGGCAAGGCAAGGCAAGGCGAAGCAAGGCAAGCGAGCAGAGAACCGAGCGATCCGACTAAAGTAGGCTGTTATTTAACGATTTTAGTGAAACGTTCGCGGCATTATACAATCGGCCTAGATCCCGAGTCACGGAGCGTCACGGATCGTGAACGCTGCCAAGCCAGTCACAGCGATTGCCTTCACCGCGGAGACCAGACACTACGGTCTCCGTGGGCTCGCTTCGCAGAGTCCCTACCGGGGATCTTGGGCTCGACCCGCGTCGTCCTGACACGTGCACGGATCTTCCAGTTTGGGAAAGGGCTCGTTTTCACCTGGAAACCGGCCCATTAAATTATGAGCAGGGCGGGCTATGATGAACCTTCCTCTTTACTCCTCTTTACTTACTCCTTCCTCACACAGCTCATAACATGCTAATATGAGGACAAAAAATGTTTTCCCGTGATCGCATTCAATTGTTCCCCAGATTCCGTTCATGAAGGGCAATGAAGGGCAAGTAGAACCAATTTTAGTTCAGCTACTCAAACGAGATGGCGCTTAGACAGGAGAACTATCAGCGTAGATTCGTAACAACAGAAATATAAAGGGCTTGAAGCCATTCGGATCCATGAATAGCAATAAAAATATTGATAAAAAGAAAAAAACCCAGTATTGATAGCGAAATTGAAGCGTTAGATTGATACAAATGTATGTTCATCACTCTTGCCAAACTGTTTTTCAGCGTGGAGGTTGGTTACACTGATAAATTCCCAGATCAGAGGGTCTGGTACCCCCTTAAGGGGGTAGGGTACCCACGTGACATTACTAGAATCTAACCAGAATATTACTAGAAAACAAGTGAAAACAGGGGTTTACGCGGGAACGTTTCACATCCTCATACGATTATATTTTGAACTGAATGAGGGCTCATTCTAAAGAGGAAGGTTAAATGAAGCGCGCATGGGTCCTACTTTAGTTACATTATGTTTATATCCAGTAATGTGACTGTCCAAAGTAGGGAAAACAAATAAAGAAAAATTCCGGATATTCTAATGTATTTTTCGATCACAAAAAGATTTTTCCTGCTAATTTAGGCGCGCTTCATTTAAGCTTCCTCTTTCAAATGAGCCCTCACTCAGCTCAATATAAAATCGTATGAGGATGTGAGGTGTGTTCCCGTGATCGCATTCAATTGTTTCCCAGATTCCCTTCATGAAGGGTGAGTAGAAGCAATTTTAGTTCAGCTACTTGGACGAGATGGCGCTTAGTCAGGAGAATTATCAGCGTAGTTTCTTTACAACAAAAGTGTAAAGGGCATGAAGCCACTCGGATCCATTAATAGCAATGAAGATAATGATTAAAAGAAAAAAACCTGTAATTATAGCGAAATTGAAGCGTTAGATTGATGCAAATGTATGTTCATCACTGTTGCCAAATTGGTTTTTCGCGCGGGGGTTGGTCACAATGAAAAATACCATGGTCACGTGGGGCCTCTACCCCCTTAACTTGCACCCATCGCCGTGACGCTGACAACTATGTACGTCCGAAAACGCGCACCGTTTGCCACCGTGTCCGTGGCCCGCCTTCGAATGAACTCTCCGGTTTTCCGGTTGATCGTGCCCCCGCGCCCGTCCTCGCCGATACCGTCGCGCAACTATTAGGCTGGAGCACGTCGAAAGAAAGTTCCGACAGATTTCACCGGTCAACGAAAGTAGATTGCCCAGGTTTGGCTCAGGATAACCGATTTTCGACCGTGTCGATTATGCCCAAGAGGAGACACTCTCAGGAACGCACAGATATGACTCTACGCGTTTCTTTGCGCGTCCATACGGTATCGGAAGAACATTTTAGCGAGTCAATTGTATTGTACACGCAACTGTAAATATCTGTACGGAAAATTCGGTTCTGCGAAATAAAAACTTGATAGATATACGAACGTACAATTGTAAGTACAACATGTACTTACAACCAAGGTTGGGCACAAAATTTATTTAAATAAAAATTTCGAATAAAGTGGATCCTTTCCAAGTGAGTTTCAAACCCACTTTATTCGAAATTTTTGCCTAACTCTGCTTACAACATAAAATATAAGAACGTATACGTATCGTGTATGGAATATACAAATGTAACAGGAGAGCTTTTCAAAGTCCCTTGACAGTTTAACTAGCTGTGGCAGCAAGTAAAACAAATAAAACCTAGTAGGGCTATCTAAGGACTATCTGGGGTTAGTTTTATAAGTATATATTCATATAAAAATGTGTTTAGTAATACTCTGGCGAATATTTTAATGCAACAAAACGAATAGTGAACACTTTCGAGGTGTAACGTTTCTCTTGTGCATGAGTACATTATGCGCAGTAGGATTCGTTTCTGAGAAATGTTGTGGAGGAAAACGTAAACGTTGCAGACCTCAAGAAAGACAAAATGGTTGGCCACGCGTCGTATTTTCTCTTCTCAGTTGTAAATCTACACAGGAAATGTGAGTATCACGCGTCGTCGGAAATTTCCAGTAAATAGTGTTTAATATAAACATATAATTTAATATAAAACATTATCACCAAACTGTTGATCTTTATACAAAATAAACGTTTTCTTCCTCAGTTACAAGATGTTGGAACCATATAAAAATGTCTTCCTACCTTTAACATTTGTACTACATTGAAAATAACACGTGCATGTTCTTAAATCGTCTTAGCGTTTTTACTGTTTTAAATTACATGCAACCATTTTTTCATAATTATCACTAAGGTGTAAGAGACACGTCAAAATGACGGGACTCCGAGGATATGTATTATTTTAAAACTAGTTAACAGTTTTGATAGACACATTCTTATTATGTTGATGATTAAGCAATGAAATTTTTTAGGTAAGAAACACATCTTCATCCAACTCTCATTCTTTTCAAATGGTCAGCTATCACCAACGTCGGAGTCACCAATTTATTGAATTACTAGGGATTATTGAATTGTATCCTCCAATAAATTTATAAGGCTGAAGTTAATTAGTTAATTTCATTTATAACTTATAACATTGAAAATAAATGATTTAAAAGTAACAATTTTATATCTTAGTTCTGTGACCCTTCTTCAATTAATTCAGTTTATAATTTTTTAAACTGAATTTATTAAACATTTTAAAAATTTGTTTTTAAAACAAATTAATTCAAACGACAACTTCACAATAGTGAGAAAGTTCATATTGATGAGTGTTGACTGGAGGTAGCTACAGTTGCTACAGTTTTTCGTAAGTTTTACATAAAGTTCTGCTAATTATTTTCGTTTTTTTTAAGCGTTGCGCACTAAAACTTTAATTTCATTGAATTAACCTTTTGAATTATAAATTAATATTAAGTTAAGCTAAGTTAAAAGGCGCATTAAGACAACATGTTATACGCTAATAGACCCATGTACTGAATATGCTAAATAAACCACATCTGGTTTAAAGCATTAAATAAATAAATAAAATAATAAAGTTCAACAGTCCAGCCATAGTCACCGGTGATAGACGCTGTCGACTCGTTTAAAAATGTTCGTTATGTATCATTGAATATATCAATTTATTCGTTCTGAAGTGTCCAGATTATACTGTAAGGTGGAAACTTCATTATCAAGTAACAATTGTTAATAACACTGATTGCTTATACAAGTGAACGGACGAGACTTGTATTACATAAAACGCTTACAAAAAAAATTCACGCGGCGGTTAACGTGTTAAAGACACGCGCAACGTATACATATCTCTAACAACAGATAGGGATGGTAATAATAATTTATGCAGCTTTTGAATGCAGTAAAACCTTGGCGATTGGAAGTAATTAGGAAAACACGAGCATTGGGATAGTAAAAAAATTATTTGGTTCAAGTGTAGGATTACAGATAATAGTGAATTTGTAAATCGGAGAGTCGGACGATCGAGGATCTACTGTTCCAACATGCAAAAAGTAATTGACAAGAAATTGATAATTCAGTTGAAACTAAATACTATTAACGTAAAACAAAAATTATACATGGACATAGAGAAGTTGTTGGAAAGAGTTAAGTGTTTTATACTTGGTGTTTCAAATTGAGAATCAATTAATTGGATTTAGTTGTAGAAAATATGATTTATATATTTATTTTAATTTTATTATTTTTATTTATATTTATTTATTTATCATATTAAAATCATATTTTAATTGTTAATTTTGTACACATTTGTGACAGAAATGGGTAGATGAAATGGGGAAGAATATAAAAAGATATCATATTAAAATATGACAATTCATCTACCCATTTCTGTCACAAATGTGTGCAAAATTAACAACAGGATGGACAGACGGAATCACGTATTCAGTGATGACTGCATGCAGAACATGCAGCCCTCGAACATCGCGTGCTGACGAACAGTAAAGGTTTCGATATAGCGTATGAATCATGACGAAAACAGTTTTCTAGTCGTTCGTTTTCATCTATATTATGAGTAATTCACGGTGCCGCTTACGCCTGCGCGAGCGATCCGTTTCACGGTGCTTGGTCGTTGCAACAGGTGGGCCAGTATTCACCCTTTGCGAACGAATGCAGCCAAATAAGCCGTCCGACAGATTTGCTGACTGGGTCGAGTGCTGCTACGGCAACAAGTTACTGTTCGCTCTGATTTTCCTTGTTAGCATCGCATAATTCGGGGAATACGATTGCGACACGGTTAGGCATAAGTGAGTGATAATGAAAACTACTACAGTTTTCTTTCGATATAAGATAACGATGTATTTCTGCAATAAGAAAGTCCCCTCTTCTTCTTTTGAGTTCGTCCGCTCGACACTACTTACAATTAGTGCCAGTACGAGAGGGTGTGTCATGTTCTTTTCCAACGAAAGCATCCTTTCAAGACTTAAAGCTGTAGTGAAGTACGTCATTGGATTGTCTCGACTTTAATTTTTTATTTAATAAACACAATTTTTTGAATTTCATAGAAGAGTGGTTACTGATTATTTTTTTTGCTGGAAACTGCGATAACGTGTGAATAATAAATGATATTGAATATATTATTTCAGCAAATGCTAATACTTGAAATCTGTCTTCGGAGGTGTATTCCTTATAAAACGACACACCACTTTGCCATTTAAAGAATTGTTCTATCTACAGGGTGTCCCAAAATTCCTTCAACATCCGGAAGTGGGAGGTTCCTGAAATCATTTGAAGCGATATTTTCCCTTGCAAAAATAGTGTACGTAGCTTTGTTCAGGAGTTATTAACGAAAAACAAGCACCAATCACAGCGCGTCTACAGCGGACTGATTCTGGCTCGACCAACGGCAACACCGCACTAAGTGGAACCTGTCCTTAAGTCGAACTCTGTTCGCTGTAGTCGCGCTCTGCTTGGTCCGTATTTTTCGTTAATAACTTCTAAACAAAGCTGCGGGCGACATTTTTGCAAAGAGAAATGTTTCTGCAAATGATCTAAGGAACCTTCCATTTCCGGATGCTGAAGGAATTTTGGGAAACCCTGTATAGTATATATGTCCAAGATATTCGTGGAAAATGTTTCATATTCTCAACTTTTAAGTTTTGACCTTAGCTATTCAGTTTTTGAAATAAAATAATCCTTAACACTCGAAATAATGGATCTTATCTTTAAAGAATCATATGACGGCCATAGAAACACTTTAAATAACAATAACTTATTTTGATGGAAAACTATGGACGTGGTATTGGTCTGATTATACTTTCAAAGAAGGCGGGACTCCTTGGGACTTAAATGATATTCATTGTCAATTATATGTGTCAAACGTTCACGATTCTCATTAATCAAATGAATATTAATTGGTAAATCGATGAGGGGATTCAACGACCTTGATCTTTACATATGTTGTCAAGGACAACATTCTGAACAACTTTTGTCATTATATGTATCCGCCGCTCGATCATAGGTTTCGAGAAAATTCCAAAAAACTACTGCTAGTAGTGTATTGAATTTTCCTAACCTAACCCAATCCTAACCACACCACAACTCATTCTATTCGCATAATTTTTTCATTATTAGATCATATTGTGGATGACAGTTACAATGCAAAAATTATGCGAATAGAATGAGTTGCAGTGTGGTTAGGATTGGGTTAGGTTACGAAAAATTCAATACAGTACTAGCAGTAGTTTTTCGTAATTTTCTCGGAAACTAAGTCTGAGTGATGGATAGTTATATTGACAAAAGTTGTTCAGAATGTTGTCCTTGACAACATATGTGAAGGTCAAGGTCGTCCGAATTGAATCCCCTCAAGGATACATTTACCTATTAATTTTCAAAATAAACTATAAGCAATATTTCTTGCACGCAACAGTATTGTATAAAAAGTATATAGACCATAATTATTAAATAGATTCTCCAGGGTATCAATAAGAAGATGAGTCATTCTCACGTTGAAAAATGGCGCTTACAAAATGTCTTATTTAAACGCTTATCCGACTACAATTCTTAAAAAATTTAAAACTGCTGAACTCTCGTTTACATTTTAAAGAAGTCGATATGAGAAAATTGATTATTTAGCAAATGAAGAGATAGTTCTTCGATCGGGACCACTGTGCGTCATCAGCGAAGGGTTAGACGCTAGAAGTCCCATCGAAATGGATCGAGACGTATAAAAATGAGATAGTTCCTGTCGGTTGCGAAATGATCGGCGCGATAGAGTTTAATTGATACACGGCAGAAAAAACACCGCTTCGCCGTATGAAACGGCAGGGTGCGGTAGGGTAAAATCTAGCGGCAGCATTCCGGATTGAGCAATTCCGGCAATTACGTTTAGTGCCGATCCACGTAAGCGCGTACGTACGTACGTACGTAGGTACGTGCATATGCGTGGCCTCTCTTTCCACCGTGCGATCCTGGCCGATATTCACGTTAATTATGGCCGGACTCCGAGTCAATTAAACATTATCCCTTCCCGAGGCCTGCAATTACCGCGGCACGGCGCGCGGTACCTATCTGTCGCGCGGCGTCGATCGTAAACCTCTCCGTGATTTGAAAAATACATATCGATCAACGATAGTCGAAACGACGATGGTTACGCACGCGTCTACCGATCTGTCCGAGAACGGTTCTCGACGGTTCGTCCTTGCGCGAAGGATACCTACGACCAGAATCCGTAACAAAACGATGAATTATTCCATCGGGTAAACGGCACGGCGCGAGCTCGGTGCGCCTCTTTCGAAACGAGTTTTCCGCGAATTAAAAATTCTAATCCTGCCAGAGAAAAATTCTTGCCGACCGGATTACCCAGTCGGCTTCACTATAAAATCCAGCTCGGCCTTTTATCGATACCGGGGGAATAACGCCACTGGAAAAAATCGCATATTAACAGTTCTTTGTGAGCGGCAGCGGCTAGCGAGGCTCTTGGTTTTGATCCGTTACACGGTGTGGTGACAATGGATAAAAGTCCAAAAATCAACTGTCATGTTCGCATTGAAAACCTTCGGTATTCGTGTTCGATGTTTTCCGGTGAAATATATCAGTGACTGAAACGTGTTCGTTATTTAAATTGAGATGATAAATCAGAATATCTATGGAAAATTTTTGGAGTTTCATTTTTTAATCGAAAAGAGTGATCATGCATGAACGATAATTTTGTACGTTGCTGCTAGTCGTTATCAAAATGGAAACTGTTTTGTTAATGGAACAAATAAGATTTTTATAGCTTGTGTACGCTGTATATGTTAGTAGATCTATATGTTACAACTTTCGGCTGAAACATTTTTTTTTGTAAAATTGATAATGCTCGGGTAGCGGAATTTTCTTCAGATAAGAAAAATGATAAGGAAAATGCACTAAAAAGTATGAAATAATTTCCTTTTGATTTGTATGAATACACACCAACTGTTAATAAAATTGATTAAAATAAAATATTAAATACCATATTAAATGCAATATAATATTTTTGGTGGCGACGCAAAATTGAAAATGTTAGACACCGTAAATTACGAAAATACTTAAATTCTTCTACGTGCTTTCACATATTAGTGTATCTTCCCTTCCCATCGACTGATTTCAAAGTCCACCATATTCCAAAGAAATCATGATCAGCAACATCTGTCATTTGGAAAACTTCCAATTTTGCGTCGCCTCCGAAAAGTTTGTACTGTATTTCATATAATATTTAATATTTTATTTTAATCAATTTTATCAACAGTTGGTGTGTATTCATACAAATGAAAAGGAAATTATTTCACACGTTTTAGTGGAACTAGCAGAATTTGTAGAACAATTTGTAATATACAAATAAACTATATACTGATCGAATGAAGTCGATTAATAATACAAAAACGATTAAATAGAACATAATAATAATTATTATTATTTAATGAAACATAAAATATTTCTTAATTTTGTCATGCCCCTCAAAAGAAAGATAAGTACATCTTTCTGTAATGTAATAGGACTGAAGGGAAATTACATTGCCCAGAAAAAAGGAAATTTATCCTTCTAATGCGTTTAATTTGCAATGAAAACCAGAAAGAATGAAAAAATTCAAAATTTGTTTTCAAGGGACCATTCGAGAGACACTCTACAAGATGCAAAAAGATTCGTTCCGATTGGTCCATCAATCTCGGTGAACACACGTAGAAAAAAAGCGAAAATAAAGACACATACAGATCGAATTATATGACGTCCTCCTTTTTCGAAGTCGATTAAGAACGGGTTTCAACGCACTGCGCGTCACTTTGAATAAAGAGCGTTAGACGTGCACACTAATACACACAGTGTTTCGCAGGAAGTGGTTGGCCCGAGAGGATGCGAGAGGCTTTCCCGCAGAAAAGTCCCTTCTGTCAGTGACTGACGACGTCTGAGTCAATTCCACCCACGTCTGTTCACCACCGACGCTACAGATTTTCCAGGGAATTTATGCGAATCCCGATAGGCGGAGGATATGACGAATTGTGGTTAATTGTATTCAGCTAACCACAATGCATCCTGTCGCGAAGGCGCGTTCTATTCTAATGAACTTTGGAGTGCTGATCGATGCCACCGCGAGCTACACCGGTTTCGCAAGACGAAGAAAAATAGCGTTAAGCTAATTCGCGATGGGTGGTTTATCGACGCGATTCTATCGAACGTGTCGATTCCCTCTTTCTGGAGTTCTGTTTCCACGTTGAGGACTTTTTCAAGAATCCACGGAATCACATGCACTACTGCAAAAGAAGGAAGCACCTAGATTATTTATAAGATATAATGACAAACAATATCTTTATATGCAATTTGAATTGGACAATTACAGATTTATTGCATTTAAAGTATTAGATAATCCGCAATAACACTTTCTCAGAACTATTCGATTAATCAGCGGAATCCGCTTTCAAAACTTACTGTGTTCTTATTTGACTTTTTACGCTTTTCTATCAGATGATTGCACCAGTTCGTGTTCGATTTGAAAATAAAATCCAATGGTTAAATTTTAACGAATAAGAGCTTTATTAATCAATCATGATTAATAAAAAACATTATATAGTCACAATACTTTTCTAATTGTAGAATCTGACAATTAGAAAAGAATAGTGACTATATTATTTTTTTACACTCCGTCATACAGCACAGTTCACGACATTTATGAAAATCGGGCACGAACTTTTGCGATCATCTAATATTAAATATGGCCGAGTGTTTAATTCTTCCTAAAATCGATTAATCATTCGAGTTTTCTTACATTTGACTACCAAAGTATTTGATTCTTGCATAACCCTGGGACGGCGAATCATTTTTATAACTATATCATCGATAAAGGTGAATTCTTCTCGATCGAAAATTTTGATAATTAAAATTTTTAAATGTTATCGGCGCCAGGTTCGATCATTTTTAGAACAAAACAACAAATGTGCAATTAATACATGTTTCTAACGTTTCGATTCCGATGTGCATCTTTTTCAAAGAATCATTATTGCGTCTGAAAATATCATAAGTAGGCATGTCAATCTTTTTATTGTTGCTAATACAGCAGATATATATTTAATTAATTCGCGTAGTCGTATTCGAGTAATTAAATGACGTCTTTGATATCCTGCGTTAAAATAAACTCAGGCTTCGCTGTTGGAGGGTTAAGTCTTTCTATTTAAAACGAATTTCTCCAATTCAGAAGCCTAGATCTAAGAAAAACCCTCGAGTCTGTTTCTTAGATTCTATGGTTCTTCCATTCCGTTGTGACTGCGTCGTATGTAAAAAATGGCAGCATTTGACATTGCAGTATTTTCTCTGCAATTCCAAGTGGAATTTCCTCTAAATTTTCAATTTGTAATATTGTGGATCAAAGAAGTATCTTCAGTAGAAAAGGACAGCATTTTACATTGCAGTATTTTCTCTGCAGTTCCAAGTAGAATTTTCTCTAAATTTTCAATTTGTAACATTGTGGATCAAAGAAGTATCTTCAGTAGAAAAGGACAGCATTTTACATTGCAGTATTTTCTCTGCAATTCCAAGTGGAATGTCCTCTAAATTTTCAATTTTTAATATTGTGGATCAAAGAAGTAGATCTTTCTACTATAGATAGATTTTCTTTCAGTAGAAAAGGCCAGCATTTTACATTGCAGTATTCTCTCTGCAATTCCAAGTGGAATTTTCTCTAAATTTGCAATTTGTAACATTGTGGATCAAAGAAGTATCTTCAGTTTCCCACGCCGCTGTATTATGCAGAAATATGTAGGAAAGCAAAAGAACAATGGGTGGGAAAAGTGGAAGCTTTAAATTTGAAAAAGAGTCCAGATATATTGTTGAACTATTTTCCAGCGGGAATGGAAAATTTTGCGTTCGAATACTAATTTAATTCGTTGTACAGATACCCTACTAACTTTTCAAGTAACTGAACTTGATTTTTGTTTATAGTCATTTATAGAGAGACCTGAAGACTAACCGGAACACCAAATAAATCGAGTGCCTATTTTACCATCCCGATTTCAACAACGTCTCGATTCCCGTGGGCGCGTCACGAAACGGTTCGGGGTCGCGAAGGGTGAAACGCGACGGGGCCACGAAATCAGCGGTGCCAGTGCCTCACTTCCGGCAACTTCGGCAAAAGGTTCCAACGAAAAGGCAAAAAAGCGAGAGGGCTCTTGCGCAAGAAGCCACTCGGCTGCGGTTAGCCGTGCTCGTGGAGAGCCCGCAGTCTCTTCTAAGCGTCTAAACCGCTGCTGCACGCCTCGTCCGAGGCGCGAGGTTCGAAAGTAAGTGCCCCATCGAGACAATGCCTCATGAAAATGGGGCAGAGTAATTAAGCCGTTATATAACCGGTTGAAACGGAGTTCATAGGCCGCGGTGTCTCGACACGGCGCCGTTCGCCGCGACGACGTTGCTCAGGAACGAGCAGGGTGTGCTCGCTGTACCACCTTTTCTTCCCTTCGAGAAAATTCGAGCCCAGGGACTGAATAAGCCCAGCAATCATTCACATCAGTCCATTCATTACGACTATTATTTATGATTTTAGAACGAAAGTGCTACAGAGCGTTCTGATAGAAAAAATACCATCAGAATCTACAAGTTTATCCCTTAAGGTAAAGGTACAGTAGTTGACCAGTTAAGAGAAGTTTTCCAAGCGAACAATAGTAACCACTTACTCTGTCATCAAATGGCGAGAGTCGATGCCTGAAGACACTCTTTAAGTCTTCTAAATTAGGTACAAAGACCACTTTTTAAAAAAAGTTCACTTGTACGAATTTAAGAAACATATTTAAAAATTCAGTAATTGCTTCAGAAGTTGATAATTCTTGAAAATGAAAAAGTAGTAATCGAATGCATTGATGGTAGTTGCACATCTACCATCATGGAAGAAATTCCATCCACGTGTAACTCACTAATTTTTGTTCCAAAATGTTCTTGTCCACTTTTCACACAACATGTATGTATATAAAATTTAATTTTTGATTTTTCTATGTGATAATTGTTTTCATACCAAAAATAATTTTCTCCTTTTTTTTGTTTTCTTTCATATTTTTCAGACGCAAAAGTGTCTCTTTGAAAAAGATCCACATAGGGATCGAAACGTTAGAAACATGTTTAAATAACTGCACATTTGTTTTTTTTCTAATAATAATCGATCCTAGCGCGGATATCATTCAATTTATTATGGTAATTGAATTCGTTAGTAGTTGACCACTTATATTAGAAAGAGGGTTAAAGCAATAACGTTGGGAATCATTTTACTATCATTTAGTTTCAACAATTACCAGCACAAATTACAATTAAAGAATAAAATAAGAAATAAAACAAATCAATTCGATGAAAAGTTTAATTAAGGAACAGAGTAGACGTTGTGAGTTAATAGAGAATAGTATAGAGAAATTTAACCAACAGATGGTATGGTATCCGAGGTTCACTTTCATCAAACGTGTACAGCTTATAAAAATCTTATTTTTTATGTTTGTCTATAAAATGGTCAACTACTCGTACATGGTCAACTACTGGTACCTTTACCTTAGCAATCGAGTGGTAACTCAGAGAATCACTATACAAAATTGCTATACCATTATTGTTTAGATTAGTAACCTCTTAGCGCACTCGTTCGAGTTAACTTGGGTTTAAGAAAAATCATTAGACAGTGTTGCGCTGATTTCCTCTCACTCGAAAAAAGTTGCGGACGGCCATCAAACGTCGCAACACCACTGAGATTATCAGCAAGACATTTTCCATCATGTGTGCCGCCAACAGCAAAGAAAAAAAATAGGGAATAAGATAATTGGTGGAAAAACGAGCGCTGTTGAATTTTTAAGTATTGTATGAGATATTATATCAATATCGTATCCATAAAAAATGAAAAAAATGATATACATAAAATGGAATTATTCTAGGTCGGCAGAAATGTTTAATTTTCGAGTGAATGGATTTATGATCCTTGTTCATTAATTTTCAGAAGGAGGTACCACGTAAAAGTTCTTTCGTCCTTTAATAATTTTAATACGTTGGAAATAGTAAATTCATGTTTCTAAATTAATCATTGCATAAAATCCGAAATCTAGTTATTATACATATAATACATCATTGTAGGTCAAAATAGCAAATTTCATGAAGTTATAGAAACGTTTGTTCGTGAAATTATTTAGTATACTTTTCGTTTCAGATACTTGTTACCACAAAAATCCTTTGGAATGTGAATAAATTCAACCCTGTTACTATCGTAAAGGATTATACACTAGTCTCGTTTAGGGGTTCGGTAATTCTTCTGTTAAGATCTGACCTTCAGTTTCAATTTAAATATGTTGTAATGTGAAAAAATGACAAGGTTTTCTTGTCATTTTGGATGGTATCAGAAAGAAATGACGCGAACGACTCCAATTTTGCACAGGTTCCTCCGACGTACATATACAGTGTGTACTACTAATATTCGGACACTCTTAAAAACACGATAACTGTTTTAATATTTATATTAATATTTATTTTAATATTAATATTTAATATAACTGCTTTAAAGAATGTACAGTGGGTAAAAAAAGTATTGGCACATTCTTAAAAAGGCAATAACTTTTTAAATATTGTACTATACGATTTGAATTTTTTTGGGAGGCTAGAGCAATTAGTTTGCCACAGGATGCGAAAAAAGAATTTTGTCAAAAATTGCAATTGATCGGAATTGTAGCAAAAACAGTAACAGTTGTAAAATGCAACTTTTTGATGTGGGCCTGGATTCAAAATTAAAAAAATACGTTCTGTAGATCGGTATCAATTATATGTACTGTAAAAGTTTCATCGCAATCGGCTGATGTGGAAAACAACGACAGTGATTGAAAGATGCAAGAATCATTAGATTTACTGCATTTGAAGGCCGAAAATCATGAAAATCTGCAGTTTTTAACATATTTAAACGTTTGTAGCTCACTGCAACGTCGACCGATTTTGACGACATTTTCAGAATATATTTAATTGACACAGGTCTATAAAACGTATTTTTTAAATTTTCAATGTAGACCCACATAAAAAAGTTGCATTTTACAACATACAGGGTCATCCGTTTTCATTCAAGACAAAAAATAACAAAAAACTATTAACAAAATTCAAAATTTTAAGATTTTTCAAAAATTAACATAAACTATTTTTTCGAAAACTGAACGTTTTTATTAACCATTTAGTTATAAATGTTGAAATTTAAGAAAAAATCATCAAGATTCATCACTGGAGTCCCGAGATATTCAAGTTTATGTGAACTAAAAAAATTTTGGTTTTTTTGCAATTTTCTAGAAATCAAGGCCGAAGCAAAAAAAGTGGCAGGGGTAAAACTTGTTCCATTTGGGGTTCTTTATAGCTGGTTTACGTTTGTCCGTTTAAAAACGGATAACTTTGTATACTGTTTTTGCTACAATTCCGATCAATTGCAATTTTTGACAAAATTCTTTTTTCGCATCCTGTGGCGAACTAATTGCTCTAGCTTCCCAAAAAAATTCAAATCGTATTATCAAATCATAGTACAATATTAAAACGGTTATCGTCTTTTTAAGAGTGTCCGAATATTAATGGGAGACACTGTACACCGTCGGTTTTCGTATCAGTTGACAATTAACTAGACACGCATTTCGAAGGCATCCTTTACGCGAACCACGGCCGACCTTTACCATCAGGCGCGTACGGTTCGTTTCTAATTGTTACGGCACTAGCATCGCAACCGGTTCGACGATGGTGCGATTATGCTAAACACGGCTTCAGCGTGCAGCTTCGAAAATCCATTCCGTCGTTTATCAAACGATAAGCATCTTATTGATCCATAATAACAATCAGGATATTGGCGTGCGCAGATAGTAGGCTAGTAGGCGCCATTTTCGCTGTCTATAAAACATTCAACGTCCGCGGCGAAACATTCCAGAGCGCTTACTAAGCTTCCCGGTAGCATTTACTAGCCGATCTTCCAGGGATCTAGCTTAGATCCGCGCGGATCTAGGAAGGACGTCTCACGACCGATCTCTACAAAATGGCGAATCGTGTCCGCGCGCCGTCTCGGCCTGATCGTAATGCATATCTAATCGGCTAATCGCCCTTTCCCTTTTTCTTACGTTCTCTCGACAAAACAGCGAATTCCTTTCGCTCTCAGGCCTGCAACGGTAGCAGCAAGATCTACGGTACTTGAAATTTCTGCAAGGCCGCTGTGTTTTTGGTAGAACGTTTCGACTATGTCACAGGAGTCACGACAGACCTCTGGATCGCATCAACAGTGAACCAGTTCGACTCGTTTCAATTTGACACGACCAAATTCTTTCCTTTTCCTTTAAATTAGTATACAACCAAACTTCTGTACGCTGATCAAGTTTCTTTAACTGAAACTATATACTTGAAGGTACCTCGGGGAATTTATACAGAATTTTTTAAGGGCCCCAACATGACGCTTCGCAATCTGAAAGAACACTGTGCAGCTGAAAGGTTAATTTCCTTTCATTCGAACGAGAAGCGAATTAAGTTGAGAAAATGAGGGACAGGCGAGGATGAATGAATAGTCAAATTGATAGAAACAGCGAAAGATGAACTGAAAATATGGAGATCTCTGTAGAGGCTTTGAAAGAGGTGTTGGCACACCTGTTTTAGGAAAAATTGTTGCACACATGGGTGACGTGGGATGTAAGATATGTTCTACTGTTTCTTTAAAAAGTTTGCTCTAGTTTTTGCTAAACAGTGATTCTAAACATTCAGCTAACAGATCTGTTGATGACATGTACTAATGAACCAGACTTACTTAATACACTGTTATACTTCCAGCTATGATATTCCTAGAAAACCTTTTCTCTAGACAAAAAAGCCAAGTAAATCAGGGCAGTAACTCGTAAAAAAGTAACACAAGCAAAATGGAGTTAATTGTTTGCACTCTGGACTATCGGATGAAATTATTATTTACAAGTAGTAAATTGCGTTGTTCTAAAAAATATAGAATCTTTGTAATTTCGCATGCAAAAAATCAGGTGCGCCAATACTTTCTCAACTCACTGTACACTGTCTATCTGAATGGCTGATCGAGTCAGACCGGCTAAGAACCATTACGACACTGTCTGTTTACACTGGAGGTTGGCTACGTACTCTCGCGACCACGAAACGTTTTTCTGCCTCCAGCGGGAATGCAAAGACGGGTTTGTTGTTGCACACAGCAAGCTGGTCCACTTTTCGTTGCGAATGGCTCGCAACGCATTGATCCTAGATCTCTCGAGGTACGTTTGAAGAACCGAACTACGAACAAAATGGTGGAAACTCGTCTGATACTTCCGTCGACCCTGCTTAGAAAGCAAATCGTTCTTGAATTCCAATCCGAATAATAAAATCAGTTATTTGCATACATCAAGTACTAGCAATGACTTTAACACTAAACCTACCGAGCCTTAAAAGTAACTGGTACATTTTCTCTTATAAAAATGACAAGATTGATTTTATTTAGACTTTGTGCGGTTTCCATTATAATGCGCGCTCTACTAAAGATGTTCATATAATCAATTTTTATAAAATCATTTTTATTATTTCAATATTTGTAAAATAATCTATTTGGAACCGGTCATTGTGACCGGTGGTAGGTTTAGTGTTAAATAAACAATTTTCTTATCTGACCCAACGTTTATACTTTTCTAGTAAGATCCAAAAGGAATCCAAAATTTTTTTAAAATTGAAATTGTAGGTTTCAACTAATTTAATGCGTTGACTGTCACATGGTCATTGTATGTATGTCATTTTATGTGGGAAATACAATTTATGTATACATATATATATTATATATTATTACATTATTATTATATGTAATTATATTATATATATTATATATTATGTATATATAGATAAATTAGTAAAGTCTATATATATAAATTGTATTTTCCACATAAAACGACATACGTACAATGACCCATGTGGCAGTCAACGTATTAAATTAGGTGAAACCTACAATTTCGATTTTTAAAAAATTTTTAATTCCTTGTGGATCTTGCTAGAAAAGTATAAACGTTGAGTCAGATAAGAAAATTGTTTCTTTAATATATATATAATAAAAATTAAAAATATTAAGGTTAATTAAAATTAAATATATTAATCCATTTCTATACAATAACTTTAATATTTTTAATTATATATATATATATATATATATATATATATATATATATATATATATATATATCATATATGTATATATATATCATATATGTATACAATATCATATATGTATACAATATCATTTCTACATCAAAAATTAAAAATATTAAAGTTATTGTGTAGAAACGGATTAATATATTTAATTTTAATGAACCTTAATAATTTTAATTTTTTATGTAGAAATGATTTTAGTCCTTCCTTTTCGAAATTGATTTTGTTCGCAATATAGTTGCTTGAACCGAATGTCATTAGGATTTGCATGTTTGAAAAGAGTTCAACAGTTAATCCCTGTGATAAAGTTGAACTTTGAAATTTCAATTACAGTGAGTAAATTATGTTGATTTTGCAGGATTATTGAGGGATTATTGACAGTGAACGTATTAGATATTGATGAAGATATTGATATAAAAGATGAAGAGTTTACAACAGGTAACGTAGAAATTAAATTTGGAAATGAACACAGTCGCGATGACACGTCCCTACAATTTACAAATTCTCGTGAAAAGTACGTTTGCTATTAGAAATGAATTCTATATTCCTTGGTTTTCACAGTTAAACCTATCCCGAACAATTATTGTCACTATCAACAGGTGTAGATCTGACCACTACCATCTAGCTGGCTCGCATTGGCTTTATTGACGATCCTAAGTGTAGTTGCATGGATGAGGACGAATCACTGAACCATGTTTTGCGGCAATGCAACTTGTACAATGAAGAAAGGCTCAAATTAATTAATAAACTCCGATTAATTAACTTCCAGCTTCCAATGGATGTCTCCAAATTAATAGCTAAACCTAATATCAAGGCCTGTCGTTATATACTTTCATTATTTAAGAGCTGCGGACTTAAAGTATAAGTGTTTGTTTATACCGTTACTATCATTCTCGTGTCTTTGTTATATTATTTATGTTTCTTCTGTGTCCTGTTCTGTTTTGTGGTTTTTGTATTTTGTACTGTATGTATTGTTTTCTATATACACTGTATTCTATGTATTGCATTACAATTATGTTGAAATAAATCTCATATGAGATTTTCTAATAAAAAAAAAATGAATTCTATTATTTGAACTCACCGCGTCCACTCAACAGTCTGATCGTCCTCTTTCTGTTCTTTTGTATACTCTTTTCTCTTCTCTGCCTCGAAACAAAACCCACGTGTATATTATAATAAAGCTGCGGAATGTTATTAACAAGTCTACGTTCGTTTGAATAAGACTGATGCTGATCCCAGTTGAATATCCTGAACCACCAACTGTGACATTAACAAAGCGCGATGCTGTTTTACAGCCGATAGGTGTGCAGCGAGTAGTCGAATGTTGACGAGAATTTATTAAAACCGAAGTAAACAGTGTAAGTAATCGTTAATGTAATTGTTCGATATTTATAGACGAGTCCGATAAGACGACCTCGTAACAGCATCTACTAAGAGGCGAGAGAGATAACAAAATAATAGACAGTTTTGAAGAACAAACGGTTCTACGGTTATCGGGATCCACGTGGGCGATAATGATTCGACGTCCGATTGATACTTTCACGGTCCCGGCCGGAGGATAACGAGTCGACCGGCTAGGAAAAAGAGTTTCATTGTATCCAATGATAAACAATAGACACGACGATTGTGCTACTATCGCCGTTCGTTCTGTAGCTAGTTGCTAAACGGCGATGCTTTGTTTTTGCTATTCCGGTAATCCTTCGAGAACCTGATTTTCCCGTTCTCCCAGCGCTCTGTTTTCGGATTTACCTGCGAACCGAAAGAAGCGTTCGGCATAGGCGATCCGTACATGGCATTCCCAGTGGATTCTAGCGACCGAAGAGTCTTTCGAACGGAGATCAAAACGAGTTCACGCGAATTATCCTATTCAGAAAATAGTCGAACTTGCGACGATCACTTTATCCTAACTACCGTGCGACGGGAACGATCAGTTAACGAACTGACATAACTTTTAACGACGTCTTTGTTACCGAGCGCAATAACAATGATAAATGCTCGCACGCCGCTCAACTTATTTACACCGAGGAGCGTACAATAAATAAAGAGTAATAAATTGTCCGTTGATACCGCTGGAACACGTTCCGAGATACACCAGCGAGAAGCTCGTACGAGAAGCATGATTGATAGTCGGAGGATGCGTGGAACACCGGTCATGAACGTCGAGTAACCAGTGGTGTTCGGTTTCGACTGGTCGATCAAAGATTTCACAGATCATTATCAAAGATAACGATCGCTTTCGACGATTTCGTTTCTCTTCGGCGTCGAGCGTACATCAGGAACCAATCCTCAAGGATTCCGTTCAGAGGTGAATTTACAATGGCGACGGAACTCGGTAACTCTCACAACCGTATACTTAAAACAATTTTTAACCCTTTCGCTGCTGACGTCGATACAAGGTTATCGGAAGAGCGCTGCCCGCAAACGTAATGTAAACGTAAACGTTCGAGGAACGTATAGCACGCGCGAATGTGTAATAATGTAATGTTACAACGAGAGAGGCCTCTACAACCGGTGCCAGGAATTTTATGAAAGGCATCCGAGCTATTCATTTTGAAAAACTACTTGATTATTCAGAATATTTAATTATCGGTCGACATGCAAATACGGTCGCGCACACCGTGAACTATATTCAGTCGACAGGTGCAGAAAGAACGGGTGACAACTCGTTCACCGATACGTTCATTGTACAATTCATCGTTTTCCGTCGGCATTTCCTGAAAGCTTTTCTACACGATCTTTTGACACGATGATGGTACTTCGATTGTGAACATAACATTTATCTAATCTCATCGTTAACATGTTGATTGCCAGTTCGTGTTCTTCATTC
Source organism: Lasioglossum villosulum (assembly GCA_963971365.1). NCBI lineage: Eukaryota > Metazoa > Arthropoda > Insecta > Hymenoptera > Halictidae > Lasioglossum > Lasioglossum villosulum. The sequence continues at coordinate 10,864,441 of OZ020497.1, forward strand.
CTCGAGCCATTCTGACGTATCTTTCACTGAATCTGAACGAAACGAACCGTTCCATTAGGTTGTATGCACAGGTTGCAATCTTTTGACGCGTGACGCGTATAAATGAAAGAACACTGAAGAAAAAGTCTAACACTCTTTTGAATATGCCTGATAAATTATTTTCTCAGTTGCGAACGACATAAATAATAGTTTCAACCCTTCGACAGAGGTGCCAGGGTTTATTCCGACCCAGAGTATCAAAGTAATTCATGTACCCAATTTCTGTCAATTGTTGAACCTGTAAATTCAAAACATTAATCTATTTCGCGCACAAGTGGAATCAGTTTTGCTAATACAACCCTGTTCTTTCGTGCTACTTCTCACATTATTAAAAGGGGTAAAAGCAGCCCTTGAAGTAATGTCACATTCTCATCAAAAGGCCTCAAGAACGACAAACGATGTGTAAAAGAAGTTGAATAGAAAATTGCGTGGTGTTATCGTGTCGTATTAAACTGTGCACCAACAAAACATATTTCTAAATGCATTTCTCAAAAAGAATAAAAAATCAGCAAGTATTTTGTTATTTCTCGATCGTAAATATTTAATAAAAATAATGTATGCTCACGGCGCACAGTTTCGATCAATAGTAATTGATCTGTGCGCCGTAAGCATATATTATTTTTAATAGTATGGTTAAGTTTAAAGTAATTTTAAATTCTTTAAAAATATTATTTACAGTTTTATTAATTTTGTGAATTACCCATTACATTTGGTTTATGTATATTTTCAGACGCAATTGCTCTTGAAAATGATCCACACCTGGATCGAAACGTTGAGTTACATTTAAATATTGCTAATTTGCTTTGTTTTTGATCGAAACTGTGCGCCGAGAACATATAATTGATTTATAGTATAGTTAAGGTCCGCCCTAGTGTACGAAAAGAATTTATCCCCATAAGATCCTGAAAAGTGCCTTCAAAACCAAATTGATTTCCGGTCAGACTATTCGACAAGGCTCCCTTTGAAATGATGCTGTAACAATTACATGGTTAACTCGTTCGCTACCAGGTTCTCATGGGAAAAACGTTCACCACAGTCCATGATTTTTTGATGATTACATGACACCAATTGGAACAGACTTTACGTATTTATACAGGGTGCCCCAAAACTAGTGTAGGAGCGGAAAATGGGAGGTTCCTTGGGTCATTTGAAGCGACATTTTTCTTTACAAAAATGGCGTCCGCGGATTTATTTAAGAGTTATTAATTAAAAACACGGACCAATCAGAGCGCGATCCAGACATGCGATGACACGTTCGGCCAATTGTCAGTGGGCGTATCGGGCCGACTGTGCTGGTCCGTGTTTTTCTTTAATAACTCTTAAATAAATCCGCGGACGCCATTTTTGCAAAGGAAAATGTCGCTTCAAATAATCCAAAGAACCTCCCATTTTCCGCTGCTGCACTAATTTTTGTATGTATGAGATTCTAAAAAAGTAAAATAAACATTCTTTTAAACTGTCACACATATATGCGTCGCTGGGCTATGTCTCCATATATTTCACTGTTTTAGAACTGAACAATTCTGTTCAAAACACAACGCGTTTCAACATGTCTTCTTAAATTGATCAAAAACGTTTGCCAGATATAGGTGACGACGGGCTCTGATAACAAACCGGGGTGTCACACATATGTGACGGCTGGTAGTGAAGGAGTTAAGAAAGAACAACAAATCGAGTTAAAGAAGGGAAAAAATGTTAGGCCGACGAAAGGCTGAAAGGATGGAAGTCACGTGTACGCGACGGCGGCCTTTTGAGCAGGGATTCGGAGTCGGAGTTAGGAAAAGCTATATATCGACTCCCAGAGTCGGAGTCAGAGTCGGAAAAAGTATGTCGACTCCGACTCCAACTCTGACTTTTTTGTTTATAATTCATTAATGGATTTATGTATACAATTGCTAATATTCGATCTACAGTACAGACGTATTGTATATGTATACATATATCGATATATCTCGGTGCTATGTAAAGAAGAAACAGTTAGTTGTAGTAGTAGTGATGGCAAATAATTAGAACAAATTATGTTGTCATTTTGTCATTCTAGCATTTTCTATTTAAAATAAACGAGTCATAACAAAACAAGGCAAATGATAAAACATTAATGCAAAGTTTCTTTTAAATAATTTTATAAGAACAAAATGACATTTTTAATCAATTTTTTTTATAATATAGCTTTAAGGAAAATAATGGCTTCAATCAAATCCTCTTTCATAGCTGCTCTTAAATTCGTTTTTAATTAATTAATTAATAAATTCTTTTAAATAATTCTATAAGAACAAAATGACATTTTTAATTAAATTTTTTATAATACAGCTCTAAGGAAATAATTGCTTCAATCAAATCCTCTTTCATAGATGCTCTTAAATTCGTTTTAATTATTTTTAATGCTGAAAATAATCTTTTTTTCAAGTTGGAGAGTCGGAGTCGGATTCGGAGTCGAAGATAAAAAAAAGATGGATTGGAGTCGGAGTCGGAGTTACGAATTTTGTCTACCGACTCCGAAGCCCTGCTTTTGAGAGTGATGGTTATTCCCGAGTCGAATCGAGTCGACATCTTCAGCGATACTCTTTAGGAAGCGAGGATTATTGTCGGAGCCGTGGAACAGGATCGTATCTGGTCGGATGGGTGCTGGAGGTGGGTTTGTAGGCACATAGCGGATGGTGGATGGTGGTTGTTCGCGCGAGTCGACGTCGATGCCGATGTCGGTCCTCTCGGTGTGCGCGCTCGGTGCTTGTGCCACTTTCACTTGGTTACATAACCCGTGTACGTTGGTGCGCGCGAGCGCGAGGGGAACTGGGTAAATGGGAGAACCACAATCTGCGCCGGCACCACCGGCGTGACGGCTTAGCTGTGTGTCTCTGTGTGTGTGTACGTATGGTGTGCACGCGTCTCTGTGTGTCGACTCGCGAGTCCACGGCTCTCCGTATCTCTCGAGCTGAAAACTAGCTAAACTCCTACCGGCGAGCAGCCGAGGGCAGGCTCACCAATTCGTAAAAGGTTCGCCACGGCACGAGCCGCTGCGTTTCTTATCCGTCGCTCGTCGATGACGCTGTTTTGCCGTTTCGCCGACAGACTACAAATCTGCGACCCGCGGACCTCCTTCGGGTAGGTCTTTCCTATCCCCACCGCGTTCCCGCTCGGCGAACACTAGAGTACGGTAGGACCTCGCTCGTTCCACGAAAGAGGACCGAAAATGCCCATACCGAAACTCTGCATCCACAAGTGCACGAAACATTCGACTTTCTTCATCCAGGAAAATTATAAAGGGTGGGCCATTTAAGATTTGGAATTTGAATCGGCTATAAAAAAAAACTAATGAATATTTTTTCAAAGTCATGAGTTTATTAGAAAGGTTGAACCTTTCCATTTAAGAATGGAAGACATTATTCAAATGACTGCCACGGCTAGCCTTACAACACCCCATTCGATCAGTCCAATTTTTCAGCACATTTTCGATTGTTTGGACCTCTATTTCGTCAATGGCAACTTCGATTTCGTGTTTCAAGTCGTCAATCGTCGCTGGATGGTTAGCGTAACACTTGTATCCAACAACGATCCAGTTTCACGAACTTGCTTCACAAATTGATCCACAAACTGCGTTTTTGGCACATCCTTTTTTGTCAAATTTTTTGTGTAAATTTCTTACAGTTCGAGTAGAAGACTCACCACTTTGGAAATAAGTGTTTAATATTTCCTAACTATATTCAAGCGAAAAGCGACCCATTTCGTAAATGTCAAACATAAAACTACTTTTCTGTCACATTGGAAACGTCATCAAACATTCTAACCTCAAAATAACATGTAGTTCCAATTCCAAACGTTAGATGGCCTACCCTTTAGGCCTCGTTTAACCCTTGTGTAGCCAACCGGGTATCTATTTACCGCATCTCTTTCAACAACTTGTTAACGTGCCTCTATAAATGTTACAACATTTCTCTGAATGTCTATTCTTTGTTAATATACTAATTTATAGTCTTAATATGAGAATTTGTGCAAACACGTTAAGTACAGAAGGTTTTAAACAAACTGTATATTTTGGTTGTCCATATAATAGGAAATTAGTGACTGTATATATGTAAAAAGAAATTGTTTACCTCGATTACAGGGAAGCGGAGCCAAGTAAAAATTCCTTTCTTCTTTGAACAATGTTAACAAGCTGAAACCAATACATTAACACTTGAATTGTTGTACACTTATTCAAATATTCTTTACATTATTAAATGTGTCGGTGTCTAATCAATTACTAAACATTTAGGTATTGTATGAGGTATTATACCAATTTCTAGGTCCGCAGAAATGTTTAATTTTCAAGTTAAAGTAGCTCCGAGTGCAGAGGGTTAACATAAATATTTTTAATCTGCTGCTTCAAATTACACCTACTCATTTTTATCATAACTGTATGAAAGTAGTTGCATAGAATAATTCCGTTTGCGTGTTCGTATGCTCATTTGCAGTTCGGATAGCAGGCATTTAAAATAACAGGAAGTAACCTCGAAATCCAAACGAACCGGAATGGTTAGGAGATCGACCAATCGTTATTTTTGTGTTGAAGTATCGTTTCGAAACACAAGAAGAAATCGAAATAAAATCGGAAAAAGAACTGAATTCCTGCAACCGCCCACACTCTGCTTCGAAAGATTGGAGGACCCAGTTCGAGGGCCATATATAGACCGAATGGACATTATTTCGAAAATTATTCATTAATGGCAGTAAACAGATTTTATATGAAAAGTTCCGAACCTGTTTAACCATACCTTTTACATTCTTAGGATTAGAAACTATAAAGAATTGCAAAGGGAACATAACTTTAAATCGGTGTTGGTAGGTACTCAGATCCCTGACAATTCACACCAGGACTGGTGAAATATTGAAAGAATATTCTCAACACAGTTTACCCTAGGATGACTAGAAAGACTGTACTGAGATTTCGCGTACATACTTTCTATAATTTAAACTATACTTGACTATAGATTGACATTAAAATACACTTTTTTTCATAGTAAAAATAGACATCGAAATTAAAATTGTAGTAGCAAATAATAATTATGGGGACCACGAATTAATCTGTGCACTTAACAGCATTTCTTGATCGGAACGTTTTACAAGATTAGCGTTCTAAAATCGGCCGTTTTATATGCAACAACTTAATACTTTTAATAGATAGATGGTTTCGGCGCACAGGTTCGATCAAGTATAAACTAAAAATTCCTTGTTTTATAACAAATTTGCAAATTGAAATCCTGCCGTTTCGATCCTGATGAGGATCATTTTCAAGAGATTTTTGCGTCTGAAACAAAATGTAACATTACAAAAATAACCGAGTTTTAAAAGAAGAAGGAAAAACAATGTTTTAAACTGGAAAATAAACTTATTTTTCTCACATGTTATATAGGATGCAATTTTAACTTTATCAAAAATGTATTATTTCCATGCTGGTAGATAATGGACTGAATCCTTGTTGAAGGTTACAATGTAAACAGTGCATACAGTAAGACAAAGAATTGGGATATGACCAATAAGAAGTAGACGATCTATGTTTGCTTCAATCCATAATAGGCGGCAAATTCAAAACTCAATATAATTCGTCTCAATCACACGGCAACACGGTATAATACCTCAACACTGTTGTGGTAACAGAAAGAACATTAACATTCAACTACATTTGAAATTTAAACGTAAATAAATCATTTTACGTTATTATACACGAACCTGTGCGCCGAAACCATCTATCTGTTATCAATTCTTTTCGATCGCAAAACTATCTCAATTATAAATAATCTCAAAATATACGCAGTCTGGTCATAACTTCATTCCAACGACGCTGTCAACATAAAATTTCAAGAGAGCATGTTTAAGATTTTGTGCTTTTAAAAATCCAACAGAAAAAATCGACGTTCCGTGCCAGTTCCACGAGAGTCTCCCCTTAAGGGGGTACCGTACCCCCTGATCTGGGTATTTATCAGTGTAACCAACCTCCACGCTGAAAAACAGTTTGGCAATTGCTATTAATGAATCCGAGTGGCTTCAAGCCCTTTATATTTTTGTTGTTACGAATATACGCTGATAGTTCTCCTGTCTAAGCGCCATCTCGTTTGAGTAGCTGAACTAAAATTGGTTTTACTTGCCCTTCATTGCCCTTCATTAATGGAATCTGGGGAACAATTGAATGCGATCACGGGAAAACATTTTTCGTCCTCAAATTAGCATGTTATGAGCTTCGTGAGGGCTCATTGTAAAGAGGAAGGTTCATCGTAGCCCGCTCTGCTCATGATGTAAGTCGAATAAATCATTTTGTATTAGAAAAATACATTAGAATCTGCGGAATTTTTCTTCATTTGGTTCCCTACTTTGGGCACTCATATTATTAGATATAAACATAATCGAAGTAAATCATGAGCAGAGCGGGCTATGATGAACCTTCCTCTTTAGAATAAGCCCACACACAGCTCAAAATATGTTAATATGAGGACAAAAAATGTTTTCCCGCAAACACTGATTTCATCAACAAAACAGTGTTTGCGGGAAAACATTTTTCGTCCTCAAATTAGCATGTTATGAGCTTCGTGAGGGCTCATTGTAAAGAGGAAGGTTCGTCGTAGCCCACTCTGCCCATAATTTAAGTCGAAAAAATAATTTTGTATTAGAAAAATACATTAAAATCTGCGGAATTTTTCTTCATTTGTTTTCCCTACTTTGGAAACTCATATTATTAGATATAAACATAATCTATCTAACTCATGAGCAGAGCAGGCTATGATGAACCTTCCTCTTTAGAATAAGCCCACACAACTCAGAATATGCTAATATGAGCTGTCAGGGCTCATTGTAAAGAGGAAGGTTCATCGTAGCCCGCTCTGCTCATGATGTAAGTCAGAAAAACCGTTTTGTATTAGAAAAATACATGGAAACCTGAGGGTGATTGTCTCAATTTGTTTGCCCTACTTTGGACGCTCATATTATTAAATATAAACATAATCTTGTTAAATCATGAGCAGAGCGGGCTACGATGAACCTTCCTCTTTACAAGGAGCCCTGACACAGCTCGTAACATGCTTGTATAATATCAAAAAATGGTTTCCCGTAAACACGGTTTTCACTTGTTTTTCTAGTAACATTCTAGTACTATGCTAGTCATATCCATGGGTACGGTACCCTCCTAACGAGACATAATGGTGGAGATAGTTCTCGAAGAGGTCCAGAATGGCGGTGAGCGGACGAAGGAGCGGAAGAAGGATAGAGCGTAGGATGTAGGTGTAACAGAACCGCTAACAACAACACACCGTGTCCCTTTCCAACCCCCTCGAGAGGAGTGCAAGCGAGAGGGAGGTGAGGAGCCGTTAAAGTGGATGCGATGACCCAAATACGAGCCAGTGAAAGTGGCACACTGATCAGGCACGGCCCGCCACCGTCGTCGTTCACCCACACGCACGAGCCTGTTGACCGCGTGTGTGCGTGTATGCCTACGTGACGCGTGTGCGCCCGCGCGAGCGCGCGCGTTAACGCACGCTGCGTATCCAGGCGAATAGTTCTGCCGTGTGGCGGAGAGTTGGCAGCGGCGGTGATGAGGTGAAGGCAATATAGGTGCAGCCACCGACTGATTACTAATTGGAAATTATGGAAATTCGCTTGGTTGCGCGTCGCCGACCGTCACCGAGCGTCGCGTCGCTCAGCGTCCCCTTTTGCGTCAATTGCGTCTCGCCCCCTGGTGACTTCTCGGCCCTTCTGCCCCGTCGATTTCCCTTCCCGTCCAATCGACGCGGGTTTCTTTTAATTTCCACCAATTCCTTCTAAGGGTGGTCACACTTTGTTCCCGTGGCGACGACGCCATGGCTTCGTCATTTCTCTCTCACTCTTCCTTTCTCTCCCTCGTGCATGTTCCTCGGACCGGCTTCGCGCTCCTTCGACGAATTGTACTAATTGAAACTACTTGAATGGCATCCCTCGATCGGCTGAAATACCTCTAGGTGGTCGCGTGTAAATTTAGAGCTGCGACGGGGGCGGACCCGAAGTCATCCTCGATCCACGAGACCGACTTCTTCTTCTTCTTCTCTTATGTTATAGAACACAGCCTCGCGCCCGAGATGCGACGCAACCCTTGGTGACGGTCGTCAACTTTTTCTCGTGCCCCAGGCTTGTTTACTACCGGAACATCCGTCAATCATTCTGCGGGGTTGTCAAAATAACGTTGTAGATCTTTGAGTGCTTAGTACAGCCACATATAGTTTTCTTCTGCGAGTTGTTTCGGTATATGTATTAGCGTGCAGTAGAAGTGCTCGGAATCTCCAGTCTATTTATAATTGAAGGAGAACAATACGGAAGTATGTTGGTATATCACTGAAATAGCGTGAAATAAATAGTGGTCAACACTGACGTCTAAATGCAACTGTGAATCAGTGTGCAGTAACTGGTTCTCGCATCTTCCGCCACCGCTTTGATGTCCCGAAGGCAAAAAGCCGATGAATAAATTCTATAGTTGATAACGCGGTTCATTGATTCCGAACGTAACTTGGAACTTATTATCTGTACAAAATTGTATAATAGTCAATCTGGGATATTAATTATTCTTAAACGCATTAGCGACTCGAGTTGGTCTCAATGAAATCCAGCAAATACCGATATAATAATATCTTAGTATCGATCGTATATAGGTTTCAAACAAAATTTTTAATGGTATCAGCGCACTGGTTCGATCAAAAACTATTTCTACACTATTTGCAAAATATCACGAAATCAAAATTTCGACGTTTGCAAAATATCATAAAATCAAAATTTCGACGTTTGCAAAATATCACAAAATCAAAATTTCGACGTTTGCAAAATATCACGAAATCAAAATTTCGACGTTTGCAAAATATCACAAAATCAAAATTTCGACGTTTGCAAAATATCACAAAATCAAAATTTCGACGTTTGCAAAATATCACAAAATCAAAATTTCGACGTTTGCAAAATATCACAAAATCAAAATTTCGACGTTTGCAAAATATCACGAAATCAAAATTTCGACGTTTGCAAAATATCACGAAATCAAAATTTCGACGTTTGCAAAATATCACAAAATCAAAATTTCGACGTTTGCAAAATATCACAAAATCAAAATTTCGACGTTTGCAAAATATCACGAAATCAAAATTTCGACGTTTGCAAAATATCACGAAATCAAAATTTCGACGTTTGCAAAATATCACAAAATCAAAATTTCGACGTTTGCAAAATATCACAAAATCAAAATTTCGACGTTTGCAAAATATCACAAAATCAAAATTTCGACGTTTGCAAAATATCACAAAATCAAAATTTCGACGTTTCGATCTATATTTAGATCATTCTCAAGGAATTAATAAAATTTTGCGTCTGTAAATTAACCGACAATTTCTATTAGTACTGTCGAGCAAATATAATTATAAACCTTTTTTTTATAAATTTTTAAATTTAAGAAAATTATAATTGTAACTCACTTGCTTAGTGTAAATTAAAATATAATTATAATAGATATAACTGAGATTGGTGTAACCACATGTTTAGCCCAAGCCGGCATCTGTAAGACTGCGATAATGTCAGAGCATTTAGAAACAATGTAATCTATATTGGATCGATCATTACCTGATCAACGTTGAGCGGTAAATTCAAACATAATTCTTATATTCGTATATTTTCACATATAGTTTTCTGCCACTATACCATATTATTTGAGTATATGGTATTTATAAATTAACTTTCCAGTTTAATTGAACACAAATATATACCTTTTTAAAGGTATATGTTTGGATGTAAGGAATTATTTAGAAAATACCGATATAACCGTCAGTATCCAAGATAAACAATCCTTTATATTTACCACGCTGCCACCTCTATTGTTGTAGGTCCATTGTGAATTAATCATGAAAATAGAGCTGCCATAGAAGCGTTGATCATCTTGACCGAAAAGTTTTCTCCGCTCGGAACCAACTGGGTCGCGCGTATCGTCGAATAATCTCCAAACAACGACCCACTTCGGTTCCTCGTTGGTTCGTGGGCCTTCACGAAATCCGCGTTCACCGGCAGCCGGAACTGAAACGCTTTTGTGCCTTCCCGGGGCGATCAAGGACGAGAAAGTGAATTATATGCTTGTTCGTTCTCGCGCCTGTACTCGATTAACCCGAAAAGGGCCGGTTGGCTCTGTTCCTGCATCGTGTTCCCCGTCCCGAACCGTTCACGTACCTTCCGAAATGAAATTTGACTAATCGACAGACACCATTCAAGTTATTAACGATGCACCGTAGCTGAAATTAATGATCTATTCGTATAGAAAAAATCCTTCGCATGAAAGTGAACCATTAAGTGCAAAATTATACATCGCGGGACCACTCTTGTAACCAATTAATGTCTTCATCTATTGCCGAGCATTGTCATTTAAGTAGTGTGAGTAAAAACAGAAAGTGAAAAAGTCAATTGTGCCCGAAAAAGGTGAATATAATTTTTGAACGAATTATTTGAGTGCAATACCGATTACGAAACATATTGTAGTTTATACTGTAATATTGGGTAAATTTTGTATAATATTTCAGAAGGATATTCACTAAATGGTGTATTATTTTGCCTTCTTACCAGATGTAAAATGATAAACTGTCTGCTTCTATATGAAAATTATCAATTTAGATTGTGGATCATTAATTATTTGAGTGTAATACCGATTGTAACAAATTAAAATCTTCATCTATTTCCGAGCACTCTCATTTAATTGGTTTAAATAAAAAAAGAAAGTGAAAAAGTCAATTATGCCCGAAAAAGGTGAATATAATTTTTGAACGAATTGTTTGAGTGTAATACCGATTACGAAATATATTGTAGTTGATATTGTAATAATTGGGTAAATTTTGTATATGATATTTCAGAAGGATATTCACTAAATGATGAAAAATTATTTTGCCTTCTTACCAGATGTAAAATGATAAACATTCTGCTTCTATATGAAAATTATCAATTTAGATTGTGGATCATTAATTATTTGAGTGTAATACCGATTGTAACAAATTAAAATCTTCATCTATTTCCGAGCACTCTCATTTAATTGGTTTAAATAAAAAAAGAAAGTGAAAAAGTCAATTGTGCCGGAAAAAGGTGAATATATTTTTGAACGAATTATTTGAGTGTAATACCGATTACGAAACATATTGTAGTTGATATTGTAATATTGGGTAAATTTTGTATATGATATTTCAGAAGGATATTCACTAAATGATGTATTACTTTGCCTCCTTACCAGATGTAAAATGATAAACTGTCTGCTTCTATATGAAAATTATCAATTTAGATTGCGGATCATTAGAACACTTTGTAATAGTTGCAACTATAAAACTGACGACAGATAGTGCGACAAAAATGTTTCAAATGCGCATGGATGATTAAACCTTTTCTTAAACCAGTATCCAATTTGCTGATTCTGAATATTATAAATAGACAGTGGAATTGATGCATTTCAGACAAAAATGAATAGTTATGATTTCAAACATTGAAAACATTAGAAGAATGTAAAAATACTGTTATATTATTTTCAACCAATCAAACATTAAGAAAGCAAAATCAATTTCTATTCCGCACAAAGAAAAAATTTTGCATACAGAGAAAGCAAACATTTATTTCTATATTAATATTTTCTTTATATATGACAAATTTTGTCTCAGTCGTAAGTGAAAATATTTGCCAAATTGACAATATGAATAACGATAGACGCTCGACTTGTTTGATCGAATACTTTAGGGGTAGTACATTGTAAGAAGCCTGTAATTTCTTTTCTCGAATGTGGCGGAAAGATTTGTTATTTTTGTCCAGCTGGACCGAGGAATCTTGGCCAGTATGTAACGATGGGAATAATGGCGAGCCACGGAACGGTCGGAACGAGGCTTCGGATCAAAGTCGCGACACCTTCGAATCTAGTTCTAGTACGACTATGAATAGACGACGAGGCCTCTTGGCCCAAGCGCGCGAGGCTCGTATCCCAATTAAATGGCCGTGCGATCGCCTTACAATTAACTCTAAAAAAAGTACACGTAACTCGAGGGGAATCTGTGCTCCGCGACATGCCGGGGAATCGAAGCGTGAGACACCAGATCCCACGGTGTCCGCGGCGTCGAGCCGCGCCGCGCTGCAGCGGAAATACACCTGCAGCGTTCCACCGCAGGCGATCATTTCATTTTCCGACTTCTCGTTCAAGGCGATTCGTTCCTCGTCAATGGGAACTCCGACTATATCAACGCGTTCGCTACCAACGCACAGCGGGCCAATTTCTCAGAAAGCTGGCCGAAACTGAATTTTCAAAATGTATTACTAGTTTCTCACTACTACAGCAAATTTATTATACAGGGTGTTCGACTACAGGTGGGAGAAAATTTAAGGGTTGGTTCTTAACGATGATATAAGATGAAAAGGAAGAATAAAAACTGAAACTGAATTTTCAAAATGTATTACTAGTTTCTCACTATTACAGCAAATTTATTATACAGGGTGTTCGACTACAGGTGGGAGAAAATTTAAGGGTTGGTTCTTAACGATGATATAAGATGAAAATGAAGAATAAAAACTGAAACTGAATTTTCAAAATGTATTACTAGTTTCTCACTACTACAGCAAATTTATTATACAGGGTGTTCGACTACAGGTGGGAGAAAATTTAAGGGTTGGTTCTTAACGATGATATAGGACGAAAATGAAGAATAAAAGTTGCGATTTCGGTTTCGTTAATTAGCTATTAACAACGCGACAGTCACGTATCAAGTGACAGATGCATGCATACCTTGGTTCTCATTTGGGGAAAATTATTAATAAATTATTTGATTTTAATATTTTAGTGAATTTCATTAATTATAAGTTTTTCCCAGCGAGGTGAAAATGTTTAACAAATCGTTGAACAACATTGAACTCTTTGACGTACACGATGTACACTTTTGTTAGACGCGTTGTTGATTTCTAATTGTTAATAGCTAATTAACGAAGCCGAAATCGCAAGTTTTTGTTCTTCATTTTCGTCTTATATCATCGTTAAGAACCACCTCCTAAATTTTCTCCCACCTGTAGTCGAACACCCTGTATATAGCATTAATGTATAACTGCAGCTTGCATTTTTTAAATTCAATTCTTAACGCATTAGGAAGAAAGTTCATGTTAAAAAATATGTAAAACATATTATCCCTAAAGTAGGTATTGCTAATATAAATTTTCCATAGAAATTAAGCAAAATGTGTTTAACATTACCATTGTAGTTTCTGTTCGGAATTGAACGTATGAAACTTGTGAAAAACATTTTTATCCTTTTTCTAATACTTCAAAGATAGACATTATTAAAAATTCAATGTTTTTCGATCGAAATCATCGCACATTTATTATAAAAAATATTTCGAAAACAAAAATTGATTTTCAAATTTACGAAATAGTTCTGAGATGTTTGTCTCACCAGCTCGAAAAGTGATGTTTTAAGAAAAACGCGTGAAAAGCCATAAGCAACACTTACGAGTCAATAACTTCAAAAATTCTTAAAATTTCAATATTTTCTATTACCTATATACTATTTAAACATCCAAGATGTTTCAAATTCGAGAAATAGATTTTTTCCAAGATCTAGACTGTTACCTCTCTTAAGGAAATAGACCACCATGACTATCTAAAAATATTCTGCGGGAATTTTCTTTAAGGTTAATTACTAAGTAAATAAAATTCCGGTTTTCTATTTGGAACTCAGCAAAGTATAATTATCCGAACAATAGCTGATGTTGCACAAGCTGCAACTCTAAGAACGAATTAAATTTCCAAGAAACAATAATCAAGTATAGGGTTAACCATTCCGAATTATTATTCAAATTTGTTGCCGACAAACTTATTTTAAACTATTTCGTTTACTAATTATATTAAATATAGCTCTCAAACGTTGTTGTAATTTAAATTTGTTTTTAATTGAAAAATATAAATATCGAAAAAACCAAATACATATAAGAACTTGTTTTATTTACATCTTTCTTTCTCTGATGTCGAGTCACACTAGACTAAGGAGTGCAAATGGTTAAAATATAAAATTTGGTTTTCCACGTTCATAAAAAAATCTGAATATTTCTCTATTAAAACAAAGCAAATACTTGAACCATCGAGTAAACACTAGTAGCAGTTACCTAAGATTTTCCAATATTTACTACAGACAATGAGTAATACTGGACGATTATGCATAACCAATCAAATATTAATTTTTACTTAACCCTCCAGTGATTGTGTCTATGTATAAGATTAATGAATTGAATTTCTATTGTTTTAATTGTCTTCAAATTCCTTGGAATTCCTCAATGAATTCTCGTTTTACTACAAGTAGTTTTACGCAATGTAGCAACGATAGCATTACGCAAGCAAAGTATTTAGAAGAAATATCACCGGGAAAAATTGGTACTTTTGTGCACCGGAGGGTTCTTATTTCCATGCATACTACGTGGGTGCGATATCAGGTGCACTTATTGCTTACTGTTTACGAGTGATCGACTTTTAAGTTATTAAATTGAAATTCTAGGTAGGATTCGATTGGTATCGAGACGTGCAAAGGCCCTGCGTTCCGCAGTTATCGTGCCGAAAGTCGCGTGTTCCTCGATTAGGAGGACCCATTTTGTGACATGACGTTTCACGGGAGTGACGACGATTCCGGAGAACCCACGTAAGCGTCGACGATCATGCATCGTAAGAACCCGGTTGGTTATCTTATTTTCACCGCGTCAGTCTCTATCTTATCGGGCTGAGTATCTCACGGGAATCGGAACAAACGGTACTGCAGACGCGACCGATTCCGACGATTGCGGGCAAAACGCGTGCGTGAGTGACGACGCCGTCGTCGCGATCCGAGCAGATTTCGTGTGTCCATCGAGGAATGTCCAATCTCTGTCGACGAACAACCTCCGGTTCTTCTGCCGAAGATGACGCTGAATAGCTAAAAAGATACGCGCTTGTGTAGAACACGCGAAGACGGTTTCCCGGTAAATAAATCAACGGAATGATTGAGTTTTTCTTTTTGGGGCCATGTTATCGCGGCGGATATCGCGTCCGCTTGATAAAAAGAAGTCCGTGGCGCCAGCGACTGGTGCTGCATCGAAAACGAAATACACGCGTGATCGCGGCTTCGCCTCGTCGCGTCGTCGCCATCAATAGCTCGGCTGGCAATGAAAATTATTTTTACGCTCTCGCGAAACCGTAATCTTTTGTTGACACGGTCACGGTGCACTGATAACGGCTATCGCTCGTATCGCTTAATTATCGAATTAAATCACGGCCGACGACGGTTTTCCGCGATGAACCTTCCGGCTTCCTCTTGGCTGACTTCTCTCTCTTTCTCTGTTTCTCGCCCTTGCGTCCCTTCTGCGCCACGATCGGGAACGCCTTTGGGGACGGGTTCGCCCATGCGCGAGACCCAAATCGAATTCTATCTCGTGTAACCAGCCGGCATCAAGGGCTAAAAATTTTCTCGACTTCTATTATTAGGGTAGCTGCCCTCAATACCGGCATCTATATTCAGCGTGTACGCACATGCGTCGGTTGCCGTGTGTGCGGACAAGCACACCGCACACACACCTATGTATAGCGAGGGCCTAGGGGCAACGATGCACGCGAGGAGCACCGGTCAGCATCGCCTAGGCCACCGAGCAGGAGCAAGGGGCTTCGACGTTCCTCGGACCAGGGACTCAAAAACGGTCGTAGAGCCGAAACCGCGGTATATTTAGAAAATCGAGCGGAATCGGGCCGAACGGAATCAACCCCGACGGAAGTCGGCTGTGTTCCCTTTCCCCTGAACACCGCCCGAGGCTCTTTCCTCATTTAGCATCTCTCGGAAGGCCCTTCCAGCCGCAGGTGATGTCCGCTTTCTTCTAGGATAGGGTAACTGCACCAGTGAATAAACGGGCACCAGTAAATGAACGCTTCTGTATATTTCAACAAATTTTAACCCGCACGGTATACTAGCGATAAAATTGTGATTGAGGAGTTAAATGAATAGGAGAATATTGTTTACTAATTTTGTTCATTCATTGGGCTATCATTATTCAATTACTAGAATGTAGTGTTCATTGACTGGTATTTTTTATTTCACGTTTAATGAAGAAAAATAATAATAATTTCATTTTATTTGTGTTCATTTGTTTTTGACAAATAAAGTATAGGGAGCCATTTGGCATATATGAGATTCCTTTAATTCACACATTTTCTAAAAAATAAAATATCTTCCTGAACAATTTCTTAAATGTTCATTCACTGGTGCAGTTACTCTATTCGTGTAACACCACGTTATCATCCGGACACGAAGGATCCGAGGAATTTTTATTTTTAGGAAATCATTGGTTCTCTGAAAATTGATTATTGCACCCTGAACCCCTTCTACGCATATCGGTCGAACTTATGATGAACACTTCGATCTCTTGGCTACCGTACTCCGCTAGAGTGGCTTCGCTTGATGTAATCTCTCGGAAAGCTAAGCCACTACTCTAGAAGTTACGCAGTTCAGTGGCTTTTCTCAACTTTGTTGCTAACTTTTATTAGGAAGATGGAAAAGGTACTCTAATCTTCGCTATCTTTTTGAACGGTGTGCTACCGCAGTGGCTCTCATGTCCGTGTCGTGTTTGGAATATTGACCCTCTGTAGCCTGAATTTTTATTGGGAGTATGAAAAAATGTAGTGGCTTGGAAACAGTATGATCCTTTAGATAGAAATTAACAATGAGTTTACTGAAGCTTCATTTTTCGTATAAATAAAGGGCTGAGGATTAAAATTGATTTGAAATTCCCAAATGTTGAAGATAATTGTTTCATAGAGTTAAAAGGCTGAATGCTTGAGGCTACAAAGAATGTGTACGTTCAATGAAAGGCGTCTTTATTTTCAAATCATGTTCCGCCTTTCAACGAATGTCTGACGGCGGACACTTATCAGTGGAACATCTTTTGGCGAGGCTGGAAGAAGATGATAGATGATAGATATTATTTCATATATAAATTGGCGCTGAGCCGATGTAACGGTTTCATGGTAAATAAATAAATGCGTCATACGTATCAAAGCACAACCGTCCCAGGTGAGGCGTTTTTTCTAAAATGAAATCGAGGTATGGTCCACCGAAAGAATTGAAATTCTTATACTAAGAGGGCAAGAGGAAGACAGAGACAGACGACTAGAATAGTTATTACAACCGTCGATTTTATAAACCAACAATTAACTCTTCGTCTTACGCTGTAAATTCACAGTGCCCGGTTTAGCTAACAAATTAACTTGTCGATTCCTATAAACACTATATTACGACAACTACTTGTTAGTTTATAATTTATTAAAAAATCTTGAGCCATGGATCATAGACATATGAAAAATGATGGACTAACCGCAAGTAGAAAATGTGTAACATGCTCAAATAATACGTTCAAAAATGATATTCATGATTTGATATTCATGAGTAGTACGTGCATCAAACATTGTGCATAATCACAGTTTAACGTTTAGCGATCGTAATAAGCTTTAAGCAAAATTCAAATGTTATCGGCGCATTGGTTCCATCAGTTTAATACTTTATACAATATTTGCAAATTATCACAAGTTTTTATCCCGACGTTTCGATCTCAATTCAGATCATTTTCAAGGGATTAACATTAAAAACATTAAAAACACTAGAGTAGTGTCACCAAACAACTCACTACCGTGATGACTGCCCAGGCAGCAACATGTGGGTCCTACATAGACTATCAAGTTCCATAATTTTTGTAATTTAAATTGTTTAGTGACACTACGCAAGTGAGTAACACACTCATTTCGGTTTTTCCTTCTTATAATATGTTTCACTTTTGGTAATGATTTTCAATTATGAAAGAAAAACATTTTTTGTTCATTACAGACACAATGTTTTTACGTTTTTATGTTAATCCTTTGAAAATGATCTGAATTGAGATCAAAACGTCGCACAGTGGTCGGAAAGCCCGAAAACGTGGCCAAAATAGGAAGGAGTACTCCAATGTAGTTCAAAATTGATATTCTTAGGTTTCTCGGGTCGCTGATCATAAATCTGATGTAAAAAATTAAAAAAAACAAAATGGCGGATGCGTAACCCAAAAAATTATTAGACTCTCTTGAAAATTAGCATTCCCATGTTTTTCGTGCCGGCGAATAAGAATCTGACGTCAAAAATTTAAAAAACAATATGGCGGGTCCAATATGGCGGATGCGTAACCCAAAAAAATTTTTTTTAAACAATAAACAAATTGTTGTTGATGTTCAAAACATGTACAAGAAAATTCTATAAGTGGAACCATACAATACTTATTTAACAAACTTTATTATATCTTCTATCTTTCAAGAGAAAACATGCTTGTAACTAGTACCGTGACTACCTCTGCGTCACAAAAATGGATCGTATGTTCAAATTCGCAAATTTCCGCAGGATTTTGTTCAAAATAATGTAAGATTAAAGTATCTACTATAAGACCCAGCAATCAAATCTGCAGGATATTGGGGTGTATACAACTTTCAGTCTACATTCTTAAAATTTGTGCACCAAATTTTATCTTTGACTTCGTACATTATAAACACTAATTAATATAAATCCAATATTGTTATTATGCACAGTACTTACTTCCAGGAACAGCATCCATCGTACACACACAAAAAAAATTCACTTTCTGCAAAATTACAAGCTTGACACTGTTATTTATGCACAGTAGTTCACTGCACGAAAACTGCGTGAGGAATGAACGCGATATCTGTACTCCCACCATTTGGCAGGTAAACATCTTAAGACCTTTTTATTATGGGTTTCCCATAGAGTCATTACCTGAGTATCCAGTACGGCAAACCCCATCCGCCTAACAAAAAATTCATTTTTGGCCACGTTTTCGGGCTTTCCGACCACTGTGCGACGTTTCGATCTCAATTCAGATCATTTTCAAAGGATTAACATAAAAACATAAAAACATTGTGTCTGTAATGAACAAAAAATGTTTTTCTTTAATAATTGAAAATCATTACCAAAAGTGAAACATATTATAAGAAGGAAAAACCGAAATGAGTGTGTTACTCACTTGCGTAGTGTCACTAAACAATTTAAATTACAAAAATTATGGAACTTAATAGTCTATGTAGGACCCACATGTTGCTGCCTGGGCAGTCATCACGGTAGTGAGTTGTTTGGTGACACTACTCTAGTGTTTTTAATGTTTTTAATGTTAATCCCTTGAAAATGATCTGAATTGAGATCGAAACGTCGGGATAAAAATTGTGATAATTTGCAAATAGTGTACAAAGTATTAAACTGATCGAACCACTGCGCCGATAACATTTGAATTTTGACTGTGCATAACCTCGTCAGCTACGTCAAGCCCTAATCTCCTGTGTGGCAATTAGGGTGCTCTCCCTTGAAACATCAGCGTGCACTATCCCATGGAACACGTTCGAACATCGTCGCGTCGGTTTCTCGTGCACGGGAGTTATGCATCGTTTCAGGTAACAACCTGAAACCATCGATCGCAATCTATTCCTAGATGAAGCAAGCCGGCCGAGCGTTAATTGTCCGCTCGTAAGAGATCAAAGATCAGCAAGCGGTGGCCGGCGAGGCTGGATCTACGGGTACGAGGATCGATCCTCGTGTCCCCGGCGAGATGCGGCGACTAGGCACCGAGAAATCCGTTCACCGCGGGAATATCGTTCGAACGGATCGGAACGGATCACGATCGGATCGGATCGGGTCGGCGCAGGATAGGGAGCGTATCGAGACCGGTGTGTGTGTCGAGACAGGACAGGATGGAATAGGATCGAATCTGCGCTCGCGAGTTGGGATAGTCGGGGCATGCCGCGCGGCGGTAGTGGTCCGGCCCGGCCGGTCCGGCTTTCTCGAGAAGTGCACCTTGGCACACTTACCGGCGCAACCCCACGCCACTCCACTCCACTTCGCGTCGACTCGACTCGAAACGACTCGACTCGACTCGACTCGACTGGACTCGACTCGACTCGACTCAATTCGACTCGAGTCAACTCTACGGCTCCGTACACGGTACCGCGGTCGCTCGATCCACACACAGACGATACACCGCCTTCCCGCTCGCCTCTATCCTCGCGTTTCTCTTCTCTCTTTCTCTCTCTCTCTGTCGCTCGCTCGCTCGCCCTCTTCCTTTCTCTGGCTTCTTTTCTCTGTTCCGTTTGATTAACTTAGGGGCCATACCACGCATACCTAATGCTTCTCCCGAGCTTTTACAACGGAATTGTTGAAAATCTGGGATTTGCTTTGACAAAACATTCAATTGAATTTTCGATATCTTTTCAATAATCATGGTTCGATTCTAATCTAATTATCCAACAAAATCATCAGTCAGTAAGCAAGGAATGTCTATGTAAAAAGTAGTATCCAAGAAAATGAATAAGGGATCAGTAACAACCAAGAGTTTATTGTAGTATAAATACTAAAAAGTTAGATTACTCCTGCCGTACTTGCTCGTTTAGGTTCGTTTTTGTTTTAAACTGTTTGTTATAAGTTAGGTATGAATCGGGAAGTTAAAAAATGGAGGTAACCTCGTAATGTTTGAAGTACCTCCACCTGCAAAAGCATTACTATCGCCATATTACAGCCCTTGTAGTTCCATGCATCTTCAGTTTCGAAATCTTTTCTGTTACTATCATGCTTTTGCAGTTATTGTGGGTGGCTGTCTTCACTCTATATAGGACATCTGTCTATGACACGAAAACGTGTAACGCGCCGTTTCAATGGAGAGAAGACGGGGTAACCACCACTTTCGACCGTAACGCTTTTTCATGTCTCGAATTCCGTGACGCGAATTGGGCTTACGCCCTGCCAAAAGAAGTTTCACTTCAGAAATATTTTTTTCGACTTACTATCTGTGAATGTCAATCGTCAAAGTGTACTAAAGCAAGTATACAGGGTGTCTCAAAATAAGTGTAACTCTCTTAAATGGGAGGTTCCTTAGGTCATTTGAAGCGACATGTTCCTTGACTAAAATGGTGTCCGCGACTTTGTTTAAGAGTTATCATCGAAAAACACGGACCAATCGCAGGAGTCCTACTTGATCGTAGGTCGCTCAGCTCATAATTTAAGTCGAAAAAATAATTTTGTAATAGAAAAATACATTAAAATCTACGGAATTTTTCTTCATTTGTTTTCCCTACTTTGGACACTCATATTATTAGATATAAACATAATCTAACTAAATCATGAGCTGAACGACCTACGATCAACCTTCCTCTGTCAAAAGAAGCTTTATGCAGCTAAAAATATGCTCATATGAGGACAAAGAATGGTTTCCCGTGATTGCATTCAACTTCCCATATTTTGTTCATACAGACAGAGTCTAGAGCAAGTCTGGGATCAATTTTAGTTCAGCTACTCAAACGAGATGGCGCTTAGACAAGAGAACTATCAGCGTAGATTCGTAACAACAGAAATATAAAGGGCTTGAAGCCACTCGGATCCATTAATAGCAACAAAGATATTGATAGAAAGAAAAAAACCTGTATTGATAGCGAAATTGAAGCGTTAGATTGATACAAATGTATGTTCATCACTGTTGCCAAATTGGTTTTTCAGCGTGGAGGTTGGTCACAATGAAAAATACCATGGTCACGTGGGGCCTCTACCCCCTTAATCTTACGGAAGGACAGTTACCGGCGAGCCTTTGAAATGTGCAGGCGACTACGACTCTGCGTCTCTTTCTTCCCCATACGCTATCCTACGCGCCCGAAACTTTAACTGTCTATTACACAAGTAAATATCATCAGAATTATATCACATGTGGTATCATTGTTCTTAGAAAAATGCCACAAATATGGTAATCGCAGTCTCATAAAAAAATAATGAAAAATAAGGAAGTTGGAAATTTGGATTAGCTATGTTTACATTTCTTTGGAAGTTTTTCAGCGTGGAGGTTGGTTACGCTGATAAATACCCAGATCAGAGAGTCTGGTACCCCCTTAAGGGGGTACGGTAACCATAGATCTAGTGTATATATCAGTGTAACCAACCTCCACGCTGAAAAACAGTTTGGCAACAGTGATGAACATACATTTGTATCAATCTAATGCTAATCAAACTAAGTTTCGCTATCATTACAAGTTTTTTTCTTTTTGTCAATATCTTTATTGCTATTAATGGATCCGAGTGACTTCAAGCCCTTTATATTTTTGTTGTTACGAATCTCCGCTGACAGTTCTCCTGATTAGGCGCCATCTAATCTAAACCAACTGAACTAAAATTGGTTCTAGACTTGCTTTAGACTATGTCTGTATGAACGAAATATGGGGAAGTTGAATGCAATCACGGGAAACGGCTTTTCGTCCTCATACGAGCATATTTTGAGCTGAGTGACGGCTCATTGTAAAGAGGAAGGTTGATCCCGCTTCGCCCTGGTCATGATTTAATTCAGAAAAATCGTTTTGCATTAGAAAAATACATGGGAACCTCAGGGTGGTCGTCTCGACTTTTTCCCCTACTTCGGACGCTCATATTATTAAATATAAACATAATCTCGTTAGATCATGACCAAGGCGAAGCGGGATCAACCTTCCTCTTTACAATGAGCCGAAGGACGAAAAGCCGTTTCCCGCAAACACTGTTTTTACTTGCTTTTCTAGTAATATTCGAGTAATATACATGGGTGACCGTACCCCCTTAACGTGGTGTCACTATTGGCG
The DNA here is from genome assembly GCA_963971365.1 of Lasioglossum villosulum. Lineage (NCBI taxonomy): Eukaryota > Metazoa > Arthropoda > Insecta > Hymenoptera > Halictidae > Lasioglossum > Lasioglossum villosulum. Next base: position 10,887,139 of record OZ020497.1, read on the forward strand.
GAACCAGAATCAATCCGCTGTAGCCGCGCTCCGATTGGTCCGTGTTTTTCGATAATAATTCTTAAACAAAGTCGCGAACACCATTTTTGTCAAGGAAAATGTCGCTTCAAATGACCCAAGGAACCTTCCATTTCCAGGAGTTACACTTATTTTGGGAGACCCTGTATATACCATCGAAGCCTTATTACAAACTTCAACTTTTAGTCAATGTTGCGGGTTTGCATACATTCGTCCCACTGTGCGGGCCAGGTACTCATAGCCGCACACTTTCGCTTCATCGACGAAGAAGAGTTCCTATTGAACACCTCGACCGACATTAACTCCCGGCTCCACGTGACGGTGCTCACGCGCGCGCTCCGCGCCGTGCCGGTGTCAGCACGCACGCGTAATTCACATGTGTAAGTACCAATAACCGTCCTCTTCTCACGGTAATGACTTTCCTTATGGCTTTACCTTCTTCTTCTGCGATTCTCACGCATCCGAATTTGACTCGTAGCGTCCCTAGCACGATTATCCGCGATCGGAAACGGGGCTGACGTCAACGGTGCATGAAAAAACCGTTCCAAAATCCATCAGCGTTCCTTTCGAACATAATTAATTTTTTCCTATTCTAGCTAGGTCTACGACGCGCACCAGTGCGTACGTATAATGTACGTGCGACAGCGCGAGCCAGCGCCCCGATGAGCTCCGCGCAAATTGACCTCAGTTGCGCGCGTGCGAGCGCGAGCATGAGCGCGAGCATGAACCTGCACACGCTCAAGCTGCGGCTAGCTCCGAGAATCGCTCGGTTACATAACCGCGGAGGCAGAAGTGCCTCCTTCTTCTCTACGGACTCCTTACTTTTCCTGGCTTCGTCGGCGCGGTTCGCTTCACTTTTGCTCGGTTTCCCTTTCGTCTCCGATACAGAACGACCCGTACAGTAGGCCACATCAACGCGCTAGCTGTTCATGAGCTAACAAGTCAAAGTCCTCATGCAGATTTTTAAGGAATGTATAATGTTTCTCAAATGTTCATTACATTCAAGAATTAATAAACATTTAAATATCACACTCTTCAGATACCATTTTTCACCGAAAAAATTAATTTCCTTCATAATAATGTCCTGGAAAATTTATTGAACATTATCTGCTCAATTTTTTTATGGGTAATGTATATCTATAAATTTTCTTTTCTATCGATCGTAAATGTTTTTAACAAAGAATAATGATCATTATTCATTGTATCGTATTCAATATATATCTGTGCGAGAACCCGCCAGAATTTATGCATTCATGGTGCAATTTCAAACTGTTGCAACACTTTCTGCAACCCCCAATATTGCAAATTACAAATCTAAAACAAAAATCGAGATTTGGGACTGCGATCAGTAGACTGTAGAATTTGTGTATTCATGGCAAAACCAAGTTTGTGTAATTTAAAACTGTTCAAACATTTTCTGTTACTCCCAAAATCGCACATAACGAGTCTGAACTTGAAGAATCGAGATTTGCATTACAATTATAATATAAACATTAAACATTATTATATAAACATTAAAGGAATTTAATAATGTCCATATGTATTGTTTTCAACTTATACTACTGTGCAAAAGGAAGAAGCACCTGGCTACATTTAATAGAAAAGCGTAAAAAGTCAAATAAGAATACAGCAAGTTTTGAAGAAGACTGTTTCATTGAATAGTTCTGAAAATATCATGAGCTAAAAAATCAAAGTCCTCATGCAGATTTTTAAGGAATGTATAATGTTTCTCAAATGTCCATTACATTCAAGAATTAATGAACGTTTAAATATCACACTCTTCAGATACCATTTTTCACCGAAAAAATTCATTTTCTTCATAATAATGTCCTGGAAAATCTACTGAACATTATGTGCCCAATTTTTTTATGGGTAATGTATATCTATAAATTTTCTTTTCTGTCCTACAATTTATTTTACGGTTTCAGTAATTAGTACTTTTTTTATAAATCAAAATTTCTTAAAAATGGAGAATATTTATGTAAAATGTATGCCTATATGTTCTCCAATAATTCTACATTAACAAAACCAAAATAAAGGTTGATTTCGATTTAAAGAAAATTATTAATATACATTTTTATCAAATGTCCATTACATTCAAGAATTAATAAACATTTAAATATCACACTTTTCAGATACCATTTTTCACCGAAAAAATTCATTTCCTTCATAATAATGTCCTGGAAAATTTATTGAACATTATGTGCCCAATTTTTTTATGGGTAATGTATATCTATAAATTTTCTTTTCTATCGATCGTAAATTGGTTTAACAAAGAATAATGATCATTATTCATTGTATCGTATTCAATATATATTTGTGCGAGAACCCGCCAGGATCTAAAAATTATTGTTCATAATTTGTTATGAAAAAAATACTTAGTGAACTAAAGAACATCGTCAAAGTTTGTCATCTTCGACAAAAGATAAAGTTGAGATTCGTGTACATTCTCAAGCTTGATTTCTTGTCTTAGATTTTTGAAAAATCTGATCAAATTTTCAGAAACTTTTCTAGTCATCAATCCACGTGTAAGTGACATCTTGAACCCATCTGCAATAAAAATAAATATCGACAGAAATTTACGAAGAACTAGGAATTCGCCTCAAACTTAATGAAGAGACGAAAATGAGTATCGGTGCAACTTGAAACAGGGAACAAATTAAGAAGATTTGAGAACATCGCTGTATTATTAAGATTATAAAAAGAAGAATGAAGCTTCTATTAGATGATTGCATAAGTTCGTGTCCGATTTTCATAGATGTGTTTTTGGTTGTAGAAAAGAATGTTGACTGTATATATACAGTGTATAATTGTATTTTTCTAATTATAGAAAATACTGGTTACTATATAATTGATTCATAAAGCTGTACTCGTTAAAATTTAACCACTGAATTTTATTTTCAAATCGGGCACGATCTTATGCAATCATCTGATATATTTGGCTTCTGTTCTTTGAAAAAGCATACAGGCAATTTTTATTTTGCAGAAAGATCCGTGTTCTTAAATTCGAATGTTTGTTGTACTCGAGGTATCACTTACTCATTTTTATCATAAATGCATAAAATCCACAGCCTACATATAACACGCCCGGTGATTCATGTATGCGTTCCCAGAGAATCGGTTTCCGTGAACGTATTTACTGCAAATTCGTGTCCACCAAGCGATAGCTGTGTTTGGGGACAGTCTTGACGATCGATTGACGGTATCTACGGTCATTAAACAGTTATCTCGTCGACGACTTCTTCCGTCGACTTCTCATTCGGCTTGGTTGTCATGTCGAGGGAAAATTCGTGGCGGTACTCCCGAGACAAAGAACGTTAAACTCGCCGCTTCTAGTCCACCGACGGTCGAGAATGCGAGGAGAAAGTACAGACTCCGATCGTCGTTAACGATATTTTAATTGCCATCACCGGCGATACGAGGCTTGCTGCAATATTCAGTCGTTGATGACGATCATCGACGGGTTCGATCAGCCTAAAACCATCTTTTCTTATTCATTTTCCGCCACTCCTAAAATCGCACATAACAAACCTGATACTGAAGTATCGAGATTTTCGACTGTTATCACTAGACTGACGAATTTATGCATTCATGGTGCAATTTGAAACTGTAAAAACATTAAAGGAATTTAACAATCGCACATAACGAGTCTGAACTTGAAGAATCGAGATTTGCGACTGCTATCAGTAGACTGAGGAATTGATGCATTCATGGTGCAATTTCAAACTGTTGCAACATTTTCTGCCACCCCCAAAATTGCAAATTACAAATCTAAAACAAAAATCGAGATTTGGAACTGCGATCACTAGACTGTAGAATTTGTGTATTCATGGCAAAACCAAGTTTGTGTAATTTAAAACTGTTCAAACATTTTCTGTTACTCCCAAAATCGCACATAACGAGTCTGAACTTGAAGAATCGAGATTTGCGACTGTTATCAGTAGACTGAGGAATTGATGCATTCATGGTGCAATTTGAAACTGTAAAAACATTAAAGGAATTTAATAATCGCACAAAACGAGTCTGAACTTGAAGAATCGAGATTTGCGACTGCTATCAGTAGACTGCGGAATTTATGCATTCATGGTGCAATTTCGAACTGTTGCAACATTTTCTGCAAAACCAAGTTTGCGTAATTTAAAACTATTCAAACATTTTCTGTTACTCCCAAAATCGCACATAACGAGTCTGAACTTGAAGAATCGAGATTTGCATTACAATTATAATATAAACTTTAAACATTATTATATTAACATTAAAGGAATTTAATAACGTCCATATGTATTGTTTTCAACTTATACTACTGTGCAAAAGGAAGAAGCACCTGGCTATATTTAATAGAAAAGCGTAAAAAATCAAATAAGAATACAGCAAGTTTTGAAGAAGACTGTTTCATTGAATAGTTCTGAAAATATGTGCTATTGCGGATTATCTAATACTTTGAATGCAATAAATAAATCATTGTACAATACAGGTTCTACATAAAGATATTGTCTGGCCCATTATTTTCTTTTGCACAGTAGAGTATATAATATTTATAAAGAAGAAAAGAAAGATCAATATTGTTACTGTTTCATGCAATTGATGCCAACGATCTTTATTTTGCACAATTCGCTGCTTTGCTGATCAACCTTTTAAAACATGTTTTTGATGATGCTTCCTGTAGATACGTTGATCTTTCTAATGTCCCTAATACTGCCGCTGGTTATATAATTAATTATATATAATAATTAATATATATATAATATAATATATATAATATAATATATAATATAATCTTTATAATATATATATTATATATATTGTATATAATATAATATATATATATATATATATATATATATATATATATATTGTATATATTATATATAATAATTAATTATATATAACATTTAATAATTAATTATATAATTAATCGAGTAAACGAATAACGATTCCGATACTCCGGTTTGAAATAGATCCGGAGTCCGTCTTCGGGGGGTGTAACGGTACCTCTGATCTTCTGTTGCTTAACGCGATCACCACGATTGTGCCATGTGCTGTTCACAAAAATGCAAAAAGCTGCGTTCGTTGAGACCCGGTCACGCGTGATCGAACGATCGAAGAAACGGCGGGAAAAAAACCAGTCGATCGTTTCCTGAATCAAATATAGTGAAAGTGCGAACGTGATCGCGGAGACTCGGTCGATTTGATGGATTGTTCTTTTTTCGTTTTTGTCAGCATGGGTGCGCGGGCATCGGCGAGAAATTTCGGTCCGAAATCGTTTTCACATCGCCCCGCTCCGAGGCAGCTAGTCAGACCTGCGTTTCACCGAGTTTCACCAAGTTCTGTTCACGCAGCTTTTGGGCCATTCGTCTTATCATGATGCAACGGATTGAGTAACGAATTAAGTGGATTAGGTAATTCTCTTATCCTTTCGAATCTCGATCTAATTGGGTTTGGTTGTCTCCGCCAGTTTTTGATTTACCTCGATGCATTGGGCCACTGTGTATGTAGATGTACACTCGATCTTGGTGTAGGTAAAATGGTAATTCTGGTAACACTGTTGGTGTGAGTGTTAATTGCATTTCATACATTTTTTAAATTGGAGCTCTTCAGACCCTTAAACGGGTCAATTTCGCTTCACAATTTATAATAGACTAGCAGCCCCCGACACGGCTTCGCCCGTGCTAAATGGGAGAAGAATTTAGATTTTTGATCCTAAGTATATTAATATACATGTAGGATTTAAATTATAAGTAAAGTAACACGTCCGTAAAATATTAACATATGATAACCCTGGGGAATATTATTAATTCATTAATAACAATTTATTGTTGAAATAATAGTTAAAATAATTAATGTAGATAATAATTTTTGGTTCACGATCGTAAATTTTGTATATGCAAATATGATATCGGCGCTACACGTTCGATCAACAAAAAAGAATTTAGCAATTTTGCAGAATTATAATTTCGACGTTTCGGTTAAGTTTAATTAATTTTATCAATTAATGTAGACTTGAAAGATGCAAAGCTCGTTCGTAGGCGTGGGGGAGAGGGGTTTTTCGCGGTATGTAATATGGCACGTGCATGCTTTTTCCAGGAAGACTTGACCTTGAACGTGTCCGAACGTGTTTCGCAGTATAAAATACCTCGTGCTCAAATACCTATGTATATCAATTTTCATAGCGATAGATTAGAAGTTGATATATTGCAGCGCCATCTACAGCGGCGAGTTAAAAAAAAATGTGTAGCGTAAAAACCTTCTCCATGAAAAAATACATATATGTGCCAAGTTTCATGTTGATCGGTCAAACAGTTTCGAAGTCTATTAATCGTATACATATATGTATATGTATACAAACATCCATTTTTATATATGTAGATAGATAGCTTACAATTCTTGAAATAAGGATTAATATAAATGCAAGCCTTAATATTAGGGTCCGCTATAAACATGTCGATAGTCAGGGTCAATTGATAGCGCATTTTACATAGAGATTCCAAAAGTTTGTGCGTTTGAACGTCGTATTTTTCGCACTGGGAGATGACGTGGTTTAAGGTTTCGCTGTTGTTGAGCTACTTACACTTTCGTATCGTATGATTCGTTAAAGTCGAGGTTTGATCGATATGCAACAAGAACCAGTTGATTATCTCAGAAACTGTGTGATGGAATCAACAAAGTTTTATTTACGATATCCGTCAAAAGAAAATAGGTGAATCCTCACCTTGAGACACAAGTGAGGGTTAGTGATATCTATCGTCTGATAATAGAGAGCACCGGCATCAAGAACAAAGATAAACTGGCGTGGAGATAAGCAGTCGCGAGTAAGGTACGAATTCGTGTGTCCCTATTTTTCGAATCGAAGAGGCTAGCTGCATGGAAATCCTTTGTTTCCTCTTAGTCACGCACGCGTCTTCGAACATGCGCTATCGATAAACAAGCCAACCGTATCTCGCGAGAATCACTGATCATCGGTCTGCGTTCCACTTTAAAATAGCTGAGAATTACGCGCGCATCCAGCCGGAGGCCGCGTTGGCGCGTTTTCCGAAGCGCGTTCATTCATGAGTTCAGAGGACGCGTGCGCGCCACATTGCCTTCACAACGGTGACGGGCAGAAAGCATTTAAAAAAATATTCGAATAACAAATATCAGCTCGTTGCATACGAAATGTCCGAGTTTTAACACGAACAGTTTTCGAGTTTTAAAATGAATTCAGAGGTAATATCGTACTATTTTTATTAACAACGCCAATCGGAAATATAATGTTCAAACACTGTTTGAACGTACCGAAACTTCATTCTTTGCACGAACTACTTTAACCATCCGAGTGTTGTGTCGGAGTCATTTTTAATCGGGAATATCAAAAGTGTCATTCAAGTACTCAATTCGTGGCAATTAACCCCTTGTCCTACAATTTATTTTACGGTTTCAGTAATTAGTACTTTTTTTATAAATCAAAATTTCTTAAAAATGGAGAATATTTATGTAAATTGTATGCCTATATGTTCTCCAATAATTCTACATTAACAAAACCAAAATAAAGGTTGATTTCAGAGGTAATATCGTACTATTTTTATTAACAACGCCAATCGGAAATATAATGTTCAATCACTGTTTGAACGTACCGAAACTTCATTCTTTGCACAAACTACTTTAACCATCCGAGTGTTGTGTCGGAGTCATTTTTAATCGGGAATATCCAAATTGTCATTCAAGTACTCAATTCGTGGCAATTAACCCCTTGTCCTACAATTTATTTTACGGTTTCAGTAATTAGTACTTTTTTTATAAATCAAAATTTCTTAAAAATGGAGAATATTTATGTAAAATGTATGCCTATATGTTCTCCAATAATTCTACGTTAACAAAACCAAAATAAAGGTTGATTTCGGTTTAAAGAAAATTATTAATATACATTTTTATCAAATGTCCATTACATTTGAGAATTAATAAACGTTTAAATGTCAGGCTTTTCAGATACCTTTTTTCACCGAAAAAATTCATTTTCTTCATAATAATGTCCTGGAAAATTTATTAAACATTATCTGCTCAATTTTTTTATTCAATTTTTATCGTAAATTGGTTTAACAAAGAATAATGATCATTCATTGTATTCATTGTATTCATTGTATCGTATTCAATATATATCTGTGTGAAAACCCGCCAGGAACTAAAAATTATTGTTATTAATATATATTTTTATCAGAATCTGTTCAGAATTTAGATCACGAGCCAGACAGGATATTGTAAGGCAAGGTGTTAAACTAACTGAATAGCTGTTTCATTGAGAATATCGGAAAGACTAATGTGTCTACACGAGTTATCATCAAAAGTAAATTTTTTAAAATTATTCATTAGAGCTGTGAACAGTTCTAAGCATTGCCAATTACATAGCAGAGTTGGGCATAAATTTCATCAACGATCGACGAATAAACTTCTACTTCAATCGTTAATCACAATTAAGAATTAAAGTCCTATTATAGTCGTTAATTGTAGTTGACGATTACATTCTTTTAAGTTGTAAACGTCCATCGGATAATTGATTAATGATTACGGAATCAAAACTGTATGCACACTGAAGAAATGTAAACTTAGTTTAGGTATATTGTCGTTTCATCTATAATACGATCTCTATGTGTTTTTACATATAATTGAACTTATTGTTCCACGATTAACTTCAAGAATTGATTAAATCAGTCTTTGATTTTTCGATGATTTCTTTATTTAATCAATGATTGACGATTAACTTCATCAATCTTCCATTTTCCAATGATTACCTTTTTTCAATCGTACACATTAATCAATCGATCTTGGTTAAAATTTTAATTGATTAATGCCCAACTCTGTTACATCGCTATAAAAATCGTCTATTGTCCGAGGGTTAATAGAACAATTTAAGGAAGCGACATGAATAAATCTCGGAAACAAATTTTCACAAGATACATGTAGCTACGATCCGAGATACAGCTTCCGTCGTTGCGACGCACAGTGTTCCAAATCGAGAAATTCAGTGACTTTTGGTTCAGAAACGAACTTTCTCGTATCGATATATAATTAATGAACATTACTTCCCAAATGTCCATAGATCTCGGAAATGTAGAAATTTGTGTATTTTAATCAATATTATAGTTGTAATAAATGTTGAAAATTGGAGATTTTAAGAAGAGTATTTTTCACGAAAGAAATTGCTTCTCTTCGATGCGATGCCCTGACGACATTATTGTTATATTATAAAACCGTTATTGTTATCACATTTTTATCACAAAAGTTCTACAAAAATATTTCTAAATTATTATATAGAATGTTATAAATATTATAAATTATTATACAAAATATCTTTTGCCACAGTTATAAGGCCTTTTTACCTTCTTGGTACTTTTTCTATGCGTTGATGCCAAAAGATTCCTCAAGTTTACGTTTTACCCATTCCCTAAAACATTGCATGTGGGAAACATAAATATAAAATACACTCTTAGACAGAAAAAATGGTTTGGAAGATTGTATTTAAACAATTATTTTTAGTGAAAATTATCGATGAAGATGAATTAAAAATTATTGTTTAACAAGTGAAAAAAATATCAATTTGTCTATAGTTCAAATTGACTATTTTTACAATGAAGTTTAGTGCAAATTTCATCCCGATACTCTTATGGTTCAAAAGTTATAACAAAAAGTCACTAAATTTCCCGATTTGGACCACTGTGCGACGGTTTCGAGCGCCGCGGAGCTCCTCTGCCTAATAGGAACACGAAGTAGGAAATTGTGTGACGGCGGTTCGAGCGATAATTGCACGCTTAATTGCGCGCGGTTACGACTCGCGGCAGGCTAATTTTAGCGGTTTTATTTTAGCGAGATTATTCGCACGATATTATGAAAGCGCGGCTCTTCCGTTGTTTTGCAACGGAACGACTTGATGCCTCGTTTCATAAATATATAAGTCGGTCGATAATGGGCCGCGATCGACACAGAACGCGTACGGGTAAAACCATGTCGCGGGTCCCAACTACGCGCGAGATAACAGTTTTTCCTCGAGACGGTCGGAGAAGCCGCGGAAACTCGGGAATCACGTAGCCAAGAATGGTTTCCTGGATCTTTACCACTATTAAATGTAATCGGTAGCCTTTCGTTAACGTCACTGCAGTGTCACTATATCCCGACAACTCGAACATCTTTGAGACAACGATTTCGTTGGTACCATTCCGTTCCGCCGCGTCACTCACAATCAGTGAGGTATTTGACCCAAAAAGTCGGAAAAAAGTCGGTTAGAGGATATTGGGTTATTATCATTAATTAAGATGAGTTCATTTTTGGAGTCTCGAAATTAAATATTATACAGGGTCATCCGTTTTTAAACGGACAAACGTAAACCAGCTATAAAGAACCCCAAATGGAACAAGTTTTACCCCTGCCACTTTTTTTGTTTCGGCCTTGATTTCTAGAAAATTGCAAAAAACCATAATTTTTTAGTTCACATAAACTTGAATATCTCGGGACTCCAGTGATGAATCTTGATGATTTTTTCTTTGTCGTGTTGAAAATAAACAGGAGCATCTGTTTTTTGTTCCCAAAATTTTTTTGTATGACCTTCGAATCTTGGTTTTTTCTGGATCGGACTGTAGCTATCTGAACGGTTCCAGGATGCGTGACTTCAATGGATGATATTTTCTTGGAATAAACGTGCTAAAAAAAACAAAAATATTTTGTTAACAAAAAAGATGCCCCTATTTATTTTAAACCAAACAAAGGAAAAATCATCAAGATTCATCACTGGAGTCCCGAGATATTCAAGTTTATGTGAACTAAAAAAATTATGGTTTTTTGCAATTTTCTAGAAATCAAGGCCGAAACAAAAAAAGTGGCAGGCGTAAAACTTGTTCCGTTTGGGGTTCTTTATAGCTGGTTTACGTTTGTCCGTTTAAAAACGGATGACCCTGTATAGATTCAGAGTAATAATATTTGATAATGTAACGATTATAACTACCAAGAGATGTCAAACATCTTTTTCTGCTGATAACCACGTTCTGTATTTCATCATGTAGGGTAAACTGTACTGTTGCTGGCGCTGCAGTAATTATTGGCACTTTCGATTTAAACGGCGAATATTAAAAATTCCCTGGTATAGAAAATTATTTTATATTGCTTCTTATTTATACTTCAACGCAACGTTGTATGTTTTCATAACAGAGTTCCACATACAGTGGCTTCCACCAATATTCGGACAGTTTTAGAAAGATGAGAACATTTTTAATACTGAACCATGAGATTTGAATTTTTTTGCATTCCGCCGCGTCACTCAGCGAGGTATTTGACCCGAAAAGTCGGAAAAAAGTCGGTTTCAAAAATTGCGTCAGTTGGACAATTTTTGCTGTTCGACGTAGTTAAAGATCTGAAAATTAAGGCGTCTTATATTTTTGTTATTCTAGTAGAGTATTTGTAATATTTGTAATTGTACAATATTTTATTTACAGTACTGTTAGTTTATAACACGTTTTGCGTTCTTAAACAGTCTCTGAAACACATTCATTCATCAGCGATTTTCAAGTATTTTAAGGAAGTTGTGTAAATTATTGCAGAAGTTTGTCAAGTCGGTACACAGAGCACTTATGCACAGATTTTATTTCGTTATCATCTAACGTAGTATAGTTATTAATATGCAAACATAATCATCGTACTAGTAAGTTTATTACTTATTCTTTCTGTAAAGGTTTATGTATGTACATAGTGCAAAAAGAATTAGTCCCACATTAGTACGGTTTGAAGATTTCTAATTTAAGTAGAAATGAGCATCGACAATCGTAGCATGTTTCCTAATGAAAATTTATAGTAAAAATTTTAAAATTTCTTGAAATATATATTTACTTATTCAAACGTTTCACGATCTGCATATTTAGCATTAAAATAATACATGACGTCATTTTAACATAATTTACATGGAGAAATAATATTTTCCAGCTTTTCGGTAGAAACACTATATTATCATGATTTTCAAGAGTCCGATAATTTGTGGAAAAATGTTTCCAACTACAGTTAAACAGTATGTAAATATTTATAATTTTGCATTTTTAAATGTTAACATGCATTTTTGACTCCATAATGATATAGCTGACGTTAAAACGAATTAAAAAACTTACTACATTATAACCTTGAGCCCATAAATAATACTAAAATAGTTTCTCCAATTTTTCGGGGAATGGCGAAAAGCTGCACAAAAATCATGTCTCCATTAATATTACATAATTAATTACAAAGAGACGAAATTTTGGGGTTTTTGGCGTTATAGAATATAATATAAATAATGTAGAATAATATAGAATAATATGTATATATATATTATATAATGTAGAAATATATAGAATATACTACTATAATGTAGAATAATATAGAATATAAAATATAATATAATATAATACTAATATTTTACTTATTTGCTAGATGGAGAAACTGTCTTGGAGGTTTTCGATCTAAGAAATTGAAACTTCCCTAGTTTGTTTCGAATGTGACTTTAATTAATTATGGACAATTTTAATTAAATGAAATCTGCAATCTAATAATGTATTTTATTTATTAACACACTCTACGTATAGTAACATGAAACATAAAAGCTAAGTACCGTGTGACGCGAAAGGTTAGATTGGAACTATTTATTTCGTACTCTCGGATAAGTCAGAAGTATCGAAATACTTTTAATCGATAATATTGATGCAACAAACCGGATCGAATCGATATCTATCGGAGCGATAGTTCACCGTTTATCCGCGATCGTCTCAATCCCATAATAAACACCGAAAACAATTCATGTAAGTGTGTCAGAAGCACCTGCTCAGGACAGTCAGATGATAAGCATAGGTCGTATCTCATCCCGAAATGCTTTATGTTTATCGACGTGAACAGGAACGTGGAACAAACGGCGCGTATGACGCAATCCCCTCAAATGTGTAATGCTCGTTGCTTATTAAATAAATATTTGCGATTAAAAATAGAAAACATGGCAAAAATACGTTACAATTGTGTTTCCCAAGTTTTTATCAGTTGTACTCGCATATTCTCAGGCCGTTGATTCTAAATAATGGAGATCCAAAATAAATACACATGATTCGCATGTAAGTAGACTATTTTCTACACTGTTTTCAGATTAATTTTGAATTTATGTTTAAATTTCAATTGATGTCTTAATGAAATCAAATTCACACCTACTTGTAGCTAAGGCCCCAGAATATACAGGGTGAGTCCGCAGAAACAGAACACCTGAATAACGCGGCTGCTATTGTTGTTAGGAAGAGATGTATCAGATGGAACTTGCATGGTTTCGAGGGGGCATTAATCTGATGTTAGTAGCTTTTTTGTACGTGGACGCGCAAAGGACATATGAAGGTCAACTTCATTTTTTTAAATGAAATGAGGTATTTTTTAATACATCAATCGATGCAGCTGGATATTCGTTATAAAAAAGTACTAACCTATGTATGTCAAAAAGTTAGTAGTTCAGGAGATATTTCAATTTAATTAACTCTGAAATACCATTACAGTCATACTAAATAGTTAGCGTTTACTTACTACTATAACGTCTTAGTACGACAGTAATGGTATTTTAAAATGGTATTAAAAATAATGGTATTAGAAAAATGGTATTAAAAATAATGGTATTAGAAAAATGGTATTCAAAATAATGGTATTAAAAAATGGTATTAAAAATAATGCTATTAAAAAAATGGTATTTTAAAATGGTATTAAAAATACCATTACTGTCGTACTATGACGTTACACTAGTAAATAAACGTTAACGATTTTGTATGACTGCGATGGTATTTTTAATACCATTTTAAAATACCATTTTTTTAATACCATTATTTTAAATACCATTTTAAAATACCATTACTGTCGTACTAAGACGTTACACTAGTAAGTAAACTGTAACGATTTAGTATGACTGTAATGGTATTTCAGTGTTATTTAAATTGAAATATCTCTTGAACTACTAACTTTTCGACATACATAGGTTAGTACTTTTTCATAACGAATGTTCAGCTGCATCAATTGATATATTAAAAAATACCTAAGTCCATTTAAAAAAATGAAGTTGACCTTTATATGTCCTTTGCGCGTCCACCTACAAAAAAGCTACTAACATCAGATTAATGCCCCCTCGAAACAAGTTCCCCCCATGCAAGTTCCATCTGGTGCATCTCTTCCTAACACCAATAGCAGCCGCGTTATTCAATTGTTCTGTTTCTGCGGACCCACCCTGTATAATATAATTATTTAATCTCTTAATTATTGATTTCACTATGAAAATTCAATTGTCCATATTTAGGTATCACTTTTGGACTATCCAGACTTGGGGCACACCTTATACAGGGTTCAGCATTAATTGGTTCGCGCAAACGAAGTTCTACCGTGTTGCCATGAACCTTTCTATTTAGATGACGCACAGATTCGCCGATGCACAAAAGTTATCGGCTTATGAAAGCTCGACATGAGCGTCGTCAGGTGGATTCGCGGAAACGGATGAGTCGGCTTCGTGTTCCTCGAACGGGTTTAGGTGCTCGTGCATTTCCGCGGCGTTGTGTGCAGCTATCGGCGCATCGTCGTCGAACATCGTCGCGATAAAAATAATCCCACATCCGCGTTTTTCTCCGATCGACGGTCGAACGTCGTCGTCACGTCGGTACCGAGGCACGGTGCGCGGCGGGGCTCGTGTCGTCGACGGTGTAACAGAGATAGCGGGAGTTTGACGACCTCATTTATGATATCATCGAACGATTGTGATTTCGCTGTTGAGCGCACGTCAGGTAATTAGCGTTGGAAGCGATGGCTGAATTCAAAGCACGATGGAAGATGCACGTGGGCCAGAACGTGGGCCGAGCCGCGCACCCACGCGATCTCTGTCACGTCGATTAATTCATCCACGGTGAATTCCGGCGCGATGTTATCCGCTGAAGCGTTCCCGATCCGCGGCTCTATTAATAAAAAATCAAAGGGGCTAAGTTGGGTCCTCCTGTGATTCTCAATGGTGGAACAACCCTTCTTTCCCCAAGCGCGGACTTCTTTAACCGACTTCGAAAAAGGAGGAGGTTACTCAATTCGAACTGTATGTGCCTCTTTTCGCTATTTTTTCTACGTTGTTCACCGATTACGGTGCGAATTCGATACGAAACATTTTGCATCTTTGTAGAGTATGTCCCTGGGGTGGTCTCGTTATAAACATTTTTGCATTTTTCATTTCTAATTATTTTTATTGATGATATTGATGATTTTTATTGATATTAAACCTTTTACATTTAGTAGGATACCGCGATGATCCAACTTGCAAGAATTGATTTAATTTGTTATTGTTAATAACTATTGTTATAGCAAAAAAACCTTTTCGTTGGTATTATTCTGCAAAGATTGTACCGCGAAGAAACCTTTCACATTTAGTAAGAGATATTTTCGCGATGTTCTCACTTGCAAAAATTTATAGAATTTGTTATTGTTAATGACTATTGTTATAGCAAAAATCGTGTACGTGGAGTCCATGCGCGACAGAAGTGAAACTCCTTGCTTAAATGAAATAGACAGAGATATATAGTAATAAAAATTAAATGTTCTATTTAGTTGTTTTTGTATTATTAACTGACTCAATTCGATCAGTATATTGTTTATTTGTATTTTATTTGTATATTAACGAATAGAATAAGACCAAAAAGCAAACCTACCGTGTTCTACAAATTCTGCTCGCTACACTACAATGTGTGAAATAAAAAATAATTTAAAAAATATATATAAATGCGACTTCGAAAAAACAGAAAAAAATGTACTAAACAAATTCTACTCGTTCGACTAAAAAGTTTGAAATTAAAAAATTTTATAAAAAACAATTAAACCGACTTCGAAACGCACTAAAAAAATTCACTAAAAAGTATGAAATAATTTCCTTTTGATTTCTATGAATACACTCCAACTGTTAATACAATTGATTAAAATAAAATATTAAATACAATACAATCTTTTCGAAGGCAGGCAAAATTAAAAATTTTCGACACTAGAAATTACGAAAATCTAAATTGTTTCACATCCTTTCACATGTTAATATATCGTCTCTTCCAACCTACTGATTTCCAAGTCCACCATATTCCAATGCAATGTTGTATCGTATTTAATATTTTATTTTAATTAATTGTATTAACAGTTGGTATGTATCCATAGGAATCAAAAGGAAATTATTTCATGCTTTTTAATGAATTTTTTTAGTGCGTTTCGAAGTCGATTTAATTTTTCTTTATAAAATTTTTTTATTTATAGTTTAAGGACAGTTAGGAAGAAAGTGTGGGACTCGAACAGATCTGGGTAAAAAATATTCCAACTAAGTAATACAGATATTTGGAAATACTATTTCTCAACTAACTTAAAAGTGCTAAATTCTTTTTGCACATTCAAACTACGTTAAATTTCCAACAAATTAGATATATTTAACCAATCAGAGTTAAAAAATTTTGAACACGATTTGTTGCTTCTAATGCTCATGAATAGTAGTTTACAAACAGAAATAAAGTTGACAATCATGGCATTGGTGTTTCCCAACTTATACGGTGTCATAACCTTTACGACAGTCCCTTAATTACTCTTTCAGGAACATGTGAATTTGAAACGTTTGTAACTTCGTCAATTTAGACAGGATTGACTCGAATCTTCAACAGAACCCAGCCACAGAAATCATTAAAAATTCCACATAAGTTTGGAGAAATTATTGTTTAGGTTAAATGAAGTGATTGTTTCAGTAGCTTCTGAAATTGTCGCTTCGTAAAATATACAGTAGGCACTATAAAGTGCTTTTTCAGGAACATACATAGTCAAACATTGTTCGTTAGAGCTTCGGCTCAGCCGTGAAGGACGCGCTAACAGTTTTGCTTTGTGTGGGTAACCGAGATGTATGGACGCATTCGAAGCTTGAATATTTATCCCATAATTGGGCGAACGATTTATGATGCAAATACGTACTTTAAATATTCGCAGTTTAACATTTTCTTCGTAGCCAAGTTTTCAAACAAAACATTGTATTTAGTAAAACAAAGCACACCACCGAAGTTTTATTCCGTGGACTGCGGATTAATTGAAACGAATTAACTGGCTCCAATATATGTAAGAGAAAAGATATTAAACAACTGTATAACTGTTATAATCCGAAAAGAAAATACACAACCGATATATGATATTAACGTAAACGTATCGTATTTTATATCAAACGTGACGTGTTTCGTATCTCGAGAAAAAGTCGAATCGCTACGTGAACACGTCCCTTTATATCCTACTTTTTCTAATGTTTATAAATTTTCTAGAACAAATATTGATTTAACAAAATGCGTTGCAATCGCAATATCACGGCACTCACGCATACATACACGATTCTCGATTCTCACATTCATACAACAAGTAACATCATACAAATCATTCATTTCCTACATATATGTCAATTAACCGGTATCCACTGTAATTGTACTGTTAATTAAGGTGCACCTACTTCGATTTATTTTTCTACGTAGGATCACCCTCTTTTCGATTCTATCAGTTACTCTGTATACTCAAAGAAACTCGTTTATAGAATAATTTCCCTTTAATGCATCTTTGCAGTCTTCAACACAACTTGTCTTGAAAATTTCAAAAGATGTCTTTTGACTTTACACTGTTTCATGTTTTAATTTCCTAAAATCCACAATATCTATTCGTGACAAACATAAATATAAATATTATTCGTTTAAAAATATTTGTAAATGACACCAGACCCGGTCCAAACAATGAAAATTGTTGCTTCAATTAATTTTAGTCCTCACGAAAAGACTGAGAAACACGAATTTCTTGTTTATCCTTGAAGTATTTATGGCAGATTTTTATTTTTTGTCATTTTAGAAAATTATTCATAATTTAACTCGTGAGAATTGATAGAAATATCTTGATTGTCTCTTTTGCGGATGTTGATCATTTATATAGGGTGTTCAGTCTATTACTAGCCACCATTTTTTTTGTAAATAATAAATAGTAGAAAAAATGATAGAGAAAAAGTAGTACTGTTTTTATATGCAACACATTAACATAAGCATTTTTGTTGTATTTACGTTATTTTGATAGAAACGAAGGTGACCTCCAATTTTTTAAATGTAAACACATTGGTACCCAATATTCAAATTGTTTCATCCATTTCTACCATTTCTGACCTTGCATGTCCTTGAAGGCCATTGTATAGTAGATGAATGAATTCGTCTTGACATACGCTTTCATGCAACATCAAAAAATATATATCATTCCACTTAAAACATTAGAGGTCACCTTCGTTTCTATCAAAATAATGTAAATACAACAAAAATGCATATGTCAGTTTGTTGTGTATAAAAAACAGTAGTACTTTTTCCTGTATCATTTTTTTCTAATATTTACTATTCACGAAAAAATGCTGGCTAGTAATAGCCTGAACACCCTGTATGTACGATTGTTTCGAATTATATGAAAACATACAATGGAGAGTGGAGGGGGTCGCCAATCAATTAATCGATTTTTGATTTTGATTGTTCGATCGCGTGGACACGTGCGAACGAATACGAATACGTCAATATAAATAAGATTCACACGATCGAAAATGCGCGGTTTCCGTCGTGTCTGTGCGAGCTCTTATACATTGAACGCGGCTCGTGCGACTTTCTTTCTTATCTTGTTTCCGCGACGCGCGTCCGCGTATTTCCCAACGCGATAATCGGTTTATCATCTCTTTCTCCTTTTTCCTCGGAGTTCTCGATCTGCGTATCAATTTTTCCACGCGTGGCAATTACTCAGACAATTCGTGCGGATTAAGCAGTCTCGAGCAAAAAAGAATATACGTACTCGTGTACGTAATTCTACAAAATACTGGAACAGTGAAATCGCACGGCTGCGCTTGCAATAATTCAGTTCTAGAAACTGTTTGTCGCATTTTTACATCGTCCTTTCATTGACAGAGATCTGCAAAACGCAATTTAAAAATTTTCAATATTGGCTCACAGAAAAAGTTGTAAAATGCAACTTTTAGTATTTTTGCTACAATTCCGATGAATTGCAATTTTTAACAAAATTTTTTTTCGCATCCTGTGGCAAACTAATTGCTCTAGCTTTCCAAAAAAGTTCAAATTGTATAATACGATATTTAAAAAGTTTTTTTAAGAGTGTGCCAATATTTTTTTTACCCACTGTAAAACACTTCTTATTTGACACAAGTAATCGATTTTTAATGACGATAAATATAAAATACTCCTTATTTGACACAGTTAAAGTTTTTATTGTTCATTTTGCATGGTATGAAATGCATAGTGTGACGGAACAATTTTTATATAAACATTTGGGTCTTTTTTTACAAACTGCATATTCTATTGTTTGATGAGATTTTTTCTAAGGGGTTGTATTTTGGTGTATTAGATCCTCTACATTGATTACAATTATCTCTCTGTATTCCGTACAGTTATCGCCCTCTTAATAGTGTGCCAATACTCTTTTTACCCACTGTAATTCGGCGTGCAAAGAGTTAAAGGAAATTATCCCCAGGAATAATTATCCCCAGTCTGATTCGATGTTGTAGGGCCAGAGGTTAAGGACTGTTTTCCCCACTTCAGCGTGGACGATAGTCAATTTCATTTTAAATGGATTTCGGTTTAAAGGAGATTATAGTTGTCAGACTCTGTTCAGAATCTTCGACACGAGTCTGACTCGATATTGTAGGGTAGGGCAAGGGGTTAAGAGGAGAATTGATCGCAGAGCGATTATCGACATGCCAACGGCCTCCGCATTACTTAGCTTTCAGCAATTCGATGACTCACTTTCGGCACGTGTATATTTTCCCCTCTCCGTTAATTAAACGAAGAACGTCGCGATTCGATCGAGCCTGTCCAGCAATCTTTCGAAACGGTAACGCGTCACGTCGCATCGAAACGCTTCCGTGTTCGATCGTCCTCGATGCTGGCCGAAATCTGCGGGTGCCTTCGGATGCCACCGGAAAACACGGTAGAAAATCATCCGCGAATCGGCGAACTCCTCGGCCTGCCCACGTTTGTTAGACGCGGTCGTTTAACAATCTGTGGTTCGATCGCTTTGATCTGTGCACCACGCGACGTGTCAGCCCACGAAACAATGGACTCTACCTAGCCGCCTATCTGCTGTTCCGATCTATGCCTCGCGAAAGGTCTTCTCCCATTAGCGCGGTGATTAATTTGTGGGAATTATCAACAAAGTATCTCCGGCTGCTCCCGCTCTCCGCTCGCGCTTCGGCCGAACAATTACACGTGCAAATGCGCCGTCACTCTTTCGATTCGAGTCGCTTCGCAACGTTTCCACCTTTCGACACATTATTTTTCCAAAATTAATTCATTGAAGTCGGAGCTATTTGAACCCTCGAACAACAGACGAGTTTTATATCTGTATAATTACCAATGCTTAGGACTGTTCACAGCTCTAATTAATAAGTTACGTGTTTCTCGATCGTAAATTTTTAATATAAACCAAATATATGTTCTCGGCGCACCGTTTCGATCAGTAATATTATTGTAGTGGTCGTAAGAAATGTTTAATTTTCAAGAGAACCCTCCGAGTGCTGTTCCGGAGTGATTTTTCACCGGGAACATCCAAATTATCATTTAAGTACTCAATTTATGACAAATAAACTAATTGAACAGCTGCATCAGTGAGGATATCGGAAAGACTAATGTGTCTACGCGAGATATCATGAAAAGTAGATTTTTAAAACTTATTAATTAGATATAAACCAAATATATGTTCTCGGCGCACCGTTTCGATCAATAATATTATTGATTGGTTCAATCAAATAGTTACTCAAAAGCAATTTTGCAATTTATAAAAATTCAAATTTCAGCGTTTCGGTCTATGTCTAGGCTAAATTCAGTTTTTTATTGTCTATCATGCTATCGCAAAAAAATATACTGTTCCATTTAAAAAAACATCGGTGACATTGCAATTTCATTTAAAAACACGACACAAAAAATTTTGTTCTTCATTATTATATTGCCGCCCTGCAATAGCGTCACTTTGTCCTCTGATGTTTTCTGATACGACTGTAAATACGAAAGATATTTAGGTGTTATCATTTATGTGGGACACCCTGTATATCGATACTCAACGAGAGAGATCGTTGATAACGTAAGAGAGCACATGATAAATAAAAATAACGTGATAATTAAAACATGACGTGACGTGACAAATAAAAATAACGACACTAACAGGAATCGAGGAGAATAGACTTTAATTCTCGTTTCTCTTTCTTTTAGGTGAACCACTGTACATATCTGTAAATATTGTATACACATCATACGTCAATTATAACCTCTTTCTTTTACAGCAACACATTTTGGTTATTCTCCTGAAAACCCCTCAATATTATCCTTTGTCTTATATATACAGGGTGTTCGACTACAGGTGGGAGACAATTTAAGGAGTGGTTCTTAACGATAACATGAGACGAAAATGATGAATAAAAAAATTGCGATTTCGGCTTCGTTATTTAGCTATTAACAGTTAAAATCAACAACACGTCTAACAAAAGTGTACGTTGTATGCGTCAAAGAGTTCAATGTTGTCCAACGATTTGTTAAACATTTTCACCTCGCTGGGGCCCCAAATGAGAACCAAGGTATGTATGCATCTGTCACTCGATACGTGACTGTCGCGTTGTTAATAGCTAAATAACGAAGCCGAGATCGCAATTTTGTTATTCTTCATTTTCGTCTTAGGCCTCGTACAGACCTAAACGGTTTGCCGAACCATTTGCCGAACCGTTTGACGAACGCGCATTTCGCTAAACATTTTGCCGCGCCGAACGCCGCGCATCGGCTAACAGCAAACGGAACGGATTTGTGCTATTTTCAGAATTTCTTGCGAACAACTATGGAAACTGCAACGGCATATAGTACACAAAGAAATACAGAAATTGTTGGTAGTTTATTCAGTGAATTAAAGTTTATAAATGAAATGTTCAGGTCAGGACGAAGCATTCAAGACATCAGATTCGAGACTACATGACTTGAATTTTTGTTTGCCTATACGTTTGCCGAACCGTTTGCCAAACCGTTTGCCGAAACGTTTGCCGAAATGTTCGTCAAGATGCGCACATTCGTGTTCATCGTCGTTCCCGGAGCTGATGGATCAACGGCAAACACGAATTCGCGCATTTCGCCGCGCATTTTGACAAACATTTCGGCAAACGTTTCGGCAAACGTTTCGGCAAATAGTTCGGCAAACCGTTTAGGTCTAAGGCCTCGTACAGACTAGAACATTTCGACGAACTGCGCCGCGAACTGCGCATTTCGACGAATATTTCGACGAACATTTCGACGAACGCTGCCGCGCTCATTTCGGCGCATACGAACGCAAACGGGTGGCACTTACAAATCTGTTTGCAGGATAGATGGCATGTCCTAAACGCGGCGACGTTCGTAGCACTGTTCGTCGAAATGTTCGTCGAAATGCGCGCCGAAATGTCATAAATATCTCACAAATTCAAGTCATTTAATGTCGAATCTGATGCTTCGTACAGACTTGAACATTACAACTCAATAAACTGCCAACATTTTCTGTATTTATTTCTGTAGTATACGCCGCTGCAGCTCCCATAGTTGTTCTGCAAGGAAATCTGGAAGTAGCACAAATCCGTTCCGATCGCCGTTCGTCGAAATGTTCGTCGAAATGCGCGGTTCGCGGCGCAGTTCGTCGAAATGTTCTAGTCTGTACGAGGCCTTATATCATCGTTAAGAACCAACCCTTAAATTTTCTCCCACCTATATTCGAACACCCTGTATTTTCCAAAATATATTTATTTCTACGCGGGAAGTTTTCGTTTGTTTTTTAAATCATCAACTTCGAAGTTCCTCGAGTTGTTCATATAATCAGAAGTGTTCCGTGGCCTTATAAAGTGTAAGAACCACTGTGCAAGACCTTTAAAAGAGCACTACTACTGAACACAGGTTCCCTTCAATGAAATACCGGAGTTCCGTCGACGACGATGACAGCATGACGTTCGGCTCGGCTCCACCGACGCTCCTGCAACTATAAATACCCGGCAGCGTAACGTGACATAAGCGAGGGTCATTTTACGTCATCTTCGCCGACTGGTTCAGGCTGTTCGCATATCCGGACAGCGGTCGAAGTGTCGTGGAAGATGTCGAAGAGGGAATACGAAAAGGAAAAGGGGAAAGACTTGCAGACAGGAATGGAACGCGAACTGTAACGCGAGAGGTACGCGTGTACAGTATGCGGGCGCGCGTAATGCACTCCAGCGCGCGGCGGTCTTGCGATGCACATTGCACGACCTTGCGAGCCACGTGCGAATAACGGCCTCAGAGAGCGCGGGTGCGTCCGCATTCGCATTCGCGTCCATGTCCGCGTCCGGGTGAGCGCATGTGCAAGAACCGCGTGCGCGCGAGTGCGTGCTCGCCTCGTTCCTTCCTCTCTTGGGGAATCCGGCAAGAATTACTCCCGCTGGCATAATTAGATCTCGTAACAGTGGCCCTGGCCGTTCGTTTAATTTATTCGCAGTCGGCCGATCGAACGCGTTTCGAATACACCGCGCGTCGCTCGCCTCGAATCGGTGAAAGGATCCCAGCGCTTCGAGGGCCGATATCGATCACTAAATCCTCGATCCCTGCGCGGAATATTGGAGACTTTACTTCTTTCTCTAATAGCCGACCCACGTTAATTGGACAGCGGCGAAATAGCTCCCGCGTGCGTTCACTGTGAATGCTTCCCGGGAAAATTGCATCCAGCAAGCTCAATTTTGATGCTTTCACTTTCTGTAGTCCGTGAAAAAAGAAACATCTCTTTGTATTGATCAATTTTTAGTGGAAATTGATTCTTTAGCCACGAATGGTCGTTGTTTCGGTGCTAATCAATTTTTGGCACCGATGACTACAACAGTGATCCAGATTGATTCTTGATCATGCTGATAGATCTTTATTGACAGTGAGGCAAGCTTTTTATTGAAAAGGTTCATTCTTTATCTCCGCATGCTCGCTGCTTTGTTGAGAGTCAGGAATGGCCACGCAGAAAGTGATTGTTGATGTTTCTCTTCGCTAACAAAAATAAGCTGTTTATTGAACATCGATCCTTTATCTTCGAATGCTCGTTGTTTCGTTGGAAATCGGGAGAGGACGTGGATAGGTACTCGCATCTGTGACCTGTCTTCGCAGAAACTGATCGGTAGACTGTGGATTTTATCAATATGGTTATTTCCAAAAAACAAATTGGGTACTTCTAATTTCTGACAATAATATCATTCAAAAAATTTAAATGCACTACTATTGTATATTATGTTCAACTTATTGAACATATTCAGCAATAATTTAAATATTCTTTTAAGCTCGTTGCAATATAGGTAAAAAACTTTTATTTTGCATAAAGATCTACTGATCGGTGATGTTTCTCTGTGCTGACAAAACTGAGACAAGATTTTCATTCAACATCGATTCTTTATCTTCGAATGCTCGTTGTTTTGTTGGAAATCGGAAGAGGACGTGTATAGGTACTCGCATCTGTGATCTGTCTCTGCAGAAACTGATTGGTAGACTGTGGATTTTATCAACATGGTTATTTCAAAAAAACAAATTGGGTACTTCTAATTTCTGACAATAAAATCATTCAAAAAATTTAAACGTACTACTATATTATGTTCAACCTATTGAACATATTCAGCAAGAATTTAAATATTCTTTTAAGCTCGTTGCAATATAGGTAAAAAACTTTTATTTTGCATAAAGATCTACTGATCGGTGATGTTTCTTTATGCTGACAAAAATGAGACAACATTTTCATTCAACATCGATTCTTTATCTTCGAATGCTCGTTGTTTTGTTGGAAACCGGAAGAGGACGTGATAGGTACTCGCATCTGTGACCTGTCTCCGCAGAAACTGATCGGTAGACTGTGGATTTTATCAACATGGTTATTTCAAAAAAACAAATTGGGTACTTCTAATTTCTGACAATAATATCATTCAAAAAATTTAAACGCACTAATATATTATGTTCAACCTATTGAACATATTCAGCAAACATTTAAATATTTATTTAAGCTTGTTGCAATATAGGTAAAAAAACTTTTATTTTGCATAAAGATCTACTGATCGGTGATGTTTCTATGTGCTGACAAAACTGAGACAAGATTTTCATTCAACATCGATTCTTTATCTTCGAATGCTCGTTGTTTCGTTGCAAATCAAAAGAAGACGTGGATAGGTACTCGCATCTGTGATCTGTCTCTGCAGAAACTGATTGGTAGACTGTGGATTTTATCAACATGATTATTTCAAAAAAACAAATTGGGTACTTCTAATTTCTGACAATAATATCATTCAAAAAATTTAAACGTACTACTATATTATGTTCAACCTATTGAACATATTCAGCAAAAATTTTAATATTTATTTAGGCTTGTTGCAATATAGGTAAAAAACTTTTATTTTGCATAAAGATCTACTGATCGGTGATGTTTCTCTGTGCTGACAAATGAGACAAGATTTTCATTCAACATCGATTCTTTATCTTCGAATGCTCGTTGTTTTGTTGGAAATCGGAAGAGAACGTGGATAGGGTATTCGTATTCGTGACCTGTCCTCGCAAAAATTCATTGATAATGTTTCTCTTCGCTGACGAAAATGAGAAAAGTTTTTCACTTAAAATTGGTTCCTTATCTTCAAAAAGCCGAATAGGTACCCTGATCCGAGAAACGGCAGAAGACGGTCCACTGGCGTATCTCGAGACGAAACTATATCTGTAGTTGTAACAGCAAAGAAAATATCGCTCCCATGCACGAAACTTTTTCTAATCTCCGATAGCGAATCATCTAATGGCGCAGTTGCTATTCATCCTATTGCACAATCTACAGATTAGTGCCTTTCTAATTTTCTACCGGCCGAATACGACGATGTACACTCGCGAAGGTTAATTTTGTATCACACCCAGCAGAATCACACGGGATTCTGGTCCGTAGCCGGTTTAGGATTAAATTCTCAGAGTCGAATTTATCTTTCAAGCAATGGACTTTGAATGAATAAGATATTTTCCCTTGTGTTCGATGATTTTTTGCTCAAAAGAATAAATAAGAAATTATTGTATCGATTAAAGTTCATCGCTCGAATAAAGAAATTCGGTTTTTATTTCACCTTAAAATACGGAAATTACTTTCTTGACAACCCGATACAATAAGTATGAGTTGAATTAGTCTTCTTGTATATTCTTGTATATTCTTGTATATCCTAGTATATTCTTGTATATTCTTGTATATTCTTGTATATTCTTGTATATTCTTGTATATTCTTGTATATTCTTGTATATTCTTGTATATTCTTGTATATTCTTGTATATTCTTGTATATTCTTGTATATTCTTGTATATTCTTGTATATTCTTGTATATTCTTGTATATTCTTGTATATTCTTGTATATTCTTGTATATTCTTGTATATTCTTGTATATTCTTGTATATTCTTGTATATTCTTGTAGATTCTTGTATATTCTTGTATATTCTTGTATATTCTTGTATATTCTTGTATATTCTTGTATATTCTTGTATATTCTTGTATATTCTTGTAGATTCTTGTATATTCTTGTATATTCTTGTATATTCTTGTATATTCTTGTATATTCTTGTATATTCTTGTATATTCTTGTATATTCTTGTATATTCTTGTATATTCTTGTATATTCTTGTATATTCTTGTATATTCTTGTATATTCTTGTATATTCTTGTATATTCTTGTATATTCTTGTATATTCTTGTATGTTCTTGTCTGTTCTTGTATATCCTAGTATATTCTTGTTTATTCATGTATATTCATGTATATTCATGTATATTCTTGTATATTCTTGTATATTCTTGTATGTTCTTGTCTGTTCTTGTATATCCTAGTATATTCTTGTTTATTCATGTATATTCATGTATATTCATGTATATTCTTGTATATTCTTGTATATTCTTGTATATTCTTGTATATTCTTGCATATTCTTGTATATTCTTGTATATTCTTGTATATTCTTGTATATTCTTGTATATTCTTGTATATTCTTGTATGTTCTTGTCTGTTCTTGTATATCCTAGTATATTCTTGTTTATTCATATATATTCATGTATATTCATGTATATTCTTGTATATTCTTGTATATTCTTGTATATTCTTGTATATTCTTGTATATTCTTGTCTATTCTTGTATGTCTAATATGTTCTTGCATATTCTAGAATATTTTTGTTCATTCTTGTATACAAGCTTAGTGCCTACTGAGTAAACTTGAGCGATAAAGCTCGAGTCAAACGTGTGACACATTGAAGAGGGATCTGTAAACTAGAATAAGACATTGAATCTAAGATTCAAATATCTTACTGTAATTTTATTTTACTTCTAATCACGATGAAAATATTTCTTCTTCTCAATATGCAAAAAATCACATGCCAGTCGATTAGAATGTTTACAATGCAAAATCCAGAAGGGAAAATATGTGAGTTACTATGTTGAGTATTACACATTAAATTGAGAGCAGCATTCTGAATGGCGTCGAGGTGTATGCATGTGAGAGACTATACTACATATGCAGGTTCCATTAGATATCGATACAACTCCGTGGCAGTTCGAGTGTTAACTAGTATTGATATTACATAATGGTGCTCCAGGCGAGCGAAAGAATGCGCACTACTTTTGCTTCCGTTATATTTGCGCTCGAGATTGGAAGTGCACTTTGTGGATTGTATCAGGGACCGAGGTCGATTCTCCGTTGCTATCGATCGCGGAGAAGTGCGATGCTGTTGGCGATCGATCAAGCACCTGCCACAATTTTGATGTTGCATAAATACTTAAAAACGTGAATCACCGCGGCGCGGCGGGTGGCACGAAAAATTGTGGAACTCCTTTCGATAGGACTAATCAATCGAAGGTTAGATTTGCACGCGCTCGATAAGGTCACAAAAATGATAGACCGACGCTATAAAGAAGATTCTTACCGTTGGGTTATCGATTGTTATCGGCATTTATCGTGCCGGACGATTCCATTAAACTGTCGGGCGTTTCGCCGGCGAAGATTACGAGCGCGACCGTAAACGAAGCTAATAATTAACACGCGATAGTCGTAATCGGCTCATAGAGAGCAAAGAACCCTCTCTCACGATTCCGACCTTCTAAAATTAACGCGGGAGCTGTACGAAAGACCTCAATACAAACGTACGATTTTTATTTACTTGCTCGTGCCGTTCCGAGTCATCGACTACGCCGAAATACGAGATTACGATATCGCCCACAACTTACGCATGAGATTATTACAGTTCTAAATGAAAGAGAGATCTAGTATTTTTGTTAATTGTTGTCGCGTCTATTTCCTCGTGAAGAGATTTCGGACGAATCGCTCAAAGGATACACGCGAGTTTTATCATTCTCTCTCAAGGAGCCGACTGTACATGGTTTCTGTGAAATTTGGAATCTGCAACAGAAAAAATGCTTTCTATTTTGATCGACTTCGAAATCGCTTCGATATTGACGCTGCAAGAACGACTCGCGTCGATGGGCACCATCAGAACTCGCGATAGGATCGTCAGAAATGAAAAATGGAGGAAATTCTTGAAACTTATGATAATCGCTATCTCCTTATCCATTATCATCACTTAAAAAACAATTTAGCGATTATTCGCACATGTTTATACAAAAGAATGATGTATCTGTTCGAAAAACGACTGCTGCACGGTTCATTTCAGACAGTGAAAATCAAAGCAAGTTTAATGGCAAATAAAAGTCGAGGGAATTTTTTAATCTGTCAAGAATTAAATTTTTCACTATCACAGGGAAAAGTTTATATAGTGTATATTCAAATTTAGATACTTTATAGAATTTTCATAAGATAAAGATGCAGTATTTTTATTAGTAGCAACTATACGCTATCTGTACACAAGTTGTGAACAGAAAAATATAGACTTTGCTCTAATTCTTCAATAAATTCGTTCTTATATTCTATCAACATAACAATGTGTTAGAACAATGCTCTACAATATTTCGCTTTAAACCGACACCATATTGTACATTAATAATGATTCCACTCTAATATGAGCATAGCGTATCAGTTCATAAAAAATTTGTTTGCACACCAGACGAGACAATATATTACTTCGTAATGATATCATTGGGTAGGTTGCACGATTATGACCAATATTTGTTACTAATAATGACATTGCACTAATTCTACAATAGACAGGTACATACTCCACAGACATAACATTGCATTATCGAGGTGAGATACGAATTGGATGAAATTCGACGTGAGCACATTCACTAACCCAATACGTTCACATTCCGAGTATCTAAAGTTCAATATAGAGGAAGGCAATCATTTTTCTTAGAAACAACCATAGCAAATTGCATTGTGCTCTTTTTCAAATTTTAAAGAAACTTGTAAGTTATTTTGGAATGAAAAGTAACTATTTCATGACAACTTAAATGCACAAAAAATTAAAGGCATCTAATGATATAAAGATTCTTAGATTTATTTATAGACTGTGGATGTTCATGCAATTTTCAATTTTTCTAGACAAATTTTAAGAAAGTCGTCATTTTCATTGACGATAGCATGTGAAGATTCAAAATAAAGAAAAATTATACTAAATCCTGTCGAATCTGATAGTCCAGCATTTTTCGTAAATTTTTATAAACCATAAATGCATAAATCACCATTTTCAAGTGTTTCACCACCTTGAAACGTCTTTAGCTCATTGCATTGTTGACCGATTTTGATTTAAAAAATTTATTCGGAATGTACGTAACACGGTTCAACAGCCAAAAAACGTTTCGATTCTCACTATGCGATTCTTATAGAGATTTTTCGCGCTGATGCCGAATCTGTCCTTAATTTTTCTCCTAGACGCACAGTTTTCGAGAAATTTTAATTTGAAATAAACATATTTTTCGACTTTCAACAAATATTGTAATGTTATTATAACAGATTTTGTATATTGTTCTTTAGAGCAAAAGATACCACTTTTGCACCGTTTTCGAAAATCGAACTACACCACACGATAGATCAGACTTTTATTTTGAGAAACCACCCTCTGAACTTTCCAACAACGACGTTTTTTTCGATTCAGAAAGCAAAATATCTTCGCCCTATAAGTAATATGGGCTAATTGGAAATCTCTGTTTTCGGCTCATTTTATATTAATTATTAAACAGCTACGGTCTGGTACTATTCATTTTGGCAAGATATAATATTGAACTAACTTTGTGTAAAAAATCTCGACCTACTTCGAACCACTTTAGACGCAATTTAATTTTAAATATAAACTTTTAAAATTTCCAAGAATGAATCGCGCGGAAATTAGGGTTATTTGAGGTTTAGGGTGAAAATTTTTAAGAAATATTTTTAAATAATAAAGAAAAATGTGAAATGCATATGATTTATTAATCCTTTATCTCCGTCTTTAATGATTGCTCAAACATATTTAAACAATCATAATGTATTAATATTGCTCATCACTGGATTTGGGAAAGTCTAGAGAATCTGTTGCTGTAAAGAACAACATACAAAATCTTTTATAATAGCATTACAATATTTGTTGGAAGTCGAAAAACATGTTTATTTCAAATTCAAATTTCTCAAAAACTGTGCGTCTAGGAAAATAATTAAAGACAGTTTAAATTTGTTGGACCGTGTAATCGACAAAGATCTGCAGAATGTGTTTTCCAAATTTTCAACATAAAGAAACACCAAGAAATAACTTTCAGTATTTTCTCTGCATATCCGACCAATTGCAATTTTTTCATATATTTCTTTCTCTCGCCACGTAGTAAACTAATAATACTAATCAACGGTCCATATTCACCATCTCAAACGACCTCAAGACAACTTTAGACGAGAACAACACTAGAAACGTCCTCCTCTTTTTGAAATCTAATGATATATTTAAACTATTATAAATTTGTTTTTTTGCTTACATTATTATATTTTTTGCTTAGATTATTATTATATTATATTATATTAGAATGTAAAACATGTGGTCGCTAATGACCTAGCTGTTAATGCGACCATATTAAAATAAACCCAAAAATAAATAAATAAATAATAATACTAATTTCTCGAAATGGCTCAAGTCGTACAGTGCCGTAGTAAAGAAGTAATCATCTTTCCAAGAGTCGAAATATTACATATTGCGAATGACTATAGAGCGAGTTCATCTCCTGGCTGGGAAAGCTGAGATTAATCCCTTGCACTGCGAGTCAGACTCGCGATGGAGATTTCATTAATTCAATTATGTAATTAATTCCCTTGACACGTAAATAAACTTGTATTTTATTTTTGTCGGTATATAGCCATCGCAAAGTACACGTAGGCATTTGATAAATATAAATCTGCTCCTTCTACTTCTAAGTTGACTGAAATCGTGAAATAAATCGTAGTACAGAGGGTGATAAAACAAAATGAACATAAACATACAAAGGTGAGGCGCCTAAGACTCCCACCAAACGTATTTCCGTTGTTTTTAGTAATACAAAAAAATATAAATCAAATATTTAAATATTGCTAATTTGCTTTGCTTTTGCTTTATTTTTGATCGAAACCGTGCGCCGAGAACATATATTTGATTTATATTAAAATTTACGATCGAGAAACACTAATACAAAAAAATGTTCGATTCAGCGGTGCAATCATTATGACGGAGAAGTTATTTTTCTGTACCTCATATTTTCCGATGCATATTACAAGGTCATCGTCGTTTCTTTTTTTTAATGAAATGACGTATTTTGATTACTGTAACAGTATAGTTAATGAAAAGACAAATTCAACCATGTTTAATATGTTGACCTTCCAATGACCTTCGAAGGATTTACTCTTCAAAATGCATAACTCAACGTACAAAAACTATATTTATGCTTACCGTGCTGTACTAGGGTTGCTGTAAACCAAACATTTTCTTCCCGAAAGATATTTCCAAAAAGAATGAAGATATTTTCGGTGGGAGTCCTACGTGCCTCACCCTGTACAGGGTGTCCCAAAACTAGTGTAGGAGCAGGAAATAGGAGGTTCCTTGGATCATTTGAAGCGACATTTTCCTTTACAAAAATGTTGTCCGTGACTTTGTTTAAGAGTTATTAACGAAAAACACGGACCAATCAGAGCGCAGCTATAGCGAGCGGAGTCCGACTCTGCGACAGGTCCCGCGAGGCGTGGTGTCACTATTGGTCGACTCAGAATCAATCCGCTGTAGCCACGCTCTGATTGGTCCGTGTTTTTCGTTAATAACTCCTAAACAAAGCCACGGACACTATTTTTGTAAAGGAAAATGTCGCTTCGAATGACCCAAGCAACCTCCCATTTTCCGCTCCTACACTAGTTTTGGGACACCCTGTATAAAGCGTCTTATTATTTCGTGCGGCACTGTCGATTGCACGTGTGTAACCCGCGAATTCCGACGATCGGCGACAGAGCGAGCGTCTCGTAATCGGCGATACGCGTCTCGCAGGAAGAGCGAAGGAAAGCCCATGCAAAGCCGGCGGTAATGATCGGCAAATACATTTATCTGGCCAGGGAAAACAGACTCGACGTGTAAATATCACTCGTCGCCGCAGACTGTGCGCTTGCGACCGTCGTATCTCGGTATATCTCTGCTAAATCACTCAGAGTTATCGATTTGTCAAAGGCGCTTCGATGCTCGTTTCCGGATGTCTGGGCGTTACGGGGCCCGGCTGTCTCTCGCCGCGAATTACGTCGACCACCGTGAGATTTTATGGAACCCGGTCGGGCATGGACAACGTTTTATGTCGCGCCATAAATTGGAGGACAGGAAACCGTTTCTCCGTTGTTTCAAAGATCCTCTCGACTTCGCACGCGAATTCGTCGAGGACGCGTCGTCCAATCAGCGTCTGGGATCGTTAAGAATGGAATTATTTCTTGGGGCCATCGTCGGCGCGTAAATACTCCGGATAGACCAGAAATAGTTACAGGTCACGGTGATCGCTGCCTTGTCCACCGATAAAGAGGAGCACGCGAGTTCTTATCATTTTTATTTCTCCCTCGTTATCTCTGCCGTTGCTTCTTCTACTTACCTATCTGCGTCGCTCGTTCTTTCTTCTTCTTTTTTTCATCCTTCGGTTAATCGTGCCTATTCGACGACTTCTACGCAGTTCGTTTTCGAGACCCATGCCACCTCGACGTGACACGCGGCGCAGCAGAACCTCCCTCGTTGCTCAAAAATGCGTGCAAAAACCGAAATTTTGCGAGGTAACCAATCATGCGATCTGCTTTTCCGACTCCGTTCTGTAAAGGCAATTCATGATTATAACAATGGTTTTGAATAATTTAGCACTCGAGTGGTGACTCTAAGTCTGGTATCTAATCAATTACTAAACGCTAAAATATTGTATGTGGTACCGTATCAATTTCATGTCCACAAAATGAAAAAAAACATATAGAATTGAATTTTTGTGGGTAGAAAAAAATGTGTAATTGTCACAGAGGTAATAACATTGAACGGATTACAATACGAATATTCAATCTACTATCTAATTCAATCTACGATTACAATCTACTCGTTATCACTGCAATTCTTCTCGGTGTACAGTAAAGCCTTGATCTAAGAAAACAGAAACGATCTAAGAAAACAGAAATGATCTAAGAAAAATTAATATTTCCTCCACTGCGAAGAGGGAAAGAAGCTCGAGCTGTAATGTCGCATAATCCAATATGGAGTCAGATATATCGGTGCGAACCACTATTAACCGAATTACAAAACTTTATTATTTATACTCGAATCAATCTTGGTTAGCAAGTGCCTCATTACTAGACTGCGGATTTTATGCATTTACAACGAAACTGGATGTGGATGTAATGTAAAACAGTCAACAAATCAGGACAATTTATTATATCCATATTATATTATTATATCCATACGTTAGTTTTAAATTATTAACATTGCTAGAGATAGAAAATAATATTTATATGGTTTTTGTGTTTTGTAATTGACGAAGAAAATTTATATTTTATTTTTACAGAATTACAAACGCGAGAATGGTTGCATGGAAAATTAAATAGATCGCAGTTACTATACAGTGGATTTTATGCTTTTATAACAAAAATGAGTAGACGTAGTTTAAAACAGTAAAAATATTAGAAGAAGTCAAAAAGACTATTACATTATTTTCAATCTCTTAAGCATATTATTAAGGAAGATAATAAGTTTTTGTTTCACTCCAGTTTGTTGCAATTTAGACAGAAAATTTTTATTTTGCATAAAGATCCGCTGTCTAGGTATTATACAATATTGCTGTTATCACGTCGGAAATCTTCCTACAGCAGGATCGAAGGCATCGACGAATCAGGGAAATAGTCGAGGAATGCAACATCATCACGCGTTATCGGTATGATTTCATTCCGAACCTGTTTCACGCGATCGGAGTTACCAGGAAGAAAATGATTGCACTCGTCATCGAGATTTTTTTACGATAAGTCACAATAATTTCGACTTCCGGGCGAATTAATCTGTCGTATCGATCGAAGACCCGTCTTGGCCCGATGCAGCGTTTTTCGACGAGCACACCTGTTGCTCCGAGTTTGGTGCTCTGTGTGTGGCTTTTCATACGCTGATGAAGCCGTTATCGGGAGAACGAAGGGGGAACTCCAGGAATGGAAACTCGAAAGTTCTCCGCGGCCGTTTGTTCACGGTGCTGGCATGTTCCTCTCCTACGCTTCTTCGTATCTGGCTGACCCACTTCCCGGGCCTCGAACGAGAACCACGCGGCGCTTACGGAAAGGATCGAGCGGTACGGTTCTTCGAAATATAATTTGTTGATCGGTCCCCTACCTGGCCAGTCTACAGTTTTCAGGAAGGGCCGAGGAAACCGAGCGGGTACTTCTCTTTCTCATCTCAGAAGACTTTTTATATATTTTTAGTCGTTTCTTTTTATGAATAACTTCCGAAAAGAGGATACAGAAATTTATAAATTACTGAAATATTAATTGCAAAATTCAGAGCTTTTCAGAGATACGCGATTTAAAAGGAATGGTCACTGAATGTGGTTATAATCATACAATAAAAGAATTGAGAAACAAACGGTCGCGAATTTAATTTCCAACCTAATCAATTATTTGGGAAATTAAGATTATCTTAATTGGGTACGTGCCATTTGAGATAAACATATTTGAACAGCCAAATCATTTTTTTCTAATTATTTCGTTGTTTGAATTTCGAATGAAACTACTTGTACTGAAGAAATTATTAATTTAGTTACTTCAAAGTAAGAAATTATTAATTTAGTTACTTCAAAGTAAGAAATGATTAATTTAGTTACTTCAAAGTAAGAAATGATTAATTTAGTTACTTCAAAGTAAGAAATTATTAATTTAGTTACTTCAAAGTAAGAAATTATTAATTTAATTACTTCAACAACGTCTTCTTGAAGTGAAATTATTTATTATTTGATTGGAACAATGTAGTTTAAATAAACAATTGTTCGATTTAAACGTCAAATGAAAATAAATTTTTTATAGTATTTGTAATATTATAAAATATTATAAAAATATTTGTAATATTTTTATAGTATAATGAATTTTTTATAGTAGTGAAAAAAGCTATTATATACTCGAAAAATTCAAATTTGGCCAACTGCTCAAGGAATCGACCCAGTGGCAAAAAATCTATAACTTTTGAACTTTCATTGATGAATTTGAATTTTTTTTCGTTATCTAGATGACATTAAGTCAAAAACGGATATCATTTTTCGTACATGGATCATGGATAAATGATACAACAATACTGCGTTAATAGTTGAATCGTCAAACATTGTCCACATTTTGTATTTCATGTTATTATCAATAACCTTAGTCAATTGTTGTTCCACATTCCAAATTCTGTTAACACAAATGATTGTTAACATATATTTTTGTGTATACCTACTTCATTCTCTCGCAAAAGATTAAAAGCTATTTAAAAAGACAAACACAAAAAGTATTTCACCCTTATTTGTATTGCCTTCTTAGTTAGTTCAAGGTTATACAACCTGAAAACAAAAGATCCTAGAAAAAAATCTTTTGTACTAGTAGTTAGTGGAATATATTTATTTTCCAGTTGGCAACTAATTTCTTTTCTGGAAACATCGAAAAATTGACATTTCTGGGCCACTTTACGAATTCCTCGAAAGCTCGTCGCGGCTCCGTTTTTCCCATCGCGAGCACCGAGACGACGACGACGACGGCGTTTCACGATGGAATTGTTTGCCGATTAAACAAGACGAATAACCTAAATAAGCCCGAGGCCCAAGGCCGTGCCGCGTGTGTTTTTGAATCGCGTTCGTCACTTTCGATGCAACAAACTGCGAGCGATCGCGTCGGATTCCGCTGATCTCGACGAAAATCCGTCGTCGATCGAGACCGTTATCGAAACAATCCCTCCCGCACCTTCTCCGCCCTCCGGGTGAAATCATTAGTCACCGTGCAGAAACTGCGAATCGCAGTTACACGTCATTGTTTTGCCTTTCGATGACTCGCGGCAGAGCCGGGGAACGACGGCGTCGACTACCTGTTGCAAGCTTCTGAACACGTAAACTCTTTTTCAGGTGGGGTGCGTTGTAAACGAATTTGCGTAACACCTGTGCGACCATCGATTGAGTCTGAACACAATTACTTCTGTAAATTGCAGGCAGCATAATTGTCATAAGTCGACTGCTTTATGCATTTATATCAAAATTGAGTAGATGAAGTTCAAAGTTGTCGGGAAATTTCAAAAATTGAAGATGTCAGTCAGATGTAGTTTCTATTTTTGTCTAGTCATGAGACAACATTCTTAAAAGTTCTGTGGATAAGAGTTAATATATCTGGTTAACAAATTTTTGTTATAAATATTACAATTACTATGAATGGTACATATTACGGCAGCTCGGATGACCTTGACATATGTTGTTACAAATATGACCGGGTAGACTAAAATTAGTTTTGAAAAACAGAATAATTAAGTAATTATTATATTATTCAATACTTTAATTATTGTGGGTCGTAAGGAGCGTAATACGTTTAAGAGTTCTGTGTCGGAAGGCTCTCATATTAGGAGAGGCTCTTTTATTAGGCTACTTTGAAGATAGTATTGAATTATTATGATAATTAGAAAATTTAATATTATTCAAGGATAGAATTAAATTTTATAGAAAATTTAATATTATTCAAGGATATAATTAAACTTTATGGAAAATTTAATATTTTTGAAGGATAGAATTAAATTTTATAGAAAATTTATTATTATTCAAGGAGAGAATTAAATTTTATAGAAAATTTATTATTATTCAAGGAGAGAATTAAACTTTATAGAAAATTTAATATTATTCCAGGATAGAATTAAATTTGATAGAAAATTTAATATTATTCATAGATAGAATTAAACTTGATAGAAAATTTAATATTATTCATGGATAGAATTAAACTTTATGGAAAATTTAATATTATTCAAGGATATAATTAAACTTGATAGAAAATTTAATATTATTCATGGACAGAATTAAACTTGATAGAAAATTTAATATAATTCAAGGATAGAATTAAACTTGATAGAAAATTTAATATAATTCAAGGATAGAATTAAACTTTATAGAAAATTTAATATAATTCAAGGATAGAATTAAACTTTATAGAAAATTTAATATTATTCAAGGATATAATTAAACTTTAATTAAAATTTAATTCTATCCTGTAATAATATTAAATTTTCTATAATTTTATAGAAATTCACAGAAAATTGGCAGAAAATAGGCTACAGGTTAAAATCCGTGGCCTACTTTCGAGAGAAAAGCTTTCGGTTTCTTCCAAGTTGTTTTTTATTGTATCGACGTGACCGGAAGCAACCAGTTCGGGATCCTCTATTCGGACGACTCCGTCAAGCATGCATTAGTATTCTTCTCGGGAACACGACCGGTATAAAAGCTGTATGCGCACACAGCTCGACTCTTGCGGATCTGTGCACGGGTACGTATACGTAGTTTCATGGACACGTGGCCGGGAAGCGCGAAATGGATGCACGATGTCACTCGATCCCCGATCACTCGTTAAAGGTTTCTTCGGTAGCGTGAAAACGGCACCGCACTGCTGACCGACCCGTAGTTTTCCCGATTTCGTGGAAACCATACGAGAATCTGGGCCCTTCAAGGTCTTCGTCAGTGCGGAGGTATTCTGCCAGGTTGTAGATTTCGGTGAGTCACAGCCGGAGTCTGCGTGGCTGATTCCCTCTCCGAAATTATAATTTTCTTTCGAACGGCGCGGTGCCAAGCATAGACGTGCAACTGGGTCCTGGCGGGATTGAGTTTTACGAGCTATTTCATACTAATAATAAAATAGAATGTGAAAGGAGAATTCTGGAATTTATATCGTTGGTCACTCTTTGCGATAGACAATTTATGTTAGATGATATAAGGTACAGTTTAAAGACGGTGGAATTGAACACTACGTACGCAGACGAAGGCATATTACTTTAATTAGTTTCTCTGCCTGCGAGGAAATATTTATTAGTGGTCAATAAAACTTCTGTTGCAAATGTCGAATGTCTACATTAAGAGTTTTATAACGAAACATTGATAGAACAGTATTCCAACAAACTCAGAACATTGATTTAACACATTACCGACCGGTGATTATTGCACAATTTTGGAAAATCTATGGTTTATGACTAAATACTTTTTAACGGAGCCTTCGATAATACTAATACTTTAGAATTGTAATGTAAAAGAACATTTCAATGATTTCTTTTGGTACAGCACAATTATTGAAAATCCTATTAATAGACTTCCGATAGGTAAAGTGTTAACATCGTTTACATTGAACGATGAATTTCTGTAATTTTATCCAGTTCATGTTTTCATACCACAGGTAAAATTATGCCACGAAATTCTGTTGACATTCGTAGACATGCCAAAGCAAAATTACAAAGTATTTAAGATAAGAAAGTTTCTCTGTGGTTTTGATGGGATTTTTAGGGCGTCGTACGTTATGATTCAACCTGGCCAAACAATTACTGGTAAGAATTAACGAATGTAGCCGATCAATTGGAGAGAAAACGACCTTTCACCGACCGAGGGAGTAGGCACGTAATACTGCAGCACGACAATGCTCGGTCACGTTTTGCACAAAGGACGAGAGACACTCTCTATGCGTTAGGATGAGAAGTCATCCCTCAAGCGGCATACTCTCCAGATATCGGCCCAACAGATCTGTTCAGGTCCCGCTGA
Organism: Lasioglossum villosulum; assembly: GCA_963971365.1. NCBI lineage: Eukaryota > Metazoa > Arthropoda > Insecta > Hymenoptera > Halictidae > Lasioglossum > Lasioglossum villosulum. The sequence continues at coordinate 10,926,368 of OZ020497.1, forward strand.
CACAATTTGTTCAGTGAACATGAAAATTCCATTGGAAAGGTCAAAAAATATATCGGTGACTTCAAAGAAACCATCTCAGGAAGCCAAGATCCTTTTTCCAGGAAGGCATAATTACCAACTGGATGAGAAAAAGTACTCAAAATTTCGAAACAGTCTCGTGCACTTCCTCCATGAATAAAACCAAAACAGGCATCGAATTTACTTGCAAAATTGATCGCAATACGCGTAATCGTCCACCCCACAGAATCGCAATTCCATTTCCATGTATGTACATGACAACGATCTGGTCTGCAAGAGATTTTATGGTAATAACGTTCGTCACGCTTGTCTCGTGTGAAAGGGTGACCGTTCGATTAACTTTGTCGAGTTACGGACCGAATTCGTTCATGTTTAGCGATGACATTAACGATTTTACCCTCATACGTTTCTCAGGGTGAAAATTCACCTATTCGATAATTTCACATACTGTAAAATCATTCGTTCTTTTATGTCTACGTCGTGAGTGACTCCCACTAATATTCGGACACACTTGAAACAACGATGACTTTTTTAATATTGTATTATACGATTTGAACATTTTTGAAGAAAAATTTTTTCAAAAATTGCAATTGATCGGAATTGTAGAAAAAATACTAAAAGTTACATTTCACAACTTTTTTATGTGAGTCTATATAGAAAATTAGAAAGAAACGTTTTGTAGATCTGAGTCAATTAAACAAATTCTGAAAATTTCGTCAAAATCGTTCGACGTTGTAATGAGCTACAAACGTTTGAAGATGGTAAAAATTGCAAATTTTTATGATTTTCGGCCAGAACTGCAAGAAATCTAAGAATTCTTATATGTATCACTGCCTGTCGTTTTTTCCTCTATCAAACGATTTCGGTGAAACTTTGACAGTGTATATAATTAATATAGACCTACAAGACGTAGTTTAAAAATTTTAAGGTCCACATAAAAAAGTTGTAAAATGCAACTTTTAATATTTTCTCTGCAAATTCGACAACTTACAATTTTTCCAAAAATTTTAGTCGCCTTGTGCAGCAAACCAATTGTTCTAACTTCCCCAAAAATTTCAAATCGCATGGTCCAATATTAAAAATATTGTCGTCTTTTTAAAAATGTCCGAATATTAATAGGAGTCACCGTATTTTTATAAATGAAGCATAATGTGTTGATGTAACGTCTAAAATAAAAATGGGTGAATTATTATGCTAGTCTCTTTCATGCAGCTATTTTTGAGAAGCGTATAAGGGTTACTTAAATTTGCAAATGTTGAAAAAATTGATTTTCGCGAAGTGTTTTCGAAAAAAACGTTATATAACGAAGCAATATAATAACATTAAGCTTCCTCGAACCATAAAAAGATGTGTTTTAATCTCATTAGGAGAAACAATACCGCTGTAATACAAACATCTACAGTAGTAAGAATATTTACCCTAACCTGTCGTTACATACTATCATTTTGTAAGAGCTGCGAACTTAAAGTATAAGTGTTCGTTTATACCGTTTTCATTCTTGTGCCTTTGTTATTTATGTTTCTTCAGTATCCTGTTCTGTTTTGTGGTTCTTGTATTTTGTGCTGTATGTATTGTATTCTATGTATTGCATTATAATTATTTTGAAATAAATCTCGTATGAAATTTTCTAATAAAAAAAAGTAAAAGAATATTTACCCTAAGTTCGGATTTCGGACCATCATTCTTCGTGTACGGCTTGGGAGTGTCGATGCAAGGGGGAACGATAGAAATCGCAACGGCAAGAGAGGAAGATAGGATGATCCAGGCCACTGAAAAAGGAAAGTGAGTGCCATGCCGCCGCGTTCGGCAGTAGTCAGCCTCGCCGGCGCGGTATCATTATGCAATAATTATTATGATCGCTTTGTCGTCGCAGTCGCCATCATTACTGCGATTGTCGATTGTAGGCCCGCCGGTATCTATCGTAATCCGGGCTGTTCGCTCGATTGCAACTAATTACGCGAGCAATTTGCTATCGCCGCGCCGCCGTGGCGTGCCGTGCCGAATTGACCCGCGAGCGCCACGATCGGGATCGGCTTTTTTCTGCCGCTTTCTATTCCGATTCCGATTAGCATCGCCTGTACAAAGCTGCTCAATTTCCTGCGATTCGGCCAGCGCGAAAAATCACGTGTCTTCGCGCCGACGCACAGTGGTCGGAAATCGCCAAAACGTGGCCAAAATAGGAAGGAGTACTTCAATTTAGTTCAAAATTGATACTCATACTTCTTACGTGTCGCTGATTATAAATCTGATGTCAAAATTACAAAAAACAAAACGGCGGATGCAATATGGTGGATGCATAAACCAAAAAATTATTGGGCTCTCTTGAAAATTAGTATTCCCACGAATCCGATATTAAAATTACAAAAAAATGGCGGATGCGTAATATGCTATGTGAAAAAATTATTTGATTTTTTAACCCTTAGCACTCGAATGGTGACTTGAGGCACCATTAAAAATTGCTGTACCATTATTCAAAATATTGTATACATTATTAAATACATGGGTATCTAATCAATTACTAAACAGTTAGGTATTGTATGAGGCATCATATCAATATCATATCCATACAATTTTTAAAATCATAGGGAATGGAAATACTCCAGGCAGGAAAAAATGTTTAATTTTTTAGTTAAAGTAGCTCAGAGTGCAAAGGGTTAATAAAATGATTTAACGGAATTTGATGAAATTTTGTGCAAGGTTAGTTTTGTAAAAAAATTAATGTGGACAAACTAGAGCTTCCATGTGAATTCTGCATTTTTCGATTTTTTACAAGCAGGATTTTCACTTTAAAAATCTGAAACCAATTGCAAAGTATGTATTTGGGTTCATGACATGTGTCAGATTTTTCTCAGAATTTCTAAACATCATTAACTAGAGAAAATAGGCTAAAAACTGATTCAACAAAGACCTAAACCATTTTCCTAAAGGACCTTGTCTCGCATTTCTTCAAAAATAAAACAAACGTAACAGTAACACAAATTTATAAATTTCAATCAATAAAACAAACATGACATTAATAATAATAATACAAATTTTCAAATCATTGCCTATGTCAGCACGCCTCGACAAATATAATTTTCTAATAATGTAATTTCGTTCGGAAAACGGGCTTCCCAACACGTGCGTCGCGAAAAGAAATGGAATGGGTGCGGGTATTTGCTGACGAGTCGCAAAAGCCTGTGACCACTTCGAGGACCGCGAACGATCGCGGGAACAAAGAGACTCTCGTGCCATCGGCGTGACTGGATCGCGAGAGGAAGATCTAGAAACCTCGAAGGATGTGCTTCGCTCGTCCTTGCGGAATGGAATCCGGGAAGTCGCTCGAGGGAATTTCTCTCGGAAAAATTAGAAACGTCAGCGAGCCCCATGCCGTCAGAACCGGTCCTACCTTTTTTATTCCGTTGTCTTACCCCGTGCCCCGACCTCTTACGCAATTCGCCGGATGCAAATGGTGCCTCGCGACCGTTGTTCCCTCGCGGGAATAAAAAGAATAAGTTAACTAGACAATGTATTGTTACAATCAATCGATGCAGGGCCGATCATTATCATTTGGCAGCTTCACTTGCTCGTATTGGCATTATTGATAACCCAAATTGTAAGTGTAATCAGGAGCAGGAAACACTTAATCATGTTCTATGGCAGTGTAATCTGTATAATGAGCAGAGAATAACATTCATCCGAAATCTTACTAGAGCTGGATTTCAATTGCCGTTGGTATAGGTTGTTTAAGAACCGAACCTAATATTAAGGCGTGTTTTTATATGACAGAGTATATCAACTCCTGTAATTTACGTGTTTAATGGTTTTTTTTTCTTTTTTGTTAATAATGATCTTTTTGTTTTGTCTTTCTCCTAATGTTTTTGGTTTTGATTTTATTTTGTATTATAATGTAATATGCTTTATGTTCTAATAAATCTCATATGAGATTTTCTCAAATAAAAAAAAAATCGGTTTTAATAATATTATTGGTAATTAGTATTTACGCACGATGTAAAATGAATTACAGAGTTGTCAATATAGTTATTTACCAGAAATGAATTAGTTACTAATGTTCTAATAAATCTCATATGAGATTTTCTCAAATAAAAAAGAAATCGGTTTTAATAATATTATTGATAATTAGTATTTACGCACGATGTAAAATGAATTACAGACTTGTTAATACAGTTACTTTTCTAACCAGAAATTAATTAGTTACTAATGTTCTAATAAATCTCACATGAGATTTTCTCAATAAAAAAAAAATAAAAAGAATAGAGAAAACAAAACGCGGATTTTCTGACGTACTTGACGGTTCGATGAACCACGAAATACATAGCTCGCCGAACGACCTGTTCGGATTTTCGTCGACTCGGCGGTATCGATCCTTTGTTCCGCGAGCGAATTCGCGAACTTGCGAAAGACCAGCGGGACGCGCACAACGAACTGCATTCGCGACATTCCATTTTTAGTGGTCGAGTACCTACGGTACGTGTCGGGTTTTTGCTTATGCCTACAATAGGAAATAAGTAGGACGATGCTGCCGTCAGAGTGTGCAAATCGAATCGCGCTGTTGCTTTATGCTCCGTTCATTTGATCAAGCTGGCGAAGTTCACTGAGCCGCAAGAAATTTTCCTTTCGATTATACATTAGTTCTATTAATTGAATTGGTGTCTGAAGCAACGTTGGATGTGAGATTTCCTCAGGATCTACATTAAATTTTATTATTCTCCGATCAAATCCGGCTCTCCCGTACAATTTGCACTTTGCATCGTTCAACATTGTTCCAGATTCGATTATGGAGACTCGCCAATACGGCTTAATAGGTGTGAAATAATTTTCCTGATTTTCTTCGTTATCCGTAATTGTGTATTTTTCAATCAACAGAGAGTCGCTAATAGTCGTTCAAGGACAATCGGAGCTTCCGTAGTTTTTTCAGAGTCGCTAATAGAATTAAACGATATTAATTAAAGTGGAATAGTGATAAGTCGATTACGCGGAGTGTGTAGTGTCATGAAACTCGGGCCGCGGCGGAAGGATGTAATTGCTTCGCTTCTCTAATTAATTATAGCGTTCACGCACTGTGCTGGGAGGCACGAACTTCGTTAGCGAACGCTGCATCGAACCAACTGCATTACGCTCACCTAGTCCGGCTGATATGATCCTGTTTCGTAATCGTGTGAACTTTAAATAGACCGCCGCCAATAAGTTTGGGGTCACTCGGTAATCCTACCGCTCGATTGTTGTTCTTTAACGCGCGAATGAAAGTTGTGAAAGGTCTGACACGTTCTATTATATGTATTATTACGCGCGTCTCGTCATTAGTTTCTCCCATGCATCGTGTTGTATCAGATCGTCACAGGTTACGTGTTTATCGGGAACTGTGACATTGAACTGCGACCCGATCCGATCGCGATATAGGGTCACGTTTGTAATACGTTGACCGCTGACTACAAACATTAGATAAAAGCAATTTATTCGACACAATAAAATCTAAAACGATCACAATTACTGTAATTATTCGTTTCATCCTGCTGTATATGTGTGCGAGTTTTACAGATCCTTCGGCGAAAATTAATTTTCAAATCTGGATAATATAATAGTACTTGTACAGAATAATCATATAAACATTGTTTTTGTGTATGAGCGAAAAGGCAACACATTGACGATCGTATTACACGATGCTCGGGCAAAATGTAGTAATTAATCAACGCACTATTATAAAAGAAACTACGAAATGAAGAATGCGAACATTAAGAAAGTATTGTATGAAGTGTTACATCAATTTCAAATCCATAAAATGAAAAAAATCATATACAGTGGGTAAAGAAAGTATTGGCACACTCTTAAAAAGGCGATAACTGTACGGAATACGGAGAGATAATTGTAATCAATGTAGAAGATCTAATACACAAAAATACAACCCCTCAGAAAAAATCTCATAAAACAATAGAATATGCAAATAAATAAACTAATTGAACAGCTGCATCAGTGAGGATATTGGAAAGACTAATGTGTCTACACGAGATATCATGAAATATATAATAATAAATCAGTTCAATAAATCATCAATAATATTATTGATTGGTTCAATCAAATAGTTACTCAAAAGCAATTTTGCAATTTATAAAAATTCAAATTTCGGCGTTTCGGTCTATGTCTAGACCGAACAGTTTAATTTATTGAACAGTTCCATTTAGTAACACATTTTTATTGTTCGTTTTGTTTCTAACATTTCACAGATGCAATTATTAATTTTCTTGAAAATGGCCTAAACAAACACCGAAACGTCGGAATTTGAATTTTTATAAATTGCAAAATTGCAGATTTTCATGATTTATTGCCGAAAATCGTGAAAATCTGCAATTTTTACCATCTTTAAACGTTTGTAGCTCATTGCAATGTCGACCGATTTTGAAGAAATTTTCAGGATATGTTTAATTGACATAGATCTACAAAACGCATTTTTAAAATTTTAAATATTGACCCACATAAAAAAGTTGTAAAATGCAACTTTTAGTATTTTTTTTATAATTCAGATGAATTGCGATTTTTCACAAAATTTTTTTCCGCATCCTGTGGCAAACTAATTGCTCTAGCTTCCCAAAAAAATCAAAAATACGATATTACAAAGTTATCGCCTTTTTAACAGTGTGCCAATACTTTTTCTACCCACTGTAAAACACTTCTTATTTGACACAAGTAATCGATTTTTAATGACGATAAATATAAAATACTCCTTATTTGACACAATTAAAGTTTTTCTTGTTCATTTTGTATGGTATGAAATGCATAGTGTGACGGAACAATTTTTATATAAACATTTGGATCTTTTTTTACAAACTGCATATTCTATTGTTTGATGAGATTTTTTCTGAGGGGTTGTATTTTTGTGTATTAGATCTTCTACATCGATTACAATTATCTCTCTGTATTCCGTACAGTTATCGCCTTTTTAGGAGTGTGCCAATACTTTTTTTACCCACTATAAATACAACGGTATTACTCTAGGTCGTTGGAAAAGTTTAATTTTCGCGTTAAAATAGCTGCGACTGCCAAGGTTCAGCAAAAATTGAAACTGTGCGTTGTGTTACAGCCAGCTTTCCGTTTCATTGTTTTCAGCCCAGCATTGGACGAAACCAGCTTCGCCAACGTCTAGAAAGGATCTAGGTTCGCGGCTTCCCGGCAGGGATCTTCTACTGGACGAGCCCTCGGGTCGACCGGCTTTGTTACCATGATGGACAACAGCAGCCGGTTCAAACAAACAAAGTCGTTTGCTGGAAACATATGCTCGAACCGGCCGTAGTCCGCGATCCGCGGCAATGCTCGGCCGTACGTGTACGCGAAAGTTCTGTCGAAACGACGCCTTAGTCATCGTCCTTTTCCGGAGGATATAGGTATATATGTATATATTCGATAATACTAATCCGCGGCTCGTAGCACCGCTTTTGCTTTCTTGCAGCGCAGTGACCTGATTCCTTGCATGCAACGGTAAGAGTGTTTCCAGAGACTGGCGGAGGGAGATGGAAAGAGAGAGCCGTCGAGTCGAGGGACCGAGACGGAGCTGTTAGCTAGCAAGCGAACAAGCGAACGAGCAAGCGTGCAAGGGAGCAAAGAGGAAGGCGAGAGAGACAGAGAGAAAGAGACAGAACAAGCGACCGACCGACCGACCGAGCGCGCCTCGTGACACGTAATACCCGTCACGGTAATAGTGGTACGATATTATAGCACCGCTAATGTCATTCATTTGTGATTTAATGGGAGAAGTCTCGACCGCAGCCCATAGGAGGACAACGACAGTGCAGCTGGTCGTCGAAACGGCGAACGCGCGTCCTCCGCGTCGCGTTCTGCGGAATCTGCGAGTGGGTTCGCAACGATGCGCTGTTCGATGATCCCCGAATCCACAGCCGATTTGCCTAAACTTCGAATCTCCGATGTGATCGTTTTGCTCGAATAATCCTTCGCTGCTCTACCCCGTCCCAAGCTTCGCAGATCCTCGATCATCTTCGCGCTCATCTCCTCTCACAGACTCCGATAAGACCAGCGTTGACGGGCGGTCTAATAAGCCGATCTTCGGCTAAGCGTCAGGGATCCCTGGCATCATCGCTATGCCGGACGTTTCATTCAGTTTTTTCCACGGCGTGGAACGTGGAAGGAATTCTCGACATTCGCCGTACATATGTTACAGTAGTCACTGTGCGGATTCGTTCGTCCATTCGCTGGCTTGCAAGCCGTTCCAGCGTTACACTGTCTCCTTCCTCTCTTTCTCTCTGCGCCTCTGTGTCATTCCTCCTCTCTCTCTATCTTTCCATCTGTCTCTTTCTCTCGCTACGCTCTTTATGTAGGTTATCCCGGTTATGCTAGTTACGACGGGCTCTTAGAATTTAGGTTGACCATATGGCGAACGGAATCGTCGCGTTTCTTTCTCGCTCGGTTATTAATATCGCACCCGCGAGCCAGCCCGAATCGTCCGTGCACACTGCTTGCCAATAGGACCGATCGACGTTGATCGACGATATCGCGGCATCGGACTATCGATCTACTCGCAATACTATTCACGGACTTTCGCGCTGCCCCTTCGCCGCTGTCGTTCGACGTTGCGACCCGTCTTTCTCTCTTGTTTATCCCGCTTATTGTTCTCCAACAAGTCCTTCGAGGTTCGACTACCTACGCGGGGCTCTTTCAACCCTTGTATTAGCTTGTTGCGTATGGACGGTGCGATTTTATACAGGGTGTTCGACTACAGGTGGGAGAAAATTTAAGGGGTGATTCTTAACGATGATATAAGACGAAAATGAAGAATAAAAAAATTGCGATTTCGGCTTCGTTATTTAGCTATTAACAACGCGACAGTCGCGTATCAAGTGACAGATACATGCATAACTTGGTTCTCATTTGGGGCCCCAGCGAGGTGAACATTTTTTTCACAAATCGTTGGACAACATTGAACTCTTTGACGTACACAACGTACACTTTTATTAGACGCGTTGTTGATTTTTAATTGTTAATAGTTAAATAACGAAGCCGAAATCGCAATTTTTTATTCTTCATTTTCGTCTTATATCATCGTTAAGAACCACCCCTTAAATTTTCTTCCACCTGTAGTCGAACACCCTGTATATTACTATCTGACCCGACAGACGTTGTCCTGTCTAACTTTCAATAAAGTTTGCGATCGTTACTTCCTGCTACTTGTACCGCTTCGAAGATTATGATTTCTGCAGTTTGTCCGAATTAAACGACTTTCCTTTGTTAATATCTGTTAACTTAACTAAACGAAAAAAGAATTTTGCATACCCATCGTTCGAATCGTGAGTCATGGTCTTGAGTTTATATAGAAATTCCATAGAAAAAAGCACTTTCATTTTATCCCAAATTTTCCATTTTTCCGGACAACTTTTCCAATTTTTCTTTCCCTAAAAACCTCATTTGGACTATTACAAACATTTAAAAAGAGAAATTAGCCAAATCAGTCCAGCCCACAGTGGTCCCAAATCCCGAAAACGCGGACAAAACCTCTAAACGTATCAAAAAATTATTCGATTTGCTTAAAAATTGGTATTAAGGGGTTTTGGGGGTCGCTGATCACGAATCTGAACTGAAAAATTTTTTAAACAAAATGGCCGTTCCAATATGGTGGCCAAAAATTATTCGTTCTCCTCAAAAATTGTTTATCGGGATTTTAGGTGAAGCAGACTACGAATGTGAATTTAATATATATAAAAAAACATGAGGGTCCGTTTGAATTTTAATAAGAATAGACATAGTTATTATAAATCAAATTAATTAAAAAAAGGATAACTCGAAAACTATAAAAAAATTTCAGATTGTTTATAAAAAAAATTGTTCGAAAATACGTTCTAAGCATAATCCTTTAAAAACTATTAATTTTACAGAGAAATTTAGTGTATATCTCTCACAGTTTGAGAAGTTAATGCAACGAAAGCTCACAAAATACCTACTCTCCATTACAAAAAACAGTGTTATAAAAAAAGGGGCAGAAACGGGCAGCTACTTTTTGATGGAATTGCAAGGTAATAGTATAAACTAGAAGCTCCAACAAGTTTTAGCGCGGGATCTTGCAGGACTTTTTACTTTTTCCCTAATCTTTAAAATTTATGCCTTCACTTTTACCCTTTCTTTTGTATACATAGATTTCAGTTAATAATAAACATTTGGCACTAAAAACTATGCGACTTACCTCCACAAACAGCATCCATAATGCACACTTAAAATCGATACGATCCAATACAATTTACACACTGTACACGTAAAACTTGCACTGAGACTTGGAAGAGTATGAAGGCACTGTCTGTTGTAACCGAAGTTCGGACTGCGACTGTTGGTCAGGTAAAAAAATGCGACCTTTTTGCCGTTTGCCCCCAAGTAGTATCACTCTTAGAGTAATCAACCCCATAATTAAAACTTACCTAGCTGAAAGTTCATTTTTTAGGTTTTGTCCGCGTTTTTGGGCTTTGGGACCACTGTGCAGCCGTTTTCAAGTGATGTCGTGACCAACGAACAGCATTTCATTTTTATTATATAGATTATTATTATTATTATTACAGTATTTTATCCGTAAGTGTCCCAAAAGTCTGGCCGATAAGTGTCCCAGAACTATCCCCACTACTGCGGGGTATACCCTCTTGAGGGGCCAAGAAACTCGAGAGGCCTCGGTCGCCGAGAAATGTAAACATAGCTAATCCAAATTTCCAACTTCCTTATTTTTCATTATTTTTTTATGAGACTGCGATTACCATATTTGTGGCATTTTTCTAAGAACAATGATACCACATGTGATATAATTCCGATGATATTTACTTGTGTAATGGACAGTTAAAGTTTCGGGCGCGTAGGATAGCGTATGGGGAAGAAAGAGACGTAGAGTCGTAGTCGCCAGCACATTTCAAAGGCACGCCGGTAACTGTCCTTCCGTAAGATTAAGTAATAAAGATTGGTTTGTTTCACCTGAATATGTTCCTTTGTAAGGTCTTGTCTAACCAAGGGAAGCTTAGAGGGAGGGGAACGAATCCATTCTGCGTTTCATCTAGTAAGATGCGATTTTGAAGAGTAATATTAAACAAACTTTGCCTGATTACTGTTTCAACCAATTTTCTGGTTGACTTCTTTGAACGAGATGGTCTCAACCCTCATACGTTCCTCAGGGTGAAAATTCACCCTTTCAATATTTTCACATACTGCAAAATTGTTCATGCTTTTGCGTCTACTTCGTGAGATGTATTTCTTTAAAATATGACGCTATAAATGAAACATGATGTGTTGATTTAACGTGTGAAATAAACATGAGTGAATTGTTATCCTAGTCTCTTTTATGCAGCAATTTTTGAGGAACGTATGAGGGTTAAAAGTGTTTCAAACTTTTCAACGTTTCAATTGAAATTGTATTGTCTTGACTCGTGATTAGACTGCGGGTTTTATGCATTTATAAAAAGTAAAGGAATTACACTAGCCTAGAAACGTTAATATATTGTTGTCAATTGTTTAACACTAGGCTTACAGAGCACAAAAAGTGACTGTTTTAAATTACTTTGTAGAAGTAACGAGAATGTGTCTGTGCGAATATTTAGCCACTTTTTTAAAAAATAATATATACCCAGAGAAATAAATTTGTTGAATAATTCGTCGAATTCGTCGTTAGCATTCCGTAAACCTCGTGTTAATAATTAATGAATGTGAGAAAAAATCATATCTCATTACGGCCAAAATGTTCAATTAATATTTCTGCAAATGAATTCTTTTCCGCTGTTCCAGATCAAACACTCCACTGTGCGTCGATAGTGATTTTGCATTTAGTGATTTAGACTTAATTATTTAATATATTGTTGTCAATTGTTTAACGCTGGGCTTACAGAGTACAAAAAGTGACTATTTTAAATTACTTTGTAGAAGTAACGAGAACGTGTCTGTGCGAATATTTAGCCACTCTCTTTTTTAAATAATGTATACCCAGAGAAATAAATTTGTTGAATAATTCGTCGTTAGCATTCTGTAAACCTTGTGTTAATAATTAATAAATGTGAGACAAAATCATATCTCATTACGGCCAAAATGTTCAATTAATATTTCTGCAAATGAATTCTTTTCCACTGTACCAAATCAAACACTCCACTGTGCGTCGATAGTGATTTTGCATTTAGTGATTTAGACTTAATTATTTTGAAGATCGCAGCTATGGAAAAGATTCGCCGCCTTCCGCTTTCGTTGTTCGCGTCAAAAACGAATAAACGTTGAATTCGGTTTCTATTTCTTGCACCCGATGCAGACAATTCTTATTTTGTAAAAGGATACGCAGTCTGCTCATCAGTGGTGGATCTTTCTGTCAGAAAAGCTTTTCTTTCTTTTGCTACAGTCCCTGGTCACTGAATTAGAACCGCTCCACATTTTCAGCATTTTTCATGTTTTCCGTAAAATTGAAAGACCTGTTGAAATTGTAATGATATAGTTTATTAACTGATAACTAGACTGCGGATTTTATGCATTTATGACAAAAATGAGCAGTTGTAATTTAAAATAACAAAAATATTGGAAACACTTAAACATACTATTATATTATTCTCAACCTACTAAACATAATAGGGAAAGAAAGGGAAAAATCATATCTCATTACGGCCAAAATGTTCAATTAATATTTCTGCAAATGAATTCTTTTCCGCTGTTCCAGATCAGACACTCCACTGTGCGTCGATAGTGATTTTGCATTTAGTGATTTAGACTTAATTATTTTGAAGATCGCAGCTATGGAAAAGATTCGCCGTCTTCCGCTTTCGTTGTTCGCGTCAAAAACGAATAAACGTTGGTGTTGGAAAGTATAGCAATCCGAAGACCGTCCGAAATGTAGCAAAGTGTCTGCTTAGATCTTAACGAGACGCGGCTCGCCTGCCATTTATCGTCCATGTGATTCCGCAAAACAAACGTACGCGCCGTCGCGATAAATATTGAAGATTTAACGGGAAGGGATTTGCAATTCCCGCGATTGTTTTAGATTCCGGTCGGCATTGCAGTGGCGCCCGCCACGAACGGAACAATCTTTCGTGTTTGATCATCTGTATTTGCGCGATGAATACGTCTGCAAACGCGGATGGTCTCCTATTTGTGCACACGATAGGGCGAGGTGCTACAGAACGACTCTTGCCGTGGGTTATCAAAGTGTAATTTACACTCGATCCATCGATCGAGTGGACGAGCATCGTTTGGTCGTGCGGAAAAGTCACGATAAAAATAAATGCTTGACTTCCTCGTGGCGCGTGGGTGCCGTAAAACTAACCCGAGAAGACGCGACACGCGGGCCTCGGCCAGATGAATCGTTCGACGGAGCTGGCTGCTGTTCAAAGTCGCCTCTGTGCACTTTGCATCTGCATCGATTTGTAAATAATACTCTATTTTCCATTCAATATGCTCTGGCGTCCCCTAACCTTTCGAAGTTCGAGAACTTTAACGCTTCGACGACTGCACATTATTCTGTTCGACACTTATCAGTAGATTGGGGATGTTTATACACTCGCAGCAAAATTGATTAGATGAAATTAAAAGTTGGAGGAAAATTGTAAAAATTGAAGACGTTAATGTATGATTTCTCCTCCATTAAAATCATTAAGGGAAGAAATAACGTTGAATTCGGTTTCTATTTCTTGCAACCGATGCAGACAATTCTTATTTTGTAAAAGGATACGCAGTCTGCTCATCAGTGGTGGATCTTTCTATCTCAGAAAAGCTCTGGCGTCCCCTAACCTTTCGAAGTTCGAGAACTTTAACGCTTCGACGACTGCACATTTTTCTGTTCGACACTTATCAGTAGATTGGGGATGTTTATACACTCGCAGCAAAATTGATTAGATGAAATTAAAAGTTGCAGGAAGATTTAAAACATTGAAGACGTTAATGTATGATTTCTCCCCCATTAAAATCATTAAGGGAAGAAATAACGTTGAATTCGGTTTCTATTTCTTGCAACCGATGCAGACAATTCTTATTTTGTAAAAGGATACACAGTCTGCTCATCAGTGGTGGATCTTTCTATCTCAGAAAAGCTCTGGCGTCCCCTAACCTTTCGAAGTTCGAGAACTTTAACGCTTCGACGACTGCACATTTTTCTGTTCGACACTTATCAGTAGATTGGGGATGTTTATACACTCGCAGCAAAATTGATTAGATGAAATTAAAAGTTGGAGGAAGATTTAAAAAATTGAAGACGTTAATGTATGATTTCTCCTCCATTAAAATCACTAAGGGAAGAAATAACGTTGAATTCGGATTCTATTTCTTGCAACCGATGCAGACAATTCTTATTTTGTAAAAGGATACGCAGTCTGCTCATCAGTGGTGGATATTTCTATGTCAGAAAAGCTTTTCTTTCTTTTGCTACAGTCCCTGGTCAGTGAATTAGAACCACTCCACATTTTCAGCATTTTTCATGTTTTCCGTAAAATTGAAAGGCCTGTTGAAATTGTAATGATATAGTTTATTAACTGATAACTAGACTGCGGATTTTATGCATTTATGACAAAAATGAGCAGTTGTAATTTAAAATAACAAAAATATTGGGAACACTTAAACATACTATTATATTATTCTCAACCAACTAAACATAATAGGGAAAGAAAGAAATTTCTATTTCACTCCAGTTTGTTGCAATTTAGGTAAGAAATTTTTATTTTGCATAAAGATCCGCAGTCTACTAATAACACAATACATACACTACTACTGTACATAATACTCTTCAGAATTTTAAAAATGCATCGAATTCAATATTACTTTTGTTGAACTTGTTGAAAAGCTACGACTTCACTCTTTTGGAGTTGGATGTTAATAGAAGATTGCTGATCTTAATGCAAAATAAAAATTGTCTGCATCGATTGTAAGAAGTGGAATCTAAATTGAATGTTATTTCTTCCCTTAATGATTTTAATAAAGGAGAAAACATATATTGACATCATCAATTTAAACAATTTCTTAACAATTTTCACTTTCATCTTCTCCATGTGGCTCCTTTCAAACTTTTTCTCTTTTCGATGATTAGAATGTATTGATGTAAAAGCCAACTTTACTAACAATTCTCTTCGTTATAAACAATTTTGCGGTGAGTTTCTCTTACAAATGTCCACCGATTCAGAGGTGTAGATTCAATTCTAGAACGGATGACCATTACTTTTTATGCACCCTGTACATTGGATCCTCTATAGAAACATTAAAGAACTTTCTCGTCAACGAATCTTTCACGAATTTGGAGATCAAAGCCTCCCATTTATAGCTACTCCATAGAAATTCATGTACAATTGATTTTCACAGCTTTATGGAATGAAAATGAGGACCAAGTGGTGCAGCTTTGGTCACTGTAAAGGTGGCGGTACACCTTGCGTTTAAACATCACTAAAAAACGGCCAAAAAAATCTTAATATACTTTATCATTTATAAATAATTGTTCAGTTATACTTGAAAAAATACTGAGTCAAAACGAGAGGGCGGAGTACCTGAACAGCAAGGGATACAGTCAAGAGGGAATAGAAAAAAAAGAAGGGAAGGAAAAGGAACTATAGAAATTATCGAGACTCTGAAGGAGAGGAATAGACAAATTCAGGGACAGTATTTTCTGTGATATCTAGGAAACTAGACGTCGAAAAAAATTGAATTATTAAAATTGTGTGTTTTTTAATCCGAAACGTAGTCGAACAAGAAAATTTTCACAACAGTTTCATGTTTAAACAATATATTAAAATTTTCATGTTTTTTTGCAGTTTCTTTTATGTATTGTTCGTTCACTTCAATGTAAACTCGAGTGTGTGTTCTTTGATCCAAAATAGGCGATAATTTTTTTGCCATTTAACAATAATAAACACGCATCCCCATCTTTTGAATCAAAGATCACACACCCGAGTTTACAATAAAGTGAGCCAACGATAAAAAAGAGAAACTGCAAAAGAACATCAAATTTTTAATATATTGTTTACACAAAAACCTTTCTTTACACTTAGCAAGTATGTATCTTTAAAATATTATTTACAGTTTTATTAATTTTGTGAAATACCCAATATATTTTATTTATATATATTTTCAGACGCAATTGCTCTTGAAAATGATCCACAACTGGATCGAAACGTTGAGTTAAACTTAATTATTGCTAGTTTGCTTAGTTATTACTTTTATTATTGATCGAAACTGTGCGCCGAGAATATATATTTGATTTACACAAAAACCTTTCGTTAAAAATTTCTTGCACGATTACGGTTCCCATTAAAAGACATAATTACAATAACTTCCCTATGAATCGGGAAGTTAATTAAAAAAAAAATTTCGATATTGCTTTCACCTCTTCAAAGTGGATGGTTGCCGATAAAAAAGCACGTGTCAATTTGACAGAATATAAGAGAATCCGAAAGAAAACATAAACTTTTAAAATATTGTTTGAACAAACATATTTTGTTAAAATTTTTTACACTACTACATTCCCCATTAAAAGAAAAACACAATTTTAAAAAAATCAAATTTTTCGATCTCTGGTTTCCAAAATATCTCAAATAATATGGATCTGACAGCGAATTTTCAACACTGTTTTCACCCCTTCAAAGTGTATGTTTGCCAATAAAAGAAAATACGTGTCAAATATGTTCCGAAGAACTACGTCTCGCACAAGGTTCATCAAAATCGGTTTGTACGAACTGGATATGTTCCCTTGTGAGTAAAAACAGGGTTGGGTATGTGACGCGTGAATTGCGATTCGTGTGGCCGCGTGTAAAAGGGCTCTAAAAATCGATAGGCATGCACGATGTGGCGCCATGCATAATGAACGTTCGTACGCGGTCTATGGTCGTTAGGAAAGAATCGGATTATGCAGAAGGAAAGAACAATGGAGGGTCGCCGAAATGTTCCGTGGATTTGTATTTGATTGGCCTATCAGGTGAGGCGGGGAAGGCACGCGTTCGTCCGCGTCCCTGAGGCGTCGCGCACGTCTAATATAGCAATGCAGGCGTGGAATATAGGTCGCACGCTAGAACGCTCTTTTATATATGCCGCCACACGCTCGAGGATCGTGGCGAAGGCGAGCGCACGCGCGAGCGCGAGTATGCGAACGAGCGATCGCGAGCGTGCACGACGCGGCGACACGCATCACGTCGCGTCGTGCATTACGCATCGGACGCGTTATGAATTCCTTAATGTCGTCATTGTGCGTCGCGGACCGTGCGCGAACGCATCGGGCAATCGGCGCGGCGCGGTACTCGCGCTTAATTAAAAGCTCCACGGTGAAAACGCTGAATTAGCCGAGGTATTCCGCCGACAGAGCCCGTCGAACGGCGGAAGGCCCGACGGTCAAGTGAAAGGAAGGAAGAGAATAATAAACTTCATTATCGGATCTCTTTACCTTAATACTCTCGCTACCGGCGTCACGTGTACGCGACACCGCGTATTTCCATAAGAGATTGTTGTCTCATAATTCCGACAGGTGTATCACTCCTGCCCACGTCATTAAAAAGCAAACGAGGTCTGCCAAACTTTTATCGTTCCAAAACAGAACGACTAACGAGTCTTTCGTGGTCTTTCCTCTTTCGAACAGCTTCTGCCATTCTGACCTTTACCCAGTCTTTATTCTTCTTTCACGCGGTTCATTACTTCACTGAAGTTTATGTGTTCTCGACGTTTGAAACTTTAATAGTAATCGTAAATTCGATGTAACTTGTAATTATAAATACAATTTTTGCAGGTTTATTTGCTTCGGGAAAATGGGCGATCGACTCATACAATTGCTATTTACGTGATTATCATTATATGAAGTGCACAATTAAAATTCAATAATGTCGTGATGGAGGCTCTGCAAGACTGGATCTCGAGTCTGAATTGGGTCCAAAACTTACTCTTTGTTAATTGGGTATTCCATTAACTTTAGTTAATTTCAAAAACAACGTGATTTGGCGGTTGAAAAATAATTTAAATTACTACAGAGCTCTTATCAACGCCTAGTTGGTTGTAACTTGTCAGCAACAAAAAACCCGCGGACCCACTAATCTGTCCGTAACTGGGTCATTCAACGTAGTTCAAATTACGGAAGATTTCGTTATCTCCTATCGATATTTCCTCGTCTAGGTCGCTTGAGAAATACCAAGGGCTGAGGCAGATCGGACGGCCCGGCCGGAACGCTTCGTCGAGTATCCGGCTTTTCGTTTTACTGACTCACCGATCAAGCAGTCAGAATCGTTCGGCAGTCGGCGAGCGCAGAACCAGGTATATTTCTCATCTATCCGAGCGAAATAGTCGCTCACTTATTTTAATTCCCGCGGAGTACCGCACATATGTCTACGACCCGTTACGGCCGGCATAACAATGCATGACGTAACTGCCTGGGGTCGAATCCTCCTTACCTCCTCCGTGCAACGATGTTACAGGAAAGTGAAACTCTCGGAAACCAGGTCACACCCACATCGTGCTCGCAGCAGTGAACCGCGATGCCGATCTACGAGACTCCCCTTTTAACTCCGGGCCAGATACTTTTCAATCCGACGCGCGAGCGAGACCAGGGAAATCCGAGGCCGGGGAATAAGAACGGAGAACCGTGTGTTCTCTGGAGGTTCGTCGGCTAGCTGCTGAAAGGAACGCGTGTCCCCTCCATTCCCTCCAGTTGCAAATTCACCTCGCAGGATGATTCGAGAACATTCGTATCCCGCCGTCAGTCGATAGAGGAATAAACAAGGAACTTATCTCAATTATTAGACTATAATTGTTGTAACCGAAACTGCAAAAGTTGTGGCATACAAGTTAATATCATTCTTTGAAACATTTTCGTTAGAGACGATCATTGCGAGTGACTAAAATTTCTCTGATAATAACTAATTCATTTCTGGTTAGAAAAGTAACTATATTGACAACTCTGTAATTCATTTTACATCGTGCGTAAGTACTAATTATCAATAATATTATTAAAACAGATTTTTTTTTATTTGAGAAAATCTCATATAAGATTTATTAGAACATTAGTAACTCATTCATTTCTGGTAAGTAACTATATTGACAACTCTGTAATTCATTTTATATCGTGTAGATACTAATTACCAATAATATTATTAAAACCGATTTTATCTTTATTTGAGAAAATCTCATATGAGATTTATTAGAACATAAAGCATATTACATTATAATACAAAATAAAATCAAAAACAAGAACATTAGGCAAAAGACAAAACAAAAAGATTATTAACCTACAAGAAAAAAAACCATTAGACACGTATGCGAATGCTGATACGTATCTAACGGCATTAAAACCGATTCAATGCTTCGGATATAAATAATGAACACGTATAGTTAGCGTTGACCCTAAAATGTTACCAAAAACAATGACTTGGTACAATTTCTGTTAGGGAGAGGGGGGCATATCACTTTTTTCAGAGAACCGAAAATGGCTTACTTTCAATCTGATATATAATCGTTGGATTCACCTGGGTTATTTATTAAGCTTATCACCGTTATCAACTGTAACAATGAAAACAAAGATACTCGGTGACAGACATTTACTCGGTGTCTATTTAACCTTCCATCTGAAATCATCTACATAGATGTAAATCTTTGTTCGATTATCACAGAAACGGTGAAACATCATTTTCCTGTTGATTGAAGTATTTTTCCGTTTATTTGTACAGTAGTTATGTAAGCTAATAGTTCGAGTAGACAGCCATATTAAGCGTTGTTATTATTCGTATGGTATTCTCTAAATATTTTATTTGGGAACGCGATACTACACATTGTAAGTAAGCAACAGGCTGACCGTTGTGCTCGTTGGCATTTATAAAAGTTTATCAGTAGATTAATTAGTATGTTCCAGAATGTACGTTATCTGTTAAATAAAAATTAGAAAATTAATAGGCCGATCTATCGTTCTATTCCCGGCACTACTATTTCGAATTACACCCACTCGTTTTTGTCGTAAATGCATAGAATCATAGCCTAGTAATAAAGCTTCATTAGTTGTTCATACTTTATTATATAAATTGAAATTAAAATTGTTTGGTTTCGTTACAGACACAATGTTTCGTTTATCTCTTGAAAAGGATCTAAATTCAGATCGAAACGTTGAGAAAAATTTGGTGATATTTTGCAAATAGTGTTGAAATATGATCGAACCAACGCGCCGATAACATTTAATTTATGCTTAAAGCTCATTACGATCGCTATACATTCAACTGTCACCTAGTAATAAACTTTCGAATGACAATCGATAAAGAAAATTCTCAGCTGATAGCACACGCCAGCAGGTAATTGAAAAGGTGGCGGAGATCCGTCCTTGGCGCGTATTTTCCAATTTCGTGAAATTATGCGCGTGTCAGATGAAGCGTGAACAGGCTCGGTCGCGCGAGATAATGCGTGTTCCTCTTCGAGCTTGCGGGAAAAGAAGCGGGCGCGGACGCGTGGGTGAGAAACAGTGTTGGTGGAGCTGGCCCTAACCCATATACCGTCGGAGCCAGAATAGAGACGAATAATAGGAGGAGGGTGGTACGTAGGTATAGCGACACCGTTGCCAGTGTGTCGCTATGTAATAACAACGACAGTGTCAGAGGCTGGCGATTCCGGTCGGAGGAAAAGCGTTTTCGACGTACGGAGGGGTGGAGTTCAATCTTCTGTGAAAGATTCGCCGACCAACGGACACCGGCGACGGAGGCTCTCGGGCCGAGGAAGTCGGTATCTAGATCAATTGGTCAAGCTTCTGGAACGTCGCGTCGCGTCGTCTCCGTGCTCGTCGACCGCGAATATTTCGCGTGCCGCGATCGTGTTCGAGTTTCGAGGCTGACGTTTATTCCCAGTTAATCTTGCGAGTCCGTCGAGATCCACGCATCGGACGAGCGCGGCCGTCGTTGGCAGAGCTTGTGTCTAAAACTAGCGACGACCGAGAGACATGTGCACGTAGACACACCGGCGTCAAAACTCGGTGCATTATGTCATAGTTCGAACGCGGCGGCGAGCCACACAATCCGCATTCGTCGTCCTTCTGCCTCCTAACGCGGAGAGCGGAAGTTCGTCCGTTTCGCCTCTGTTCCGTCACCGGGGACGATCAGACTGTTTGGAGCGACTTATCTAGCGCTCTGGCAGGCCGACACGGGACGGAACATCACCTCCGCGATTACGTAACGCTCAGGGTAATTAAAGTATCGATTAGTCCCGCGACAGGTGTATCCACGTTGCTCGGAACCAGTCCCCGTTAGAACCGGCCTCGCTGGAACAACAGCCCGATTGTGCTGTCGCGGTTCGCGTCTTTTCTTTATTCTTCAAATCATCTAGTCACCGTAACTTACGTCTGCAGCGGAAGACCGAGCATTCCGGAAACGGTTTTTCGCGGCGACCGCATATTTATAACCCGGGGCGTTCTTCAGCCCTGAGACAGATTGACGTAAGCCGGCGACTAATTATGTTACCCTCTTAACGGTGGATCGTGACGCGCTGCCAAGTGAACCGTAACTTTCGCGGACTACACCCTAAGCCTTCACGCGTCTTCGCCGGCCCTATCTTCGGAAACCTATGCGCCTCGAGGTCCCGAAACTCTAACGCGGTCTAAGTATAGCGGCTACTAACTCTTTTCGAATTCCTAGACCCAGGAATCTTACGCTTTCTCGCAGGCCTACGACGTACATCATGGAAGTCTTCGGTTCGTTATCCTATGCTTCAAAGATTTCCGGGCATCAAGATTTGCGAGTTCGAACTCTTTTCCGCTATCAGAACGCTAGGAATCATCGGCTCTTTCAGAGGTTACCTAGCCCCCATGTTTGGAGGCGGGACCTTGGATCATTTCGAGCCAATGCTTGACAAGCGTTTCGTTCAAATCATAATTTTCTAGTAACCAGTTGTGCACTGTTTGTGTATATGTCAGTAAGACCAAAGGGACACTTTTCAAACATTTTTTAAAGTTTTCTATTTTAAGGGTCGTTCGAATATTTTCGTGAGCGACTGTATATACGAAAAAAATGTTAGATTACCTCAATTTTATTAGGATTGCATACTCCCTCCTGAGATTCTCAAGTACCAAAACTGGCGAGCTTTTCGAAATTTCGCGTATCACGAGAGCCTCCGAATTTCAGAAGTTACCCAGCCCCCATGTTTGGAGGCGGGACCTTGGATCATTTCGAGCCAATGCTTGACAAGCGTTTCGTTCAAATCGTAATTTTCTAGTAACCAGTTATACACTGTTTGTGTATATGTCAGTAAGACCAAAGGGACACTCTTCAAACATTTTTTAAAGTTTTCTATTTTAAGGGTCGTTCGAATATTTTCGTGAGCGACTGTATACACGAAAAAAATGTTAGATTACCTCAATTTTATTAGGATTGCATACTCCCTCCTGAGATTCTCAAGTACCAAAACTGTTTCGTTGAAATCATAATTTTCTAGTAACCAGTTGTGCACTGTTTGCGTATATGTCAGTAAGACCAAAGAGACACTTTTCAAACATTTTTTAAAGTTTTCTATATTAAGGGTCGTTCGAATATTTTCGTGAGCGACTGTATACACGAAAAAAATGTTAGATTACCTCGATTTTATTAGGATTCCAGGATTGCATACTCCCCCCTGAGATTCTCAAGTACCAAAACTGGCGAGCTTTTCGAAATTTCGCGTACATATCACGAGAGCCTCCTAATTCGTCAAAGGTTTTAAATATAGAAACACCTCACCGCCAAGTTTGAGGACTTTGCTCACAAGTTCGTGCAGCGTTGGTATGCGTAGGTACTTAATGGTTCCACCGAGGCACGTCCTCGGTCGAAACTTTTGGGAAAGCAGCGCGCGTCAGCTGTAGCCGTTGTCCATCGGCGATTTATCGAAGTCAAATATAGACCCACCGGCTCGTCACTTTCACTTGCACGATAAGATCCCATTCGCAAAACGTTCCGCCGTGTCGAGGTGAGCCTTTTACTACTGCCTGACGGCTCTCGAATATCGAAGGTGTCTAAGAAAGGACTGTAGTCGACGCTTATCACGGACATTTACATATTTATGCGCGCTCTCGGTCGACAAATGACAGTAATGTGCCTAATCTGCTATTAACTGTAACGTGGAGTTAAGGATCTTCGAAGTATATTTGAAATATGCTAGAATGTCAACGTGCACGCGTGGAAACGAGGCATTGTCCTCCAACTTGGAAAACCTGTTGATCGCATTGGCCACGCGGGTTAACTGACCTAATAAGCTACGTTCGTTTGCGTCGCACGAAGACTTCGCAAGTACTTCAAGTACGATTCGGTAGAAACTTAATTACTTTTCGAAACCTGAAATGTCGTTCAAAATTTATTTCACGCTAGCGAACATAAGAATTTCTTTGTTATTCGTATTCGAAGAATTTATTAACCGAAGCTTAGCAAATCTAAAATCCTTCGAACAGAGAACACACGTTAAACACGAATTGCAGGAAGGTGTTGCGTTGTTGACGTAAAAACGACTTCTTATCGAGAACACAGTGGAAAACAAAAAATACGAAAAGGCCGTCGATGCTACAAATGTATTCGTTTGTAGACGTTGGAAAAACAATAGGTAGATACCGAATTTTCGCGTACTCATATGGAAAGAATTATGCAATTGATAGTGTTGCAAGGCCGTCCAGTTCTTGCTCGACCACACGCCATGGGCCAGAGCGACGAACGTGCTGGAAGTTCGGATCCTGTTCCCCGGTGAGCACAAAAGGAACGCTATGTGATCGTCACAATGGTGTTAATCTATTTATCTGACTAACAACAAACTTATCTGGTGACTCATTACCCGACGGATTCGCTCTAGCAACGGTTCCGATTGCTTTCCGCAAGCACACGCGTACCAATGAACGTGTGCAGGACAAGATTTTTATCGGGCGACAATTTTATTGATGCGTTACTACCCCCCACCCCGTCGAAGGAGCAAAACTCCTTTCTAACCAGCAATGATCCTGTTTCATTGTGCGCGTATTGTGTCTCGTGTTTGCTTTCGCTGTCGCCGTGGAAGAAACGTGGAAATGTTTTGATCGATCGTTTTGTTTTCTCGCGGTGACCGCCAGGTATAAATATTTCTTGGCGAGATTGAGAGGCAGGGACGACGACTCGGGATTTTTGTCCACCTTCTGACTGCTTTACGCGAATTACTGGGAACGGCATTCGACGAGGAAAGTATTTCATGTGATTTCAGGTGTTGTTACTGTTAGCTAACCAAGAAAGTTAATGATGAATGATACGCAAAGTGTGTCAAACAACATCTTATTCAGAAAAGTCTTTGAGTTTCTATTACTTTTGTCCTGCGATTTAACTACCTCTTCTATTCCTTCTTTCAGTTTCCGCCGGGGAAAAGGTGCTTCACACCTATTCCGACATTTTGTCAATTTTCGAATCACCGTTCTCTCCGACTAGTTTACTGAGACAATGGCTAAATAAGATAGTGATGGTACATTCACTCTTGATTGACGTGTGTATGGATACATGTACACAGTTTAATAATGGCGAACCTCTAAAGGGATTCGGACTTCCTTCGTTACCGATGTTACTTTAAACAGTAGAATTTTATTTAGCTTCATTATCTAAAACAGGATTATAAAATGAAGATTTTTCAAGTTTTCTGAAAGACTTAATAACGAATTTAGTGGGTCAAAAAACTATTGTAACTTTGACTAGATCACTAGATCTGTTCTCGAAAAATTGATCGAATTGGTGTCCCAACGATGAAATTACACTACATTCAGCAAAGTACCACGCCAGTTGCCGCGAAACCATACCGTAAGCGATTTACGTGTCAAACGCCTGAGGAGTCTCGGATCGAAGGAAGAGAAATGGATTGGGGTTGAGCAAAGTAGCCGTGCGATTTTTTATATCAAAATATATTTGTGCATAGACAATAAGACAACCGTGGCAGGTGATCTCGTACCTAACATACATCAGTCATACGCCAAGAAACGCGTGCACGTGCACGTGTCGTTTTTGAGTCGTGCATCACCGAGAGACCCGACAAACGTCTTAGAAAAAGAAGAAGAAGAAATATTAAACTTGTCGCACAAGTACGTATATAAGGTAGTAACAAATATCGTTCTCTCGCGCACGATCGAATCTACGAACGAGGAAGGACGACAAAAAAAGACTTAATGAAATGAAGCCCGCTTCACGCGATTTTACGGTAACTTAAGGTGTGAGGGACTCGGTTGGACCGAGTCCCAGGTAACGTCGGCGAAATATAGAATTTCTCTCTCGTTCACTCTCTCTCTCTCTCTCTTTCTCTCACCGTAATCTCTAGCATACTTCCGCATTGAAACGTAGAACTATAACGATTGTTTGTTGGACACATGCGCACTGATCAACAATATATTTTCTTCGGTTCCTCTGTCGCTCTCCTCGTACTCCCATTCGCTCGCACATTCACTCACCCTGACTCATAAAACACGAGCATCTCGTTTCTTTTTTCTAACAAAATATATTAGCTTTTTTTATGTACATACATCTCTCAGATATAATAAAATTAATATAGAGCTATAATACAAGGGCGTGTGTAAGAGTGATGATATTTTTATTTCACCATCGGTTTTGTCGTTCGGATGATCGCGTCTTCCTGTGGAGAAAATACAAATACACGTGGACCAGCGATACAGCGTTGTCGACGATACCGATGGTTCGCGGAGTTCGCGGTACGCTTTGTCCTTTTAGGTACTTGGTAATGAGAACGATAGATAGTCTAATTCAATTGGCCGGCATCTCGAGAACAAATCCGAGACGGAGCGCGCGAGGAAAAGTGGCGCGTTCATCGCGCGTCGTCATCGCGCGTTGTATTCGTTCGTGTGCGCGCGTGCTCGCGTACGTATTCGAACGTTTATGGAAGATGCATCGAAAATGTATGTATACCGCCAGGAGAATCAAAGATTTATGCGAACGAACTCGCCCATTCGCGTCACATACGCACGATCTTATTCGCGATTGTTTACGCGCGCGTGTCGGCGGGGGCCCGTGTGTCTGTGAATGTGTGATCGATGCGCTCGTACACATCGATGCATGATTTGTTCGTAGACGCAACGTGTTGCGAATTACGCGATCGAATGAGCTGGCGAACCCGTGAAAAAACACACGTGACGTGCCAACCACACAGTCTTTGCAGTAGATCGCAGAAAAGGGTAGGTGTACGCAAGATAAGGGTCGTAAGATAAGAGGAAACGAAAAAGGGGGTTGAGTCGAAATTTCTGATTTACTTGGAAAACATCTCTCGCGCGTTCGCGGCGCGCGATCACTCTCCATTCATTTGTTCCTATTTGTACAGATGGAAAATGGGGAGGGGATAGATGAGGGGAAATGTCTGGTGCACTTGGTGTAAAAAAGTTCGCCATGGGCGGAGGCACTTTTCTTCCACACGAAGTCGTCGACCAGAAGCTGCCAAAAAGCTCTCTCCCCGGGAAAAAACGACGGGAACCTCTTCCTCGAGCGAGTCACAGCTTCTCTCTCCTTTTCCATCGTTGGTCCTCTCTGTCGCTCTCTTTCTCTCTCCTCTCTCTCTCTCTCTCTCTCTCTGTCTGTCTGTATCTCAGCCTCCGTTCTCCATTCTCCCCGCGTCTTTCTGTTCTCCACGGCGCGGCGGCGTGCGGCTCTCTCGAGGCATGCACGTGCACCTCGCATTCCCCACTTGTGGAATTAGACAAAGACACAGTAGCATTTACGGCTCGAACCGCGCGACGTTCTCCATACGTACACGTCTGGTCGCTTCGAGCGCTGCGAGAGGATCGAGAGACTGACTCCGTAGAAACGGAAAAGTCGACGGCTGGTGCGCGACTACTCTCACAATCGTATCAGGCCGAAAGTCGAGGGACGAAGGCCGACACCCGTGGATGAGCGAAAGGGTAAACAGCAGCGCGATACCACTGCGCTGCTCGGAGAGGACTTCGTGCGCTACATGGGTCCCACCGCGTGCTGCTGGAACTGGTCGAGGTGCCTGGAGATCTCGCGGTGTAGCTGTTCGGGCACGACGCCGACACTGCTAAACAGGGATCTGAGAACGTTCAACTCCTCGGTCAACAGTTCGATCCTCTTTTTGAGCAGGTCGTTATCCTTCACCAGAAGCTTCACCTTCTCCTCGGTCTCCCGCGATCGTACCTTCGCTTTCTCGCGGCTCTTCCTCACGGCGATGTTGTTCCTCTCGCGTCGCCTCCTGTACTCGTCGCTCGCCTTGTCGATGGCCTTGGTCTGTTTCCTGGCGGCAGCGGCCGCCGCGGTGTTCGCGTGATGTTGGTGCGCCATCACCGGTTTCATCGGGCCACCTCTGGGTGGTGGCTGATGGACCGGGGCGCCCGGATGTCCCCCGGGTACCGTGGACGGTGTCAGGGTGGTGAATGTTGGCGCACCATTAGCAAACGGCCCGTTTGTCACCGGGCTGTAACCGCCTGGCGGGTACTGGGGACAGTGGCGACGGTAGTCCGCCGGGTCCAGGGGCTCCTCTTTGATACTCGGCGACTCGGAACTGGAGCTGTTGCTGTCGCTGCAGCTGTTGCTGCCCTGGTGATAGCTCGCACCGCTGTGCACCGGTTGCGGCATGTAGGCGAGCGTGGTGCGCGGGTAACCGGGCGTTCGAACATGTTTCACCGCCCCGTTATTCGCGCCGAGCATATCCAGCAGGCCGTCGTTGAAGTGGCTATCGTCGATCAGGTGTTGCAGATCCAACGATATCTCAGGCGTGTTCAGGTCCGTCAGCTCGCCGGCCGCAGCGCAGTGTTCCGCGTACTGCTGGTGAAGGCTAGCCTTGCTCGCCGAGACCTTGCTGACCACCGCGCTGTTCTGCTGCTGGTTGTGATTATGATTCACCTGCAGGGCGGAGTTGTTGTTGTTCGGCGCGTTGCTGTTGTTATTGTTGCTCTGGTGGTTGTTGTTGTTGTTCAGGACCTGGGACTTCTTCAGATCGGCCGCACCGTGGGCCTGGGCCTGATGGGCCGCTGTATCGTACATGACTGGTGACTCCATCGCTCACTCGCACATCACAGACACGCGATACAGTATATCCGCGAGTTTCCTATTGTAACTCGCTCCGAAATGTGCAACAGCCTGTAATGTCCCTCCGATCCCCCGAAATACCGTTCGTACCCCACGATCAGTAAACAGAGAACGGCCGCCGCTTGAAGGGAACTTCACTACGGCTACGATCTCGAAGCAGCCAGGCAAGCCGGGGATGCTCCCGCGCGCGTCGATCAGCCGAGATCCGACACTGGTGCCAAGAGTAGCAAATTCGCGCGACCCTCGACTCTATTCCAATTTTCGAGGACGACCGCGTACACCGCTCGTCGTTGCGATTCCAATCGTCTCGGATGGATCGGGCACGTTTTCTTAGTCGGATTAGGTCCGCGTGGTTCGTGCGTACGGCAACGCGTCAAATGTTCACCACGCCTACGCGGGCTTTTTTTCTCCTCGCTAACCACGGTACACCACAGACGGGAACAACGCCAACAAAACTAGGAAACGATACCACCCGCACGAAAGCTGGCGCGCGACTGAACCGCTTCGCGGCATGTCGCAAGCTTTCAATGTGGCGCGCGTTCAGACCAACTCCGTAGCTCATTGCGCTTGCGCTCGCGCTACGCGCTTCCCTCCCCCTCGTGCCCCTCCCCTCCTTGCCGCTCCTCTTTCTACTCGGTGCGATCCGCGCCACAACGGAGGTATCCGCGCGCCGCGACGCGTCCAACCTCTTCCACCCTTCCACACCCCTCCCTACCAACTCGATTCACTGTTTCTATCTTTCTTCCTCTTCTATCTATCCCGCCCTCCTGCTACTCCTCCTCCTCCGTCGCCTACTTGATCTTTCTTTTTCTCTCCAACAGGCCCACAGTTAATCCCCGTCCATCCCACGTGCCGACACGCTGTCGTCCCGACCGCGGCATCGCGCGCGACAGGAAAACTTTTCCGGTGCTCGACTTTCTTGGTTCTATTTATACGAACTCATACACCGCCGATCTACTCTCTTTCGGACCACAGATTTTCTGCGGAAATCCAAAGAATTCCAGCAGTGCTTGTCCAACTTCTCCCGCATTCCCTTCCGCGGTGCATAGCCAACGAGAGTACGGTACTGTCGGGGAGTACCCGAACGGCATGCTAATTCGATACCCTTCTAGGTCAACCCACTAAATTCTTTTCCCTGCGACCCATATAGGGACGCTGTGGCGGTTGTCACCCCCGGAAGTTGTTTTTTTTTATTTGAGAAAATCTCATATGAGATTTATTAGATTATAAAGCATATTACATTATAATACAAAATACTCTTGAAAACTGTATATTTGTGTAAACCTCGGACGAACTATTCTTTATTTTACGATTTATTTCAATATGGAACCTGCCGCCACGGGAATTCCATGGAAGTAAAATGAACTGACATTGTATGATTAAGTCAAACAGATAGGGAAACAGGGTCTAGAATCGTAAGAACTGTATAAGGAAATAATCTGCTATACCGATAACGAAACATACCAAAATGTGTTTTGGATCTTGACTACTGTTAGCTGAATGATCTATCGGCCATCGACACCTAGATAAGCAAACCAAGCATTAATAATCGTGATTTGGAGCGATTATCTTGTACGTGTATGGTACTACAAACTGTGAATCTTTTCATAGATCATTCTGCAATAATCGAAATCGATAAACACTGTTTTCATTAATCGAAGCATATTTTGAGCTATAAATAAAGCAAAGATACTCCTAACTTTGTTTAATCGTTTCAGAGGAAAACACTTAAAGGAGTTTAGTAGGAAAATATTAAACGTCAGATAATGTTTTTTAAATAACTTCTCAATGTTATTTTAAAGACCAAGGAGTTCATGTTTCTAATATTTCAACAAAAATTCAAAAGAAGGGAAAGTATATGGTTAATGGATTAAGATGAAGTCGAGGAGAAGTTAACTTGACCTCTCGAAAGGTTAAAGTAAGTTAAGATCCTCGTGATCGAATTATTAGTAGGCGAACTGTAGGTGTAAAGCGATATCAATTGACGTTCGTTCAACGATTCATAAAGAGCCAAAGTGGCTGTCAATCTTTGCGCTTCAATTAATACAAGACTTTAGCGTCTCTTCTGTTTCTATTTACGCGATGCGATTTTTATCGAGAGGCATTCAACCGTACGGTTATCGTTACCGTAATCGTAGTCTGATCGATTAGAATCGATTTCACCGTAGCAGCGGGAACAGTTCGATTTGTCAGTTAGCGCGTATGCTGATATCTGTCCAATTGCTTGCGTGAGATTGCGCAATTAGCGGTAACAAAGCGCGAGAGGATATTATCGGTGCTAGACGCTAGATCCTTGTTGGGAATTCACCGGTTCTATAACGGTCGACACCTCGTATAAATTGTATCGACAATTTTTCTTCAATTCTCCTAATAATAAATATAAAAAATTTCCTACGAATAATTGAAACGCAATTCGAAAATGAGCGGGAAGCCGACAATTAAACGAGTAGATTAAGCGGCAAGATATAGATCTCTATTTTCGTACAGGAAACAATTTCGGGTCTGCTAATAACGTAGCTGGGAATGCATTTTGCACGCTGACGTCGATATACAATTTTGGATTGACATTTATGAAGCGAGAATTCCGAGCGTTTCTCGAAAAGTCTCCTGACGCGCCATCTTGCGGGGGGAAATCGAATCAGCCGCCAGTCGGTACAGTGTTTTCGAACCGACCTGCGACGGAAAGATCCGAATTTGACCGAATTTCTTCGACGTGATATTAGCCGCAACAAAAAAATTCGTAACATTCGCGTAAAAACTTTTCGGTAGTGTATATATTTTTCGCGTTCCTTTTGTGAAACACCGTTACCCCGGAGGATTCGGTGGCCCGTTAGCTTCTGGTGAGTAAACGAACTCGTTAGGTTATTTTTTTACCCGCGTTTTGTGTTTCTGGCCCGTGTTCAGGCCTGCGAGTCCCTTTGACGGAACGACCCGTCGTAGTACGCGTATTGTTATGACAAAATGCGATTAACACGTACCACGAAGCGTACTCGTACCTCGGGATAAAACCAGTTCTCGTTACGCCACGATACTTTGCTCTCTGCTTCCGCTTTCGGCTCGGCAAACGCTTCCAAACACGTCCGACTTAATCTGTTGAATGTGTTTCTCGCTTAACCTAGACGAAATCTGGTACGCTGAATTACGCGCGATCCGTCGTCGTTCCATCCCGTGAACATTTTCGAAACTGTATCTTTTATTTGTAAATCGATCCTCGTCGTTGCGGTATCGTTTTTTCACTCGTGAACGGAACAGTTGGTCTTACACGCGTGTATGTATGTTTCTGCATTTTATCCGCTCTTTAACTAGTTCGTACCATCCTTGTGTTTCTAATTGTATGTTGTAATATTATGCTTTCTGTAGTATAAGAGATTACGTGTTGATCAACAAGAATATTTTCAGCTTACTATTTCGAGGGAAGATTGTCTGGATATTGGGTGTCAATAATGGCAGATGAACAGCAACAGTTTTTTCTTAAATGGAATGATTTCCAATCTAATATGGTATCGTCGTTTAAACACTTACGAGATGAGAAAAGCTTCACGGATGTGACGTTAGCTTGTGATGGTCAGACTTGTAAAGCACATAAGATGGTGTTGTCCGCTTGTAGTCCTTACTTTAAGTCATTATTAGAGGTATGTTCTTGCTCTTACATTAATTCGAATCGTCTAGGACCAGATTTGTTAACCGCAGAGGGGTATTATAGGAAAATCCGTCCAAACATCCCATTATAATTCTAAAAGACGTTGCATACAGCCACCTTCAAGCCATTTTGGAATTTATGTACGCCGGAGAAGTTAATGTCTCGCAAGATCAACTTCCTGCATTTCTTAAAACAGCTGATCGATTGAAAGTTAAAGGTTTAGCAGAAGCACCTGGAGCCATTAAGAGGGAAGGTTAAGAGATGCACATATAGTTGTGGTAAGGATTCATCGTCGTTTTATCAGTATGAAAAACAATGTTGTACAATTTAGACTAGGAATTTCTCGTTGCAGGATTTTGGGAAGCGTGCGGACTGAAAATGAAACAAAGTGTAATAATGTAAAGTGATCGCGTAAAGACATACCATACACTATAAAAATGAAACACACGTTACGTGTGCACAACTCAGTGTCCTCTGGTTCATGACTTGGATCAACACACGGCGACAATGTAAATTATGCCTTTCCTTAATCTCAGTTAATGTTAACGTTGTATTGAATGTATGTATACAGATATGGTAGAGACGAAATGTTGATGTTTGTCTTGAACCCATTGCGCCATACCACAATGGCAGCAATAACATTAATTATTTTTTTAAAACAAAGTGCTGCAAAAAGAAACTAATAAGTGGGTCACAAATAGTTTACAATACATGCTGACCGGGACAGTTTTGTGGATCAAACGGAAATGTTAAAAGACATCATTGCAACTACCTGTTCTTTAAACTGGATGTACTGACTCACTATACTTTCCTATGGGTGACATCACAGCAGATCTATTCGCAAGGTATTCAAATTTCTGCATGTTCGTATCGAGAGTATTAACAAACCAAGAACCTACTGCGTGTCTCTGATTGTTGAGTGTTCAAGAATTTTTTTACCGTAACTTTTTTAAGGAGATCACGTTCGATAACATTTATTGTACATTGTTTTGCGCGCGCACATACACACATTGTTTCTCGATGATCAGTGTTTTTACCAACGCGTTCTCTTGGCCAGCAGGCTTGCACGAAATTCGGATCGTATCGCGAATAGATCTGCGTCACTCCCGGCAATCCCAATGAAGAATGTTAAATCAAGTTTACTGGAAGTTGTAACATGCGTGTCGTAGATTGTTCTCTTTTGTTGTCCCATGTGTCGTTTCTTACTGCTGGATAATTTGCGATCGGAACACATTAGAAACCGAGAAGAACAAAACAAAGAAAAGAAAAGGAAATGTTTATTTCACACGTTCTAGATCCCATTCGGTACCAGTTACCTCTTCTAGTGATCATGATTTTTTACTTAACCAAATACTGCCAGTATTTGTACCGGCGTATTCACAATATTACCGATAGACCAAATTTATTTATGATAATAATATATTAAGGGTTGAATGTCTTAAATCGAGGGAAGGTTATTGTAATATAAGCGAAGCAAATTTTTGTAAAGTTGGAGCGCACAGTTCCTTTCCCCTCCCGACGAATCAGGATAATCCAAGAGAAATATAAAAGAGACGAGAAAAATGTCAGGAAACATTATCGAGTCAAAAAAACGCGTGCATTAGACAGCGCGCGCGCGCGCGTTTTACGCAATATATTCAAAATGTCCAAGCGCTTTCATCGTTTCTCGTTTTTTAAAATATTAATTGTTTTATTTTTTTTTATATTCGTATTTGTCTTTCGCTTTATATACTCTCCTCATTTCTCGAACATCGAATGCTTTTCTGAACGGGTTTCTTTGCTCTGCTTATTCGATCTTATCTCTTGTTTTCCTCATCACCGATTTTCGTCGAGTTCAAATTACGTTTGCTGCGTGCGATATAGAGAAAACAGAAAAACAAAAATCTATGACGTACACATTGTCACGTCCGACGTGATCGAGTAGTTTCGTTCTGTCACGTGTATCACGGTCTCCGAACTCGTTGCTCGAAGAGCCCGAGTACTTCTCTAACACCGAATGCCACTAATTTAGGATTACCGCTCCCGAAACCGGAGAACGGTGTACAGGAATTTATCGTAGCTTAGCTTTTATTTAATTCTGCGTCGGATGTTCTTGTGACTACCATATTCGTGATTGCTACTAGAATCGAGTAAGAACCTGAAAGTGAAAAGAAAGGAACCGCAAACGAGATCCTTTGCCGGCAACACGAGGCATCGGCGAGCGTGATAACAACCGTTGTTGTGACTACGATTTGACGAATAGTACGAAATGGGACCAGCAGCAACTAAACGTCACGGTCATTGGAATTGACTTTTACGAATCTTCGTTGAATAATTCTTCATCGCGTGTCAATTTCTCACATATATACGTTTTACTTTGTCCGAATGAAAGTAACCGATCGAAAGTATAAATCGAAAAAAAATAAATGAAACGAAACAGAACATCTTCACTGTCATCCGATAGCAAGTCACCGAGAAAAAACGCGAACAAAAATCGCGATCCGTGTCTGTTCTCAGTATTTAAGACAGCCTTTAACGTTAAGACGGTTGGGTTCAGTTCCTACAATGACACGTTTATCGGGCATTTGGTGGTTGAAATGCGATTCGTACCGTGTGTATTTGCTGAACTGCGAAGTTGAGGTATATACATTTATTAGAGTAGAGAGAAATGTTATTACGAGTGATCGATTCGAGATATGTTCGCGACTTGTTGATAAGCCTTCCTCCTCACACTTCTCTCCCGGTTCCGTTTTAGCCGACGCTTCCGTCGAAGAGCTTCTACGTAATTTCAATTATTAATCGTTCTTTTTGTTTTTCGTTCGTTCATTACTTACCTGTCCCTTTGACCGAATTCATTTCGAGAACGTCCGATTTGCAAGCTGTTCGTTCCACCGAAAACCTGTTTGCGACGAATCTCTCTCGTTCTTTTTGTACTGCTACTTCCGTGAAATTGTACCAATGTTTCTTCCCCTGTTCTTCTTCTTTTTTCCTTTGCTATCATATTTTTGCAGACGATTATATATCGTTACCTTTTTCTAATTATACGACTCGATGATGATTATGATTAAAGTATGACAATGTTGAGATATGAAATAAATTGTGTAAATATATCATTTTCGTAAAACCGTTGCTTTTCCCATGTCTTCTAACTTTGGCCGGGAACACGCGAAGTATTAAATAAAACGTCAAATATAAACAATTTACGTTATAATACTGATAAGATTGAAGTTTAGTTTATTTTAGAATTAATTAAATTGTAGGGTCTATTCTAGAATGTCTCGTAACCTGTTGGTGGTCGAAGAATAATTATAGTCTTTTAAAAAGTAGTTAAGCCTAACATGGAATGGGTTTCCACGTTTTAAAAAATTCCACTATGAATAAATAATTGTATATATTTTTTGAAAAATGTGTACATGTAAAAGCGCAAAGCATTTTGTTTAAAAATATAGTAAAACCAACGTTTAGTGAGGTATGTACGTTTTCAGTTCATCGTTGTTAGTTACATTCAACTCATTGAAGAGTATGTTGATAATTGTGAGGGTTCAATAGAAAACTTTCTCATGTTAATAGTAGCAGTTCAACATTTTATGAAAATAATTTCTTTAGTTCTTTGTTCATTACTTATCGCACCTAAAAGAGAACATTCGATTAAACAGAAAGTCCACCAAAATTATAGCATTTAGGTTCTGCAGAGTTAATAACGATCTTACTTGGTGCTGGATAGTTAAACACAGGATACTTGGGCGAAAAAGGAGTATTAGCACCGTTGACATAGTTAGATTCACCCTGATCTTTGATGTGCTGAGCTCCTGACATACATTCTTCATAGGATGGAGGTGCTGCATTCAAAGGGAAGACAAATATTTGATATATTATAATTTGAAACAATCTTTAAATAAGAATGTACATGTACATGTACTCAATT
The DNA here is from genome assembly GCA_963971365.1 of Lasioglossum villosulum. Classification (NCBI taxonomy): domain Eukaryota; kingdom Metazoa; phylum Arthropoda; class Insecta; order Hymenoptera; family Halictidae; genus Lasioglossum; species Lasioglossum villosulum. The sequence continues at coordinate 10,961,865 of OZ020497.1, forward strand.
ATTAATACTCGTTCTTCTAGGACCTGGTTTTAGTAACAATTTTGTTGAAGAAATCATTGAATCTTTGTTAAGAACTTACGTATGTCACAGTTTGTGGAAGTACCAGCTTGGTGTGGAACAACAAAACCAATATGTGGTGGTTGTGCATTAGAAGTACTGGGCTCTGGCATTGGCATCAACTGAACAGGTTTGTTGGTGCGACTCTGAGGTGCGCTAGGTGCACTCGGGGTAATGTACAGTGGCACGGATCCGATCAAAAGAGGATAATTCCTCGAAACTTTGAGGTGCCTGATTCGTTAACAAGGAAACATTGAGTTGGTATGAAAGTTCGTAGTATTTTGTAATTAAAATTCAAAGATAAAATTAAGATATTTATTCATAGGTTTATTCAATAACATGATGAGTTACCTTAAAAGTGGTAAAGAGTAATAGAATAGAATAAAAAATATGTGATTGAATAAATCTACGATAAACTTCTAAATTTGTTTATCTTAGAAAGGGGGCCTGGAATAGGCAAATGTTATTGCATATTTTCGTCTCATTTTTCTGATTGTAGCATGTATATTGAGATGCCTTCTAGTTCAACTAAGTTGGTGTAACTTTTTTTGTTTCAAGTACGCAGCTTGAAACTTTTGGATCATACTGACTATCCCTGCATTTAAAACTAAATACTACGGGCAATGACAAAAGAGAAGTTTACCATGGAACACATCAATTAGAAGAAAGATCGTGAAACTATCAATCATTGTACTATAGTTAAGCTGGATACAATGCACAATTTTGCTGTGAAACACAGCTTAGTATAAAATAGGGTACTTTAGAGTACTTTTTCCATTTCTTAATGCAAACTCGCGTTAATGACACGTAGCCGTATACTACAGCAGATAAGATATCATTGAAAGATAAGCAGTTCAATACACTGGAAATCAAGGAAGTAAACTTTCATGCTGTTGGAATTAAAATGATACTGTTTGACTCATGGTTAATCATGTTTTAAATTATCAATGACATAAGATATCTTGTATTTTAACTTACGGTCCTATAAACTGGACGACGACGTGTAGGTTGTACTCCAGGTCTATAATTTTGCAAAATACTAAGTTGGACGGCGGTATTGGTGGAACCCGGATTTCCAAATTGGCTCCTCCTTGCGTGTTGAAAGGTCCAGCGTAGGAACTAGACGTAATTTCGAAATTCTCGGTCCTGGTCTTGGAAGTTGCATGGAATCTGAGTACCTTACAGAAAAAATGAATAGAACGGTAACCATACGGCTCTCAAAATCTCAATGGCTTCACTTACTTGTTCCAACTTCGTACTGATCTTCGCTATACGAACTTTAGAGTTAGTATTCTCGAAGCCCACCAATGTGTTGATTATTTGTCCAGGAACATAACCGGAAGATGGTACTCGGATAGTTATGTACGTCGAGCCCAAGCTACAGCAACAGCACAAGAAGTTTTTCCGAGCCTCGTCGAAGATTCCTATCTGCTCGAGAAGGACGGTACAATTAAGTATAAAACTTAATTAGTGACTCTCGCAATTAATCAATTGTATTTTTACTTTGAATTCAAATCTTTCAACCACCTTATTGGAAACTATTGAACTGCTTGTAAGATGGAGTAAACGCATAGAAAGTGATGGAGACTATTTTGGAGAGTTAAAGTGGTATTTTTGTTGTTTGTAAACTATTAATAAATTCGGAAATCGGGAGCTATGGATTAGTTTGTATAGTTAATAAATGATGGTTCGAATTGATGGTGTGTTGTAAGAATAAAATCTGAATTCTCACGCATTCTTCTCGACGTGTGTTTAGATCTAACATGGAGACCACGGTGAACGCAGCTTTACATTCGTGGTCGAACTTCCAGGGCCTGTTGATTACTGCTTTCACCGTGTACCTGACATGACCATGTTCATGTTCGAAGCTGCTAGGGATGTTATAGGGTATATCAAATTGGAACGGGAGCTCCTGGAATCCCTCCCTGATTTCTTGTCTTGATTGCGCTGGAGATGTTGAAGAAAATATTATAAAATTCAAGAATTTCTGCTGGATTTGAAGAAAGTGCAGTGTTAGTTGCACTCACATTCCCGTGTACCCAATACATCAGTGCTCAGTGTGAAATAGTGTTGATTTGCGGAATAGATGGTGGTCATACTTGTGCTTTTGCCATCGCGATCGGTTGTAGTTGACAATTCCGTCCAATACACATCAGCTTCTCCCTTGACAGTGAAATAGAGTCCTACACATAATTAATTAGTTTCAAATTAAATCGATCATTGACTGTTTTATCGCTGTATGTGAAAACAATAATGCGCTTCCATGCGTTACGCTGAGCGCATCGCTTGAATTATTTAATGCGAAAGTCAAAAAGTGATTACAAATAACGAGGGAATAAATAAATGTTCTGTTACAATAATATCAAACAATGTTATAAAATGATATTTACATTGCATCATTGCATTATTCCACAAAATTTAAACTTTCAAAATGTGATGTTAAACCAAGTAATTGAAAGATGAATTTGTACCAATCTCGCATTAATACACTGTATTTTCTGTGACCGTAAATGTACAGCACAAAAAATTGTATTTTTTGAACCAAAAACATGTATATACAGTTTTTCTAAACAGTTTCCTGATAATACATATATCTTAGAATGCAAGATCTCAAACTGCAGTGAGTTTACAGTTAGATAAAATAGAACAAATCGAATGTCATAGAAAGATACATTTCACATATTCAGAAAGTTCTTTAGAAACTCAAAGATTCACCAATTTGATATAATAAATTAGGTACGTTTTAAACATTTATTTTTCCATCAATATTATCTGTAAACTATTTCTTCTATGTGAAATCTTTTTTCTATATGTATATGTGGTGTACAATTTTAGACGTAACTCGCTGTAGATTTTATATATAATATAATTAATTTCTTATATTAATTATTAATTAATTATCTACAAAACAAATGATTATTTTACTTTACAACGAAAATTCATTCTTATCGATAAAAAGAAATAATTTGCTTTTTTCACAGAAAAGTTAACTTCCTCCTGATTTAAAACGTACGATAATATTTTTAATGGAAAGTTGAATCTTTCGTGACCACTGTAATCGCGTAGTCGGCGATTCATCAATGAGTCTTTTCCGCGTGTATAACGTCGGGTATAGATCAGCCGCTGTTCTTCAATACACGCTCTCTGATTTCGTGTGTGGTTTACAAGACTTACCTCTGACGGATTTATTTTTGGCCGTGTCCAAGATAATTTTTCCCGTCACTGTTTCGCCGGGGTGATACACGGCAACTGGTCGATCGAAATGTATACGGAACGTTCTCAACGATGACATCCTTCTGAGATCTCGCAGAAAACTGACGTCCTGCTTCGATATTTCTTATCGAGCGAGTCCACTCGTAAATTTGTGGATTCTCGAGGAAGGGGAAGTCTCTTCTCAACGTTCGAGTTTTACTAATCGTTTTACATCCAATTATCTCTGTTATCTTTGTTATAACTACAATGCAGGGAGCTCAGTAGACCTTTGATCAGGACGAATCATCCTACCGTTAACAGCGTTAGCATAGTCGCGGCATAAGACTTAAGTTAGCATAGACTGCTGACTTTCACATCGTTTGATTGTAAGAGAAATTTTTGAGTAATTTCTAGAATGGGTTTCCTAGGAATTTTTAATCGTCCAAACACTTGAATTGAAGAGAGGGCATCGTACTTTATGATAGGCACGCTTAGGATTGAAAACGATTAGGAGAACATGCTGAAGAATGTGTGCGATAGCATGATACGATTTATTTTTTGAGATGTAAAACAAATCGTGCGAATATTATTTTATTTTACGACTGAGGCTAGAAATAACAGTGGGTATGAAAAGAATTCGAATAGATAAATGCCTTTATTCTTCGTAATACTTCAATCGTGTGTAAATAATACATATATGCATTACAAATATAGCGTATATTTAAAATGTAAAATAATTTATATCTAAAAGACAGCAAATCCCACGCTGTGTCTTAACTTTAAATAATCACAGGTGTATAATTAACTTAATTTTCTTCGTAGAAAAAAAGGCGTGACGCATAATTGACGGCTAGCAGCGAATGCATTAACGGGTGCGTTTGATCGTTCATCCGGCTCATTTTTATAGTTATTCATGGGATACCTAATAAAGGACACCGAATAAAGTCAAAATCAGTGATCCGCTACACCTAGGCTCTTACCATGTGCCGGATAATTGAAGACGGGATACCTTGGCACGAAAGGTGAACCTGCACCTTGAACGAGATCGGATTCGTCATCATCTTTGATGTTCTGCGCTCCTGACATGCACTCTTCATAGGATGGGGGTGCTGTTTACAAGGTAAAATATGCAAAATTGAAAGGAAGACTAATTTGAATGAATTAATTGTAAGGAAAGTTTTGACTTTATAAAAACTATTTCTCGTTTAAATCATTTATTTCACAACGATTCTTAAATGAAGGGGGAAGTAGCTGCATTTGTAAACTAGATAGAACCACGACGTGTTTTGAGAAAGATAAATATTTTGTGATACTTTGAGTCTGGCTTAGCTGTGTGTCTTGGACAAAAGAAATATAATTGCAATTGTCAGCAGCATTAATTATTATAGCTTGTCAAACGGTCCAACCTAGCAGCAGCACGTTTCAGAGAAAAATTAGTGAATTGTGTTAATAATTTCTTACGTATGTTCCAAGTAGGTGAAGTACCAGCTTGATTCGGAATGACGAACCCAGGGTACGGTGGTGCTACGTTAGAAGTACTGGGTGTCTCAGGCATTGGCATTGGCATTGGCGGATATGGCGTGACATTTATCTGTTCAATCGGTAGTGCACTCGGCGCACAGTATAGCGGATTTGATCCGATCAGAAGCGGGTAACTCGTCTGAAGTTTGCAGTGGCTGATTTTTACACGAAGAAACGTTTTAGTACAAAGTAGAATTACATGTCAACGCGAAATATGAGTCTGGTAGTGGACATGACATGGTAGAACATGAATTTTTGTTTATTGTTACATGTGGCTTGAAATTTTCGAATTTGGATAACTAACAAACAGAAATAGATCGATAGTCATGTATAATGTAGAGACTTATTTTTACTGCAATTATTGTCCACTTCTCATTAAATTATTTAAAGGGGATAGAAAACAGAGATGGAGGAATCACGTCGCAATAGAGTACGGAAGGTTAAACGTAAAAGGAGCCACTCGAAAGGAACAAAAAATTTGTTAATGCTCCGGAAACCGAGGATTTTAAACTTCCATCCAGTTCGCACAAATATTATTCCATTTGATGGACATTCTCACCGTATCTTGAATTATCAGAATTCGAATGCATGATAATGATAAGATATCTTATTTATATATGTTTACTTACGTGCCCGTGACATGGACGACAACTTTGAGGGTATAGTTCAAGTCTATAATGTTGCAAAAGGGCAGATCGGACGGTGGAATCGGTGGAACTCTAATTTCCAGATTGGCAACTCCTTGTGATGCAAAAGGTCCCGTGTACGAACTGGACATAATTTCGAAATGTTCAGTCTTGGTCTTGGTAGTCGCGTGAAGCTTGAGTACCTTCAAAGGAAAATGAAAAGAGATTGCTCGTTTGATATTAACCTCTTGCAATATTACATCCAGGCAGACTCGTGATGACGATTCGGACAGAATCTGCTAAATATCCATGTTATTTCTTTCTGTTAGATTGAAAAAGAATCTCTGGTCTTTTGTAGCGACTAGACTGCGGATTTTTTGTATTTACAAGAAAAAGGAATACGTTAAATTCCAAATGGAAAAAACAATAAAGGAATTTAAGGATGTAATATTGTTATCGGCTGTTTAAGATGATCGAAAGAGAAAAAAGAATTTTCATTTAATTTTCGTCTCTACAATAGAATTGGACTACTTTTATTTTGCCACAAAGAAAATCGTACAACATGGGGGTTGAAATCCCCAAAGTTTCACTTACTCGTTCTAATTTCGTTGCGATCTTCGTTATCTGAACTTCGGAAGAATTATTTCTATATTCCACTAATGTGTTGATCGTTTGTCCAGGAACGTATCCAGAAGATGGCACTCGGGTGATTATATTCATCGAGCCCTGACTAAGGAAACAGCAGCTGAAGGTTTTCTGAGCTTCGTCATGGATGCCTATCTGTTCGAGAAAGATGGTATGAAGTGTACAAATTAATTTGCAGCTCTTACATTTAATCAATTTTAAGTAACTTTATTCTGAATCGAAATCGTCCAACCACCGTATTGGAGAACGATTGTCTTATTTGTAAGAATGGCGTAAACGCATAGAAAGTGATGGAGACTATTTTGGAGAGTTAAAGTGGTATTTCTGTTGTTTGTAAACTATTAATAACTTCGCAAATCGGGAGCTATGGACTAGTTTGTGTAGCTAATAAATGATGGTTCGAATTGATGGTGTGTTGTAAGAATAAAATGTGAATTCTCACGCATTCATTTCGACGTGTGTTTAGGTCTAACATGGAGACCACGGTGAACGCGGCTTTACATTCGTGATCGAACTTCCAGGGCCTGTCGATTACTGCTTTCACCGTGTACCTGACATGACCATGTTCATGCTCGAAGCTGCTAGGGATGTTAGATGGTAGTTTAAGCTGGAACGGGAATCGATGATATCCTTCCGTGATATTTATTCTTGAATCGGCTGGAAGATGTGAATCCATGTAAATCTTAAACTAATTCAGTCAGAAATTCACCGATTGAAAGAGCTACCGAACTTACGTCCACTTGGGTTCAAAATATTCTCTCTCATGGAAAAATACTCCTCAGAAGCGGAATAGGTTCGGCGTTCATTCCTGGATCGTCCCTTATGTCTACTACTCGTTGTTTCCGACCAACGAACAAGAGCCGCTCCCTTGGCAGTGAAATAGAATCCTACATTTCATTAATCAGGTTCCAGGAAAATTAATCATTGTCTCTTTCCTTATCGTATATCTGAGTCGAGCAATGTATGTTCCACTAGGGTGGCTCTTATTTTCGATTTTTGAATTTCTTTCACGCCACACCCTCCGGGTTGTTTCTAATTATTAAAAAAAGTCTGTGCAAAGTTGAGTGTCCACAAATAACGGGAAAACGTGCCCCAAATCTATTAAACATTAAAATCATTAATTTAATGTTTATAAAATCGATTTTCTCGAACTATTTATCGTGTCGAAAAATATGTTTAACAAGACCTGTGGATCTGGATAGGCAGCATCTATTATATTGTATTAATTTTTTTCGTGAAACAAACGATTTTTGACAAAATTGAGAAAAACGTCGTATCAAAATCCAAAAATTATTTTTGAAATTTGAAAATTGACGTGTGGCTTCATTATATTTTATCAATGAACGTTAGCGAAAAATGTTTTCCATATATTTTTTGTATTTTTTAGAAAAATCCTTTAAAATGAACCGTCAAATAAATATGAACAAATCCATTGGAGGAGGAGGGGTGTAAAAGAGTTTTGATAAAATTTTTTGACAAGAACAAATAAGCCCCACCCTATTGTCCCACACTCACATACTTTGTGCGATGTGTACCATTATTTTTTCATAATTTTTCGAAGAAATATTATTTTTCTTTGGCTCGTTTCGATTGTTTAATAATTTCGCTTAAACTACCTAATAATTTTGACCCGCATTTCTGACGTTGAGTTGAGATCAAAACAATGACTACGTTTGAAAACCGAGCCACGCAGTAATATTGTAATACTAACGGTTTGATAATATCTTCGGGATAATTATAGCGCGCACGTATCGCTCGCCCACCTACAACCGAGGAATAGTATTTAGTTACGTAGAAATCGTTATGCAGAAATAATTTATATAAATCCTTTATACGTAATGCTTGTGATATCAACGGGATGCATTGGAGCGATGTATTTATCGCTTTTGGTTATCGCAATTCCGATTCACTGTATCGCCTCTTTATATCAATGCATGAAAAATTTTCTTAATCAACGAAATTGCACGTCAATCAAAACATATTTACAGAAGGTAGAAATGTAGGTATTTCGTAATATTTCACCTCGTTGTGAGTCAATTTAAAAATTTGACTCACTAGTTTAAGTAATAAATAATTTATCCCCTTGCCTTACGATTTATTTTATGGTTTCAATGATTACAACATTTTTTGTAGATCATAATTCCTTAAAAAAAGAGAATATTGATATAAATGGTATGTTCTCCAATTGTTGTATATTGACAAAACCAAAATAGAATTTTATTTCGATTTAAAGGAAATTATTAATATATTTATATTTATTATTTATTTATAATTTTATAATATATTTATGATGATATTTATTTAACTATCTAACTTCGTACGTTCGTAACTAGACTGCACATAATATTCGTACAAAATAAAAATTGTCCATTGTAGTACTTCTGTTCATTTTTAGTGAAATTTGTTTTAAATTCTCTCCTTTTGCTCTTCTTTGAAAGATTCCTATTTTTTCCTCTTCAGTTATAACTTTACCACGTGGCATGTATTTGGTTTCAATGTTTTTCTATTTTATACTAACAAAATCACTATAATAGAGAATTCACAGAACGAAACACACGAATGCATTTAGATTTAACGACTGTCTGTAGTTGACTAACATTAGTGTCTTATAATTATATCCAACCGAAATTGTATTATTTTCGAATAAATTAGAAATGTGTTACTAATTTTCGCAAAATTTATGAAGATGGTATTAAAAAATAAACCATTTTCTTTTGATAAAATGTATTTTAATATAACTATATTATTAAGTACCTAAACCAATAATATTTAGGGTGACTTATAATTTTGTCAACCACATAATTGTGATCAGTACAGATCGGTACGGTTCTGAAGAGTCGACTATGAAGAATGTGCTCTATGTACTACGATAGCAGATTCCACCGAAATAGAATAGTCAGCTAGTAAACTACACGACTCTAGAAGGCGTCCTTGACAGGAAATGTCAAGGTCAAGGTGATTGAAGGTGGTTTCGGTAAGATTTACCGAAAACAAAATGTATATCTTTTTGTAAGACATTCTTCAGAAATGCTACTTTCACTGTTCAAGTACACGCACGATATGCATATATGTATAAATCATATTATAGGGTTGAAGAACAGATGATGTATGTGTGTATGCACGCGTGTTGGCAGGCAACCCCATATGTAGCTAAATTTATAAAAATAGAGAATCGAAAATAATAGGAGAATTGTAAAATTAATATCGCCAACGAATTGGAAAAAGAAGATGGATCGAAACGAGCGTGCGTGACAAACTCGTTTGTCACCAACGATTGATTGTCCATGCATAATAAATACGGCTTTTCCTTACAATATTAACTATTATAATATTATAATACAAATATAATAAATATAAACTATGATAATATTATAATACCATTATAATAAATATAAACTATTATAATATTATAATACCATTATAATAAATATAAACTATTGTAATATTATAATACAAATATAATAAATGTAAAGTATTATAATATTATAATACCATTATAATAAATATAAACTATTATAATATTATAATACCATTATAATAACTATAAACTATTATAATATTATAATACCATTATAGTAACTATAAACTATTATTATATTACAATACCATTATAATAACTATAAACTATTATAATATTATAATACTATTATAATAAATATAAACTATTATAATATTATAATACCATTATAATGAATATAAACTATTATGATATTATAATACCATTATATTAAATATAAACTATTATAATATTAGCACCCGTAGCAAAAATGAAGTATAAGAATAAAGTCAATTCCTACTAAGACGCGTTCTATCGATAATATTGGACGCGATATAAAAATGGTACTCCCGTGCACCGACGAGATACTGTTATCTCCCTGCCCCGTGTCCTAAACAGAAGATGCAACGTCCGTGTCCTAACTCATAAGATGCAACGTCTGTACTGATCTTAAATCCGTGTTGGTATACTCCTATACCTTGTTAGCGGTGGTCTACCCCTTTATCTCGTCACTCAGATGTCGACAGCGCTTCGTGTTCGCACTGTGTTTATGCATTCCTTGCATAGGTTTCGAAACTCACCTCTGACGTTCTTGACCTTCGTTATGTCCAAGATAATGGTACCTGTTACTATTTCACCAGCCACGTAGGTGGCACCCGGCCTTTCGAACTCTATACTAAACAACGTCAGTGAAGGCATCGCGCTTAGTCGTCGTTCGCGACTAACTGACTGTCAGGCTTTACTTATCGAGCGAGGCTACTGGTTCGTCTATGCGATTCTATAGGAAGGGGGAGCAGGAAAAGATAATCGATAACGCGCGGTTTGCAAACTGATTCTGTACCGTCTGCGATCCCCACGATGCCAACCTATTCGATCTTTTTCGAATGAGCTCAAACCACTTGAGCTCGGTTTGCTACCTAGTATTCGAAAAAAAGGTGAATTCTTCTCGATCGAAAATTTTGATAATAAAAGTTTTAAATGTTATCGGCGCCAGGTTCGATCATTTTTATTTTATTTTAAAATTTATCGAACCTGGCGCCGATAACATTTAAAACTTTAATTATTCGAAAAAAACTTTGGGAACATTGTAATTGGTCGGAATGGTAAAGAAAATACTAAAAATTGTTTTTACAGCATTTTTATATGAACCTATACGTAAAATTAAAAAAAAAACATTTTGTAGATCTGTGTCAATTATGTACATTCTGAAAAGTTCATCGAAATCAGTTGACGCCGAAAGGTCAATTTCCGAAATTTTCCGCAGTAACAATATCGGAAACCCGCGAATCGCATTCAACGTCGCTGCGACAATGAAGTGGCTGCTTTCTGTTTTCGTATTAGCCTTGTCGTGGTCAGCTGTAACTGAGGGCTTAATTTGGGAGAAGACCTGCCCATGCGTTTACCTGTTGGACGCGTTTACCGAAGTCCAACCACACGTGTCGTGATAGTTCTATCAGGTCAAATTCGAACACAATATGTTGGCGTCGCAAATCATCGATTAGCTCAAAGGGGACTCGAATCACCGTAATTGTCTGAGGTTTTACAGGTGAATCCAATTTCCCTTTGAGATACGCCTGTCCCTATGGTATGAGTAGACTAGATTTTACATATTTTGAACAGAAAAAATTGATGTGATTCAACACAATAGACTTATTAAAAGAACTTGCGAATATGAATATACAGGCTGTCCAGAAAGATCGCTGAGATCATTTGTATTAACTTTTTCGTTTGCGAAAACGTTCTTCGCGCTTTCTTGACGAGCTATGAGAGTGCTCTGATTGGTCCTTGTTTGTCGTTAATAACTAGACGGCGGAGTTTATGCATTTATTACAAAAATGCAGGTGTGAATTAAAACAGCAAGAACATTAGATGAATTTAAAAATCATGGAAATAATTGATCCTATAAAGGAAGAAAATAAATGTCTATTTCATTCGGGTATATTGCAATTCTGGTACAACATTCATATTTTGCATGAAGATCTGCTATCTATTATTGAAGTTGTTAAACAAAGTCACGGAATACATTGTCGTAGAGGAAGAAGTTACCATAAATGATCTCAGGAATCACTGCTTTCAATGAAATGCAACATTTTTGGGACAGCCTGTGTACTCCTCGGTTTATTAGGGTTGCTAAAGAAGAAAAGAAAGTTGTGTATCGAATATCTTGCAATTAATGCGAGCAATCTTTATTTTGCATAAAAATTCGCAGTATAGTTATAACAGTTAACGAATAAAGGGTTTGGCAGCCGTTCAAGTTCAACGTCCCTCGGCAATCATGCTTGCTAATCAACAGGTTGCTACACGGGTTCTGAATCCGGAAACTTGAAGGATTTGGCTTGGTTTTCCCAGGCACAATCGATCAATACGTGTTACTTTTACTTTTAATCTGATCAAATCTTCGGCGAAGACAAATTGGATAGAAACGTTGGAAGTTTGTAAATATCAGTGCAGTAGTGATAATCGATCGTTCACAGTGGTCGCTAAACTGCCGAGTCTGCACTATCGTACATTTTGTGTGTTTATGTAATAAGTTCAGATAACAACTTTACGTAAAGTTTAACGACGCAATCATTGCATTCCATTAATAGCAGTATCAAGCACCTGTCCAATGATCATTTCGCAAATTACTTTCGTAAATTGCACACCTACGTGAATTTATATTACTTACGTAATTAATCGTTCTTCTGTTATGACGTATGGCAGAACAACTGAAACAGTCAACTTCATAGAATGCATTTTCAAATGAAAAATTGACTGACGCATAAATCCAGAGATACAGCTAGATTTCTATGTAATGTTTCTTTATTACTAGACTGCGGATCTTTATGCATTTACAGGAAAATCGAGTAGACGAAATTCAAAATTGTAGGAAACTTTTGAAAATTGAAGACGGCAATATATGATTTCTCCTCTATTAAAATTATTAAGGGAAGAAAGAACATTCTATTTGATTTCTATTTCTACCAATCGACGCAGGTCATTTTTATTTTGCATGAAGATTCGCAGTCTATTTATTACACATGAAAACACCAAGTTGCGGCTTCGTTTAAAAATATTGATTATTTACCGTTAAAGCATTATAACAGGATGCTGCTAAAGTCATAATAAGCACAACAAATTAGCACATTACATTATTTCTTAATGGCCAATTATGAATAAATTCCTGCACATTGTGCGAGCAGTATCTGCAGTATAAAGGCAATGTTATCTTATCGTTCCAGATAACGTATATAATCGAATGAATAAGGTATTGAAGATTGCAGATTATAAGTACGTAATTTACGATGAAAATATTTCTCCTCGCTTTCTGCAACCATCTTCCAAGTACGAACAAGTATCTAGTGGTTCGAAAATGTTTTGATCTGTTAAACGAAACGTGGAAACAATGCACAATACATTGAAACTGTGCTTTCAGAATACCATACTAAAGGAGGGTTGGCTGTACAAGCAACACAAGTTGTATAAACACGAATAAAAGTTGGAAACACAACGTAAAAATGATTTTATCACAGCCGCGGTTAGCTCCAATCAAATATTTACTTACCAACTTTATTTTACAAATTTTCAAATTTCCTTTTTTTTAGATCAATGTTGGTTTCATTTTGTTTCTGATAAAAGTAGTTAACGGCACGAATTGGGTACTAGAAAATTAGAATTTAGTTGGTCAGAATGGACACGAGTTTCGCCATGTTTCGAGGACACTCAAATTATGTGAAACACCCTCCATACTTGTTTGACTTTGGAATACTCTTTTACTACGTAGTCCCAGTAAATTCTCCAGCAGCAGTGAACGTGTCAAAATATCTTCTTCTACTAGTTCAAATTATGGGTGACAGTTACAATGCAAAGATTATGCGAATAAAATGAGTTGTGTTTAGGTCACGGAGGGGGTGGAGTTGGGGGGTCTGTCAGAATTAACAGCTGAATTCAATACAGTATTAGCAATAGTTTTTTGCGAATATCTCGAAAACTATTCATTTCAGCTAAAAATGACACATACATTTTGTGTTCAGCATGTCAAAACGAATACAATGACGTATGTCACATGTCGAAAGGAAGGGGGGGTTTCTAAAGTTCAGCCAATTATTATAAACCTTTCGTTGCTAGTCGTCTAAGATTTAATATAAATTATACGAACGTTCCCATATTGTAAAATGAATCCTTGAAAATATATTCTATGTTCAGATATTCCTATTCCCGTCACTTGCGAATCCAATTCCAACCTACACCCTACAAATTAAAATAAAATCTTTACGTCAAGTTCGTTTGTAGTCGGAGCCTGAAGCAGCGTAAGAGTTGATATTTAAAAATATTACGTCGGCGATTCTCCGAAATGAAGAATGGTGAGAAATTCCAGGCGGGTATAGGTGGACAATTGTGTTTTCATCGTGCTATATTGAAACCATGTTCTCAGAATACGTCCAACTCTATTCTACACGCTGTCTATGTTTGCACGATTTTGAAATACACGCTTCGAAAAATGCATATCTTTTTTACTTCGAACGGTGTTTTGTGGTACATGTATATCTGTGAGCGATTTTTATTTCACGCGTATTCAGATACACGCGTATTTCACGGACACGTATTCTAGCACGTGTCATCTTAAGTACACGGTTACACGTGTACTATTTCACTTAAAAAATGATGTTTAAATTTATTGTTGTACCAATAATCGCGGAACTTGTGAAACCGTGGTATACATAAATCAATATCAATGTTCTAAAAATGATACAAAGTAAAATCAAGTTGCATCAATGCACGTGCATTTAAATACATATCAAATAGTGCACGTGTACCCGCGTGCTTAACCCTCATACGTTCCTCAGGGTGAAAATTCACCTATTCAATATTTTCACATACTGTAAAATTAATCATCCTTTTATATCTACGTCGTGACATGTATTTCTTAAAAAATGTGCGCCATAAATGAAACATAATGTGTTGATTTAACGTGTAAAATAAAAACGAGTGAATTGTTATCCTAGCCGCTTTTATCCAGCTATTTTTGAGGAGTGTACGAGGATTCAAATGTACACGTGTGTTACTAATACATTTTCAAAACCACGATTTCGAACCCTTTGCACTCGGTTGTCCCCTCTGGCACTAAAAATTGTTGTAACGTTATTCAAAATAAATATATTGTTTGCATATATATATATATATATATATATATAATTTTTTTAGTTCACATAAACTTGAATATCTCGGGACTCCAGTGATGAATCTTGATGATTTTTCCTTTGTTTGGTTTAAAATAAATGGGGGCATCTTTTTTGTTAACAATATATTTTTGTATGACCTTCGGATCTTTGTTTTTTTTGGCATAAGGCACGTCGTGGAGTCTGAATGAAAAAACTTCGAAAAACTTGGATTTATGCGCAATCAACCGTTTAATTCAAGACAAAAAATAACAAAAAACTATTAACAAAATTCAAAATTTTAAGATTTTTCAAAAATTAACATAAACTATTTTTT
Organism: Lasioglossum villosulum; assembly: GCA_963971365.1. NCBI lineage: Eukaryota > Metazoa > Arthropoda > Insecta > Hymenoptera > Halictidae > Lasioglossum > Lasioglossum villosulum. The sequence continues at coordinate 10,976,877 of OZ020497.1, forward strand.
CGAAAACTGATCGTTTTTACTAACCATTTAGTTATAAATGTTGAAATTTAAGAAAAAATCATCAAGATTCATCACTGGAGTCTCGAGATATTCAAGTTTATGTGAACTAAAAAAATTATGGTTTTTTGCAATTTTCTAGAAATCAAGGCCGAAAAAAATTGGCAGGGGTAAAACTTGTTCCATTTGGGGTTCTTTATAGTTGGTTTACGTTTGTCCGTTTAAAAACGGATGACCCTGTATATATATCTATATCTATTACTAAATATATATATATATATATATATATATATATATATATCTTATATAATATATATATATATAATATAATCCTATATAATATATACATATATCTATTACTAAACATTTAGGTATTATACCAATTTCGTATCGATAAAATTTCAAAAATCATAGAGAATGGAAGTATTCTGGATCAGAAGAAATGTTTAATTTTCTAGTTAAAATGACTCCGAGTGCAAAGGGCTAATTTCTATCGTGTAAAAAAGGACTTGTAAGACTGTACTGTTTTATCTAGCTCTGGCCCAATCTCAGGTGGAACATCTGGCGAGCCGAAGGGATTCGGGGGTGGCATGGGGTCGAAATGAATCGGATTGATAAAGAGGTATGTGCAAAGAGATGAAAAGCCCCGGGGCGGTGTCAGGGTGGGAGGTTGAGCAAGGTGGAATTCGTGGCGAGGGTTGCATTGAGGGTGGCTCGCACGCTCCAACCCCTCAGTAACGCGGCAGCCTCCGTCGAGGAAGCACCCCGGTCTTCTCCGTTCCGTTTCCGATGTAAATACAGTCGCTACGCCACCGAATTTCCGTCAGTGTTTATATTCTCGAGTGGATGATCTTAACGAATGTGCCCGTCGAGGATTCGTCCTCTTCAAAACCGTTCCATCGAAGCCGCAAACACTGTTCCCGAAAGAACAATGCGATGCTACTTCTTATACGCATGCGATCAACAGGTTAATTCTTCGTAGACGAGTGAGTATATCACTTCTCTGTTCTCTCTCTCTCTCTCTTAAAAGTCGATTCTTTGTTGATCTTCGTTTTCAAGCTGGATGTTAACTCTTGGCACTCGACTGGTACCTCTGAGACGTCATTAAAAATTGTTGTATTATTATTTATAATATTGTTTACATTATGTCGGTATCTAACCAATTACTAAACATTTCAGTATTGTATGAGATGTATCAATTTCATATCTACCAAATTTCAAAAATCATGGACAATGGAAATATTCTGCGTTGGAAGAAACATGTTCGAGTTAAAATAGCTCCGAGTGCAGAGGGTTAACACTAAACCTACCCCTGCCGGTTAAATGAACAGTATTATAGTTTTCATTTTACAATTGTTGAAATTATGAAGTTGCTTACACGGAATTGGTTCCATAAATTTCTTTATCCAACCTGATATTGTATTAATAATTGCACAAAAAGTAAATGAAGCCTCGTCAATTATGTAAGCTAAAACATTTTAATTGCTTTTAATATTAATAGTCGCACCGACTAATGAGGTGTTTTCGAGTCTAAATATTTTCACTATTCGCGCAGAGAAATAAATTGTGCTTCGAATGAAAAGTGGATGCTCCATCGAAGGGAAATTCTGATGCATCGCGAAGTTCGAACGGTGCACTAGGGAGCTTCAAGGTTCTCATTCGCTCCTTCAATGAGTTTTTTTTAAAAACAAACATCACACTGGGAAATTACAGGCACGCTTTGATGTTGGCTCTTGCCGTTGGTTGAGATTTTTTATATCGCTGTTTGCAGTGTAAAATGTTTACAAGATTTCCTCCTTCCGCGTTGTCGGTCGTAAAATTGTGTAGTGGTGTTTTTGTTCTGCGAATTAACGATGGTTCAGATAAGACATCAACTATATTGCTATTCGTTCTCGTAAACATAAAATTTCATGACGTACTATGCCGTTACATTTATGGCCACTAGTATAAACGATTTATTTTGCATTTAGCGGTACAAACGTTGAGTGAAAATGTTTAGATTGGTGTACGTACAAAATTTACATAAAAGGATCCCTTATCTTTGTCGTTTCAATAAATATTTAAGATATGTTCTGATATTCTGACTTCAAAAAACTGGAGTGATATAGAAAATTAGTTTCTTTCTTAATTTACATAAAAGAATCTCGGATTGAAATGAATTTATCTAAAATCAAGGAGCTCTAATCTTTTTTGTTTAAATAAATATTTAAGATGTGTTCCGATATTCTGACTTCAAAAAACTGGAGTGATATAGACAATTAGTTTCTTTCTTAATTTACACAAAAGGATCTCTGATTGAAATGAATTTATCTAAAATCAAGGAGCTCTAATCTTTTTTGTTTAAATAAATATTTAAGATGTGTTCTGATATTCTGACTTCAAAAAACTGGAGTGATATAGAAAATTAGTTTCTTTCTTAATTTACATAAAAGAATCTCGGATTGAAATGAATTTATCTAAAATCAAGGAGCTCTAATATATTTTTTTTTAATAAATATTTAAGACGTGTTCTGATATTCTGACTTCAAAAAACTGGAGTGATATAGAAAATTAGTTTCTTTCTTAATTTACACAAAAGGATCTCTGATTGAAATGAATTTATTTAACAGCAAGGAGCTGTAATCTTTTTTGTTTCAATAAATATTTAAGACGTGTTCTGATATTCTGAATTCAAAAAACTGGAGTCTAATGGAAAGTTATTTTCTTTCTAATGTTTTTACTGCTTTATTTATCTTTGTAAAAAATGCGGAAAATACGATGTCTAATATTCACAGGTCAATTTATATTTGAGCAATGAATGTATGTATTGAATTACAAAGAGCATCAATCGTATGTTGAAATATCGTAGAAAATTTTTGTTGTCGACATGGGCCGAATAGAAACGGTATAGTAAATGGTTTCATAATTGATTAATTGTAATTCTTGCCTTTGTTAATAATTGAAGAGAAGACGTTGAACAGAATACAAGAAGTTGTATTATACTGTGTTAGAAAAAAATCCTTCTTGCCAGTTTCGTACAATTGAGTTAAATACAAGATATTATTTAGAGTTAATTTTACCCAAAAATGTACACAACATTATATGAAAGTGATGTGTACGATATATGTGAAATATTTATCTTCACCATTGCGGGATGAAACCCTCCAGCGACCTAGAAGTTCTAATTTGCCAATTAAAATTCTAATATAGTACACTATTGCACAGGGTGTCCCAGAAATGATGAATTTCCTTGGAGTGGTTAATCCCCGAGGATATTTGAACTACATCTTTCCTTTGCGAAAATGTTTTCCGCGGTTTTGTTAAAGAGTTATGACCAAAAAACGCGGATGCATCAGAGCACGGTCACAGCGAGCGAAATCCACTTTGACCAATGCCAACGCTACACTCAATGTGATCTGTCGTCGAGCAAGAATCTCTCCTCCATAAATATGTTTTGATTGGACCACGTTTTTCTTTAATAACTCCTAAATAAAGCGCCAAGAACATTTTCGCACAGGAAAAAGTAACTTCACGTGACTTGAAGAACTACATTTTTCAAAGAAGCACAATATTTTTGGGATACCCTAGATCAGTGGTCAGCAAAGTGCGGCATCAGAGCCGCATGTGGCTCTTTGGCTCCTTAAGTGCGGCTCTGGCACAAATATCCACGGAAGGCGCAATAATATTTTCATTTAAAAAAACAACATACAAACCTAACTTACTCAAACTTGCCAAGAAGATGCAAGCACGTTGTTCGCATTAATTAATATTTATTAAGCATGAAATTTAGTTTTATTTAGTGTAATAAAAGTTTACCAAGCAAGCAGATTTGGCTCCCAATTTTTTAAAAAATTGTAATGTTCATATTCGGCTCTTTGGCTAATAAGTTTGCCGACCACTGCCCTAGATATAGAGACACTACTGTATCCACCAGACTCTGAACTAGTCGAAATATTTCAGGGTCGTCGGCCGGAGAAGTGGCACACATTGTTCTGCGTGCGTCAGCTTTAATGGCCGGGTCTTGAGAAGCTTCGCTCTCACGTTTCGTTTCTCGTCGTCATTCTGCAGAAACGTCGGTTCGAGGGACGTGAAAGAGACGCGGGAGTCCGCGTTTATAGAGAAGATCTCGAGCCGATCCGAAAGCGAGGTGCAATCTTGTGTTTCATCGTCGCAGACGGAAGCACAATGAGCCGAGAGCCAGCTGTGCCTTTCGTGCTGTAGATTAAAAGGAGGGCAGAAGCGGACGCGATCAAAGAACCGTCGCGCGGACAAGGAAGCATTACATATTCACTGTAGAAGGCCGACGACGAAATGGCGACGAGCAACCCCGCACAATCGATGCATTTGAAATCCCCGCGGAGTCCTCGCAAACTACCGCAACTGCCTCCGATACCGATCGACGGCCAGAGGAGTCCCACACAGTTGTCGGTAACCAAAACCCATCGCACGCCCCTCGTATTCGAATTCCCGCCAGAGTACAACCCGGAGACACCTAACACGAATTTCGACTTCAAAGAGTTCGGCCGTTCGAACGAGGTGGACCGACCACCGAGGAGTCCAGGCTACTACGAGCGCTCGAGGAGCTCGAACAGGGACCTGTTGCACTCGCCGGGTCGGAAGTCGCCGACGTTTCAGTTCTGCGAACCGAGGAAGATCCTCGGGAAGACGATGAGCTATCCACCGAAGAGTCCCATCTCTGGACCACCGGCGGTTCCAACTAGATCCTCCAGTCCCTCGAATTACGGTCCGAAAAGTCCGAAACACAGGAGGAACTCCTGTTTCGAGATCAGTGGCCCCAAGAGTCCTTTGTCCACGACGATGCCCAGTCCGAAGTACTCGAAGCTGAATCTTGAACAACAGTCGCAGAATAGCCCCAATTACAAGAACAGCTCGAGGACGTCCTCCGTAGAAGGATCGTTCAAGGACAGATGCAACAGTCCCGCCGAGAAGAAGCCTAACAAGAAGAGCAGCCATTTCAATCGAAGTCAAGGGTGCCTCGACGAAGCTGGAAAGGGTCAGGTTAAGGAGAACGATGTCGCATATGGCGCAAACACGTCGAAGAGGTCTACCAGTGACTTGTCGGAGATCGAGGACGCCGATACGGAAGTGACGCTGTTGTCCAGTCCGAGGAGAAGAGACTCTATGAAGAGTGGACTCGGTAAGTACACTCACGCCACGCTTTTCGTTTAGTTTTTCCGGTGCGGTTGTCGCGAGCACGGGTGTCCTCGTTAGCAGACCATTGTCGGCAACAACCTGCGTCGCTCCGTCCTACTTGATGGACGCCGCGTATTATGCAACATCCATTTTCGAGGCGGACTCTGTCCAGAAGTTTCGACGTTTGTTCCGTTTTGACCCTATTTTCGTGTGGCAGCAATTTTTGCGCTACGACAATTGTTCTGTTCCGCTGAACCAGCGTTATTGTACACTGCCTCCTCCCGTTCGACGATGAAATGCACTTTTCCGATGCAACGGGGACGCGCGTGGAAAAAGAGCTCCGCGGAAGATGTGCTTTGTACGGTCATTTCGAGTTTTATTGTTTTCGTTTACTTGGAGTTGCACGCAATCATTTTTTAGGCGAAGGGAAACTTGATATTCACCGGTTGGGTTATAAATATATTTTTCCGATGCACCAGATAAAAAGAACAGAATTTTACTTCGAATAATACAAAGGGATGACGTTCGTGTCTGAAAATTTTTTCTCGAATCATTATCGCAATCGCTCTATCGCACAGTGGTCTAGAAGTCAGTTCTAGCACGATTTAATTAGTGTGCGAGGAAAAAATTAACATTTTGTGTAAAAATTACTTTCAAATATTTGAGTAAAGTAAATAAAACATAATTTACAGTACTGACTACTTGTTTATTAATATAATGATTAACACTGACGTAGTTTGTATTTGATCGAATTTTTGGTGATTTTAGCATCGGCAAATCTTTGAGATCGAGATTTAACTTTTTACTACACTTTTCCTGCAGACCTAATTCAGATATAATTGGATTTGAAGACAGTAAGAGATAATTAAACAAATTTATGTTTGAATGTCCCGCAGAATCCTTTCTACTCTGTGTTTCCTTATAAATTTAAAGTCCTCGTTTTTTGCCTCTTCTGTTTCTATCTAATACTACATTAATTAAAATTTGTTAATGGCTTTCCAATTCCTGCGGATTCAAGTTCCTGAATGTCAATCTCATTAAACGGGAATACTATGGTCGATTCTAACCAAGTCTTATTTTTTGACAGAAATTTATCTTTATAATTATTGCCTATTTTCCAACGTTTCTCAATATTTTTGTTCGCTCACATTCCTTCCGACAAAAATAGACTATCGTAATCCACTAACGCAATCCTTTCGTTTCAAATTCTTCAATTTGGACCATTCTTCGAACAACTCTAAGCGGGTGATCGTAGATACGTTTCCTAAAATATTAAAATAAAATGATAATTGGATTGCGGGAGATCGCGTTTTCTCTTTGCCGTTTATGGAGATGAATTAAGCTTTCAAATTAAATACTTAGCAACGCGTGCAAATGCGTGCAAATTTTGTAAAACTTACGACATTCTAATAATTTTTCTTAAAAAGTATCAGTTCATAAAATATATCATAAAGTGTGTGAATATATAACAAGATCATAACACAATTTATACGTACTTCAAAAGGAACTCGATATTTTGAGGTTGTAATTTGGAACAATTGACCAAAAATGTGGTTACTGGAATGTTGACAGTCTTGCCAACAATAATACGGTGATGTGATATAGTAATTTTGCTTTTCTTAACGTAGTATACATATCAAACTATCATACAAGTATAAATTTCAACAGATTTATGTTAGTTGGTTTTTTTAATTTATTCGCGCTAGAACTTACATCTAGACCACTGCGTATCGGTTGGAAATGTAATTTTTCATATTGTAATTAGTGAATTGATTTCTCAAGTTTCCTGAAAGTTTTATCAAGATACGAGAAATCGGAATACATTTGTCGAACTTTTGTTTCCAACTTGCAATCAGAATAAATTACGCTGAAAGGCAATTAATGATTGATCTCCTTCTGCGACGGAATCTCGTGCCCATTTGCAACGCGCACAAAGCTATATGTTGTCCTTGTCGAAAATATCTAATTATTTGTGCGATACATTAAAGTGAGACAACACTCTTCCAATTAACGATCTCCAATTCTGCGCAACGTAACGGGTTTCGTAACGTTATAACTTTTAATTCCATGTAATCTGTCCAAAGGAGTTTCTAATTAATGGTGTATTCAACGGCGATCAAACGAGTATCTGAAATTGGAATTTTGAGGTTGAAAAATTAAAATTGAGATAGAAAAATAGAGATTAGAAATTACAAAACAATTTCTTATTGCAACTCAAGATGCTTGTTAATAAAACATTCGATTTCAGCCTTTGCTATCAGATTTCACAATTGCGAACGTTTCAAGTAGTCGAACTCAATAAAATCGCTTACCGCGACGTAATTTCAGGAAATTGGGGATGTAATATTTCACAGATATCATGTACATTTATTCCACAAAATTCTAAAATAATGTTTTACATTTGGGACGATGCATCGTGTTGAAATCTCTGTTTCTGAGAAGGGTCCTTGTAAAATCAGTGGAATACGCGAAGCGGTATATACAGTGGATGTACGAAGCATTCGTATACTTTTGAAAAGCGTATAACTTTTTTAAAGTACGTAATACGTGTTTTTAATTTTCATGACAGGCGCAGATAGGAAATGTAAAAATCGTGAATTTTACTTTTCTGAAAAGTCAATTATTTACATATTAGCTAGTAAACTAATTCTTCTAATAGTTCTCTGTACCTCGATCGTCACTTGTTCATAACAACGTATTAATGTTATCGGCGCACTGGTTCGATCAATTGGACAATAAGCAATTTTGCATAATATTACATGAAATTTATTTCAACGTTTCGGTCTCAGTTTTAGACCATTTTCAAGAATATATTATTTCATAAATGCGTCTGAAATGATTATTAAATATAATTTTTACAAAAAAACTGATTTATATTAGCAAAGGTGTGAAGAGAAACTAAATTCAAAGACAAAGTATGTAACTACTTACATGCTTATAAAAGTATTAATTTACATTCTTTAAGAGTACGGAACAATGTGTTGGTTCCATGCCGGTGACATGTGGACTGAACAAGTATTAGAGATTTGAAAAGACATTGGATCAGTGAGAATCGATTTTTGTATCGATCAATCGATAGATGGCGTTAAAAATGAACCATATCTTAACCTCTTTTTACCATCACTGCAATTTATTTATTTAACAAATACCAAATTTAAATTTGGTAATTATATATTAATCTACATTCAATATGATTTTTGTTGAGAATAAACCAGATAAATACTATTTTGTTTGGAAGGTGATTCTTCTAATGTTCGAAAAAAAACTAAAGCTGTTGAGTCCAATTTTCAAAAAGTTATTTGTTTTTAAAAGTTGTACGAATACTTTGCACATCCACTGTGACTTACAGAGTCAAGATTGATTTTCAATGAGATTTCAAAGATTGATTTGCAATTTCGATCGGAGAGTCTTCGTGGGTCCACGCAACACGATAACGAGAGCCTTTTTTTCAAACGCACTGGAAAATCGTCACGTTTCGCCGGTTTCGTGACACAACTTTGTAATCAAGGGGAATTTGTCAAGCGGTACCGCAGAATACGAATAAATGCACGTACATGGTTCAAGTAATCGTCTTGGTGGCTACAGTCCCCCTAGAACAAGCGAAATGGAGAAACATGAGCGGAACGCCCGATGACATTTTGCACTTTTGTCATGTTCCGCTATAAAAATACGGAAATCCGTTTTGAAATATTGGTCGGCGACGCGACACGCCGGTGGCCGTCTACTTTTGCGCGCTTTTCCACTTAAATTTTGCGTTGTTAAACCAATAGATCCGATTACTGGCACAGTGAACAAGTTTTTATTCATCGCGAATACAGAGTAAGAGGAATATATTGTAGCTACACTTTTGCGATCGAATCAAATATTTAAAACATAAACATTTTATACATTTTACGTGCGTCGATTAACTTTTTCGTTGAAGTTTCTCCTGTGTTCGTTTACTTGAAAATAGAAAATGTATCGAATGAACATGTATCGATTGTGAAGGTATAGTGAGATTTACTCTTGTCGCAAGGGGTACATTAAAATTCACAATATTTGTTGCAGTGAATGTTATCATCGGTCTACTATATTTTGTTTATTTTATCATTTGTAGGTCGGTATTGACTGCTGCATACACCAGGAGTATAAAATTGTAAATTTGCAGAGCACGTTTTATGAAAAAAGAGATAAAAATTTTTATGGAAAACTGCACAGATATTTTTAAAACCTTTATTCTTTCAGTTCGAATATTCAAAATAATACATTAGACAGTATTTTATAGTAAAATTAATTGACGCTGTTTCATAAACTTGAAAAACTGGCTGGTTTCAAATTTTGTCGATTTACGATCATTGGGATTGAAAAGTCATATCAATTTATTATTGTTTCAAACATGTACTGTGATAGAAATCGCTGTAAATTCTACACATCAATATAAAATTGTAATTTTTAGTATTCCGCACAGTTACGTTGCAAACGGGAATCGACAATAATATTCGTTTCCAACGCGAACTACCATTGTTCCCGAGAGCTCCAGACAAATCTATGAAAAAATATTGTCAATCTAGTCGATAGAAGAATCGATATTATTTTAATTACGCGCAACCCCGCAATCCTGAAAGGAATCATAATATGTAGACAAAGGGCGCATCAATAATCACGTTGCCTCGGTGTAATCATTTTTCCCGTCTGTCGATCAGATGGGATTTCCATTTAAAGACCTGGGGGAAAAAACGAACCTCATTCCCCTTTGTCCGTTTCCCATTTCTGTCTCGTTGCCGACTCCTCTTCTCGCTTCTTCATAACTGAAAATTAGACGAGACTGTCTGTATTTCGAGAATTGAATCCCGTAATCCTCTTCGACCTTTAATCTGTTCGCGAGTTCGAGCCACATTTGGACAGGATTCAACGATGGAAATTTTAAATCTGTAATTATTGGTTTCCGAAATCTATTGCCATTTATCGCGACTCCGCTGATGGATATATACGATGGCTCACAAAAGTATCCGAACGCCTTTTAAATAGTTTAACTTGTTTAAATCCGGGCCAAACGACCTGACCTGTTTTTAGCAATTAGAAGACGGAAAATGAGAAAGGCACTTTTTAACCTTTTGCACTCGATTGCCCCATCTGAGGCACCACTAAAAATTGCTGTAACGTTATTAAAAAAAATATATATATATATATTTTAATAATATCTATTAAAATATTATTATTATTAATAATTATTAATAATAATTAATAATAATTAATAATTAATTATTAATAATATAAAATATTATTAATTATAATTAATTATTAATAATAATTAATAATAATTAATAATTAATTATTAATAATATAAAATATTACTAATTATAATTAATTATTAATAATATAAAATATTATTAATATAAAATATTATTAATAATTTATAAATATTATTAATATAAAATATTATTAATAATTTATAAATATTATTAATATGAAATATTATTAATAATTTATAAATATATATATATATATATATATATATATATATATATATATATATATATATGTATATATATAGATGGTAGACAATATGATAGACAATAAAAAACTGAAATTAGGGGATACCACCTTTTTGACCTTGAAATGACCTTGATATGATATGTAAAGATCAACCCGACGTAAACAACGCGCAATCTTTGCTGAAACACGTAAGTTTTAAACTTCCACATTTAATCCGCTTCAACATGATTATTCTTGCTCAAGGTCATTTCAAGGTCAAGAAGGTGGTATCCACTAAATTCAGTTTTTTATTGTCTATCATGCTATCGCAAAAAAATATACTATTCCATTTAAGAAAACATCGGTGACATTGCAATTTCATTTAAGAACACGATATAAAAAATTTTTTTCTTCATTATTATATTGCCCCCCTGCAATAGCGTCACTTTGTCCTCTGAAGTTTTCTGATAGGACTGTAAATACGAAAGATATTTAATATAATATAATCTATTACTAAACATTTAGGTATTATACCAATTTCGTATCGATAAAATTTCAAAAATCATAGAGAATGGAAATATTCTAGATCAAAAGAAATGTTAAATTTTCTAGTTAAAATAACTCCGAGTGCAAAAGGTTAAAACTTTTTTATTTCCATTTTGTAGATGAACGTTAGTTATACACGAGCTGAAAATTTGATGAAAAATCGGAAAAAATAATGGTAGCGTTGTCGACGTAAGAGAAACAACAGAATCTGTGAACTTTTTGGGCACAGAGTATTTAAGATGCTCAAGTGGGATAAGCTGTGTCACCAAGAGCGCTGAAATTATTAGCTCCTCGTGCCGCGCATCTGTCAGCAGGACTCATCCGAGGATTTATTCCCTTTCACCAGTTTGCCACGAATTACTCGCGGACGTTTTGATAAAATTGCTTGACGTGTCCTTTCTTTGAACATTACAGCCTATCTGGCGTCCAGACGGAGCTCCCGTGACAGCCAGTGCTCCAATTTGTCGAATGTCAGCAACGAGGACGTGGGCCCGTTGAACTACGCCAGCCACCCCCGCGGCGAACAGCGCAGGACCTCCAACTTCCTCGAGCTACCAGGTAAGCACATTTCTCTGCGAACTCTCCCGACACCGATTTTTCTACCCCCAACGCGTTCTGTGTACAAGCTAAAATCATTCTGAAATCTAACCTGGTTCACGTTGGGAAAAATAGATCTGTCAGGTATCAATACTTTCTTCAAATTTATTTTACGTCGCTCTCGATTCTTATGCTAACTAAGGAACCTATTCAGATGAGACAAACCGATTTTGATGAAACTTATGTCAGATATAGTTCTTCGAAAAATATTTGACACGCGTTTTTTTATCGGCAACCATCCACTTTGAAGGGGTGAAAACAGCCCTCAAAATTCGTGGTCAGAGTCATATTTTCTGTGATATCTCAGAAACCAAAGGTCGAAAAAAATTGATTTTCTTTTTAAATTGTGTTTTTAATGGGAAAAGTAGTTGTGCAAAAAATTTTAACAAAAGACATTTGTTTAAATAATATGTTAAAAATAAACGCTTATATTTCTGTAAAACAAGCCAGAATTCCTTCCTCCGCACAACAGGTGTAAGACTATCTTTCATTATGCATAAATATTGTTAAATGGAGAAAAGAAGAAAATTCTAAAACATGTATCCCCTATTTTGGATCAAAGATTACACATAGTGTACATTAAAATTAACTAACGATGTATAAGAATTTTTTCACCCCTTCAAAGTGGATGATTGCCAATAAAAGAAAATACGTGTCAAATATTTTTCGAAGAACTATATCTCGCATAAGTTTCATCAAGATTGGTTTGTTTCACCTGAATATGTTCCCTTGTAAGATTATTTCGTATCAATATTGTTGCGTACCAAGAATACAGAAATCAGATAAATTCTGGAAAAATTAAAATATGATTAAGAAATAAAGTATATCAAAATACTTTCCGGATACCAACAAATTAAATATTAATTATCTTTATTAATAAAATTATCTTTATTACTAAATTATCTTTATTATCTTTGTTAATAATGAGTATTTTTAAAAACGCTCGAACATGGGTCTAATTTGCTATAGATTCACCAGAAACAGTTTAATTAACATCGACGACCCCGCCACTGTAACCTCTTCTTGTTAGAGGAAGAAATTTTGTGTTTATGGAATTCTAGTCTGGTTTCAAGGAAATTAATAATAAACAAATTGAGTAGAGGCTGTTGAAAATGTTTATTGCGACTTTGAATCGATGTTATTTACAAGGGGTTAATATTGTTTTTAATATGTCCGTAAAGCGTCACTAATTCCACGAACACGACACTGTAATTACAATTCAATTTCGGGTTATGTAGACCTGACGAGGACAGCAGTGTTAATAGGCGAAACTTGTAACCACTAAATTAGTCTCGCGCCATATCCAATCAGCACCGAATCTCTGTCACTCGGTGGAGTGATTGTTAGTCGAATTGATCACAATAAACAGTCCCAGTTATAACATAAACTGTCTCTGTATAATATTGGGTTGGCAAGAAAGTAATTTCGGTATTTTGAAGTAAAATAAATCCAATTTTTCTGTTGAAGCACTCAACTTTAATCAGTTAAATATTTTCCATCTTGTTCGATGATCTTTCGTCATCTTTCTGGTAGCTTCATAATTTTGCGCTCGTAAATCTCGAAAATTTTCGGAAAATTGGGTTTTACTTCACCTTAAAATTCCGAAATTACTTTTTTGCCAATACAACAATTAAATTGTGTAAAGTATGACAACATCAACTATCTACGTAACGTTACACTCAATAACTATATTGATCATAGACAAACACCCAGAGAAATTTATGAAAAAATCGAACGAAAACAATGAAAACATCGGAAGAATTTAAATTCTGTTTTATGATACTGAACTTTTCAATATTAGAAAAGAAATAAATGTTTACATGTATCCAGCAAAGAATGCAGACAATTATGTTGTATAAAAATCGGCAGTGATGCCAATATAGTATAATATTATATACCTTGCAAATTTCTAGGCCGATCAAACTCTTGTTTCTTGCAATTGATGCAGAGAATATTTCTTTTACACAAAGCAGCTTCGTCAACGTTTTACCGCAGCGTGTTTAAGAGATCAGAGGGATTTTGTTTCAATATTTTCTGATCCCAAGTAAATTCGAAGGAAGTTGTGCCATCTAGGGACGAAGAAAAGACCTCTAAATCCCAATTAGAGTTTTGTGATTATGTTGTTGCATATGAAACGAGCAATTTAAAAATGAAATTACAATTTAAAATGAAGTTAAAAATATTATAAAGCGTTTCAATCAAGAAATACTATTACAGTCGACTGGTTTATTATAGATGATTTTCAAAATCCTTAATTGTAATTTAAATATCAAATTTTACTTGTAAATCAATTTACTCCCTAATTTCCTCCAATGTATAGCAGTAAAAATAAATTTTCAAACCTGGTAAAAGAATAGTGTCGCTTCTACATGAGTGATATAAATTTCATCGTGTTAATATGATGCAAAAAATGTCATTGTTGTATCTATTAAAACATTAATCGAAATTGCAATCGCTAGAAAATCGCTAGAAATTTGATATCGTTCCGATTTGTGCTGTCATATTTTTGACGGACTTCTGATCTGTTCGACATGCATGCGCAGGGGAAATTGTTATAAAAATGCCCGACTCGTTTCGATTGACACGGGAATTTTTCATCGAGTGAACTTTTCGCAGGTCGTGTCCATGTCATTTGCAAATTTGAATAACGCGGCCGTGACAATTGAACGACACTTTCGCGAGAACAGGGTCGAGTGATCGGATCGAACGCTGTTCCTTGCGTTCTTTTTCCGAGCATGTGTTGCTGTTTATGTTGAACTGTATCGGAAGTAGCACGTAGCTGCTTGCCCTGATTCGAACATTTGAATGCACAATACCGAATGCAGAGCGAGGTCCCCGTTAACGAAATAAATGCGCTCTCCTATTTGATAGAATTGATTATTCTCGGGCCGCACAACGAGACCCGAGACGCTGCGACCGTTTCCCCCAACGTTTGCAAATTCTGCAATTACTTCTCGAACTACTACCGTTGAGAATTCCTCCGATTGACAGAAAATTCTGTTAACGAAACGGTTGTTGTGTCCTTCACGATCCGAGAAAATATTGGCCTGAAAAATCTTATTCATTAACACGTCCACTGCCGTGCGAATTTTGACGTTTCACAGAAATTCTTTAGTTTATTTGTAGAAACGATCTGCGTTACTAATAACTAGACTGCGAGCAGTGAACATGTGAAAAATATTTATGAATATCAATGTATTAGTGTCAGCTTAATAAGATAATTAAAAGAAGAATACGATTTTTATTTGAGTTCTGTGTCCTGAAATCAATGCGAACATTTTTCATTTTGCATAAAAATCCGCAGTCTACTAATAACTAGATTTGGAATCTTTCTGCGAAATAAAAACTGTTTGCGTCGATTATAATGAGAAGTTAAAGAAAAATGTTCTAAAGAGAGATTTAACACTGTTTCTTCGAAACACCGACAGATGGTCCCAGAGAATTCCCTTTTGAACAGAAGCAATTAAACGCGGTCGACGTTTCCGCACACAAACGCAGCATCAAATTTCTAAATTCTGTTGCAATACTCTCGAGAATATCATATTCGCGAGATATGATCGATCCTCCATAATTTCGCGAAGCAGCACGCTCCATCCAATATCCTCGCTAGATTCTGAATATCTTTGGCCCCTTCTCCGCTTCCTCGGGAATAGAATAATCGTGTACATCTGTATGAACCTGAGATCTTTCTATAATCTATAGATGGTAGATCAATATTCCTCGATTTAAGCGTACCGCTCAATTTAGCAAGCTTCAATCTCACGGGATACTGCTCCTGATCGATTGAAAATTATTGCTCAGAATTCACAGTATATAACGTAACTACAATATAATTTATAAATCAGTTTTGGCCAATTTCCAATCATCAAGCGGTAAACACGCTCGACGGCACTGAGCCAGGGAGAAGGCGAGCATCGAAGAGACTCTCATACTAATGCAAGCCAGACAAAGAATTGCAACTTATTTTTAATATTTTTATGCAAATGTTACCATCGTATTGGTCTCGTTTTTCTAGTTAAAATGACACCAAAGACGATATAGTTACGATCATAATTGCCTGTGTAACAAGCAAAGTTATGAATTCGTGCACCTCTACCGTAAATGTGAAGTCGGAAGCTTCAGTCGCTGATTACACTAGTAGTTATCCTCGTAATTATATCGTGTTTAATGTGATTGTAATCAAAAAGACATTTACGACGGTAACAGTTTCACTGACGATAAACCAAAAAAGGAGTTTTGATTTTTTATTTAAAAAAATCTATTTAAAATTCTAAATTTATTAAAAAAAAGTAGTTTTGAATTTAACCCTTTCGGTCATGGCGTCTTCATATAAGGACATACTAAATAAATTTAGTAATACAGTAAATTATTCATATAAGTCCCTAGCACGGGTCTGCCGAGGGACATTTATGCACCGCAGTCACTATTCTTTGAGTGTTGCCGAACGTAGAAAATGACAGCCGAGCTCGAGAAGCGTCCGTCGCCGAGAAATGTAAACATAGCTAATCCAAATTGCCAACTTCCTTATTTTTGTATGAGACTTCGATTACCATATTTGTGGCAAAATGATACCAAACATGATATAATTCCGATGATATTTAGGTGTGTAATCGACAGTCAAAGTTTCGGGCGCAAGGAATGCGTCTCTTTCTTTCCCATACGCTATCCTACACGCCCGAAACTTTAACTGTCTATTACACAAGTAAATATCATCGGAATTATATCATATGTGGTATCATTGTTCTTAGAAAAATGCCACAAATACGGTAATCGCAGTCTCATAAAAAAATAATGAAAAATAAGGAAGTTGGAAATTTGGATTAGGCGGTCTCACCGAGACACCCGAGCCGCATGATGTCATACTTCTCGGCGACCGAGGCCTCTCGAGTTTCTTGGCCCCTCAAGAGGGTACACCCCGCAGTAGTGGGGATAGCTCCGGGACTTTTAAAGGCCACACTTTTAAAACATTTATGGATATTTTACTGTACACTAAACATTTATATTTTCAAAGAACCGCTTAGCAAAGCCATGATTGTTTTCCAGGAATAAATAATTCGTCACCGAAAGGGTTAAAAAGGTGAACTGGTCAAATGTCCCTCTTTCTTTGTCAATCGCTATCCTTCTCCACATTCGGCACATTACAAAGAACGTAGTACCTCTTCTAGAATTGTTGCTCGACAGACCCCAAGATACGACAGATCTTTAACCCACTCGATGTGCTAATGCTGCTTGCATTTTTTTCGAATCTTGACGTCCTCGTTGAATGAACTGTTGCCTAGGGTTATTGTTACAACGACCATCGAAGATCAACCCCATTGAAAGGCAATATTCCGGATGAAGTCGTTTAAAGAATTGCCTTCCATTTCCGTTTCTCGGGGATCCGAATCTGACAGGTTCTCCGGGCTGAAGTAGCTAGTCCAGCGTACCTCATTGACAGATTAGGTGGCGTGGTAGCGGTATATCTGCTCGTCAGAAATTAATTACGTGGCTAACATCCGCCGGGTAAATACTTTCTGCAAACAGAAGCCTCGCTACAGCCGTAGAACACGACTGGACCGAGTATTAGGGTTGGTGATATTGGAAGGCGCCGCGCCGGGGCTCGAGAACGCAGGGGTGAGCCACGATGGGGATGGTCGGTTCGGTATCGTTCATTATTACATCGTGAACCGTTAGCAACGGATTATCTACCCGGGGATCTGCGAATACGATCGGGATTATGTAGAATGTGAACATAATGAAGCTGTTGCTCTTGCAATATTGGACAATGCCGTGTTGCTGGTCGACCATGTTGTCCTGCACATGTGAAACGTGGATACACCTGATCATGTACCGTGTCTGAGCTACATCGGTACACAATGCCAATAGTCAACAGTAAACGATCAACGATTTATTTTGAAGCACGCGTATAACTTTGGAAATCGAACGTTTTGTTTCGTACAAATTTCTTAAATAATGTAGTATTTTAAAATATTGGGTCATCTAAGTGCAGTGACTGCGGATCTTTATGTAATTATGGTTTCTGAATCAAAAAATGCCACGATATAAAATATGACAGAGTTTAGTACGATTCTAATTTGTTTCAGATCTGAAAAGGATACTACCACGGGAAATAAGATCTTATTTCATTCCACTTCCTTAATTAAAATTGCATAAACATCCGCAGTCTAGTAACGCCGTTTTCTTTTACCTGTTTTGCAACAAGATAGTTAAGATGATTACGTATTTTTTATTGTTGAAGTATTGACCATCATTTATTATGACCGTTGCCCATCTTTCAACTAGCCTTTTTATGCCATTCTCGTAAGTGCATTTACTTTCTCGTTGAGATAAAAGAAACCACATTACTTGTGAGATAACGCGATAATATTTCATTAGAAGGAAACTGAGAATATTGGATTTCGCCTTGAAATTATACATTTATATTTCTTCCATTTTAAATACTATCGCTGAAAATAATTATTCGAATTAAATACATTTACGAGTATGCATTGTTTTAACCCTTAGCCCTCGAGTGGTGACTCGGAGAAATATTCTGTATATACAGGGTGTCCAAAACTACCTGTCCAGGGGTGTTAACTTCCCAGATAAGCATATTCGATAAAAATTGTAAAAAGTGTAAATTTGTGATAAATTTGTTGCCTTTACATTCAAACATTTGATAGTTTTTTCCAATATCTTTTGAAAATTGTATGTTTAAAATCTCTGATTACAGACGCAATTATAATTATTGTTCTTGAAAATGGTTCAAATTGGAACCGAAACGTCGAATTAATTATCAATTAGCAAAATTGCTTAGCTTTTTTCATTGATCGAACCGTAGCGCCGAGATCATTTAATATTTGTTTGATTCGATAAAAATGTTTGAAATTTTGCAAAAGTTGCAAGGATTAAAGGAGGATATATGTCCATGACTTTGTGTTTGAACTACGTATCCATTTTCAAGGTTATTTAGAGGTCAGTACGTATTTTTTAAATGGGAACCCATACTTTTGGCGACGGATTCTAAAATATTCGAAATTTCACGTTCAGATATGTACTGATGTCCCAGATTAAAATGACTGTTAGAGGGCATTTAGAGGTCAAATGGCTGCCTGGTGGACGAACATTTACGAATGTTATTGTTCGGGTCTAGTATTCTATCGCAACTCGAGGTCAAGTATAGAGGCCGAGTATAACGTAAATCGATCTTCCAATAGTCCTGGAAATTGAGAACAAGCTTAACGTCGGAGACAAGTTTATGAATCAGAAGCCTCGTTCAATCTTGATGCCAGTATTTGCTGTCATCTTCTATTTACCACCAATCTGTGATTTGATTGATGATGAATGGCCTCTAGCAGTCATTTTAATCTAGGACACAAGTACATACCTGAACGTGAAATTTGAAGCTCTTTCAGAATCCGCAGTCAAAAGTAGGGGATTCCATTTAAAAAATACGTACTGACCGTCAAATAACCTTGAAGATGGATCCGTAGTTCAAATACAAAATCGTGGACATATATGTCCTCCATTAATCCTTGCAACTTGTATTCCAAACATTTTTACCGAATATGCTTATTTGGGAAGTTAACACCCCTGGGTGGGTGGTTTTTTGAACACCCTGTATATAAATTGATCGACAGAATACGAGGTTCACTTTGCGAAATTTTATAACATTTGTCATTTTTTCAACCGGCGAGGGAAACCTCGGAAAAGCTGGCCTCCTCGCGGGAGAGATCGCGTAGCACCGGCAAATGTGAAAGAAACATGTGAACAAATGCGGGAAGAAGCGTCGTCCCAGAGATACGATGCTCTCGACAAAGCGTTCACTGCAATTGTGTCGGATCCATGGGAGCATGATCGATCACGTGTGCAGTGGGTAGAAAGGATGCGAATCGGCCACCTCTTTTATCTCTCTTTGATACATGCCGACATATACAGCAACTCCCGACCGCGGTACTTTTCTCCGCAGTATGTGGCCAATATCGCGAATATTGTCGGAGAAAACCCGTCCCTTCCGAGAACACAGATTTTCGATAAACAATTGTTGCAAACAGATCAGCAAAAACGAAATAGCTCGTTGCAATCTGAAATATACACGTACGAGCGCAAAGGAAAAATTTGACATCGTTCACATCCATCTACCAGAAAGTATTGTTACATTTTCATTGAAGTCAAGTTCTTGTTGAGGTATGGGGTGGAAATAATGCGTGTGGTTACATTCTCATTGAAATCAAGTTCCTGTTGAGGTGTGGGGTGGAAATAATGCGTGTGCAGTTATGTTGAATGTGAAAAATAATACACAGAATGTATTTCAACTATAATGGTTTAAAGCACTTTGATATTTTAGCTCTTTGGTTAATGCAGTTGCACCGATGCTAATGGATATTGCAACGTTTCCTTCTGCAGACACGTTTTTACTTTTCTTACACGTTTTGCTTTGCCGTTCTTTCGACATCTAACAGCACCCTCTCGCGCTCCTCTCAATCAGTCCTGCACGCACTCATTCTGTGTGTGTGTGTGTGTGTGTGTTAGTGTTGCCATACTATGTAAAGCAATACTGTGGGACCCTAAGATCTCACGGTACGCTTTAAGCATGAACTAAAGTTAATAAACGTGAAACTAGATAATTGTAGCAAATTGCACTGTAGCGGATATCCGCAAACTACACTTGACACGTGTTCGGCACAGCTTTCCGAAATTCCGCGACTTCTCATCACTCAGTGTCCGATTACCCAGTGTGCCATTCGGCGTTCGCTTGCACACTGTCGGGTAAGATTCGAATTCTCGCCGCTCGTTGTAAACACACACACATTTACATACATACCTACATCGCGAAATTGCTCGTTACAAATGTGCCTAAACACAGAAAGACACACGCGCGTGTACGCACACATACAACGATTCTACAATACCAACATATGAAATTATTTCTCCAACAGTTCCTTCATTTGGGGACAGAAAAAGAAGCCGAGATATTATTATGCTATTACTTTATTCAACGCAACACGACGTTAAATGTCGCCTCTTTGTCGCTTACTCGTGCTGTGCTTGACTTACAAGAAGTCCCCGTGA
This sequence comes from Lasioglossum villosulum, assembly GCA_963971365.1. NCBI lineage: Eukaryota > Metazoa > Arthropoda > Insecta > Hymenoptera > Halictidae > Lasioglossum > Lasioglossum villosulum. The sequence continues at coordinate 10,997,655 of OZ020497.1, forward strand.
GAGGAATACAAAGCTGATTGGTTGGAGTGGAGAGGTCACGCTTTGGATCTTTACGCAAAATACAAAATTTCCTCCTGGATTGCAACAAACTGGAGTGAAATAGAAATTTATTTTCTGTCTTAGTATGTTTATTGGATTGAATATGACACAACAGTCTTTTTAAATTCTTCTATTGGTTTTACTGTTTTAAATTACACCTATTCATTTTTGTCATAAACGTATCAAATCCGCTGTCTAATTGTAATAGATAAAGATTTTGTAGATTGCATTGATAAGCTACTGAGATGGTATCAATTTTGAACAACGAACAGTTTAAAGTGTACGGTTGTAAAATGATAAACAAGTTTCTGAAGTTGAACAGAACCTTGTGGCGAGCATGTAAAAATACGAATTCCCAGTTTTATTCCGTTTTCGAAAGTATCCGAGTCACAGTTTCTCTGTGAGAAACGCTTCGGAAACTTTTCAACGAACATGCACATCCACACAGCCGAGCAGTAGAACAGGTCAGCCAATATCAGACGAGGGTGGCTTGGTTCGCAAACTCTCCAGGATTCTTTCCGGTTGCTACTTAAATTTTTCTGTCTGCAGCCGAATAATCTTCCATGTTACAATCCTTATGGTCCAAAAAACTTTCTGCGAACTCCTAATTACCGTTTTCGCTTTCATGGCAACAGTGTTGCCTTCTCCTCTTTTCATCGTGTTCTATTGTATTGAAAATCTTGTAACAGTCGCATTGCACGTACAGAACGTCGCAGAAACGGAAAAGCTTGATCGCACAAACGTAAATTGAATTTAAATAACTATCGAGACAAAAGGGCAGTTCGATTTAAACGTGCATCGTGCTGGGTACGTTTTATTAAAAACTGAAGTCATAGAGATAGGACAAACGAGTTTTCCGAATAAAGTAACTAATACTTTATCTGTCAGTAATTTTCAAATAGTCTTTTCTCAAATCGATTCCACTACCTCGCCAATCGTACATAAGTGACGGTAATTGTTCGTAGAATAGGTAAAATACAAAAGTCAAAAGAGGTTAAACTGCGAAACTGCGACGCGAATAATTTTTATCACTGGTTATCACATAATTTTCGACTAGTTAAAACGATCAAAAGAGAAAATAAATTTTCATTCAACGTCTAGGGTAACTGCACCAGTGAATGAACGGGCACCAGTAAATGAACGCTTTTGTATATTTCAACAAATTTTAACCCGGACGGCATACTAGCGATAAAATTGTGATTAAAGAGTTAAATAAATAGGAGAATATTGTTTAGTAATTTTGTTCATTGATTATTGGACTAGCATTATTCAATTACTAGAATGTAGTGTTCATTCACTGGTATTTTTCATATTTTTGATTTAACGTTTAATAAAGAAGAATAATAATAATTTCATTGTATTTGTGTTCATTTATTTTTGACAAATGAAGTATAGGGAGCTATTTGGCATATATGAGATTCCTTTAATTCACATAGTTTTTTTTAAATAAAATATTTTCCTGAACAATTTCTTAAATGTTCATTCACTGGTGCAGTTACCCTATTATCCACAATCGATTTCGGAAATTTTCATGTTGCATAAAGGTCCAGTATTTGCACAATGCATTACCTCTGGAGCCTCGTAACAGTAACAGAAACAGCGAGATCTCGGGATCAATGGAACGGACCCTCCATTGTTTGTATCCATTCTCATTCTGCCGTGAATCGCCTTTGCATCCGTGATCCAGTCTATCGAGATAGCCGGGCGGATGACTTGAATGTAATTGGCGACTAATTAATTGAAATGCCGCACAGCGGAGGGTCTTGAGTCCCTGCGCGGCGTATGTGGCATTGAAATTTCCCGCTGGCTCGGGCGAAAATTTGCTACTAATTTCAGGGGAGGGAAGTTCCATGGAGCGTCGTTGGCCGTAATTAGATAGCCTGTCGGGAGACGAACTTCTTGAGTGCCTCGTCGACTGTAACCGCATTAAACGCCGAGCCTTACGCTTTGTCATCAGAGCCGACGGAAGCTACAGCATCGGCACGACTGCTATCGATGTCAAACTTATTTGTTTGCGTGATAATCAGATCATCTGTCAAGTCGAAGGTCACCGTTGAACGCGAAAAATTCCGACTGGTGCTAGTACGTAGTGCTTGCTCGAAGGGCCTAATCTGTTCAGGAGGCCAAAGAAACCTTTCTGCAAAGTTTCAATCCTACATCTCGACAGTTTTGTCCCATTTTCCTCGTTTCCGTAAATATCACGTTTAGGGAACCCACGTTAAAAGATCTTGACCTTTAACTGTGTTATCACGGCAACCCTCCCGAGTGACCTTCAAAAGGCTTTCGCCGATTCTCGTTATTTTTCAAAAACGTGTGAATAAAAATGTTTCAACGAATCACAATGAAAATACGTTTTGAAGATCTGTGTTGACTATACAATTCCATCATAGTTAATCGCATCTAAAAATTCTGAAATAAATCTGACACATTCAATCTACTGAATTCGATTTTTCAATTGCAAACCCTGGTAGCGAAACATATGAAAAAAATGAAAGAATACAGATGCTTTAATTCATGAATAAGGCGTTGTCATCAACACTATATCCAATCTTTTCCATTTTCTTTTACAGGGTGCGATGCTGTTAAAAAATCTAAAAATTAACTTCTCGATGATTTTTGGAAGCTGTACATGTTTCTGCTGAATTGTTTATTTCAACGTTTGCAGAAGCATTTCGCGATTGATTGCGAGCCTTCCAAATAAATTTTTTTTTTAAATTATTTATTTATAAAGGTCGCATCAACATCTGGGTCATTAGCGACCACAATAGTTACAATATTTCATTACAGAAGTTCATAATTGGATTTAGGACTAATAGAGATTAACAATTTGGCGTAATGTTCATTATAGATACGCTGTACATAAATTGGTTTACAAAGAATTGTATATATTTATAGCTTTTAAGAATAATAAGATTTGGATAATGTTCTTATGAATGTTTAAACAATCACTTAAATTATTACTAATATCCAATCTACGTCTACGGAAGGAAAAAAGTGGGCAGTGAACCTTCCAAATAAATTTGTACACATAACAATTTCACCTAGAAGACGAAAAAGCTAGCGAAATGTTTTCGGTTCGCTCGTAACGGTCTATTTTCGGTGTACGTTATACATTTTGATGCACCCACGCATACGGTATGCATGACCTGCCTTCATCCAGGCTTTCGAGGTAAAGAACCATGCTATCCTTTAACCTATAGTCGACAAGATCTAAGGGACATCCCTTTGAATGGAGGGCCTCGTGCCGGTTTAAATTTAATTCCGATTCCGTTGGTCCATTTCCGTGGCGTAATGAACGCATTCAAATGCATTCGTAATGTATCCTATCGTATCAAAACAAAGGCGGTCCTTGATAATCACAGTTATGCAATAATAGGATTACCATCGGTGACACAGAACAGGGAACAGGACATGCAATACCTCCGCCTTTTATCTCAGATGGACACCGATTAAGCCGCGTTCTAATTTCTAATCAACTCGCACACCATTATTGTCGCGATCGATCGATCGATCGTTTGATGCTCCAGTTTCTGTACTAGCACCATATCAGAGCTTAACATTTTTCAAGATCCTTGTGATCATAACGAAATTTTTATGTTCATTCAAAAACATTTACTTTCGAATTTGCCGCGTATAATTTTCTCACAAATTGTTGTCGTTGATCTGACCACTACCATCTTGCTTTTTCTCTGGCTCGCATTGGCTTTATTGACGATCCTAAGTGCAGTTGCATGGAGGAGGACGAATCATTGAACCATTTTCTGTGGCAATGCAACTTGTATAATGAGGAAAGGCTCAAATTAATTAATAAACTCCGATTAATTAACTTCCAGCTTCCAATGGATGTCTCCATATTAATAGCTAAACCTAATATCAAGACCTGTCGTTATATACTTTCATTTTTTAAGAGCTGCGGACTTAAAGTACAAGTGTTTGTTTATACCGTTACTATCATTCTCGTGTCTTTGTTATATTATTTATGATTTTTCTGTGTCCTCTTCTGTTTTGTGGTTTTGTATGTATTGTTTTCTATATATACTGTATTCTATGTATTGCATTATAATTATGTTGAAATAAATCTCATATGAGATTTTCTAATAAAAAAAAAAGTTGTTGTCACTTAGAGGGGCAGACAAGAAAAATTAGCTACCGATGCACGGACAATCAAGTTTTTCAGAGGTCGAACGTTTTTCCGGTGGAAATGACAACCACTCGGAGCCGAAGGCGTCCGCGCGACACTTTGATCGTTCCGCGATTGGAGAACTCGATAAAATGCGTTTATTTGACGGAAAATTGGATGCTTGCTCACGATCGAGATGTCTAATTAAAATTCCGTGTCGAAATTCTGGCGCCACGAAATTCGAGTGTCGATAACATCGCCAGGCGCTGATCTTTGACGTGTATCCTGTACAAAACATTTTTGACGTCCCGATAGAAAGCGACTCGATCGCGCGATCAGCTCCAATGAATTTCGAGGAAATGGGGTAATCAGATTTAACGGAAACCAAAAATCCATGACGGTACATCGGTATCGATATCGTCTAACAAAAAGCGATATAAACTAATTAACGGAATATCCATTTCAATATCGATTTAGCGTGTTGCCTATTGTCCTTTCCGAACTAACAGCATAGCTTTAATTAACCACCTAACGGTGTGTTGCAGTGCCAGATCACATCAGGCCACGTGTACACAGTTTACCAGAGAGTGCATACAATCCGAGATCCAGGGACGATCTTTATCGACTTCGCGAGTTCAGCATCACGCAGAAAGGGATCGTTAATCGCGGCGATTCGATTATTTCGAGACGCAGCAGGAGCAACACTTCTGTCAACAGCAGGTAATCGGCCAATGAGAACCGCACTTGACGTTCACGCACGTGACCACCGTGTTGAATTTACGGTCGACTAATGATTACCACCTAGATTAATATTACGATTTATTATCGATTTTGATTAACTGTACCAATCACTGCAGTATCACGTTTCGATCGTAATTTGTTTGAATATTATATCTAATTTATCGTGAAATAATGATATGCGTAAGAATTTTGGGGAAGAATGATGTGTTCTGAATTCAACAAGAAACTGGTGGCGACTAATGATTACCACCTAGATTAATATTACGATTTATTATCGATTTTGATTAACTGTACCAATCACTGCAGTATCACGTTTCGATCGTAATTTGTTTGAATATTATATCTAATTTATCGTGAAATAATGATATGCGTAAGAATTTTGGGGAAGAATGATGTGTTCTGAATTCAACAAGAAACTGGTGGCGACTAATGATTACCACCTCGATTAATATTACGATTTATTATCGATTTTGATTAACTGTTCCAATCACTGCAGTATCACGTTTCGATCGTAATTTGTTTGAATATTATATCTAATTTATCGTGAAATAATGATATGCGTAAGAATTTTGGGGAAGAATGATGTGTTCCGAATTCAACAAGAAACTGGTGGCGACTAATGATTACCACCTCGATTAATATTACGATTTATTATCGATTTTGATTAACTGTTCCAATCACTGCAGTATCACGTTTCGATCGTAATTTGTTTGAATATTATATCTAATTTATCGTGAAATAATGATATGCGTAAGAATTTTGGGGAAGAATGATGTGTTCCGAATTCAACAAGAAACTGGTGGCCCTAAAAATCTAACATAACGTATAAGATAATATTAAAAAATAAAATCGACAGAACAGGAAAATAGATCTATGAAACCAATGAAATCAGAGTTATAATCCGTTTAAATTGCACGACTCCTACTATATAATCGCTTATACAAAACAATATCATGATAAGTTGATCATCTATCCGCAACATCGAATTTACTTTACCACCAATCCAATATTTTATCGACTAGCTGCACTAATTGATGCTATACGTACAATAATCACGTTTAGGTACACACTGCACACGCAACTACCTTGTATGTGACATGGTTTTCCCGTAACATGATTTCAGCATTAGGATAGCTGGAAAGTATTACATATTAATTACGTATTAATATTCATGCACATATTAATACTAATAAACCCAGCATTTACATACGTTTTCATATTAATACGCGATATTCTTGATGGATTACTGATCATTTATAAGACAATTATTGATTTTTGTGAAAACAAAATAGTGCAGTTTTATGTACGTTTGAATACTTCTTTGCTCGTTCGTTGTTTCGTATTGCACTTTGCATAAGAAACTTTTTTAAGAACCTGATAACTAGACTGCAAATAATTATGGAATTATTTCAATTTTTGTAGACAAATTGTGAATTTCAAAATTGTTTTTTATTGTATCCTATAGTACCTTCATCGCAAAAAACGAATGTCTCAGCGGAACTACATATAGGTACCAATTCAACTCTTCTCTTAAGAAACGACTTCAACACTAGGTTTACGAATCCCATAAATTGACGGGGTCTAATATTTTTAATTTGCGATTATTAAGATTGTAAAGATGTTTCCCTGAGGAATTATTTATCAAATTCATTTGTTTGAGTTTATTTCTTTGGGTACATATTATTGGAAAAATGGCCAACAAATTGGATAGACACGTTCTTGTTATGTTTATAAATAATGTGAAATAGTTATTTCTAAAACTTCATGAACCTGCTGTTAAAGTTTCACAAACTAAGGGTGTCCCAAAACTCCTGCAAACCTCGAAAATGGAAGATTCCTGAGGTCATTTGAAGCGACATTTTTCTTTGCAAAAATTTTTCTTTGTTTAAAAATTATTAACGAAAAACATGAACGAATCAGATTCTTGCTCGGCCAACGTCGATGCCACGGTAAGCAGGACCTGTCTCTGAGTCGGACTCCATTCGCTGTAGCCGCGTTTTGATTAATCCGTGCTTTTCGTTAATAAATTCTAAACAAATGACCTCAGGAACCTCCTATTTCCGGGGTTTGCCGGAGTTTTGGGAAACCTGTATATTATTCTATATGTCTACAGGGTGTCTTAAAATGGTATAAACTGGAGGGGATGATTCTACACCGGAAAATAAATTGAAAATATATAATAAATTTTTTCACTTAACGCGTCGTTTTCGAAAAAATTCACCAACAATCAGAACCCGTTTCATTTACATTTTCTTTCTCTGATATCGAATCACACTCAACGAATGTTTGCAAAGGGTTAATAGGATTTTCAATAATTGTACTGTACCAAAAGAATACACAGTAATTTTTTCTACAATGCTATCTTACATGAAACTGTTAGATGCGTTATTGAGGGTGACTTAGTTTACAATAGAAATTGCTGTTGCTCTTGAAGGTTCCATTAAAAGCGTCTAGCTATGTACCATAGCTATTTCAAAATCATGCAATAATCACCGGTTGATAATGTGTTAAATGTCGATATAGTAAAGTTTCGATATACACACGCGAAAATCTGTAACTTCTATAGTGTGCAAACACTATTAATTGATCTCTTGCTGCCAGCGTTGAACGCGGAGATGGATATAAACAAATCATCAACCCCGGAGTATTGTGTGACGATACTAATTGGTAATACGATCGAACTGCTTTGTTCGTGACACATATTCGTGGCACTTGTCTGTAAAATGACACCAAACACGACACACAATTTCACTCATATTTAGCTGCTTCATCCACCATAACCTAGGACCTCGACTATTCGAACTAATCAAGGGATCGTAGATAATCTCTTGAAATTTCATTCAAAATGCAAATATAATTGGATAATTTTGGAAGAATGAACTTCCTGTTCAAAGAAAAATTAACATATCATTATTTCAAATGGCATGCAGCCAAATGAGATAAAATATTACCTCGACGATTATTTCTTAAACAATTTATTTGGATAATGCCCAAGCATGAAAGTATCTTGTCTGTATTACAACATAAAATTTTAATCTTTTCCAATACAAAAATTCTTACTTTCCTTCATTTGTTAACCAAAATAAATACAGCACACATACAATTTGCTGTATGAAGTATAATTTCAGTTCATACACAAATGGTAAAATCAACATTATTGACATTCAATTTAAGTATAATTTCAGTTAAATTGAATGTCAATAATGTTGATTTTACCATTTGGTATTTTCACGTGGTGGGTTTAAAGATGTATTATGGTCTTTTGAATTTACCGCCGTTGTATCGATCTATATAACTTAGATCCCTGCCAAAACGATCAGTGTCGTGAAGGCAAACATGGTGAACGCACGTGTTTCACTAGTCTCACGACTCTCACACTGTTATACCTAATCACACCTAAGCAAGTAAGCAAGAACAATTTTTTGATAAAATTTGTTTCCCTTACATTTAAACATGTAATAGTTGTTACTTTGAAAATTGTATGTTATTTTCTAAAAGTTCTTTTTTCTCATTTTCCTTGCAGACGCAATTTCAAATTTAATCTTAAAAATGGTGCAAATCAGCAACGAAACGTCGATTTTTTGTTTATTAACAAAATTGCTTAGTTAATTATTTTTTGTTGTATTTAATGATCGAACCGTAGCGCCGAAATCATTTAATAATTGTTTTATCAAATTTTAAACTCCAGGAAACATTTGACCGAGATTGAAGGTGATATTTGAATTGAACGAATTGATTGAGCTACATATCTCCGATCGCATCAACAACTCGGAGCTTCCTTGTACGCAACCTCACTTTTGTAATCAAGAGTGTAAAAGATTTACACTCTTGGAACCTTCAACAGCAAAGTAGAACAGGTTGCAGAACCAGCTAATTGGTTTTGTTTCGACCATAGTCGCCAGGTGTGCAGGCGTCCTCCATTAATTTTGTTTCCGCTAGATCCTCTGCTGTTACAAGGGATTTATGTAGCGAGCGGACAACCACGAAAAATGACTGTGGCAAGCGGAATACAAATTGACGAACGATTGGGACGACGCCACGCGCGTCATTAGATTACATCCTGTCGCCATATAATTGAAATTGCCACGATATAATTTCGGAGAAAATGCTTTTAACATTAACAAATTGATTGATTCGCGTTGAATTTGTTCCGCCGTTTCCGTGCGTGTATAAACGAATTGCAATAACGAGACGTTGCCACAGTTCGCTGACAATCGGAATTGGCCGAAGATTTTTATTTAAATAACAAATAAACCTGTGTATAATAATAACTACATACACTTTTTATTCGTTGAACTGAATATGAATATGAATGAACGATATGGTTCCTTCCAAATTTTTTCTCTTATGGATGATTAGAAGATTATAATATATTTAAATATAAATATATATATTATATTTATAAATAAATAAATAAATAAATATATTATAAATAAATTATAAATAAATATATTATACTTATATCTTATGGTGATATAAAGAAAACTTTGATAAGAATTTCCTCCCCTATAAATAAATATATTATATTTATATATTATGGTGATATAAAGAAACCATTGATAAGAATTTCCTCCCCTATAAATAAATATATTATATTTATATATTATGGTGATATAAAGAAAACTTTGATAAGAATTTCCTCCCCTATAAATAAATATATTATATTTATATCTTATGGTGATATAAAGAAAACTTTGATAAGAATTTCCTCTGTTTTAAACAATTTTGCGGCAAGTTTGACTGTACTTAATGGAATTTCATTCAGAAACAGGACTTTTCAATGGACTGTGCGTCTCTTATAATCAATGGCCCCGTAATGAACACGAAAAGCACCGGTAAACGCTGCAGAAATTCATCATAATTAACTGGGAATCGATGGGTTGATGATGGGAATTAAATGCTGGGGACGATAAGTCAAGTGAAAACTGCGACTTGATCAATGGACGAGCAATGTCGCGCATTTCGTTTGTCATTGTTCTCGTTCTAGGTCGGGTTGTACGCAATTCAACGGAAACGAAAGGACAGCGCGGGGAATACTAATCCCGAAAATGGGGGAAACGTAATCGAGCTGGTACGCGAGGAACGTGATCTATTATCGTCTTTGGAATTCCCAAATCAATGTAACGATACGGCGCAAGATAAATGGACCTCAAAATTCCAAGTCAAACCTGAATCCTTCTAGCTCAAACTTTTCACTGTTTTTCATTCCGAAGACTTGTTGACTGAAGAGTGCGTTCCCATTTAGGATTGTCAATTTTAGGCAATATATGAAATTCAATATAGTTAGGTTATCATACGTGAAGTGTTATGACATTTTATATAAACCGCACCCTTGCGACGAAAGTGACACAAGTAGAAAATACGTTTTTCAGAAACAGCCAAAATCTGTTTCTAACATAATAAGATATTGTAGGCAGAGTATAATCTTGAAGTAAAGAATAATAATGTCATTTTTGTTATTTTAGCCTTAAAACCATTGTTTGGGATTGGCTGAGTGTTTCGGCAGCGTGAACGCGCCGATTTATTGCGCCGCCTCGCTATTGGTGGATTCACGCGTAACAGCGAGATCGAGAGTCGATAAGCAGCTCGCAGTAGCTTATGCCAGCACCGTCGGACTTCGATTACGATCGATTATCGACCCCAAAAAGGGGATTACTATTGGCGGTTCGCTCTATTGATCCGTCAATCACTAGTTCGACGGTGACGGTAAACTGCCAGCTGTTCGACTCCGATCTTAACGTACGTTAATCGTTCTAATCGTTCAGTTTTCGCGAGTGAGTCGATTCAAATCTCGGGATTCACTTCTTCTACAAGTGAATATATTTATCAAGGGAAAACTCATCTAGTTCGCATATAACATTCTTTATTCATCAAATCTAGCCAGAACGAGCTTGTGTTTTGGCCGATTATAAACATCTATTTGTACATAGTTTCAGTTATAATTCGAACGCACCCTAGTTGGGGAAATAAAGTTTATTTCTACGTGAAGTGACTTGTTTTAACCCCTTCTAATCCGTAACAACCATTAAAAACAACGCTTTTGATTTGTGCTGTTTTTTGTTTGTTGCTGATCCACATACAGGGTATCCCACTGTATCGAAAACGGCAGGATATCTAGGAAGACGGTGTCGTTATCAAAAAAGTGTTCCTACAAAGGTTGTTTGGTATGACGGGCTAAGTTACGTTGTATTAATTGTTTTTTTGTGGGTTGAGTGGTTGAGGACATTTCAAAGTCAACTTGATTTTTTTAAATGGAATAGTATATTTTTTTCTTCAGAAAATAATATTGGGTGGTGAAACGAATCCAAAGATGTGCTACATGATATTATTCTGATTTTGATGAAGGTAAATTGTTAGCTTGCGTGTACATACTGCATTGGTCGACGCCACACAGTGTGTGGCGTTCAAATTTGTTTCAAAGTTTACTGTCAGAAATTAGACCTACCCTTTTTTATTACAAGTGCATAAAATCCGCAGTCTAGTAATTATCTTTATTATTACTTAAAGTATTCTATCATTTCCAGAATACATACATACATACAGGGTGTCCCAAAACTACCCTAGGAGCCGAAAATGGGAGGTTCCTTGGGTCATTTGAAGCGACATTTTCCTTTACAAAAATGGCGTCCGTGGCATTGTTTAGGAGTTATTAACAAAAAACACGGATCAATCAGAGCGTGGCTACAGCGGATTGATTCTGAGTCGACCAATGGCGACACCACGCCTCGCGGGACCTGTCGCAGAGTCGGACTCCGTTTGCTATAGCTGCGCTCTGATTGGTCCCTGTTTTATGTTAAGAACTCCTAAATAAAGCCACGCACACAATTTTTGTAAAGGAAAATGTTGCTTCAAATGACCCAAGGAACCTCCCATTTTCGGCTCCTAGGGTAGTTTTGGGACACCCCGTATATCACTGTTCACGGCTGCCATGATATCTCGGTAAACGTAGTAGAACTCGATACGAATCAATTGCGTTAAGGACTGTATAACACAGAATAGAGTTTATATGCAGAGCATTTACTACAGTTTACAATGTAGAATAAAATTTCTGTCTTTTCAATTTTCCGTCCCGAGAATAAACTTGTTGAACCACAACGTCACTGTGCTGTTGCAATCATGACGGATCGTTTCTTTCTACAGCAACGGGATTCGAAAGATATTTTCCTCTCCTCAGATTTCACTTAAATATTTCCATCCGTCAATGTTCTCGGAACTTGACGAGAGTCAGAGAGTCGGAGAGAGAAAGAGGAAGAGAGAGAGAGAGAGTGTAACGTAGCTTGATAAAGCTGACGAACCAGACAGGCAGAGTATCCGAGCAGACCGAAAAGGTGTACATGGCGGATACGTGCAGGCGGGATAGTAATCTCGCTTATCCAAAATATTCTCGCGATTCTAGAAAATATGAGAAAACATATATGAAACGATAAAAGCGTCCCTACGAAAGTTATTTGGCGTTTGAGGGAAGCATAGTATCGTCTGGCGAAACACACGTGTCTTTCCAACAAGAAAATATCAAGATTACGTAAGATCACATCACGGTGTACTATTGGAAATAAATATGTAAAGCTCGTAAATTTCATCAACTAGTCCGGCGAGAACGTTCGACATTTAACCATGCCGACTCGAATTTTTAATACACGAGTTGCCGTCAGTTTTAAATGAATTTAAAGATAGATGGGGAGACTTTATACAACCTTCGGAAGATTTATGATGGCGACTTGAACTGCGTGCGGTCTCGAAAGAGGGTGAATCAGATTAAAGCGGAATTGTCGTCGAGCAGGTGTGCAAATAAATTCGGTGTCTTCCTGTTAGCGATATTTAGCTTTCACCATCATTTTGTAGTACTCTTTCTCATCTACTTGGTCAAAAAATTTAATCGAAAATAGTGAATGTCACGATTTGTAACTTTTTTATCGGAGACTACAATGAAAATTTAAAGCATGCCTGGCTGTTCTTCCGTTTATGGCAGAAATCAGAATTCGATGAAATTTTGAAAATAGATTCTGTTTTTACTAAAATGACGATTGCCAGAAGGATTTTTGGCGCATCGAAACAAAATTTTTTATCATTTCGATGTTGCGCTCTACCTTAGCGACTACTGACTTACCGACTTATATTCTGGAAATTAATGTAAAATGTATAGAAAATTTCAATTATTAAACCAAGCGAACCAATATCTACAGTGGGAAGATTATACGATGAGAATTAATTTGGATTAGGTTAACCCGAAAAGTTTATTTATTATTTAGTTATATTATTACTTATGTGATTAGAATGAGTTGTGGTTAGGTCGGGGTGGGGGTGGACACCACGCACACGACAATCCAGGAGTAGTCTTTAAAAATTTTAAGTTTAATATGTATTACTTTAAACTAAAGAGGATTCGTTTATAGATGATATGTGTGAATTTTTATGGCGTTGTGAGGTGAACTAGGCTGGTGATGATCCCTTTTTACAACTAATTGTAGATATTCTATATAAAATAGAAAGTCGGTAAGGTAGAGCGCGACATTGAAATGACGAAGAAAACTTTTTTCGATGCGCCAAAAATCCTTCTGGCAATCATCATTTTAGTAAAAAAAGAACCTATTTTCAAAATTTCATCGAATTCTGATTTTTGCTATAAACGGAAGTTTCGCCGCATGCCTCTTGTAGGTGCGCTCTATATATGCACAGTCTTATTCAAAAATCGTTTGTACATCTTCCAATTCCTGTAGCTTTTTATGTGCCCCATGCTTTGAATTTTCTTCGCTCTTATCTACCGATAGGCCTGAGACCTGACTGGTATATTAGTAATTATCCAAAAATTATTGATGAGTATTCGATATTGGTGACAAGTTGAGTATTATCGAGATCTATGCCGATAATTCTCGAGAATCGATAATCACACCACTACGTGTACACAAACGATAATGAGTTAAATGGGGTCAGTGGTGGATCGTTAATTTTGGGGCCCTGGGCTAAAGTTGTTCGGGTGCAAATCAAATTAATTCGAGTACTACTTAAACATTTTCGCTTAATTTGTTTTTTCTAAATTGTTTTTACATTTTTTGGCCGCAAAGGGGCCCTGAACTGCTGCCCATGAAGTCTATATCCGTCGCCGGGTGGTACGTTTTATAATTTTGTCCAGCAATGTGCGTTTGTCGGCCACACCAGCCGGCGAAATTTGATGAGAACCACCTTTATCGATCAGCAGCCCAAGTTCCGCGTAATCGCGTTTAAGGGAAAATATGCGACCCCGCGACCATGCTCTTGTCATCAAAAAATTCATTCCCTTTCTGGATCCAATTCAGACACGTACAAAATGCCTTTGTAAAGTTCACAGTGCGCCGCGCTTATTTGCCGTGTTTACCAAATATATTGAAATTCTTCGGCGATAGAAGTGCCACGACGAAAGTCGTAAACGAGAACCGCTGGAACTTTGTGACCTGCGAAACTTTCACCAACAATTCCCACTGATCCCGCGAGTCCACTCGCTAGGTCTCCCGAATTTTTTAGGGGGAAGCACTGAGTTTCATCCCCAATTCTGCTTGCCGCTAAATTCACCTCCTCTCGAACCCTTCGCGCGTAGATTAATCGTCTTTTTCTTCTCAGGGAGGAGAGGGGGGATTGCGTGAAACTGGTATTCTTTGGGGGTTACTTTGACGTAAAACATGTTGTTCCGTTTTAGCACTTTTGTATTCTGGGAATCGGGATATTCCATCAAGAGACTGTGGGTGTTCATGCTTTTAAGGCGGTAGACTCGTTTCCAGGATTGCACGGTTGCGGGATTCGCGTTCTCATTTCTCGATAATACAAAAATGGAGTTTTTCAGTAGTCAGAAACGGTATACAGGGTGTTCGACTACAGGTGGGAAAAAATTTAAGGGATGGTTCTTAACGATGATATAAGACGAAAATGAAGAATAAAAAAATCCGATTTCGGCTTCGTTATTTAGCTATTAACAATTAGAAATCAACAACGCGTCTAACAAAAGTGTACGTTGTGTGCGTCAAAGAGTTCAATGTTGTCCAACGATTTGTTAAACATTTGCACCTCGCTAGGGCCCCAAATGAGAGAACCAAGGTATGCATGCATCTGTCACTTGATACGTGACTGTCGTGTGTTAATAGCTAAATAACGAAGCCGAAATCGGACTTTTTTTATTCTTCGTTTTCGTCTTATATCATCGTGAAGAACCAACCCTTAAATTTTCTCCCACCTGTAGTCGAACACCCTGTATAAAAGATTGATCTAGAGCGTTATCTCCCTCAAAAGTCCTATTTCTTTCGTTTACGAGACGTAATTTGCAATATTCGAAAACATGCAGCTATGAAAATAGCAACGCAGTTGTATGCCTCCGTATAATGCAAATTACGCTCCCGAATGATGTCCATCTTTTAGTTTTTTAATAAATCTGAATAAACACATGTGGCAGATATTGAAGATTCTCGCGATTGTTTTTTTTTAAAGTAAAACTGTGTAATATTATAACTATAAAACACATTTTTAAAACCAAAACATATGCATGCAATTGCAGCGAGGCAAGTTGTTACGGAACAATGTACCCCCCAAGTCACTGTAACAACGTGCCCCAATTGACACATTTGGAAATTACAACAATATTTAGGTTAGAGATATGAAATAACTAGAGGCGTGCGAGATCTCGAGAATTCCCGAAACCTGATGCTTAGGATGGGATAGGAAGACTGGTATCAGGTCGGAACGGGATTCCGAAAATGGTTTAGCCGAGAATATTCGGGATTCCCGGGATTGTTCGGGTTTTCCGAGAATCTCTTCGGGATTTCTGATAGTGTACGGTATCATCTTGTAATGTTGTTATGTGGTAAGAAATCCCAAACATTTTCGGGAAACCCGAAAGTTTCAAGATCCCGTCCCGATCCCGAACATCGTTCCTGTTCCTGTCCCGTTTTCTGATTGTATCATTGAAACAATTGACTTGTGATAGCTAAAATGTGATATAAATATTCTTAATTCAATTTTGTCTAAATGTCTTCCAAATACTGCATTGAGAGATGTTCCTGACGTTGTTATCGCTTCATTAGGGTTATTTACCATTTCCATTCTTAATTTACTTCTAAACATTACTAGACTGCAAGAAGCTTCACTTCTGGGAACAACTTACCTCGGGAACTTTTAGACCCTGCCTTCCCTACGTTGTTTCCTGAAAATTCCAAGACTAAATTGAGTTTCTTGCAGCTTTTATAGCAACGTGTTTTTAAATGAAGAAACTTATTAGATAATTTCTAAGGGAAGTAGTAAATAATGTGAAATAATGTAAATTGACCAGCGATGGTTGGAATATAATTAATTCTGAAGGTTTCACGATTTTGTGGTACCGTGTGAAAACGCTAGTTCGGAGTTCTTGCAGTCAATCGATGGGAAGATTGTTGCAGTTTCGATACCCTTTGTCGATCGCAGAGAAAGCGTGCTGTAATCTTTCCTTTGTCGAGCAACGTATTCGTGGTTGGCTTTTCCCTTAAATTGAGGATGCCACCCCCACCCCTATCCCACGTCCCACTACGCTAGCCGATCATGAACGCTGATCTGACCTTTTTCACAAGTCTCGTTGAATCTGGATTAATTGGATCTCGAAAACGACATCAGTCTATAGCCAGTATCCAAGACGAATTAACTCGCGTCCCTGGCTACGCCGATGATATTTCTTTCACCTTCTTTTATCGACGCTGGGTGCGCGTGGAGCAAAGGTTACGGGTGAGGTCGAAAATTGCTTGGCGATCGTCGAAATGGGTCCCGTGCAGCCCGTTGAACCATGTCAAGGATCTCCTGAAATCGTTCGCGCACAGGTCGCCACCAACATGAAAATATTGGGTTGGCAAGAAAGTAATTTCGGTATTTTAAAGTGAAATAGAGAGCCGAATTTTTGTATTCAAGCAATGAACTTTAATAAATACGATATGCTCCATTTTTTTCGATGATCTTTTGCCGATTAGAAGAAATAAGAAAATATTTGATTGATTAAAGTTCATCGCTTAAATAAATTACAGTCACTTCCCTATGAATCGAGAAGTTAAAATATTGTTCCTAATTCGATTTAGGATGTACGATTTCTCTTAGAGAAAAATCAAGGTCATTTACGTTGGCAATTAATATTTTCAAAAATAAAATTAATTAGAGAAAAATCAAGGTCATTTACGTTGGCAATTAATATTTTCAAAAATAAAATTAATTATAGAAAAATCAAGGTCATCTACGTTGGCAATTAATATTTTCAAAAATAAAATTAATTAGAGAAAAATCAAGGTCATTTACGTTGGCAATTAATATTTTCAAAAATAAAATTAATTAGAGAAAAATCAAGGTCATTTACGTTGGCAATTAATATTTTCAAAAATAAAATTAATTAAAATAAATTAAACATTTTAAATACAATTCTCGCTATTTTGGGAATCCTTCGGATGAAATTACCGTTTTAAAAACTTCTTTTAACGAATAGAATATTTTATTTTTAAAAGTGCACGTACGGTTTCAAATAAAATATTTGACCATTTACTGCGTACTTTCGCATATATTGAGACTGTGCTCCGCAGAAAGTGGACAGGTGACCGAAAACACTCGTCGAATAAAACAATCAATATCTTAGAAACTTTATTGTACAAAGATTATGGAACGGTCTGTCGATGAAGTCTGGGGGTTGGAGACGTGAGGATGACGGGGAGCGTACTTGAATGAAGGATCGGATAGACGATCGAGGAGCATCCGAAGGAAAGCGAGCTGGTATTTGGCGGTGACCCACGCCGTTTGGAGAAGAGCCAGAGCTGTCGAGGCTTCCAAACGTTTCTTCAATTCCTTCTTCTTTTCATTATCACAAGACGATGGTTATTTCTGTCGCGCAACCCGATTGCTGGACGCCTTGACCTGTCGATCGTTCGACATTGCTTCTCTTCGATGTGGTCCCAAGTGCATCACGGCTGCGTCATCTTGGCGAACGTTCACTCGCAGCGTGTGCACGTTCCCCTCACCAGGCTCGTCCCGAATGGGAATGCAGAACGTGGAAGGGAATTCCATGGTGTTTGCCAGGCCAGATTACCATCGGTATAGCTCTGAGGAACGCGAAGAGTTTTCCAAACGGTTCCAGAAGCGTCATGCACATCTTCTCAAACCATTCGATGAAGTGTAGCCACACGCCACGCCGGTCCCGAGACAAAAATACCGCGCCTGCGTCCTCTCCCGCGTGGAACGACGTCGAAAATGGGGTTTCTGAATGATATGATGAATGCCGCCTAATCGCTGTACTCGACCGTCTCCTCGTACTCCATCGACTCGCGCGACCTGGTTGACGACGAGGACACCGACTTGATAGACGTCGAGGACTCGATCACAGACTTCGTCTGCACGCTCTGCGCGACCGATTTTGTCTCGACCGATTTCGACGCCGATGTCACGTTCATTGACTGCTCCACCAGGCTGTTCCCGGATTCGTTCACTGCGAACAACCAGAATTTTGTAAGCACGATGTCGAGCACGTGTGCACTCTGCCAGAGTGATTTGTCTCCCGACTGCCTCTAATTGAGCGTACACCGCGTCTCCCGCACCCGATTTATGCGTATTATCGAGGTCTTAGGCGTGGAATTATAAGGTATGAATAACGTTCTTGATCATAAACAGACAATTTCGCTAATTTTGCGAGAGGAACGCAAGCCTCTCGATGATGCTTATGGTATCAAAGCTTTAATCGTAATCGAAAGCCACACTCCCAATGAGTATCGTAGCCAGGAATTAATTAACATTTAGAGGGCCGGAGTTGTCATTCTAGAATCTTGAAGATATATACACTGGGTAAGAAAAGTATTGGCACACTCTTAAAAAGATGATAACTTTTTTAATATCGTATTATACGATTTGAATTTTTTTGGGAAGAGCAATGAGTTTGCCACACGATGCGAAAAAAATTATTCTTGATCATACACAGACAATTTCGCTAATTTTGCGAGAGGAACGTAAGTCTCTCGATGATGCTTATGGTATCAAAGATTTAATCTTAATCGAAAGCCACACTCCCAATGAGTATCGTAGCCAGGAATTAATTAACATTTAGAGGGCCGGGGTAGTCATTCTAGAATCTTGAAGATATATACACTGGGTAAAGAAAGTATTGGCACACTCTTAAAAAGGCGATAACTTTTTAAATATCGTATTATACGGTTTGAATTTTTTTGGGAAAAATTTTGTCAAAAATTGCAATTCATCGGAATTGTAGCAAAAATACTAAAAGTTGCATTTTACAATTTTTTTATGTGGGCCAATATTGAAAATTTTTAAAATGTGTTTTGAAATCGGTTGATGCGAAAAAAACGGCAGGCATTGAAAGATGTAAGAATCTGCAGTTATAGGTCGAAAATCGTGAAAATCTGCAATTTTTAACATATTTAAACGTTTATAGCTCATCGCAACGTCGACCGATTTTGACGAAATTTTCAGAATATGTTTAATTAACACAGGTCTACAAAACGCATTTTTTAAAATTTCAATATTGACCCACATTAACTTTTAGTATTTTTGCTACAATTCCGATAAATTGCAATTTTTGACAAAATTTCTTTTCGCATCCTGTGGCAAACTAATTGCTCTTCCCAAAAAAATTCAAATCGCATAATACGATACATATTTAAAAAGTTATCGCATTTTAAGAGTGTGCCAATACTTCTTTAACCCACTGTATGATTATACAATAAATTTATATTTGTAATATGCAACATTTACGTAATATATTTATGCAAGGTGTTCCAAAATGTACTTCCTTGAACGGGACGTTATCCGAGGTCAATTCAAGTATCCTTTTCCTTTGCAATGTACTCCGAAGCTTTGTTAAGGAGTTGCGTCCATTATTATAAATAATATCAGTCGTTCTTAATCTCGAAGTTATTAACGATAAATATGGACCAACAAAGACGCGGCTGCAGCAGACAGTCCGTATTTTTCTTGAATAACTTCATAACCAAGCCGCGGAGTACATTTTCGTAAAGGAAAGAATTACTTCAAATCACCTCAGGAACCACCCGTGGAAGTACATTTCTGGGGTACACATTTTATTTCACTTAAATGACCACCTGGGGGCTTCTTCAAAAGATCGATCAGTGAACAATTTGTAACCACTTTCTCAAATAATTCGGCATCTATAACACGACCAAACATGCACCACATGTCAACCGAAGAACTATGATCATGGTGTGGTTGGTTACTCAGCGCAGTCACTTTCGAAATATGACTGGTTTAAAGACAACATCTCCAGATACCGTTCACGGATCTAAATTAATCGGAGGATTCTTACGGTAAATTGCGTTCCCGTGGACAAATCCCAAAGCAGTCCTTTTGTCCCCCGTAAAAGCCGCACGGACGCGGAAGGATTTCTGAATCGGGGATCGGGACGGTCGGCTAGAGCTCGAAATACAAATCCAATTTGCGGACATTCAGATAGGAATCGGGCACCGCGACGGATCCGGCACGAAAGGTGGATTGAATTGAATATGTTCCACGCACCTTTAGCGACTTCCATCGTCGAATGAAAGTTCCACTGTGGCTTGACGGAGTGCTGTGGCGAGAAGCCTTTTCCCAAGGAGAAACGGAACAAGTGCACGAACAACTCGGGATCGAACTCGCGAATGGTCCGAACCTCCGGAGCTTCAGGTTATTCTAAACCGGTAGATGGACGCGGGAGAGGGAAAGTCCGCGATCACGTGGCGGTTCGAGTTTTTGGGCCAGGGGTACCAAGAGGAACAGGCTGTGAAAATGTTTAGAGTGTTTGGAGGTTTTTACAACGCGGCGGGGAATATTCGTGGAATTTCGAATGTCTCGCAACGTATGCGTCCCGACGCTGAGTCAATGTTTCTCAGACAGCGACGCGAGGAACGCCCCTGTCCAGACGAAGCCCAACTTTTCCTATAGCAGACCCTCGCGTGGAATATTGAACGATCGGAATAATGGCCTCGCGTCGCACGTTCGTTTAGCTCTAAACCTATCGAGCATTAATTCTTAGCACTCAACTGGTACCTCAGTGTTTTTGACTACTGAAAAACGCTATGCTTGCATTGTCGAGAAATGAGAAGGCGCATTCCACACCCTGGAAACGCGAATCTACCCCTTTAAATAAATAACTTGTGACAATTTTTATCTCGCATAAAATTCCGCAATATATTAATCTGTAATACAGTCCACCACCATTTCTATAATCATTTCCCACTGTTTTGCAATCCGACGGACTCTTATTTCGTAAAAACTGCATGAACAAGGAAGGTCTTAAGGTCTCTGAAAATCGTTCAGGAACTTTTGCAATCGCGCAATGGAATCGGATTGGAAGTTCTTTTTTATCTTGTAGCAAACGAACTCGTTTCGAAATGGACCTTTATTTTTTATTCTTCTGTTGAGAATCCTGAAGATCCGCGGATCTCATTTACCAGAGTAAAACAATCTAATGTATCTGCAAACAACTCAATCTTCTCAGTGCGCTGGCTATTCGAAGACGACGGAGACCATAAAACGTCGTTGTTGCAACAGAGACGAGATGCTCCTGTTAATCGAACGACATTTGACCAGGACTACTTCGCTTCCTCGCTCATGCCAGTCTATTGAACTGCACGGAGCCGATCTTAATTTTCCGGCAGATGGGATCCTTTTCTCGAGTTTTTCTCCAGAGACTTCTCTTCATTCAAGTCGAGTTACTCTCTCTCTCTCTGTTTCTCTCCCTCGGAGCTTGGATCATCCGTTCATTCCACAAGCCACAAGGATACAACCGATGTAATACAGTATATTGCATCGCAGTAAACATATTATCGACTATCGTTCTCATAGGAAAAGAATTCCTCGTGTCTGCGATACTGTGAGGCGCATGATGCCGAGTGACGTTACTCCGACGATTGTTATCCGAGGAAACAGCTTCTGTTTATATTTGACGATGAATCACGGGACACAAACGCCGCACAGTGGCCGAAATCCGGCTGAAATGGACAAAATTCGATAACTCAGTGAATTCTGCAGTGAATTTTTAGAAAATTGGTATCTCTAGTTATTTTGGACGTAGATTTCAAACTTTTAATCAAAATTGTAAAATTCAAAATGGTCGATTCAATATGGCGGACCGAAAAATTAAAACTGAATGGATTTTTTTGAAAATTGATATATATATGAGTTATTGGGGATGCTGATTTTGAATTTGTATTCGAAATCAGGTTTTTTGTGTTTTTTAATTTTTTTGTTTTAAATTTTCATCTTTTCTTTTTATTTATATTAATGCGGGAATATTTAATTTTATGTTTTATGTAGGTAACATAATTTTATTGTACCTATATCTAAATAGTAATATTATGTTCTTCAAGATTTTCACAAGACTTGTTCAATTTCAATTGCGAGTTTTAAGGTTATCCTGTATTCCATCTAGCAGACAAAATGTAAAGTTCGAATTTGTTCGAATTTGAATGTAAAAAAGGCATTTCAAAAATTTTCAATATTGGCCCACATAAAAAAGTTGTAAAATGCAACTTTTAGTATTTTTGCTACAATTCCGACAAATTGCAATTTTTGATAAAATTTTTTTTCGCATCCTGTGGCAAACTAATTGCTCTAGCTTCTCAAGAAAATTCACATCGTATAATACGATATTTAAAAAGTTATCGCCTTTTTAAGAGTGTGCCAATACTTTTTTTACCCACTGTACATTACTCTGTCTTGCAATTTTTGGACTAATTCCTAAGCACCAACGAATGACCACTGTGTCCGAGACTTTTGAGAACGCAACGCGTTCTGCTACAAAATCTCTTGACTTTCCACGAAATAGAGCACTTCACGGGCACACGAATGAAACAAAAAACAATACTGAAATCTTATTCTTCAGACCAGGAGGTACAATGGGAGGCAAATGTACAAGAAATTCGAAATACATCAATATATTGGCAATGAAAGCCATTCACGGGTATATTTTGCATTTAAAAATAGATTAATTAAAAAAGCTTTCGTTTAATTAGTGAATTTCATGTTATATTTATTTTTTAATAAAATTGTCTTCATATTATAAAAAATTGTAAATGAATTTTGTGAATAATTGTACCCTCCAATAGTGGCTATATTCAGTGGTCTATATTCTAGTGAGATGACAACACGATGAATTTGAAGTTTTGTAACAGTTTATAATTTTTTGCTCTGTAACTGTTTAGTGAATCCTAATAAATGAACATAATTAAATACATAATTTTTACTATATATAAGAAAAACTAGAGTTTCTAGTTGCGTTTTTTCAAAGGTTAAATAGGGTTTGAAGTGGAATTTTATGAATTCTCCATAAGAAGACGTGTCAAAATGTGCAAACTATAAATTGCTATAAATATTAAACGGTATAATGAATCTAACTCAAACTTTGATAATTGCGTTAATTCAGTAAGAATTATATCTTGTCTAATTTTCAAAAATTTGATTGCGTTTTATAGCTCCAGAACATCCTTAACTACATCGGAAACATTGTACGACATACGCAAAATTGTGAAATCGACTTCTTCCGACTTTTCGGGCCAAATACCCCACCGTGACTCGACCAACTCAGATTTCGCAACCGGCTATCCGGAAGCTACGACTCGTTTATTCGTTCGTTCTCGCGGAATTTCAACGAGAAAAATCACGGCGAAGGTTCCGGGAGAATCTTCGTTCGCAAATTATGCTAGATTCTCGGCCGAGTGATTTACGCTCTGGCATTCTTCCCTGTTGCCCGTCACCCGGCCGGTGATCTTGGTGAAAAAGCTCGTTGAAAATCAGCCAGATTCGTTACGCATCTCTTGCCGCGTTCTTTTGTCTCTCGAACTCTACGTTCATCGGTCGCTTACTAAATTTAATAGCTGACTTTCCGGGCTGGAAAATGAGTCGAACCGGTAACTCAGCTTTTCCGAGTGTCCGTGACTAATAATCGATGACTAACGTTAATATTAGCGAGTTTTCGTGGACACCGTCCAAGGTCCCGCTGTTTTTCTGGCGATAAATATCGAATTACCGTCGACTACTGTCGAATATGTTCTAATTAAAATCACTGAAATTTTAATGCGGTTGCTCAGTGATTCGGTGCGGCTGAAGCTTCGCCTAGAAGTATTGGCACGTTTACGAAGGATGACTATAACCTCGATCGTTTTTAGAAAATTATTAGATCTTTCCAAATTTTCGTTTCAAACGCGCGACATTAACTTTCAAGCGGAACTGTGAATTTTCTGATAATTTGAAAATAGATGTGTTCCCGGAACGATAATACACATGTTGCTGACAAACTTGAATTTGTACGGCCAGGGGAAAATTGTAACAGCTCAATAAATAGTTTATTCTCAATGGGGCAGCGTTTTGAACAAGAATAGCTTAAAAATATTCTTTTAAATAATCATTGCTAAAGTATCAACGATGTTACTGGGAATTATTTCTTGATCCCGGTTAAATTGTCATTCTTGCTGAACAATTTATGAATTCAGAATTTCTTAGATGTGAATCACAGAATCTTAAAAATTGTTGATTCACTGTTGGCAGAAGATACGGTAAAAATTCAGCACGAATTACGCGATATCGACGAAGTATCACACTTGTTTATCAATTCAATAAATTCCCCGGATACTTGCGGCCGGAGTTGTACTTTGTCTGCCAGACGATCACCAGCCGCCGCGAGAATAGTGCTTTTATTTATATTTGTTGTAACAAAGTGATGAGTCAGACCGTCCTATTTCGACGCCGCTCATAACGAGCTCGCTCAAGGTGATTCTCATCGCATCAATTTCGTCGGGAAATTGAGACTGTCGATGGAAGTCTTGCTCGCGAGAACGCTCCGTGTATCGGTGACGCGAGATAAGCGTATGCGAAATAATTTAGGAGACGATACACGTGGCGAGATCAATTGATCAATTTTCGGGCAAAATGATGGAACTGAAATTAACAAAATATTTCGAAACACGAGGAAGCTTATTCATTCATTTTTGAGGTTGTAAATTTCGCATATTTAAATGGCTGGAGTTTCATCGACAATACGTTCATTTCGTTTATAAATAAAGTACTTCGTAAACGTATTTTATACATATTTACATTTTTGACACAATTCCTTCTTTCCTACATTATGTTACAGACCAATTACGGTTAAACCGTTATATGATATATTATTTCCAAATAATATTTGGTTGAATCATTAAATGAAATATTAGGTTGGCAACTAAATTGGCGACTTTTTGTTTTGTAATTCTTTTATGGTATCGTTACAACCTCATTCAGTGACCATTCCTTTTGAATCGGGATTTTGATCATCGGGAAGCTCTGAATTTTGCGATAAATTTGATATAAAGTACTCGCATTTAAAGTATATATAAATGACTTTGTTTGGGAAAATGTGGAGGTTGCGAACTCAGTTGCCAATCTAATAGTATTTGAGGTTAAATTCTTCTCGATCGAAAATTAGTAATAAAATAAATTGAACGATATCGGCGCTAGGTTCGATCATTTTTAGAAAACAACAAATATGCAATTATTTAAGCATGTTTCTAACGTTTCGATCCCGATGTGGATCTTTTTCAAAGAGACACTTTTGCGTCTGAAAAATATGAGAATAATTAGAAAAGAAAAAAGAAATAATAGTATTTGATTATGGAAATATTTCAGTATAATATATTCGTCTCAAACTATTTCAAATTTCTCCCCGAATAAACGCGATACCCAAAAGTAAAATTGTCTTGAAGTTCGAAAAGCCACATACTCTTTAACAGTATCGCTTTGAACGGTCCATAAACGCTATGATCTAGATTATAATAGTCCAGATGTTCAACAAGTATGCAAAATTATCTTCCGACGCTCTCAAGGGTTAATAACGCGATACGATGCAGAGTGCTATGTAGTAAGATCCTGTCCTCATCGCTCGCCGGAAACCATCGTAAACTAGAACCCCGTGAGCAGAGTCTGGTTAATCGTCTTCCTCGCGGGTGAACGTAAATTTCTAGTGCCCCTTGCGTAAAAGCTTGATGGGCCGAGACCACGAAAACCTTTCACGAAATCTGAGAAACCCCTGCGTGAAACTTATTTTACCGAGCACGTCTCTTGCGGGACCGTTTTCGTCCTCTTAACTAACAATATGTACAGTAGAACCTCGATTAACCGGATCCCGATTATAAAAAAATATGCGTTTAAATATGATTATATTATGAAGCAAATCAATCTTCAACTATGAATAGAGAAGTTAAAAATAAAAAATTTATTTTGGATTATAATGTACTTTTTAATTATGTCCCTCGGGTCTCGATTATCCATCGAGCCAGAGTTGGGAATTAATCGACACAAATTGTAACCAAGATTGATTGATTAATGTGTACGATTAAAAAAAGTAATCATTGAAAAATTATTGATTCAATTGATTGATGAAGTTAATCGTAAATCGTTGATTAAGAAGAGATTAACGAAAAATGTGTAAAATTTACACGTTCGAGTAGGTCGAAAGTTTTGTATATTCTTGAATCTTGCTGTTTGAAATCAGGATTTCAGGACGAATTAACTCGTCATAGGATGAAAGTTTTATATATTCTTCAATCTCGCTGTTTCAAATCATAGTTACAAATTTTATTCTCACGAATATCTTAAATCCACGGTCTAGTTATAACGAAAAAGGTTTCAGGACGAATTAACTCGTCATAGGATGAAAGTTTTATATATTTTTCAATCCTTGCTGTTTCAAATCATGGTTACAAATTTTATTCTCACGAATATCTTAAATCCAGTCCAATTATAACGATCAAAGGTTTCAGGACGAATTAACTCGTCATAGGATGACAGTTTTATATATTTTTCAATCCTTGCTGTTTCAAATCATGGTTACAATTTTTATTCTCTAGAATATCTTAAATCCACAGTTTAGTTATAACGAACAAGATTTCAGGACGAATTAACTCGTCATAGGATGAAAGTTTTATGTATTCTTCAATCCTTGCTGTTTCAAATCATGGTTACAAATTTTATTCTCACTAATATCTTAAATCCACAGTCTAGTTATAACGAACAAGGTTTCAGGACGATTGAGCTCGTTATATGATACGTGACTGCATTTTAAAAAACATAACGTGTCCGGCGATTGCAGATCTTCTACTAATGCTGGAAAATGGGTCAGAAACCCCTAGAGTCGTTTTACTCGCAGTGACGTATAAATAACGACGGTATGAATTTAGTTCACAATTTTTACGGTTTTGGACCACCGTGCGATGCTTTCCGACCAAGAACAATGCTGGTGCATTCCTCCGGCTTGGCACGTGTGTACACCAACTGCGAAGATGGCGCTCGGGGAGGCGGGTTATATATAAATGGAGATCTTGACGAGAAAACGAAAAACCAGTGCAAATATTTACACCGTCTATTTGGAGAGACGGCCCGAACGCATCGACTAGGAGACTCATCTCCTCCGGATACGACGTAATAATTCACGTAATAGCTTAGAGATTACCGGTCCCGATGACAACAGAGCCCCTTTATGATCCCTCGAGATCGTCCCTCGTAGGACTGGAATGCTAACAATCGCGGACGAAGCAGAAATGCTTCAATGGATTCAGCTTTTTCAATGATCTGTTTTCTTTTTATCACGTTTTTATTAATTAGCTTTCTTGTCTGTCTGTTTGTCTGTTCGGTACAAATTTTGCAATTAATTTTAAATTAACTTTCCGATGAGCTAGAGACTCGAAACTGTAAATATAGCTAAGAACTGGATGACAATGCAATACTAACTCAATTTTTTGTCTGTCTGTTCGTCTAACAAGCAGGAAATAATTATTTAAATACAAATGAATTTTTAATATACCACGTTCTTAAGATGGACTAAAAAGTATAAAATAATTTTTCTTAGCTTCGTACAGATAGTCCTGAAAATTGGTGAATGTGAATTTTGAATAACTATAAAAAGACTTGTAAGATTTAAAACGAAAAACATGGAGCGTAAGATAATAGTAATTAGTGCAGAGATTAGCTGCCGATTAGAAAACTCATCTAATCGGCAGCTAATCCTGTATTGACCCAACTGTAACTGTATACCTATTTTAGAACATGCATCCGTCTATATCTCTTCTTCCCAACAAATTGGTAAAGACAAACTCTGTGTAACAACACTCTTACGGCTCTGCTTAGCTTTAACATGACTCGAAAATTGCAAAAGCTCTGGTACAACATTCATCGTTTCATTATAATAAATTGTATGATATCGGCGCTAGGTTCGATCCTTAATAGAAAAAACAACAAATGTTGGTATTACATTGAAAATTTATTTGTTTTTTCTTCTTTTTCAGACGCAAAAATGTTCTCTTTGAAAAAGATCCACATAGGGATCGAAACGTTAGAAGCATGTAAATAATTGCACATTTGTTGTTTTTTCTATTAAGGATCGAACCTAGCGCCGATATCATACAATTTATTATACTATTACTTTTCGATCGAGAGGAATTACCTATTATTCATCGTTTCGTTGAGTTCTGGAACCGAAGCCTGCTTTTTGTATTAATTTTAGAAAAGTTCAAAAATAAAGCAGAAAAACAAAAGAGAAATGATCACAGCGTACGAACAAATATTGACCAAACACAATATCAATTGAAGAATTGAAACCTTTCGCAGAAATCTTGTCGAAGAAACTTTTTGTTAATTGCAAGTTCAATTATTGAATGTTTCATTCCAAAAGAACTAACTTTATACCGCACCTCTTGCTTCAAAACAAGAAATGCAAATCCACCAGCATCGAAACTTTCCTAACGCTATGTTGTATTTTTATTTAATATTTTTTACCCATCCGCTTCTATAAAAATGCCGAGCAAACCTTTCATCGAATTGTATTTAATTAAAATCGCACACAGGCGAGTCTCACTTGAGCATTTCGCGTCCAATATTGATAAATCAAATATTCCGTGTAAATATAGTGGCACGAGCGCGACTCCTTTTTTTATTAACTACCGAAAAATATCCAATCATTCGGCCGAAGTATGCGTCACGATGCCAGAGTAAACAGCGCGGTCGGTGCTGCACAAAGGTGCAACTTCACGGCTGAACGAATTTATAAACACCGGTTACAGTGTCGAGAAATAATTATCAATGTTTCCGATGAAAAGCAAGGAACGATAAAACGACTGCTATCGTCTGTCGGATTAAACGGGGAAACGACCAGCCCCTATTGCGGCAATATTTAAAATGTTAATGACTCGAATGGTATAAACACATTTCGAGGGAAGAAAATAGCAGGCGAATAAATCTGTTCCGCCAATTCGTTATAGGAGTGAATTTCGACGATATTAAATTTATCTCCCGAAAATTCGTAATGCGATTCGCAATATCGCATTCGTCATTTGACAGGATAATTATCAGCGTCTATGAATCTATGAATAAATGTTTATTAACTTCCCGATTCATAGGGAATGAAACATCCAATAATTGAACTTGCAATTAACAAAAAGTTTCTTCGATAAGATTTCCGCGAAAGGTTCCAATTCTTCAATTGATATTGTGTTTGGTCAATATTTGTTCGTACGCTGTGATCATTTCTCTTTTGTTTTTCTGCTTTATTTTTGAACTTTTCTAAAATTAATACAAAAAGCGGGCTTCGGTTCCAGAACTCAACGAAACGATGAATGTTGTAGCAGAGCTTTTGCAATTTTCGAGTCATGTTAAAGCTAAGCAGAGCCGTAAGAGTATTGTTACACAGAGTTTGTCTATACCAATTTGTTGGGAAGAAGAGACATAGACGGATGCATGTTCTAAAATAGGTATGCAGTTACAGTTAGGTCACTGCAGGAATAAAACATTGTTGTTGAGGTGTATTACGTTTCAACTCCGGTGCGTCACACGATTATACATTACGGTACGGTAGCCGCGAAATGTCGCATAAAAACTGCATCCTATTTTCATGATGTTGTCTCTCATGTATTTAATTTCTTATTAAGACGAAAGATTTTGAATTTCTTTCAATTTTTCTTTTTTTTCCACTCATGTTACGCACGTGCCATGTAAACTTGTAAATGTTATTTTGCAAGATATATATTTTGTTAATACGATCTCTGTGGGCATAAAACTGCATCCTATTTTCATGATGTTGTCTCTCATGTATTTAATTTCTTATTAAGATGAAAGATTTTTAACTTCTTTCAATTTTTATTACTTTTTACACTAATGTTACGCACGTGCCATGTAAACTTGCAAATGTTATTTGCAAAATATATATTTTGTTAATACGATCTCTGTGGGCATAAAACTGCATCCTATTTTCATGATGTTGTCTCTCATGTATTTAATTTCTTATTAAGATGGAAGATTTTTAACTTCTTTCAATTTTTATTACTTTTTACACTAATGTTACGCACGTGCCATGTAAACTTGCAAATGTTATTTTGCAAAATATATATTTTGTTAATACGATCTTTGTGGGCATAAAACTGCATCCTATTTTCATGATGTTGTCGCAAATGTATGTAATTTCTTATTAAGTTGAAAGATTTATAATTTCTTACAATTTTTATTACTTTTTACACTAATGTTGCGCACGTGCCATGTAAACTTGCAAATGTTATTTTGCAAAATATATATATTATAATACGATCTTTTTGGAATACTCTTCCCAACGTTTTAGTTGGACATTCGTAATACTGCTGGATTTATGTTGAAAATTTTAAACAGTAGTATGAGTTACACAATCAGGGACTTACACAACTGAATTAATTCCGCAATTTTGCTCCACGAAACAGAGAAATAATATCGTACATAAATTTAAAGGAGTCCTTTTACGAGAAGGCTCCAATTCTAAAATCTAGGGCAGTTTCATTTACGATTAAAATTTACGAAAATTTTTGGAGACGATTGAATGTACCTCCGTTTTCCACGTGTTATATCGTGTAAAAATATTTTTAATAGATTAAAGTAGATGTTGCAAGGTTTAAATGGAGTCGAGGCTTATGATTGTTCTATTTGTATTTACGAATTTATCGAAACTTAAAAATTGAAAAATTAGTGTGAAAATACTTTTTGGATTCACTGTAGCACAGTTTTCTCCAAATACTACTTAAATAGGATAAAATAATACGTATTGGTTGTTTAAAGAAAAATAATGAACAAAAAATTGTTGCGATGTGCTTGAACCGTTCAAAATCTCTTAACCCCTTGCCGTATAATTTTCTCTACAGTTACAGTGTATATTTTTGTACGGCTACATTTATTTGAATGCTTAACCTTTAGCACTTGAGAGGTGCCTCTGAAGCGTGACTAAAAATTGCTGTACTATTATTTAAAATATTGTTTACATTATTGATATGTCGGTATCTAATCAATTACTAAACATTTAATTATAGTGTTAGATATTATATCAATTTCATATCTACCAAATTTCAAATACCATAGAGAATGGAAATATTCTAGGTCAGAAGGAACGTTTGATTCCTAAAATAGCTCCGAGTGCACAGGCTTAAATATTGATTAGAAGCGAATTAAATTTAATTTCGTTTAAAAAGAAACGCGTAACATTCATATTTGTTAAAGTTCCTTAAAAACCTTCATGACGGCAAGGTGTTGAAAGTAAACAGCGAGTGGTTCAACGGAATGTAGAGTTCTTCGAGCCAGATGCCGGTAGTTTCGTTGAACAACCCTCGGTAACTTTGAAATCTTCGATACACTTGAAGCTTAAACACGCCAGACGTCGTAAACCTCCCCTTCGTAGGGTGGAAAAAGGCTCTCCCCACGTTCAGATTCGTATTTGATCATATCGAGCCGTTTACCGGCTTACGTTCATTTTCTCTCGATCTGAGATTAATCCGGCCTCCATCGCGCCTTTCTTTGCGTCTGTTTTGTGTGAGATCTTGTCCACGTGAATTCGTTTTACTCAAACGATCGATAAACCGGTTGAGTGTTGACTGGAGACAAAACTTGTGTTCGACGAACTCGAAAATATGTAAGAAACTCGACTCCATTTTTCCTTCTTTATGGAACTCGTTCTATGGTAATCGAAAAACAAATCTCGGTCCTCTCGTCCGGATTTACTCAATGTTTTGTGTAATGTTCCAGTGAAATTCAATCCGTAGGGGAAACCGATTTCATGGACATTGCGAGCCATTGCTCCCACGTTCCGGATCGTTCCGAACCGGTCATCGGGAAGATTCGGTTCGGATGTGACTCATTAACCAATCACCCACTCTTCCCTGATTTGATGCTGCCTGGAAAATCCGCTAAACCGATAAGTTGATATCGAATGATCGGTGCACAGTGGGGTATTTGGCCCGAAAACTCTGAAAAAGTCGATTTAATGGTCTGAAGAACAAGATTTCAATATTGTTTTTTGTTCACCAGTCCACCTGTGAAATACTCTACTTCATCGAGAGTCGGGAGATTTTATAGCAGACCGCTTTGCGTTTTTTAACAGTCTGAAACAACGGTCATTCATTTACAATTTTCAAGCGGAAATTGCGTCAATTCTTACATTGCAGAAGCTTTTCAAGTAGATTTACACTTGCGCACAAACTTCATTTTATTATCACCTGGACTAGTATAGTCAGTAATATTTGAACATTATTCACAATTTTGTTATACTATTGAGAAATACCCAGTGTTCTTTCTGGCTGGTATCATTACATTCGATAAAGAAATGAGGTCATAGTGCAAAAGGAATTACTCCTACATTTGCGCAGATTGATGAATTATAACTACCCTGCGGATCTATATGCATTTACAGTAGAATTGGGTAGACGAAATTCAAAATTGTTGGAAAATTTTTTATTAAAAAATGTGAATATATGATTTCTCTTCTATTATAATCATTAAGGGAAGAAATTTTTCAAGTAGATTTACACTTCCGCACAGACTTCATTTCATTATCACCTGGACTAGTATAGTCATTAATATTTGAACATTATTCACAATGTTGTTATACTATTGAGAAATACCCAGTGTTCTTTCTGGCTGGTATCATTACATTCGATAAAGAAATGAGGTCATAGTGCAAAAGGAATTACTCCTACATTTGCGCAGATTGATGAATTATAACTACCCTGCGGATCTATATGCATTTACAGCAGAATTGGGTAGACGAAATTCAAAATTGTTGGAAAATTTTTTATTAAAAAATGTGAATATATGATTTCTCTTCTATTATAATCATTAAGGGAAGAAATTTTTCAAGTAGATTTACACTTCCGCACAGACTTCATTTCATTATCACCTAGACTAGTATAGTCATTAATATTTAAACATTATTCACAATTTTGTTATAATATTGAGAAATACCCAGTGTTCTTTCTGGCTGGTATCATTACATTCGATAAAGAAATGAGGTCATAGTGCAAAAGGAATTACTCCTACATTTGCGCAGATTGATGAATTATAACTACCCTGCGGATCTATATGCATTTACAGTAGAATTGGGTAGACGAAATTCAAAATTGTTGGAAAATTTTTTTAATTGAAAATGTTAATATATGATTTCTCTTCTATTATAATAATGATTATACGAATGATACGATGATTAGACGAAATTCAAAATTGTTGGAAAATTTTTAAAATTGAAAATGTCAATATATGATTTCTCTTCTCTATAATCATTATTATAATAGAAGAGAAATCATATATTGACATTTGCAATTTTAAAAATTTTCCAACAATTTTGAATTTCGTGCACCCAATTTTACTGTAAATGCATATATATCCGCAGGCTACTGTAAATGTATATACATCCGAAGGGAAGAAATTTTCTAAGTAGATTTACACTTTCGCACAGACTTCATTTTATTATCACCTGGACTAGTATAGTCATTAATATTTGAACATTATTCACAATGTTGTTATACTATTGAGAATACCCACTCCTCTTTGTGGCTGATATCATTACATTCTATAAAGATTTGAGGTCATAGTGCAAAAGGAATTACTCCCACATTTGCACAGATTGAAGATTTATAACTAGCCTGCGGATCTATATGCATTTACAGTAGAATTGAGTAGACGAAATTCAAAATTGTTGGAAAATTTTTGAAATTGAAAATGTCAATATATGATTTCTCTTCTATTATAATCATTAAGGGAAGAAATTTGTTACAATTGATGCAGGCAATTTTTACTTTAGATAAAGATCCGCAGTCTATTTATAACTAGTTGAAGTAAACATGAGCATGAACAGTCGCAACGCGTGTTTTTTACGAAAATGAATAGTAAGAATTAAAAAATTTCTGGTATCTTTACATTCGATAAAAGTTTATGATCATAGTGCAAAAAGAGTTAGTCCCAAAAATTTGCAGATTGAACATTTATATGTAGCTAATTTGAGTAGATATTAGACATCTTTAGCACGAAGAATGTCGAATAGCATTTTTACGCTGTGTTTAATGTGTCAATTGTATTATAGAGTGAAATTAATTATTGTTCGATTCCTGCTTTTCAAAAACGACGATGAATAATTTACTAAAGACTCAGTTTAATACTTGTTACTAAACGTAGGTGTAATTACGTACATGATTTTCGGATCTGAGAGGGTGCTACTGGAAATAAAGAAAATCAGATTACCAGGAAGTGAAATTATAACGCTTATTTGATTTCCTCAGCGCCCATCGGTGGGCGGCGACATCAATGCTGAGAGACTGCGAAATAAAATGCGTTTCTCGACGGAATTGCATATGTTTCAATGATCCTACGATAAGAGTGGCACTCGATCCGAAAGCACGCGGAAAAGAGGAGCAATCCGCGATCGTATTGCCGGTTCGAATGATACGGTAAAATGGAAATGCGATCCTGTTTCTCAATTCCCGCGATGTATGTATATTCCCCTGGCGTCGTAACGCGTGAAAAGAGCATTCATCCATAATAAAAAAAAAATAAAATCAATTTTTACTGTCCCGTTGCGCATGCGACAAAAATAATTCTCGATTTCGGCGAAATGATTATCAACGCTAGAAATACCAAGCACAAGGGTTTCCAAGATGTTTGTAAAAAGTACACTTCACCCACCGGAAGCCTGTTAATAGAATTTTCAATACTTGTGCTGTATCAAAAGAAAGCGCAGAAATTTTCTTTTACATTGCAACCTTAAATGGAACTATTAGATGACGTTATTGAGAGTGACTTGTTAGTTCACAATGAAAATTGTTGTTGCTATTGAAGATTCCATTAAAAAGTATTTAGCCATGTGCCATGGATTTTTCAAAATGTTATAATCACCGGTCGGGATTGTGTTAAGAATTAATAAATAATAAATTTCTGAAATAAATAATAAATTATGTAAATTATAATTAAAATAAATTAATAAATTTCTTAAAATAATCCTTCAGAAAATGACCCTTCCTTGAATTATGTTTTTGAATTCGTGTTCCGGATGAGATGTTCGGTGCAGATCACACAATGCGATTTTTCGCTTTGTACAGCGTAATTCAGTCAGAACTTTTTTCTATTCCGCTGTATTGGAAATAATGGGTTTCATGATTAAAAATATGCATTGAACTGTTTGTATGTGAAACACATATTCGGATATCATCCGTTCAGATAGTGGAGGTTCTATTGAATCAACAATCGAAGAAGAAGGAATGGTCTGAACGCGTTTCATCCCATTTTAATCAGAAAAATGTCACGAACACGATGACGAAAGTTTCATAAAGAGATATGTAACTCGGAGAAAAAAGTTTGATCATTGGATCAGCATTGTCTCGTATTCCCGAGGTGTCCAGACTTGAACTAACAATGTACTAAAAGTTCTCATCCTGTACGTATACTGTAAATTTACAGGGTAAATCAACAGTAAAAGCTTTTTGTACTTAGTTTTACACGGACGACCCATTGCAACGTTCCGCCGCGGCATTCCATTGACAAATGGCGGAGAGTCGCGAGCCTGTAACTTACTCGAGTAATTCTGTGCACGTGGTTTTCTGCGGACGGATAAATGGAAACTCTGATTCTGTTCTCTGCGGATAGGAAATGCGCTGGACGAAAAGGATAGTTGATAACTCCGAAGCTGTTTAATCGTAACAGGAGTCGTACTGCGCGCCGGGATTCGGCGCGGATGGTTTTCGGTCTCCTCGTGGACCTGTTGCACTCGCGGCTCTACATTGTTCGATCTGAGAATCTGTTGCGCGGGGCTCAAAAGTTGAACTATGCCGCCGCGCTGCACCATTACAAAACACGTCGCATATACAGTGGAGGACAAAAATATTCGTAAACCTTTTAAAGAAGAATAACTTTTTTATAATTATACCAAACGACCTCATTTTTTATAATCAATTAGAATTTAGATTTTGATCGTAAGTATGTTAATATACAGGGTCATCCGATTTTAAACGGACAAACGTAAACCAGCTATAAAGAACCCCAAATGGAACAAGTTTTACCCCTGCCACTTTTTTTTGTTTCGGCCTTGATTTCTAGAAAATTGCAAAAAACCATAATTTTTGTAGTTCACATAAACTTGAATATCTCGGGACTCCAGTGATGAATCTTGATGATTTTTCCTGTGGCAGGGGTAAAACTTGTTCCATTTGGGGTTCTTTATAGCTGGTTT
The DNA here is from genome assembly GCA_963971365.1 of Lasioglossum villosulum. Lineage (NCBI taxonomy): Eukaryota > Metazoa > Arthropoda > Insecta > Hymenoptera > Halictidae > Lasioglossum > Lasioglossum villosulum. The sequence continues at coordinate 11,034,044 of OZ020497.1, forward strand.
ACGTTTGTCCGTTTAAAAACGGATGACCCTGTATATAGATGATAACCCTGGGGAACATTATTAATTCATTAATAACAATTTATTGTTGAAATAATAGTTAAAATAATGAATATAAACTTGAAAGATGCAAAGCTCGTTCGTAGGCGTGGGGGAGGGGGGTTTTTCGCGGTATGTAATATGACACGTGCATGCTTTCCCAGGAAGACTTGACCTTGAACGTGTCCGAACGTGTCCGAATGTGTTTCGCAGTATAAAATACCTCGTGTTCAAATACCTATGTATACCAATTTTCAACAATTTCGATGAACTGCAAATTTTGAAGAAGAATTTTTCGCATCCTGTGGCAAACTAATTGCTCTAGCTTCCCAAAAAGGTTCGAATCGTATAGTACACTATTAAAAATGTCATCGTCTTTTTAAGAGTGTCGGAATATTAGTAGAGTCACTGTATACAGTGAGACGATGACTTTTTTAACAGTGTACTATACGATTCGAACCTTTTTGGGAAGCTAGAACAATTAGTTTGCTACAGGATGTGACAAATTCTTCTTCAAAATTTGCAGTTCATCGAAATTCACTGTATACAGTGACTCTACTAATATTCCGACACTCTTAAAAAGACGATGACTTTTTTAACAGTGTACTATACGATTCGAACCTTTTTGGGAAGCTAGAGCAATTAGTTTGCTACAGGATGTGACAAATTCTTCTTCAAAATTTGCAGTTCATCGAAATTCACTGTATACAGTGACTCTACTAATATTCCGACACTCTTAAAAAGACGATGACTTTTTTAACAGTGTACTATACGATTCGAACCTTTTTGGGAAGCTAGAGCAATTAGTTTGTCACAGGATGCGAAAAAAGAATTTTGTCAAAAATTGCAATTCATCGGAATTATAAAAAAAAATACCAAAACTTGCATTTTACAACTTTCTTATGTGGACCCACGTTGAAAATTTAGAAAATACGTTTTATAGACCTGTGTCAATTAAACATATTCTGAAAATTTCATCAATATTGATCGACGTTGCAATGAGCTACAAACGTTTAAATATGGTAAAAATTGCAGATTTTCACGATTTTCGGCCTTCAACTGCAGTAAATATAGTGATTCTTGCATCTTTCAATCGTTGTCGTTGTTTTCCACATCAGCCGATTGCGATGAAACTTTCACAGGGCATATAATTGACACAGATCTACAAAACGTATTTTTTAAATTTTCAATATAGGTCCACATAAAAAAGTTGCAAAATGCAACTTTTAGTATTTTTTTTACAATTCAGATGAATTGCGATTTTTCACAAAATTTTTTTTCGCATCCGGTGGCAAACTAATTGCACTAGTTTGACAAAAAAATTCAAATCGTATAGTACAATATTTAAAAAGTTATCGTCTTTGTAAGAGTGTCCGAATATTAGTGGAAGTCACTGTATATGTATAAGGCGAGTCACCTAACGTTTGTACCTCAAATATCTATGTAGTTTTCAAAGATACATTAAACGTCTTCAGGACAAAGTTGAAGTTAATACATTCGGTTACAACTGTGCTACATATACCCAGTGTCGAAATAATTCTATTGTACTATTTTAATATATGTATATTGAAATAGTTTTGCGATCGAAAAGAATTGATAATAGATAGATGGTTTCGGCGCACAGGTTCGATCAAATATAAACTAAATTTCCATGTTTTATAACAAATTTGCAAGTTGAAATCTCGACGTTTCGATCCTGATGAGGATCATTTTCAAGAGATTTTTGCGTCTGAAACAAAGTGTAACATTGCAAAAATAACTGTATTTTAAAAGAAAAGGAAAAAACAAAGTTTTGAACTCGAAAATGAACTTATTTTTCTTACATGTTATATAGGAAAGAAATTTATCTTTTATGAATAATGTGTTACTTCCATGCTGGTAGATAATGTACTAAATCCTTGTTAAAGGTTACACAGTAAACAATGCATACTAACGGATAGAGAATTGAAATTTGACCAATTAGAAGCAAGTGATCTATGTTTGCTCAATCCATATTAGGCGGTAAATTTAAACCTCAATATAGTTCGTCTCAATCACATGACTACACAGTATAATACCTCAACATTGTTGTGGTAGCTGAAGGAAATTAACATTCAACTACATTTGAAATTTAAATGTAAATAAAGCAGAATCAAACATTATAATATACGATATATATAGAAAACTATTAACGATTAGAAAAGTACTATTTTAATTGTGCTTCTACAGCCTCCAATGGTTTTACATTGCAGAAACAGCAACGTATCAGGGGAAAGATCGCCATTGAATGGATCCTGCTGCAGCGGACGGGGGATTTCGACAGACAGCATGGAAAGCGACGAGACCGACGAAGTCCCAAAATATCGAGTGGTCCTGCTCGGTGAATCCGGAGTCGGGAAAACGGCTTTGGTCTCGCAGTTCATGACCAGCGAGTACATAAACACCTACGACGTTAGTCTAGGTAAATACTTCATTCAACCTCGCACCATATCGAATTAACAAAACTCAATTTTGCCCGCCGCTGAATGTCCCGGCATCCTTTCACAGCCGTGTGTCCCTTCGTCGATGGATTCGCTTCAAATCCGAATCGCTCCGTATCGATACCGTTCGCAGCAAGTTTCTACGTGCCACAAACTCAATTACAAGTTCCTTATCCTCCGATCAACTTCTGTCATTTCCATGATAATGTCTTGACCGAGAGTTTGGTACGCGATAGACGAAACGGTGATCAGAGATCGTGGGTTCTCGTTAGACTCGGCGGTGACCCCAGCAGTTATCTTTGTCGGTGTTTCGATCATGTTACATTGTGAAACGCGTTCGAATTGTTCGAACACAATTCAAATTCGAATAACAGTATTATTTAGTTGAAAGTACCTATTTCTGAAGAAGGGCTGCATCGAACACGTTTGCCACGTGTGATCACGGTTTCCTTGCACAATCTCAAGAAAATTGTGGTTTTTCCAATACCACGCCCGGAAAAAATTTTTTTCATTTCAAATCTGACCTCAAAATTTTTCCACGACCTCACGATTTTCCAAAAAGTCGAGTTATTGTTAAACAGTTAAACTTTTATTTTTTCAAGGTTAGAAATCATTCGATAGCATTGAAGGACCTTAGTGTGTTTACTACAAGTCTCACTCGTGATTAACCGTATTCTGCTTTCACATTTTTAATCTTAAGTGTTTTCTCGGTCCATAACCTTGAATGACCTTGAACGATAACAGTCACTGGAGAAAAGCAAATTTATTGGCATTAAGTTATGGGCATTTGATTACTTTTAATGTTTAATCGTTTTGAACTTTAAACTTTGCACACATATTTTTTAATTACATGGAAGAACCCTAGAGGGTGTCGAAAAATAAATTCAGAAGTCGAACATAAAAGTCACCCCAGTGTGCATTCTTCCTGTGCAATTCTCGTGCACGTTTTCACCACACTTTTTTGCGTGACGGTTTCCATTGAAATATGGACTGGATTCCGAAGTTTATTTGCGAAACGTGGATTAGAGACGCGCGGTTAATAATGCAGCTCGTTAAGCTCTGCCGCTGCGCCACGAAACCGTGCAACTGAATTATCAATACTGTAATGGGCGTCCCTTGGCTTGAGACAGTAGCTAAAATGATTTCGTTTCACGCATTGCTTCCATCATCGGCATTAAAAATCGTTTTACGTCCCGCAGGATTTACGATAATGAAATCGTGGTCTTCTATCAATAACGAACGACAAAGTTCCGTTGTTTCTCCATGCGATCACGTCCTTTTTCCACCCCTTTCTAATTCAATGAACATCCTCCCTTTCGCCTTAAGGTCCCGTGTATCTAACGGAACAGTAATGTTGACTTCTTTCTCGAGTGTCAACGTAATGACAGCGGCCATAGGCTATTCAGTGCTACGTGTCCCTCGGCGAAAGCCATATTTACAATTTCCTAAGCAGACCGCCCTCTGTTTTCCCTGAAACCGACAGTGGTCGGCCTCCCAACGATAATGGGACTTTCGTGTAGCTCTGTCAATGCGGATCGTTAACGTGGAGACTCCTTCTTGCAAGTGTATCTGCTTGTTAACACAGTTGCCCATTACTGCTCCGCGAAAACACCCGCGAGTCATTATATTTGTGTGTCGAGAAGCTGGACGAATGATTTTTTTTGCTGCCATCTTGGTAAGCTGCGGCAAGCTGTTTGGTCGAGCAATACTTATCTATAAACAGAACAAGTTTCACGAGCTTGGAACAAGCTATTCCTTTGTGACTCCGTCTTTAGGACGTCCTCATTTTCCGCTTATCGTTAGACTGCGGATCTTTATGCACTTAAAGCAAGATTGAATTGATGAAATTCAAAATTAGTGAAAGATTTGGAAATGTAGATGTATGATTTCTCCTCTATTAAAATCATTAAGGGAAGAAACAACATTCAATTTAGTTTCTATTTCTTGCAGACGATGCAGGCAATTTTTAGTTTGCACAAAGATCCGCAAACTGCTCATCACACATCTCATATACTATACCAGGGTCGCTGGTTTTTAACTGGAGTTCTACGAGCTTTTTGGAAGTGTTCCGCGAAATATATTTGTTGGAATCCAACGATAATATTATACAAGGTGTCCCAAAATTCCTCCGACACCCGAAAATGGGAGGTTCCTTGGGTCATTTGAAGCGAAATTTTCCTTTACAAAAATGGCGTCCGCGGCTTTGTTTAGGAGTTATTAACGAAAAGCACGGACCAATCAGAACGCGATCTAGACATGCGATGACACGTTCGGCCAATTGACAGTTGGGCGCGTCGGGCCGACTGTGCTAACTCGTGTCTAGGTCGCGCTCTGATTTGTCCGTGTTTTTCGTTAATAATTCCTAAACAAAGCCGCGGACGCCATTTTTGTAAAGGAAAATGTCGCTTCAAATGACCCAAGGAACCTCCCATTTTTGGGTGTCGGAAGAATTTTGGGACACCCTGTATAGAAACAGACAGTGGTGCGACTCCAGTCCAAGTGGTTTATAGCACCCCCACTTAGGAAAAGGGACCGAAGTCCTTTTTCCAGAGACGACCCAGTCAGTCGTTGTCGTTTCACAGTACAGAACACATTACAGCATCGGTATCGCTACAGTCTTAGTTTTACCTGATTATAACATACTTTTTCCTCTTACACATACTAGAATCCACTGTTGTATTTTTGTTTGCATTGAATAAATAAAGCTATCTTATTTAAATAAATAAAGTTTTTACAACAATATTAAATATATTTAATAATATACTTTCTACAGTATATTTATTTCTACGCGGGATGTTTTTGTTTGCTTTTTGGATCACCAATTTTGGTGTGTTCCGCAAATTTTTCATATAATCGAATGTGTTCCCTGACTTCAAAAAGGTTAAGAACCACTGGTTTGAAGTATAGAGCATAATATTAAATTGCAGATTTCCTAGAATTACAATAAAAATGAGTAGCTGTAATCTGAAAGAGTAAAAACATTTAAAGGATTTAGGAGTGTTGTTATTTAAGAAAAAAAATGTCCATGTGGCACCTGTATCTTGAAATAAGAGCAGACAATTTTGATGTTGCATGAAAATTCGCGATGTAGTTATAATCATTGGAATTGTTATGATGAGAAATTTAAAAATTAATAAAATCACTGATATATTCTGAAGCTCATTCAATTTTTTAAACATTAAAAAACGAGGGGCCGATGATGTCGAAGATACTTGAGAATTTATTACTAGTGCATGTCCCGCATCAACTGGAAAAACACTAGAAAATGTTGTTCGCTCCCTCACGATTCAATTACGTAAATTCAGTGATTCCAATGGGCAACCCTTCGAACACCGCTTGAAATGAAATTTGTTTTCCAAATATTTTAGTAATTATTAATTTTCAGCCGTATTTGGTGTAATACTTTTTTACGGAGAACTTGGTACTTTATCCCAGTTTGAGGAAAAGTATTGAGCATTTCGTTCAAGAAACAGAATGAGACCCTAGCATCTCGACAAAAAAGCAAAGTAGAAATTAGTATGAAAAATGTTTTCGTACAACAAATAATTTACGAGTTATTCGATGTCCTTGTGTTGCGAGACTCATGCTGCATACGACAACCTAATAGAAGAAATTGGTATTGTGGTCTTAATAAAGGTTTGTTTAACGTTCCAGACGACGAATTCGGTGAGAAGACTGTTTCGGTCTTATTGGACGGCGACGAATCGGAAGTGGTCTTCATCGACCACCCCCACGTGGAAATGAGCGTAAGTGGCGTTTCAATTTTGAGCATGAATGCACACCCACGCGTAAACGTGCGGTCGGATACGTTTTCGTATCATTCTGTCATGCCTTCTCCTTATGTACGAAGCTAATCGCGGCGCAGTGTCGATCGAAAAGTGAAATGTCATCGAAATACATTGGGAAAAAATCAACCACGCTGAAATCGAACAAGTACACCGAAGTACTGCGTACGTGTACATACTTCGAGAACAACTCGAAATCAATCAAACTGTTTGCTTTGGTGCGCTACGCGAAATATTGAACCTGTCCCAACAGACCGTGTACGAATTTTCCCGAAAAGGATAGCCGTGCCAATAGAAATCACTGTTTGATATTTAATTTCTCTAGCGACACTTCAATCTCTCTGAAACCTACGTAGCTTTCTCTACATGTTCTTTGACACGTATTTTGACCAGGCTTCCTCCATGTTAGACTAGTTCGTGCATTTATAAATATTTTGTTGAAGTCAAGTAAAAGTAGAAATAATACTTGAACAATGTGCAATTATTAAGAAGATAGTACAAGGTGGCACGTAATTTGCTTCTCTGTTTAAGAGATAAGTAACCTTTTTATTTTTTATAAAATTGGAAAATATTTTTAACCCTCAGCACTCTAATGGTGACTCTGAGGCAGTATTAAAAATTGCTGTACCATTATTCAAAATATTGTATACATTATTAAATACATGGGTATCTATTAGATACTATTTAATCAATTACTAAACAGTTTGGTATTGTATGAGGTATTATATCAATATCATATCCATACAATTTTTAAAATCATAGGGAATGGAAATATTCCAGGTGGGAAAAAATGTTTAATTTTTTAGTTAAAGTAGCTCAGAGTGTAAAGGGTTAAGTCAGAAGCGGGCAATAAGAAGGAAGTAATACTTATCGCGATTAAACAGACGTTTCAATGTATTCATAGCAAATGCAGTTGATAAAATGTATTATTATCACAAGTTGAAGTTGCAGTTAGTTCAATCTTGGCAGAACAGTAACCGTAGACACATTTGCACGTTTTGATTCCATAAACTAATCTGGATAAACGTATCTTTCTAGCTAGACATTCACAGTTCATTCATTAGTGTCAAATTGTCTTCTATAGTCAACATTAGCTAATTATCACTTACTAGAGGTATCTCAAACGTGGAAAACATCATAGGTCCACAGAGCCTCCAATTTCAGTTTAAAATAAATAAAAATAAAGAGAAACTTCTCTTGCCTCTTTAATGAAAGTATTAAGCCATCAGTATCACGTACATTAAAGAGAAGGAGAAGCTCATTACTGCGGCAGAATGTCCTTAATACTGCGGCGTTAATCCTTGAACTTGAGTAATTATAATTAATAGTCACTGAATTCGTAATGAAAGGGTCTATCGATATAGACATCTAAAAAAAGGTGATTCGATTAAAAAAAATGAAGGTGACCTTGATATCTCTGTAAAAAGTTACATAAAAACAAAAATTTTACCGTTCAACTTTGTCCTCAAGACATTTAATGTGTCTGAAAACATCAAAGATATTAGAGGTGATAACGTTAGGTGACTCACCCTGTGTAATCGGTACAGTTACCCTACAAATCCTAAAAAAGTGAAAACTTGCCGAACAGTTTAATCGGATTTGTCGTGTGTACATAGGTGGAGAACTCTTTGTTGACGTACGAGCCTCACGCCTGCATCGTCGTCTATTCGATCGTGTGTCGCTCAAGTTTCCAGATCGCCGAGGAAGTATTAAATTACCTGTCGCAGGAGCACTACACCCAGGAACGAACGGTTATCGTTGTTGGCAATAAGTCCGACCTCGAGAGATGCCGCGCAATCGCGTCGAAGGGTAAGATGCTCGCAATTCAATTAAGGAAACTGTTTTCTCTTATAATACAAACGTAAGACAATAGCACAACCGCACCGACGACCGTTCATGTTTATACCAGTACACAGTAGGGTGGATCTTACTTTTCGAACATAGAATTGTTTTCGTGACACCTTCTACAATCGTGCCACTGGACGAGAAAATGATGTGTGCAGAATTTGAAATTGATCGGATAACGGGAAATGCTGCTGCATCGACTTTGAAACTTTGTTAATTTTGTAACTAAATTATCTACACTGCAGTATATTATTACTATGTATTTTTATATATTGTTGAATTTATTATATTTATATCGTAGTATTAATTTTAAAAAAATTGTGATCTTGAAATCACAAAAATTAATTTAAAAAAATTTTTTTTCCTGCATTACATTTAATTTAATAAACTATACAACTTTTGTCAAAAAAATTTGTTTATATTTTTATAAGTAGCAAAGATATATACATATACATATGCTTATACATAATACATTATTAATACATGTACAATATACATTATACATAATACATTATTAATACATTATTAATATATGTACAATATACATTATACATAATACATTATTAATACATGTACAATATACATTATACATAATACATTATTAATACATGTGCAATATACATTATACATAATACATTATTAATACATGTACAATATACATTATACATAATAAAGATTTCGGAAACTCACATTCACTTAGTTTGGATAATCGAGGTGCTACAGAATCGTGGATTATACAAGCAAATATGATGCAGATTGCGTCGAGTTTGGATTCATTTGAATCAGAAAAAATGTTACGGACAAATTGGGGAACATTGCATAAAAAACTTATTATATTAGATACATAACAGTTTTATCAACGAATAAATAAAATAGTAGTTGTCTGGAAAATTGGCTGTTCGGGAATCCTTGAAAAAGATGAAAATTGGCGACAGAAGATAGTGTAACCGTACAAAAAGCATGTAGAAAGGGAAAGCAAGACTTGATAGGGAAGATAAGATCAGAGAACACACGTATACTCTGAGAAGAAAACTGAGAAAGTGAAAGTGAGAGGTAGATAGCCTGGGAAGTGAGAAACGGCGGCGAGTCAAGCTGGAACGAAAAGCAAAGCAAAAGACAAGGAGGGAAGCTTTTGAGAAACATGGAATAGAAGCAGAGGAGAGGAAAGAAGATCGACCATAAAAAGAATGACGATAGAGATGGAAGAAACGAGAAGGACGTTGGAGAGCACATTTAAGAAGCTGTCAGTAAATCTCATTGAGATGTTTCAATCACAACATGATTACTGCTCGCGAGAAATGAAGGAAATCTTTGAGCTTTAATAATGTAGAAGGTACAAGTAATAAAATCATGGTACCTCGGTTTCTTTCATAGGCACGCAATTAAAGAATTTCAAATAGTACTTGCAAGGGAACATGTTCTGTTGATACAAACCGATTTTAATGAAACTTATGTGAGATATAGTTCTTTGAAAAATATTTGACACGTGTTTCTTTTTATCGGCAAACATCCACTTTGAAGGGGTGAAAGCAGCCCTCTAAGTTGGGGGTCAGAACCATATTTTTGGAGATATCTCGAAAGAGGTAAAAAAAAATTTAATTTTTTTTAAATCTGTGTGTTTCTTAATGGGAAATGTAGTCGTGCAGGAAAATTTTAACACACTTTGCCCGTGTCACGCTGCCACTTGCGACACCTTCTTTAATTACTGATAAATCAGTAAACTACATATAATCCAGTGGTTTATATTGCATTCTTATATTTCTATAAGACAAGCCAGAGTTGACTATCTCTTGTTATGTATAATCATTGTTAAATAGCAAAAAAAAGAAAAATCCTCAAACACGTATCCCATATTTTGGAGCAAAGCTCACACACCTAATTATACATTAAAATGAACTAACAATAAATAAGAGGAACTGCAGAAACACATCACACTTATAATATACTGTTTAAACAAAAGACTTTTGTTAAAATTTTCCTGCACGACTACATTTCTACATTTAAAAACACACAATTTCAATTTAAAACCCATGGTCCTGACCCCCAACGTAGAGGGCTGTTTTCACCCCTTTAAAGTGAATGGTTGCAGATAAAAAGAAATACGTGTCAAATATTTTTCAATGAACTGCAGTGACTCGCACTAATATTCGGACTCTCTAAAAAAAAACGATAACTGGTTAAACGTTGAACTATACGACTTGAATTTTTGTTGGGAAGCTAGAGTAAATAGTTTGCTACAGCATGTGGAAAAACATTTTTTCAAAAATTGCAATTGATCGGAGTTGTAGAAAAAATACTAAAAGTTGCATTTTACAACTTTTTTATGTGGGCCTACGTTGAAAATTTCAAAAATACGTTTTATAGACCTGTGTCAATTAAACATATTTTGAAAATTTCATCAGTATTGATCGACGTTGCAATGAACTAGAAACGTTTAACGATGGTAAAAATTTCAGATTTTCTCGATTTTCGGCCAAATGCAGTAAATCTCATGATTCTTGCATCTTTCAATCGTTGCCGTTGCTTTCCACATCAGCCGATTGCGATGAAACTTTCATAGGGCATATAATTGACACAGATCTACAAAACGTATTTTTTAAATTTTCAATATAGGTCCACATAAAAAAGTTGTAAAATGCAACTTTTAGTATTTTTTTTATAATTCAAAGGAATTGCGATTTTTCACAAAATTTGTTTTCGTATCCTATGGCAAACTAATTGCACTAGCTTGCCAAAAAAATTCAAATCGTATAGTACAATATTAAAAAAGTTATCGTCTTTGTAAGAGTGTCCGAATATTAGTGGGAGTCACTGTATATCTCAAATAAGTTTCATAAAAATCGGTTTGTATCAACTGAATATGTTCCCTTGTTAGCATACCACGTAAAAGTTCTTTTTCGAGGTTCCGGGCATGATTTTGCGATTTGGAAACACGGTACGTCGTCTGCGAATTGTGTCTGGGACACACGCGTTTACTATCACGGTGGCGGATGGAGCTGAGAATCGTCCAGCTTGAAACAGGGTTACATTCCCTTGATCGTGTTTTCCGTTTCTTTGCAGAGGGAAAGCAAATGGCCGCATCTAGAGAGTGCAAGTTCATCGAAACGTCTAGTGGCATACAGCACAATGTAGACGAGCTTCTAGTGGGCATCCTCAAGCAGATACGGCTACGGGAGGAGCGTGATAAGAAGCTGAAGCGACGGGACAGCAAGGGAAAGACGAGCACGAAGTTGAACGGTAGCAAGACCTCTCTCAGTATGAGCCTCGCGCGGGATATGCTCTGCAAGATTTGCTTGAACGACAGGAAGAGCAAAAGCTGCGAAAACCTGTTCCGTTGAGGAACTAGTTTTTCATTATTTTACACCATGGTCCAAAATAGCTGGCGATAAGCTTAAGGAATTGTCAACGAATTTTGATTTCGCATTTGAAATGAAAACTTCTTCAGGCGCACCGCGTGCACAATTGCTCGACATTCAATGAGTCTGACCCGACACGCTTCGAGGTGAAACGCTGTTCGGATAAATTCGGGGAATTGAGTTTAGACGAGCTGGAAACGGACAGGTATGTTTAGGGTAATTTCTTGGTGAGGGGGAAAAGGGGCCCACAATAGTTTTCTAAATGGTAAGAAGTATTGACTTTTTATGATACCTCTCATTAAACTCAATAGAATTTAGGGACTTGAACTTTTATTATTAATATTATTCATAACATTCATGCACAGGGTGTCTAAAAATTATATGTCGCGGCCACCATAGCGTGATTCTACACCTACGATTTAGTGGAAATTGACATAAAAAAACTCCCAGCAAAATTGACCTTGACCTTGGAAATCAAGGTCAACAAATTTTTTTGTTTAATCGTGTTCTACTGGTCATAAGGACCAACTTTGTGAAAGAAACCATGGATCGTATCTCAACCGTTCTCTTAAAAAATGATGTTGCATTTCTTATCATTTTTGCAACTTCTTTGTTCATAATGTTCGTTCTTTCATTTTATAATTAGTGAAATAGGAGTATCATGATTCTGATAATTTCATGCCCAACGAGATAGCTTACTGATGATACTCACAGAATGTTGTCATGTGAAATATTTTGATTGAGACGACTATGACCATATAGCTGACAGTTCTTCATGCGATTCATTATCGCGGCTAATATTGATGATTTAGTCCATCGTAAGCAAACGATTGAGAAACATACCTTCCAGAAAATATTTAAATTTACGGCATATGTTACGTGCGATTTACCAAGCAGCAGGGAATTACGTATTAGCTTGGGAAATATATATAAATGTCGTGCGAATTAATGAAAAGCGATTACGTCCAGTAGAAATTCCTGATCGACGTGATTTTCAACGACTAGATCAACAATTTGGTGACCAAGAAGTTATATTGCGGAATCTCTGCAATTCAGCCTGCAATTCACTGAAGGAGCGAGATTAGTACGCTATTTATTTATATATCGTTGCTGAATGTAAAAATTTTCCAAATAAAGTTGAAAAAATGATAAGAAATGCAACATCATTTTTTAAGAGAACGGTTGAGACACGACCCATGGTTTCTTTCACAAAGTTGGTCCTTATGACCAGTAGAACACGATTAAACAAAAAATTTGTTGACCTTGATTTTCAAGGTCAAGGTCAATTTTGCGGGGAGTTTTTTATGTCAATTTCCACTAAATCGTAGGTGTAGAATCACGCTATGGTGGCCGTGGCATATAATTTTTAGACACCCTGTACAGTAGGACCTCGATTAACCGGGTTGATCGGGAGACAAACAGCCCGGATAAATTAAGGCCCGATGGATACATTATGTTCCAATATAAATTTTTTATTTTGAAAATTTATTTCTCTTCATAATATAATCATTAGACTGCGGATTTCATGCATTTATGACAACAATGGACACGTGCAATTTAAAGCAGTGGACCTGTTATAAATGTTTAAAGACATCAAATTACGTGTTGCAGCTTAATCAGATAATTGAAAGAAGAATACAATTTTTCTTCGAGTTCTGTTTCCTGCAATAAATACGAAAATTTTTTATTTTGCATAAAGATCCGCAGTCTAATAATCATATTTAAAAGCATATTTGTTGATCGAGATTCTGCTGTATGTGCAGGGTGTTTGCGGAATGTTAGTACAACCGCGATTCTACATGAAAAATAAGTCGAAAGAAAGGAATGACATTTTTTCGTTCGGCAGCTCGTTTCCGAGGAAATCGAGTTCGAAGCGTCTGACCATGATCAGTCAATTCTACTTTGTGCATATACTAAACTAAAGCTCGCGAACCTGGCGGAATTTTAACCTGATTTTCTCGAAAACAAGCTGCCAGACGAAAATGTAATTCCTGTTTTTTTTTTACTTATTTTTGCATGTAGAATCATCCCCTGTCCCCTTAAATTATTTATATATATATATATATATATATTTAAAATATATGAATTAAATTCATTTCTAAAAAAACTAGATATCTAAAAATTCGAATTACATTTCACATCCAACTAAATATTTATAATCGTTATGCCACAAAAAAAATTTTATTTAATTAGCTCATTTATATTCGAGATTAATATTAATTATATTTTAAATTTAATTAACCCTGATACAAAAGGTACAAAAATAAATTTTACTTTTTTAAATTTAATTAAATATCTTTCACAATACAATATTATATAAATAGATAAATTTATTCAAAAATAATTACTATAATTTAAATATTTTATTAAATAACTTTTGTTACTATATATATATATACAAATTTTAAAAATTTATAAAAATAATATAAAATTTTAAAAATTTAATTAATCTTTCCAATGTAAATGAAAAATTTTATTTTAAACTAAAATTTGTATTAAAAACATTTTCCAATACTTTTACTATGTTACGACTTATTCCATTTATAATGAAAGTGACGGGCAATTGTATATGATAGATTACTGAGAATCGATTATAATCACCATAGAAGTTTTCACTTCGGTCGAGCGGTCTTATGCACACAGTTTCGGTCTGATTTTGTAATTTCACAAATACGATGAAAGTAAGAAGCAATATTTTATAACATGTGTTCTTTTTGGACCACCTTCACATTTAATACTCGTGTCAAGACGTTTCCTTTCAAGTATCCGACGATGCATGCGCACTGTACTACGGTATTTTAACATGTTTTTATCGATCATGCTAGAAACGAAATAAAACTTAGTACCAGCTACTTTGGATCACGGTGTGAAGGGTTTTCCGATTTACTATTGGTATTTAACGTAATAAATTCCTAAACTACAGACTTTTTTGTTACTAATAGATAAATTTATATTTAAACTTTAAGGGAAAATTTTAAAAACCTGAGAATAAGTGTAATTTAATTATTTATAAGTTATGATAAGGTAACTGGGAACTTCTTGATCATCTAAAATTACATGGCAACTAGTTTTTGATCACTGTGAATTTTGTGACATTACCCAGATAGCACAAAAACATCTTAAAGACGTCTGGAATGTCCTACTAACCTGTATATGTTAAAGACGTCTAACAGCCGTTTTTAAAACGATTTTCAGACGTCTGTAAAAGTCTTACAGATTCATATATGTTAATTATTAGGTTGGGAGAAAGTTCTGATGTATATTAAAGAAAACGTTTGCACCAATTTATAAAAAATATATGTTTAACATTATTCAATGATATAATTTCCATTATTTGCAACGACTTGTTGCCATCTTTCAGATAACCTGTCAATTTCTGTTTCCCAATCACTCGATAGCAACACGTGTTTTTGGTTAAACCGTAACTTGGAGAACCATCAATTCTTGCTATTCTTCTATGTCATCCAGTAGATTTAGTAAAGAAAATTACAAAAATCCATGTCTTTAAGACGTTTTATTTCATTCTATCAACAACGTCCGGTAATAAGACTTCTAAAAGACGTCCAGTTTAGGTCGCAAACCGTTCAGACCTAAAATGGGCGTACAATGACGTCTTTAAGACGTCGTTTGCTATCTGGGTAGATTGCCGTACCCAAGGCAAGAAGTTATGTAAACGGTGATAAGTACACTGCGAATTTTTATACAAGATAAAAATCGTTTGCATTAATTGCAAGGCGTAGGAACCAAATAGGAATTGATTACTATCTTTAATGGTTTCACCAAGTCGTAAGAAATGTATTGATGCTCTTGAATCCTTGCGATCTTTTTATTGGTTGAAATTACACCCATCTAGTTCTGCCAGAAATGTATAAAATCCGCAGTCTAGTGATCAGACAACGTACAAAATACAAATGTTCTGCATCGGTTGCGAGAAACAGGAGCCGGATAGATATTTCTTTCTTTCTTCGGTGATTTTAATAATTGTGAAATAATATATCAATAGTGTAATTGTTCCAGTAGTCAGCCAATCAAGGAAAGTAATCTAGCATTATCTGAAACGTTCGACTAAAGACCTCAGCAAGGTAAATCTTAAACGACTCCGTGCAAATTTACTCCGTAGATTAAGCATCGATTAGATCTCTTTCAAAGGCTTTTGCATTCGAACATGAGAGAAACGAGCAATATTCGTACTTGATAAGTTCAGTTTAAGGTCTCCGCTATGAACCTGACTCATTGTCACAAGACGAGGGTTTGAAAACTGCGAGCTGGCAGAGTTTCAAAGGAACGAGCGGAGCCATCGCTTTCGCGCTTCGCGTTTCACAGCCGAGAAAACTGTGGATATTTAATTACGGCTCTTCATTACGATTGTTCGAGCTTTCTTAAGAGAATCGTAGTAATTTTAACGACTCGATTTCCGATCACGGACCAATGATTCGAGATGAACATTGCGCGTAGAATTGCCATCTGTAAAATCGCAAACCTTGAACGAATGGCATAAAAACGCTGGATTTTTCCGTCTGAAACCCGGAAACTTATAGCTTTTTAAGTCAGATATGATACCACACAGAAAAGTTTCGGAATGGGAAGTTCGGGGAGAAATATATATTTATTAGTATTTTTGTATTATAGTTATTATATTTATTAGTTATATAAATATAAATATATATAATTATCAGTAGATAAGAATCATTTTTAATGAATTATAGTGCGAATTTGATCTGTACATATCTTATAGTTCCAGAGTTATAGAATACTCATTTTCTCGACCCAGTCCACTCTGTAACATAGACCAAATGACAATAACCAAAATTCGATTTACTTATTTTTTTCAGTATGCATACAGTTTTGATTCCGAATTTCATTTCGAAATTTCAGCAGTTAATCATTAATCAATTACCGAATTGACGATTACATTTGAAAAAAAAGGAATTTCATTGTTTATTGCGATTAACGATTAAAATAGAAAATTCGCCATTCGTTGATTAAATTTTTGCTCACCACTGGTATCCATTAATATAATCGTACATATTAATCAAACTTATATAAAATATTAACCGATTATTGCCCAACTCTGCCATATGGCGATTAACGTCGACAAATGATTAAATTAGTCTCCGATCTTTCGATGATTTCTTTTTTTAATCAACGATTGACGATTAACATCAACAATCGATTGAATCAATCGTCCATTTTTCAACTACGACATTTTTAATCGTACACATTAATCAATCAATCTTGGTTAAAATTTTAATCGATTAATGCCCAACTCTGCCGTATGGCGATTAACTTCGACAATTGATTAAATCAGTCTCCGATCTTTCGATGATTTCTTTTTTTAATCAACGATTGACGATTAACTTCAACAATCGATTGAATCAATCGTCCATTTTTCAATAACGACATTTTTAATCGTACACATTAATCAATCAATCTTGGTTAAAATTTTAATCGATTAATGTCCAACTCTGCCGTATGGCGATTAACTTCGACAATTGATTAAATTAGTCTCCGATCTTTCGATGATTTCTTTTTTTAATCAACGATTGACGATTAATATCAACAATCGATTGAATCAATCGTCCATTTTTCAATTACGGCATTTATAATCGTACACATTAATCGATCAATCTTGGTTAAAATTTTAATCGATTAATGCCCAACTCTGCCGTATGGCGATTAACTTCGACAATTGATTAAATCAGCCTCTGATTTTTCGATTTCTGTTTTTAATCAACGGTTGACGATTAACTTCAACAATCGATTGAATCAATCGTCCATTTTTCAACTACACATTAATCAATCAATCTTGGTTAAAATTTTAATCGATTAATGCCCAACTCTGCCCTAGTGATAGTGGAGCAACTGTGAGCGAGTAACATCGAAAAACCCGGACCCTTCAAGAAAATCCCCTCGGACGCACTAAAAAGTAGGACAAATTCGGGGAAAACCGGACGGATGGCAGCCCTAGATGCGCGTCGAGTTTTCTAATGCGTTTCTGAAGAGAAAACTTTCCTTCTGTGAATGTGGAATGGTCGTTCGTAGAAACTGGATCGTTTCGGTTTATCGGTAGCCTACGTTTCTGCCCACTCAACGTGCTGGGGCCAACATGGCCTGGTCTAGGAGCTCGATGGACGCGGTAAAAGGGAACCTTTCACCCTTCTAATCATGCCACGACCCCCGAATAATATTTGCTCGGCCTTCGGATGGCTCGCCAGTGGTAGGTAAACACTGTTCACAATCGTAGGATGCAGGTGGTGACGGATTGATCGCGAACACTTCGGCGTGTGTGGCTCCCAACGACACGCGACGTAGGGACGGGATTACGCTAGTGGAGTCGTCTATAATGAACGTTGCGAATCTGTACCGACGCTGACGCACAGTGGTTAGAATCGAAGAACTTAATTACGCTTTGATAGAACGTTCGAACTACATTGACTCCCATTAATATTTGAACGCTCTAAAAAAACGATAACTGGTTAATCATTGAACTACACGACTTGAATTTTTGGGGGAAGCTAGAGCAAATAGTTTGCTACAGAATGTGGAAAAACATTTTTTCAAAAATTGCAATTGATCGGAGTTGTTGAAAATATACTACAAGTTGCATTTTACAATTATTCAACAATTATTACACGAAACAATTATTCACAAAATTCATTTACAATTTTTTATAATATGAAGACAATTTGATTAAAAAATAAATATAACATGAAATTCACTTATTAAACGAAAGCTTTTTAAATTAATCTATTTTTAAATGCGAAATATACCCGTGAATGGCTTTCATTGCCAATATATTGATGTATTTCGAATTTCTTGTACATTTGCCTTCCATTGTACCTCCTGGTCTGAAGAATAAGATTTCAGTATTGTTTTTTGTTTTATTTGTTGCGTTCTCAAAAGTCTCTGACACAGTGGTCATTCGTTGGTGCTTAGGAATTAGTCCAAAAATTGCAAGACAGAGTAATGCAAGATAACTTTTTAAATATCGTATTATACGATGTGAAGTTTCAAAAATTGCAATTGATCGGAGTTGTAGAAAAAATACTAAAAGTTGCATTTTACAACTTTTGTATGTAGGCCTATATTGGAGATCAATTGCAATTTTTGAAAAAATGTTTTTCCATATTCTGTAGCAAACTATTTACTCTAGCTTCCCAACAAAAATTCAAATCGTATAGTTCAATGTTAAACCCGTTATCGTTTTTTTTCTAGCGTCCGAATATTAATGGGAGTCACTGTATAAGTATTACCGAAATGAAATTTTCACGGAGAAATATTAACCCTTTGCACCCGGAGTTATTTTAACTCGATAATCAAACGTTTCTTCTGGCCTAGAATATTTCCATTCTCCACGATTTTTAAACCCTTAGCACTCGAGGCACCACTAACAGTTGCTGTACCATTATCAAAATATTGTTTACATTATTAAATACGTTGGTATCTAATCAGTTACTAAATATTTAAGTACTGTATGAGTTATTACATCAATTTCATACCCAAGAAATTTAAAAAATCATGGAGAATAGAAATATTCTAAATCGAAGGAATGTTTAATTTTCGAGTTAAAATAGCTCCCACTGCAAAGGGTTAAATTTGGTAGATACGAAATTTATTTTCGCCTGAAACTACTATTTTGCACCAAGTGACAGATGGGAAACTAGAGTCCAATGTTTCGTGTTATCCTGAACCCAAAACATTTTTAATTGTTCTAATTTAAAAAAATGTTACAGTGTACAACGACGGTCTATAAAATCTGCAATATAGTCATGATGGTTCATACTCATTAATGATTTGTATTAGGCGAATTTCCAGGTCTCGGTAAAGTTAGAATGTTCAACAAAACATAGTTAAATTATGTATTGATATACAAAGAATAAAAAAGTTTATTGTATTATAATAACCTATTACATACTTGAAACAAAATCACTGGGTCCTCAACTTCATAATTGTCACAAGAAACGAGTGAACGTTTAATTTCATAAACACTCTTATCAATAAATTAATGTCCTTCATTAAGCGACAGAAATTCAATTTTGCAGGAAGACTTTATATTTCGAGAACAAATAATTATATTCCTGAGAACAGTTTCCTTTGCAATGTTATCGGAAAAGCCACTCCGCTGGTGAAACGTTAATGAATGGAATTTATTAGTATTACTAGATTGCGAAATATTATGAAATAATAAGGTACAAAATTCTGATTAAAGTGTAAAGTACGAGATCGAATAGAATTTAATGTAGTGTCATCTTATCTGGTACGAACGACGTCAGTCTTTTACAATTTAATTAGATCGTCAATTTTGTGAATTCATCAGGCGATTGTGTTTCCTTCTTTCTTTATGCACAATTATTCTCGACATACTGTGTTTCCACTTTCATACTCAGTTTTCTAAATTAATACATGAAAATTCTACGGAAGCTTTTACGCATAATTAATACAAAAAAGCTAATTGGCACGTGGCTCGATGAAATTCTTCAGTTTATGCCCAATTAATTAGTTATTATTAATTAATTAATTAACAAGGTAGTTGTTACGTAGTCAAATAAAATTCTTGAGATAGAGTTCTCGCATTTTTCCATTTTTCACGGGTATAAAAACGGTTTTCTGCTTCGTTGTTAGAAAATTATTAATTGAAATGCTGTGTTTCCACTTTAATACTCAGTTTATTAAATTGGTGCATGAAAATTCTACGCGAGCATTTACGCCGAAGTAATAAAAGCTTGTTGGCACGTGGCTCGATGAAATTCATCAGTTAGAGCATTTACAGTTTTCCATTTCTCACGGTCACAATCCCGGGCAGGAAATCACAGTGTCAGTCCCCTTATAAACTGATTTTGGACCATAATGGGTGGCAGAGGGTTCGCCAGCCAATCCTCCGAATTAGAACCGAAGACGAATGGCGACGGGGAATCTGTCGTGCGGATAATTTTGGCAGCTTTTACGCGGTTCGATTATTTATTAGGATCTAATGGGTGGCAGATGTATTTCGCCTCCTCTGTTACCAAATATTCCCTTGCAAAGTGTTTCTTATACGGTGAATTGGAATTTATGCGAACTTGAGATTAAGCGTAATTATTAGACTGCGTATTTTATGCACTTAAAGAATTTAAGAAATTTCAAGAACTTGAAAATACAAGAAACAGGAATAAATATCTACGTAATTGCTATATCTTGCAATTAAGGCAGACAAGTAGAACCGATAGTTAAGGAGTTATACTCATTGTCAGTCAGGAAATAAAAAACAAAGTCGCTTTGTGAATTTCTTCCTTCAAAACTTGTAAGTATTTCGCAGAATGTAGATCTTCGAGTAGCTGAAATTCTCAATTGATTGTAATTTAGTTTTTCTCATTAAATAAAGGTAATAATTACGGAAAGTGTCTCCATCTTCCTGGGGTTCTTTTCCTTATTTCGAAAAAAGTAGCGATTAATTTCTTAGGTGTTATAAAATGATTTAGTAGATTTTAATCAGATAAACTTGAAGCACTTGAAAAACATTTTCAAGATGATGTACTCGAAAAGGGATAGAAAAACCGATAATTAAACTGTTCAAAATTCCTGACTGAGAAGATTCCTTGAGTTAATATCGAGCGAGAAAGCGCGAAGGAAGGTTGCATCCACAAGAGAAAGAGATTCAATCTTTAGCGAAAGGTTGGATCAAGGATCTAAACATGTTCACGATAAATCCGACCGATTTCAACGACTGTGGAATATTTTCCCAAAGAAATTTTACTTTCTGAAGGAAATCATTTTGCACTATTCTTTACTTGATATATGAAACAAAATTGAATTATATTGTACATTTCTTATATAATTAATTGTTCCATTATTCTCTCGTACCCCTAAGTACTATATTATTTCTATGATAATGAATAGACTGCGGATCTTTATGCAAAATAGAAATCCAGCGATTGTGAGTTGCAGTAGATAAATCGAAATTCTTTTCATTCCTTAATAGGTTTTTTACATTGAGAACATCATAACCATATTTTTAGATTGTTCACTCAGTCAATCTCTTCATAAATGCATAAAAATCCGCAGCTTAATAATTAATGAATGCATAGCTGTACATGTGTACATATATCGACAACAATAAAGTGGAATTTAAATTTTGGTTTAAAGGAAATCAATAGCATACAAATTTAGTAGATTCTAGTGGCTTATAAAGAGCTCACGAGCAAGTCGATTTTTAAGGTATACTTCAAGGTTATTGAAATCGGTGGGATGGACCATTTTGTCAATATTTTTCACTGTCTGACAATTTCCCTTCTATTTTCTCGAAGAAATATGACCTATCCGCGCGCTGGACTGTCCTTCGCGTGAGTATGGATAAGATTGATGAACGAACTACGTTCGATCGAGTGGGAACGGCCTAAAAACGTAGAAGACGGAGGGATGATCCCTTTCCGTCGGTTATATGTGTGTGTAGACGTCATTGTGTATCATTGTTACTTGCGACGGGACTTGGAGAATGATCGAGGATGATTGGAAAAATAACGGCCCACTGAGGATCCGCAAGCTACAGTACTGCACGGTTAAATTTACATTAGTTTGAGAGCAAGGAGTTAAATTATCAGGGGACGTTACGACAACCGTGGCCCTACTTTGAAGGTTAAATTTGTGTTCCTGTGGTTATTTTAAGAAAAAAATGTATACAGTAATGTCGCGATAATTGCCGCAGGAGCTGTTCACTGGAGCGACAACTTCCGAGACAACTGCTCGTCTTTTGATTTATGACTGGCCTCTACAGTCTACGGCACCGAGACATCAATCGAAAGCCGAACGTAGAGAAGGACAGAATGATCGCGTGGCCGAGCGCGTCGCTGTCGCCGGCACAGTTTAAAGGCCCGCGTGTTCGCACAATGTAATGCCAATTAAAAATGCTTTATTCTCCATTATGTTTTAATGAGATTTTACTGTCTTATTCCTGGCAAAATTCTAATTAAAGCAAGACCAAACACGGTATAATTTGGCCCATCAGTAATATCTTGAAAGTTGTCGGAGGGCTGTACGCGAAAGTTGTCGTAGTGCCTATTTGTGAATTTCCTACTCAATATTCATTATTTTTTAATGAGATTTTACTGTCTTATTCCTGGCAATATTCTAATTAAAGCAAGACCAAACACGGTATAATTTGGCCCATCAGTAATATCTTGAAAGTTGTCGGAGGGCTGTACGCGAAAGTTGCCGTAGTGTCTACTAGTGAATTTTGCCAGGAATAAGCCAGTAAAATCTCGTTAAAAAATAATGAATATTAGTAGGAAATTCACTAATAGGCACTACCGGCAACTTTCGCGTACAGCCCTCCGACAACTTTCAAGATATTACTGATGGGCCAAATTATACCGTGTTTGGTCTTGCTTTAATTAGAATTTTGCCAGGAATAAGACAGTAAAATCTCATTAAAACATAATGGAGAATAAAGCATTTTTAATTGGCATTACATTGTGCGAACACGCGGGCCTTTAAACTGTGTCGGCGACGACGACTATGCACGTCTCTCTCTGTCCCATACGCTGTCATTCCTTGCAAATGAAACTTTCATCGGCGATTATACCACTAAATAAAATTGAAATTATATCGTGTTTGGTCTTGTTTTAATCAGAAAAATGCCAGGAATAAGCCAGTAAAATCTCATAAAAAATAATGAAAATTAAGCAGTTTGAAAATTCGATTTATTGTGTCAATGTAGTGGTGTTCACACCGATATACCCGAGCCGACATCAAACATCGCCGCCCTGCGGCCCAGCGCAGCGTTGACAACTAGTGGAATGGGTAGGCACTGTGGCAACTATCGTGTACAGCTCCTGCGGCAACTATCGCGACATTACTGTATATAACAAGTATCCAATGGGCCTGGTTTAGCCGATAAAGTAGATTTCTTGTTTTTTATAAAACTGCAAATATCTCGGAAATTATGCGAGATATGGGAAAATATCAAGAGACCTTTTTTGTAGAAAATTAAATTTCAAACAATTTATGTCGTATGACATTTTTCTATCAGCTGCGCAGTTTCTGAGTATATTTATATTTCGATGAAGTTGCAGAACAACTGCCTCATCCCCGAAATAATAGTCGGGGGAACGTAAAGGCTCCGTTCTGAAAAGACCAAATTCTGGATGAGATCTATAATGAGAAGATTATGTGAACAGAGTGAGTTGTGGTTAGGTCGCATTATACAGGGTGTCCCAAAACTACCCTAGGAGCCGAAAATGGGAGGTTCCTTGGGTCATTTGAAGCGACATTTTCCTTTACAAAAATGGAGTCCGTGACTTTGTTTAGGAGTTATTAACTAAAAACACGGACCAATCAGAGCGCAGCTATACCGAATGGAGTCCGACTCTGCGACAGGTCCCGCGAGCCTGGTGTCACCATTGGTCGACTCAGAATCAATCCGCTATAACCGCGCTCTGATTGGTCCGTGTTTTTCGTTAATAACACCGAAACAAAGTCACGAACACCATTTTTGTAAAGGAAAATGTTGCTTCAAATGACCCAAGGAACCTCCCATTTTCGGCTCCTAGGGTAGTTTTGGGACACCCTGTAGAGTCAGGAATCGAAAACTACGGAACCCTTGCAATCCTCGTGTACGTATACGTATCTAGCGCTGTCTCTCACACTAGAGAAGGTAGAGACCGAATCGACACCGTTAAATCCGTAAAATTAGTCCTATTCACGTCGTGTTTAGACTCATTTTAGTCGGAAGAATCTCAGCTATCCATCGCTGCTATAATTATCAAGATAAGTTGACAAATGGCTGAAATAAAAATTTTTACTGTTTCATGTTCTTTTTCTTTAGCTGCGGCATCCTACTGTTGAACGTCTGTCCCTTTTATTTTTATTGTATTTATTCTCCAACCTTGTCGAGTGAAATGGCTTCGCAGAGCAGATTTTAGTTTAACCGTGCACTACTGTGCAATCTTTTAAAGCGTAATCGTTTGCCAGGCGTGTTTAGTCGTAGAAACTGTTCCCCGTGCCGCAAAAGTAATCATCGTTCGCTTGTCCTCTAGGACAGATATGGGCAATACACTATGTGGCATAAACGCCTTCTAGGTATACTGTAAGGGCGACGCTTCGCGGCAAAGTATGACTGAGAGACTCCCAACCTGCGAGCTTGGCAGATGGCGACAGAATACTATTTATCTTATTCATTGGGGCGTTCGTACCCAAACGAAATATTATCCTAACGTTTCAACAGCATTACAGCCACATGGTTTCATCAGGGGTCTGACGACACGTTGATGTTGACCTGCGTCAGCAATGTACGATGACCGACTCATGCCTACACATTGGAATCTTCGTTAGATTTTTAGTAGTTGGACCAACACACAGTAGAAAATGATTTTTACTGCTACACTTTCAGAAGTGACAAATAAATGTTTCCTTTACGTTACAGTAAATTTACATTAACAGTCTAACAATAATTTATTGGGTGCAGTAACAATTATTCTGCTTTACCGTTTAGTATTACATAAGTTAGAGATTACACCCTCGAATAGTTCTAGTTGTATTCAACCATTCGCAAGTGAGACAGAATATGTTGGGGCTTCCTTCGTCACAAGAAGCAACAATGAATCAGTGGTACTGATATTATTCTTAGTTTTATATTTTACTTTAAACTATCTGTCGAGAAATAAATGTTTCTTCAAAACTTTTATCAACCAAGTATAAAATAACTGCTAAGATCGAACTTTTGTAAAAGAGTTAAAGTGGTGATGTACAAAGTTAACTTAAAATTTAAAAGAAATCATTCAAATGTTTAAAGTTTACAAAATAATTTTTATTTCTAAAAGTTTGCAGTTTCAATCACACCCTTTTTACAAACAAGCAGAAAGACAGACGATTTTTGACTATGCACATTAACCATCGTATAAACAATTAATAATTCCAATGTAACCCTCATATAGCAGTAAAAAAGCTGCTAAAATCGAACTTTTGTAAAAGAATTAAAATGTTGCTGTACAAAGTTAACTTAAAATTGAAAAGAAATCAGTTAAATGTTTAAAGTGTACAAAATAATTTTTATTTGTAAAAGTTTGCAGTTTCAATCACACCCTGTTTACAAACAAGCAGAAAGACAGACGACTTTTGACTATGCACATTAACCATCGTATAAATAATTAATGATTCCAATCTAATCCTCATATAGCAGTAAAAAAACTGCTAAAATCGAACTTTTGTAAAAGAATTAAAGTGTTGAGGTACAAAGTTAACTTAAAACAGAAAAGAAATCGTTTAAATGTTTAAAGTGTACAAAATAATTTTTATTTGTAAAAGTTTGCAGTTTCAATCACACTCTGTTTATAAACAAGCAGAAAGACAGACGAAAGATTTTTGACTATGCACATTAACCATCGTATAAACAATTAATAATTCCAATGTAACCCTCATATAGCAGTAAAAAGATTTGAGTTCTTAACTCAACTGTGTGTTAACTTAACTCAAGTACAATTTTTGTCCATATCTGTTCTGGAACGGAAAGAAAATTTGTCGTCTTCCGAAACGTTCGATTATCGGATACATTTATATGCAATGATTTGCACTTGGTCGCCGACGAAATTTGATATTAACGCACGCATCAGAAACACATTTATGCAATGCTAACGCATCTACGACGATCGCGAGAACCCCTAACCAGAACTCACGATGGTCTCGAAAGGCAAGTCTATTTTTATACGCGCAACATTACGATCCGTCACGATCTCTTGTCCGCATGATCGAGATTTTTCTAGTTTGTAAGAACATTAGGAGAACCTCGTGCAGGGAACGCAAGTGCATTCCCCTCGAACGCGATGGTCTCTGCTTTTTTCACGGTCACGAAAAATTCATGGAAATGTAAGGAAAAGTAAAAATGAAACAAAGCAGTTGAAATACGCCGGTGAAACTGGGACGTTTTTTAACGAGGTTCACTTTGTTGGCATAGAAACGCGAAATCATCATTGTCTCGTCGTTTCACGGTTCTTTTCACGAACAGTCCCTGCACACTCACACGACAATCAAATTATTTTGTTAACTATAGCATTGTACTGGATCTCTGTCGTAGGATGTATAGACTTTATGATGTATAAGTGTTTATGTCGAAATAAAAGCAATATGCGTAATGAGGGTTTGTACTTTCTACCCTTGATCCTGTTGCAAGGAGAATACATTATTGATGACCTAAGTGAAAACGTAAGAAACGGGAAACGAGGAAAACGAAGAAAACAGTAGATCCCTAGCAGACTGCCTTTCGGTAAAACTTACGTTTAGGGGAGGCAGCTTCGATGACCTTGATCTTATGTTGTCAAGGACAACATTATGAACAACTTTTGTCATTACAACTTATATTGCTGTTTACTTAAAAACGTACCAAAAAATGTTGAAAAAGTATTAACAAATGTTTTAAAAATATTTAAACAAATAAAAACTGATATCATATGTGATTTGAAAACATTGCGAAATACCATTACAGTCATACTAAATCATTAGCTTACTAGTGTAACATCTTAGTACGACAGTAATGGTATTTTTGAGTTATTTAAATTAAAATATTTCCTGAACCACTAACTTTTTGACATACATAGATTAGTACTTTTTTATAACAAATGTCCAGCTGCATCGATTGATGTATTAAAAAATACCTCATTCCATTAAAAAAAAATGAAGTTGACCTTCATATGTCCTTTACGCGTCCACGTACAAAAAAGCTACTAACATCAGATTAATGCCCCCTCGAAACCATGCAAGTTCCATCTGATGCATCTCTTCCTAACACCAATAGTAGCCGCGTTATTCACATGTTCTGTTTTTGCGGATTCACCCTGTATATAAGTTTTTAAAATCTCATTTTCATCTGTTTGTTTGTTCTAGTCTTATAGTTTAAGGAAAAAGTCTGTAAAATCAACCATTTTTTAAATATTGTAGAATTCCTTGAAATTTGTTTGTAGATCACTGCAGACTACAGCATATTTAAATTTGAACCGCGCGGAATGACAGAGCCGCCATCTACCGTGAAGCTGCGTGTTTTAAAACCAGTTCCAGGCAGTTCCAGGTCGATAGAACAGCCAGATCGCAACAATATGGCCACGCGTCCTGTGTTACCGGATTTTGTGTGAGCTGCAGTCGTGGAAATTCATAGTTTGGCCGCAGAATTTCCGATTTATTCGGCGAGACATCGGGCGCAGGATCATTCCAGAAGAAAATGGCTGCGGCAAGCAAGTGGAATTTGTCCCGAGAGGATATACAGGCTGCGGCTAAAGACGAGAGAGTGAGTATTCCGCAGCTGTCGCAGCAAAATCGAAGACAGCAGATAACGAACCTAATCGAAACGTCAGTATTGGGCGGGAAATTTAAACATACCGAAAATGTTTCAGGAAATGCTTTTGGAGCATGACAGCGATCCGGACGAGGACATGCTGTTCAAGTGAGTTCAATAACATTCTTCGATTTTAACCGCTCATTTCCACGATATACTGACACTCAATCATTTTCAGTCGACCGGACACGTCCTCGATGGAACCGAGCGCGTCCAAACCGGATTCAAAGATGGACAGGTGAGAATCGCGTCTTTTACTTCCGTCTATGAATTACGCTGTCAACAAATTTTAAATATGTTGTTAGTTAGGTAGGTGTTTTGATTCCTTAAACTGTCTCTGAGCGTTACCTTGTGTTTTATTTTCTCGATTAAATATAAAACGAATGTTACAGCTTCTTTTCATTGTTTCCATATGAGAATGATCTGCTCTATCGTGCAAAGCAATTACATTTTGTCTCGGATTCATAATTTTCAAATTGAACTACAAAATCTAAACATAAAGTGGCATCTCTTTGATTTAGAACTAATTTAAGTGCGTTTAACATTTGAACAAATTGAACTACAAAATCTAAACATAAAGTGGCATCTCTTTGATTTAGAACTAATTTAAGTGCGTTTAACATTTGACTAAATTGAACTACAAAATCTAAACATAAAGTGGCATCTCTTTGATTTAGAACTAATTTAAGTGCGTTTAACATTTGAACAAATTGAACTACAAAATCTAAACATAAAGTGGCATCTCTTTGATTTAGAACTAATTTAAGTGCGTTTAACATTTGGCTAAATCTCGAAATTTCTCTCATTATTAATCTTAATCCAGCCTCGGATTTACTTACTCGAGATTCGAAAGCTACGCCTCCTCCACCCGACCGCGCGTTTCGCTCCCTGTGGCGGCCATAGTCCTCCTAAGCGCCACGAATAGCGAGTATTAAAAACTATGACCGCCACGGCCTAACCTTCGAACCTTGGCCACCGCGAGTAAGTAAATCCGAGCGCTGTCCTAAATGATTAAACTATGATGCGTGCAAATAACAAAGTTTCGAGATTACTAAGTTATATTTCGTATTGAATTTATTAATGGGAGCATTCAGGTCGTCTTTTTGGATCACAAGATTATAATTCCGAAAGCTTAATTACCTACAAGTAATTTGGAGGAAATGGAGGATATGATTTCATCACACCAATGTCTGTAAGAAACACCTACTAGTCGTTTTGATGTTTAAAAATTTATGGGACCGTGTAATCGAAACGATTTCATTAATAAAATTCTTTTAGTCAGAGCAAGCAGCTATTTGCCGGAAAGTGTGGTTCAAGAACTTTCTCGTTTCGTGTTAAAGCGTCCGGCTGCAAATCCATGAGGTGACTGAGGTGATGCGGGAGAATGTCCAGAAGGTGATGGAGCGTGGTGAACGGCTCGAAGATCTACAGGAAGCCAGCGATCGTTTATCAATGACCGGAAACGAGTTCAGAGCTGCGGCGAAAAGAGCGCAGCAAAGGGCTTGGCTCCAGAACTTCAGGACTAGGGTGATACTCGTCGCGATCACGGTGACTGTGGTTGTCTGCATCATCGGTAAATAAGTGAACCACCGTTCGCTGATGATGCATGCTCGGCGCATGTGGTTTCCTCATTACACTTGGGCTTCCTGAACAGAAACGCACGATCTGATCACGACCTTTGGATAGCGGCACTCGAGCCTATTGTGACATGTTTTGTCAATATATTCTAAGAAGAATATAAATACTCGCGACGGCCGAGTTTCGAAGGCTATATCCCTTGCTCCCCGAGGTGGTCCTAGTTCGGAGTTCCTCAGGCGCGTTCTATACTCGCTATTCGTAGCGCCTAGGAGCACAATGGCTGCCACGGGGAGTCAGACAATTCGTTTCTAGGATTGCAAGGGTGCGGGATGCGCCTTTTTTATTTCTCGATAATGCATGGGTTTTTCAGTAGACAAAAGCGCTAGATAAAAGAACAGTCTAGGCCGCAATCGCCTCAAAAGTCCTATTTTTACGCAGCTTTATGAAAATAGATACATGCGCAGCTTTATGCTTCCGAATAATAAAAATCACGCCTCGTAAACGTGAAAATAGGACTTTTGAGAGCAAATGCTGCCTAAATTGATCTTTTATCTAGCGTTTTTGACTATTGAAAAAGCCCATCTTTGCATTATCGAGAAATGAGAAGACGCATCCGGCGTCGTTGTAGTCCTGGAAATGAGAGTCTACGCTTTTAAATACAAGTTGGAAGCTGGTATATCCAGTAAGAGTGGGCGGGTATCCATACTCGGATACTCGGGAATTTCCGAATTATAACCTCGGGTATCACGAATTTTCCAGATCCGAATTTTCGGGTATCCGGCCACCCCTAATATCCAGATATTCATATATGTCAGTCTTAAATTGTTGACCATTTATCATAACTTCAATAAGAAGATCGACACAAACGTGTCTGAAAATATTTTTCCAAACAATTAATGAGAACGTCCGTCATCCAAGGGCTAGATATAATCATCGAAAATTGTTCAAGATACAATCGTTTACCTTTCTCTTTAAGAGATCTTAATTTTGTTTAAATAGTTGCTTTTGGAATAGGAAAATTCGCGCATTTCTAGTTCCGGACAGTCCATTGACCGCAACCATCTATCGTTCACTATTCTTTCCTGAGGTATTGTGTGTTCACTGTGTCACTAATTTTCACGCCACATAAAGATCGCTTGAACTCAGTCCACGTAGTCAGGCCGACGCGTATCGTTTTCAGTTCTGGACATCATGGTGCTTTACCTGGTTCTCAGATAGCGAACACGATGTAGCGAGCTTCGATCGTTGAATCCCAGGTATTCATACCACTTTCTTCACTACTCTAATTCGCTACGCGACCGCGTTTCACCGCGCCATAATCAGAAAGTTGGCTACGTTTTAGGCTGTTGATTTGATGACAAATTTCGCGTAACGCGACTGGTTCGATGAAACGGCAGATTTCTTCATATTCTTTCTGTCCACTTTTCATGATCGAGTTACACCAAGGCTTGAAAATCGATTTTAGTTTTTCAGTAGTTAATTTTTTAATACTTTTACGAAGGATCGACATTTTCAATTCTTATTTCTAGACTGCGGATTTTACGCATTTATGACAAAAATGCAGTGGACGTGTTAAAATATTTGAGAACATCGTATTAGTCGCAGCTTAGTACGATAATTAAAAAAAGAACACAACTTTTGTTCGGCTCCTGTGTCTTGCAATCAATGCGAACCTTTTTTTATTTTGCATAAAGATCCGCAGTCTAATCATCTCTTCTGGGTACGACTTTGGTTCCAATAGGATCTTTGCCAGCAATAGCAGTTAAACTCTATCCTTATGAATAATTATTCTGAATTAATTTTCAAAAGTCATAAAATTTGAACCCATCGTTTGATCCCACCGTTTTTAAAGAAATTGTGTTTGAAAACTCACCTTTAAACGAAATTCAACTCAACATAAAGTACATACAATTTTTTACATGTGTCCATCGAACACTTCTGTTCGTTTGCGTAACTTTCCTGCCTGTTATCTCGAAGGCTAAACAGTTGGTTTTGGAAATCGTTTCAAGCTTTGGTTTACGCACGTTTCGCCACGCTTCGATGCTCTTCTCGTGATCGAACGAGACCGGAAACACGCGTACGTATCACTGGTCTTTTATTTTTCAGTAACCATCGTCGTGAAATACTCGTGACTGCGGCTCCCTCCAGACTGAAACCCGATTGCTTGCGAGCGTCCGTTGTATATTTGTACCTGTTTTTCATGGACTCTATGCGTGTATTATAACCATAAGTTTATATATGAATACATATCCTACTATTTTTAAATACAACCGCTTCCACCGGGTTTCTTTCTTCGCCCACCACCGAGACTACGCATTTGTTAAAATGTATTCAATCGACTAAATCGAGGAAGTTCATCAGATTAATTTAGTTATGATAAATAATTATTTTTTATGATCAGTCACATAACACTGAATCGTGCAAAACTGTGTCGTGTTTGATGTTATTTGAATCAGAATAACGTCATACATATATTGGTAAAAGTCTCACGAAGAAATGATTAAAATCAATGATGTTTTAGTATTTGGTCAGTATTATTTCAACGATCAATTCTATTAACAAATACCGTGCACACTTCTTACACATGTATCGATACATTACTGTAATTTTATTATTTCGAACACGTTACACGAATGCGTTGTTGCTTTATTTAAATAAACAACATTTTTGTAATGAACTGTTCCGTCGCGTCCGCCGGCGTCTATTTCATTAATCGATTAGAAAATTGAACGCAACGCTGCAGCATACACGCGCGCCTGCACTGTAGCGCAATTAAAGCCGGTGCAATTGTCATTGACGCAATGCAATAGCCAACGCGAACTGGTATCCATCAGTTGTTCCCGAACGAATGTAGCTGCGCCATATCGATCTCGGGATCTCGATTTGCGAGAATTTTAAATTCGAATTTGAGAACTCCATTCCTATTTCCTATTTTAAGTGGTCGAATAATCGAATATACTTCACAACACAAGCGATTTCTGAATTTTAAAATAAGGCAGAATATCAATCGTCAGAATAGGTTTATTATTGAAATGAAATCACCGATGATTTATTCGATTGAATATTTTTCTTGCAATAAATTCTCAGTAGAATGACATCTTACAGTTTTCTTAAAAATTTGTAGTTCATTTCCTTATAAATTAAAGTTCTTTTTTTAAAGAATTAACATCAGCATCAGTATTGTAATGTTGTCATTATTAGTACTTTGTTTCAGGAAATATAATTCTATAGCACAGCCAATTTTGATGATGAACCAACAAGTGACTGTCAGGAACGTAACCGAATCGTGTCTTCTAGGATTATTTATTAAAAGAATATTTTTCTGATTCAATGAATGATTAAGAATATTAGCAATATTACGAACAATAGTCTTCTCAAGTTGTTTCTGCATCCATGTGTACAGGAATATTTTCTTGAGACATGAGAAACATTGGTTGTTACTAAACATGGTTAATAGCAGCCTCGGCAAGATTATTTGATCACGTTCAGTCGTAATACAATTTTTCTTATTGAAGATAGTAGAGTAGACTGTTTTACTTGATATCATGTTATTTCTGTAAAATTAAAGTATCATTACTTTCACACATTGGAAAATACGTATCAGTGCTTTCCAAGGATTAAAGACATTTAAACTATACATTTCAAAGTGAATTGTCCTTCACCTTATTTACAAACGCAAATTAATCTTTGCCAATCAATAGTTAATCCGTTGAAAGCGAAACCTGGGTTCATCTTGACCCAGCATTAAAAATGTTCCATCTAAATTTTAATTTTCTAATTAGCTAGGTGAAATCATTTTACTATGTCCTATAAAAAGAAAACGTTGAATTCAAAGGAGTAGGTTGAAAAACAATTGATTTTTGAGGAATTGAATGGGTTTTGCAATGACAGCAAAATCCATATTATATAAACTTATATTATGTAAACGAAAATAGATAATATTTCTTCAGACAACACATTACAAATTAGAAAAACGCAGAGACACGCATCTTGAGCTCAACTTTGAACTCGGAACAGAAGCATCTGCATTTTTAGCCGAGCAGACTTACGCCACAGGAACGACAAGTTTACGGTGGAACAGTAATAGAAATTTTCAAACGACTTTTCTACGTATTTTACTACGTATTTTTGTCGGGGAGGGGCGTGACGACGTTGCAGGGGCGGTCCGAAGTCAACTGGTCGACCTTTGCCCGGGTGCTCTTCAGTCTTTCTGAAAGACTCCTGCTACGCCAATGATGATCAATGACGATCACTTGTACTGCATGCTCGCGATACGACTCCTCACAGTGGGGCAAACCAGTCATCTAGTCATACAATGTAAAAAAGTAAAAGTTTAGTCGTCCTTGATACTATTGTTTATATTAGCAGAAATGTTCGGAACAGCTGAAACCAACACTTTTGCCTCTCAATTGATTATTTGCCACCGAAACAATAGATTAATCTGTTAGGATTAAAAGTGACATTAAAGTGGGCAGTGTTTCTTGAGCTTGCAATCTAACATACACAAGTATGATACCCTGATATGATGTTCAATTTGCGATGATAGTGAATGTTATGCATTTTTTGGCGTAAACGAGGTGTAATTTAAAACAGTAAAAGTATTCAAAGAATTTAGAAATACTGTTATATGTTTACCGACCTAGCAAACATATTAAGAAAGAAAATAAATTTCAATTTCTATTGAGAAATGTTATTTTGTATAAAGTCCCGCTGTCTAGTCGATGATTGCATCCGCAAGAAGGTGAAAGAACATAATTTGTATAATATAAAATTTGCATAGCTTTTCACTCTTGAGCACTCGATGGTTGAAGCGCCATTAGAAATTGTTCAAAAGATTATTACATTATTAAATATGTCGGTATTTATTCAATTACTAAACATGTAGGTATTCTATGAGGTATTATGTCAATTTCATATCCAGAAAATTTAAAGAGTCATTGTTCAACTTTCGAATTAAAATAGCATCGAGTGCATAGGATTAAGCAATATCGGTATGAAAAAAATGTAATTTCTTTATATTTTCACGAAATACGGAAATGGACACTATCTTCTGCACATACACTGGGTAAAAAAAGTATTGGCACACTCTTAAAAAGGCGATAACTTTTTAAATATCGTATTATACGATTTGAATTTTTTTTTGGGAAGATAGAGCAATTAGTTTGTCACAGGATGCGAAAAAAAATTTTGTCAAAAATTGCAATTCATCGGAATTGTAGCAAAAATATTAAAAGTTGCATTTTACAACTTTTTTATGTGGGCCAATATTGAAAATTTTAAAAATGCGTTTTATAGAGCTGTGTCAATTATATAAACGTTTAAATATGTTATAGATTGCAGATTTTCGACCTATAACTGCAGATTCTTACATCTTTCAATGCCTATCGTTTTTTTTTGCAACAACCGATTTCGATGAAACTTTACCAGTGCAAATAACTGACACAGCTCTACAAAACGCATTTTTAAAATTTTCAATATTGGCCCACATAAAAAAGTTGTAAAATGCAACTTTTAGTATTTCTTTAACTTTACAACTTTAGTAATTCAGAATGGCAAACTAATTGCACTAGCTTGCTAAAAAAATTCAAATCGTATAGTACAATATTAAAAAAGTTATCATCTTTGTAAGAGTGTCCGAATATTAGTGGGAGTCACTGTATATCATAGAAAATCTTTGCGGTGGTCGCTATATTGCACTCTGGGAGACTCTTTCACTTATGCAACTTTTAGTATTTTTGCTACAATTCCGATAAATTGCAATTTTTTACAAAATTTTGTTTCGCATCCTGTGACAAACTAATTGCTCTATCTTCCCAAAAAAAAAATTCAAATCGTATAATACGATATTTAAAAAGTTATCGCCTTTTTAAGAGTGTGCCAATACTTTTTCACCCACTGTATACGTACGGTTATGCGTATAATATGATTGATTTACTAAAATGTACATTTTCTTGAACCATCATGCGAAACGACAAAGAAATGTAGAGTTCCCAATCTTTTTGTCAGTGACTGTAGATGACTAGTTTGCCCCACTGTGCGACGCACCGGCACGCGGTGGCTAACACAAAGATAGCAGCCACATCGCATCGCCATCGTATCGGCGTGTATCACGTTCGTTGACAACCGTTGTCCGTTGTCAGTCGTGGCTCGGTCGCGGTTCGGTCGCGAGTCGGCAGCCAGCTTGTGTCCGCTTTGCAAACCGAGAATTTTGTGTTTCAATTTCCCACTGACCGAAGCTGCGTCACTGGTACTCTACACGCGCCATCATCGTCCTAGTGCATTTACTACCTCACGTCCGCCAAAGCAATGGCAGCACGCGAGCTGCTGATAGCGACCCTGGCCGTGTTTGTCGCCGGCTATCTGCTCACGGGAAAACGCCGACGCTTCGTTTACGCGCTATACAAGACCTTGCCTAGAGACTTACTGTGAGTATCTTTCGAACATTCCACTGAAATCGAGGCTTCCTTGTCTATAACCGATTTTACACCGTCTAAGTCTTTCGTCCTCCGTCTCTCTTTCTCTCTTCGTTGCTGAAATTCTACTTCGCACTATGATCTTTGTTTTGTCAACTAGAAGTTACTAGTTCGTTAATACCGTAGTTAGTATTACTCTTATTCTACGAGCTACTCTTCCACTTCATGGTACCATAGATTATAGTACAACTTTGGTTGTCTCGGGCTTGCTAAATCTTAGGCTTATTAAGTACTTATTAAAGGCAAAAACAAAGTTTTAAGTTAAGGCAACAAAAGAAAAGATAAGGTTTATTTAATTAAAGAGAAATGTTTATTTTATAAAGAACAGAATAAAAAAGTTATTTCAGTTTGGTATACATATATCCCTACTTATGTCTTTTATTTCACTTTGTTTCTATTTTATTTTACATGTAAATAATGATATATAGTGGTATAATAAAGTTAAGGTTTCTTGATCCGTTTTGGTTTGTGGTGGAGTCCGGATTCCACCCGTGGAACAGAAAGAAGGATAATATAAAAAGTAAGAAACAAAATAAAAGATAAGATAATGGAAAGAACAATAGTGGTTAAGGAATGTGCGGGCGACCATGAGAATGTGTGCAACGGGTCCTAGGTTCGCTAATGCTCATTAAAGAAATAGAAGAAAAAAAGGGGGTCTTAAGGTCATCAAAGCCCCCTAGTAAAAAAAAGGCTTATTAAGTACTTACTATTAATTTTCATGAGGAAACACACGCCGCAGCTGTTGATGCTCATTTCTACTTGAATTAATTGTAAATGTTTCATCTGTGCAAATCTGGGACTAATTGTCTTTGTACGATCATCAGAAACCGTTCTAGAATGTCTTGATACCAGAAAGAGAGCACCGGTTATTCCTGAATAGTATAACAAAATCGTGACATACATAATAGCATAACAGAATGAAGTTTCATAATCTTGAAAGTACTCACAGAATGATTGATTATGTTCGAATATTAATAACTATACTAATTTAGGCTTGCTAGTTCTTCTTTGTCATTCGACTGCTGTAATTAGACTACGGATCTTTAAGTGAAACAATGTGGAGCACCATTTCTTTGTTAGTTCAATCGTTGTATTGAATTAATAATATTGCATCGATATTCTTAAATTCTTTTAATCTTCCTATTATTATAATGTTCGCATTTATTCTTGTCATAATTTTCTAGTTTGACTGATTTGTTAGAAACTCTTCGTGCTCCATTTGCTCCGTTTTTATCTTTTATTCTACGAGCGATTCTTCACAAAGTGGAGCACCATTTCTTTGTTAGTTCAATCGTTGTATTGAATTAATAATATTGCATCGATATTCTTAAATTCTTTTAATCTTTCTATTTTTATAATGTTCACATTCATTCTGGTCATAATGTTCTAGTTTGACTGATTTGTTAGAAATTCTTCGTGCTCCATTTGCTCCGTTTCTATCTTTAATTCTACGAGCGACTCTTTCACTTCCTTGTACCATAGTATTCATATTAGTGTAAACTAGGTTGTATTCACGTCGATTGTGATACTATTTTGATTGTCTTAGGCTTCTTTGCAATTCGACTGTGATAATTACAATGCGGATCTTCGTGCAAAACAAACTGGAGCAGAACAGTCATTTCTTTGTTCCTTCAATCGTTTTAATAAATTAATTATATTGCACGGATACTTTAAAAGTCTTTTAATCTTCCTGCTGTTACAATTTTCAAGTTCATTCTTGTACTGAGAAATTCTTCGAGCTCCATTTTCTGTCATCTCCTTTATGCTCATTCTCCATTTCCCTTTTTCTCTGTTAAAGAAACTGTACATAGTAGTGTACTATAGTGAAGAATATCATTTTCCAATATCCTCGGTGATGTAGAAATTGTTCGAAAATTTCGACATTTCTAATCAGTCTCCATTTTCTATTTTCCAGAAAATAGAAACTGTGTTCATCAATTACAAAGCATAGAAAGCAAATAGCCGAATTATATTTATTAAATATTAAAATTTAATTTAAAAAAATTTAATTTCAATATAACTCATCTTACCTTAAATAAACTACATTTTGATTTGAATTATTATATATATATATAATATTTTAAAAATAAAAATTTTATAAATTTTTTAAACAACAATACATAAATTTTAATTTCAAGTAATTCTTAACGTGGAATATCAATTTAATAAACGAGTTCCTCTAATAAGTATATATAGCCGCCATATTATTCAATTTTAATGATTTACATTTAATATTTAATCTTTATTAATAATTAATTTAATAACAGGGTATCTAATCCAAAAAGCAAGCGGCGGAATCTGTATGGATTAAAACAATTTTCGTATGTACGTTAAAAATTGATAGTTGATTGATTCTAAGTGAAATAAATAAATGATTTCGTTTTAAATTTTCGTGTTTGAAAGTTCGAAGAGTTAGGTTCCCATAGATCAGGTTGAACCGGATGAAATAGCTGCCAGACTGATAAGCCAACGTCTCGATAAGTGATAGAACAGCGTTTTGGTTTTACGTATCATAGGATAGTTGCAGTTCATTCTATCTGGAGATTAGAGTGGAGACGATGAATGTAAATCTGTCGGAAGCACGTGTTTCGTTGCGAAGTTCTACGCGAGCGTGGGATGTAGAAGGCTATCAGAATCAGTGAAAGGGAAAAATGAATACGGGATTCATAGAAAAGGTATTTTCTATGTGGATCGGGGAACCTTGATCGCCGTTCTATAGATCTTTGCTATTTATATTCAATCAGTCCATAATTTTCTTACACAAATCTGCCTGTGCACGATTTTATGGATAGAAAAGCATAAAAGAAACCGAGTTAAAGTTTGCTCCTTCAATTGAAATGTGACCATCAACTAAATATGATATATTTAGTTGATAAAAATAATTTACATGTCGATTAAATGTTTCAAAACTCGTGGGAAAGTTGAACGAACATTTTCAATGACAATTTGTGGTCCTTTAATTTTGGACAGCAATGCATTTCTCTTGGAACGTCGACATTGAGCGTACAAAATCGGTGTCTTGAACCGGTTCTGTGCATCATTTCACGAGGTTGCTCAATGGAACACGATCGAGAGTCCATCGTCCAAAGGAGTCAATGCAGAGGCGCGTGATAGCGTTTGTCCCGTCAATTGCACGCATTTCGCGAACCGTTGTGATCGATTAAGAGTGTGGTCACACGAGCGTCGAAATAGTGACGAACGTTTTCAAAGCCGTCACCGGAGCTTGAAAACTATTCCACAAATGCAGTAGTGTATGATCAAATTTAACTAGAGTGTGAACGGTTCAATGTACACGGTCCACTCTTCTTTCAGCTCTCGGTGCCTAGCAAGACTAGGAGGAAAGGAAAAATGGAACAAAGGAAATTTGATTCTCAGTCTTTGTTGTATTACCTTTATAATTACTGTAATAATGGATAGCTGAGGTCCTTCCGAATAAAATGAGTGGTAACACAATGTAAATGACACTACTTTTATCAATGCCGATAGTGGGAGTAGCGTCTCGAGCATCGGTAGCTCGAGAACCAATCAGATGGTCAGGCCTGATATACGTACTAATTATGTATTTGATTTGATAAAAGTAGTCTGATTTACATCGTGTTTGTACTTATTTTAATCGGAAGAATCTCGACAATCCATTAGTACTGTAACTGTAAAGGTACGACGACAATTACTGTTAATGAAATTTTCTTTATTATGTACGTGATTATTTTGTCAGTTGCTGTATCCTTTTCAAATGGCAAGTTTCAATCGTCATAGTAAAGCCTGTTATATCTATTATCACACGATGTTGAATCGTGTTCGAGTTAGTTCCTAAAGAAAAAAATTTAACCGACTTCGAAACGCATTAAAAAAATTCACTAAAAAGTATGAAATAATTTACTTTTGGTTTCTATGAATACGCACTAACTGTTAATACAATCGGGATCGAAACGTTGAGAAACTTAAATATTTAAATTGCATATTTGTTGTTCCTCTTGAAATGATCGAACCTGGCGCCGATATCATTAACATATTTTATGTTAATACAATTGATTAAAATAAAATAGTAAATACAATACAATCTTTTCGGAGGCGGCGCAAAGTTAAAAATTTTCGACACTAGATATTACAAAAATCCTTAAATTCTTTCTCATGCTTTTACATATTAATATATCTTCTCTTCCAACCTACTGATTTCTAATGAAACCATAATCAGCAACATCTGTGATTTGGAAAATTTCCAATTTTGCGCCGCCTCCGAAAAGGTTGTATTGTATTTAATATTTTATTTTAATCAATTGTATTAACAGTTGGTGTGTATTCATAGAAAACGAAAAAAAATTATTTCATACTTTTTAGTGAACTTTTTTAGTGCGTTTTGAAATAGGTTTAATTTTTTTTATAACTAAATAAAATATTTATATAACTAATATAATATATTTTGATAACTAAAAATAAAATTTATTTCACACTTTTTAGAGGAACGAATAGAATTTGTAGAACACCCTAGGATGGTTTCTTCGTCTTATTATTGGTATAATAATCGTTATTAACAATAACAAATTCTATAAATTTTTGCAAGTGGGATCATCGCGGAAATATTTCCTACTAAATGTGAAAGGTTTCATCGCGATTGGTACATTCTTTGCAGAAAAACACCAACGAATAGGTTTTTTGCTATTACAATAGTTATTAACAATAACAAATTCTATAAATTTTTGCAAGTGGGATCATTGTGGAAATATTTCCTACTAAATGTGAAAGGTTCCATTGCGATCGATACATTCCTTGTAATCGTAACCTCCTCCTTTTTAGAAGTCGGTTAAAAATGAGTCCAATACGCAAGAATATAACTGATGTAAATGTAACCGTGCAACACTCCATTTACGAAAAGATTCCACACTCCGATCTTGATGATTTCTCGGTATATTATCAAGGTTATCACCGTTGACAGCTAGGTTATCAACGGACTGCGAATTTTGTGCATTCCTGTTACAATAGAATAGAGATTAGAAGAATTTGAGTGAATCATGATATTCTTTACAACCTATCGAAATTAATTTGGAATGTGTTTGGATTCGCGAGAAAAATATTATTTGAAAGATGCCTTAGCCACTTTGAAAACAGTTAGCCTAGTTTAATGTGGATGCGATCAATTATGTGGGTCACAGTAGATCGCTTATGGATTTTCGACGCGTGTATGTTAAATACAGATAGGTAGCTATTTTCGATCGACTCAAGTTTCGTCTGATTACACACATGAGTATGTATGTAAGATTACTTTCTTGCAGCTTTTGAAATTTAAACTCCGCTTATCAGACTTTTCTTTTTTCATAAAGTCTGAGTGTTACATGTATCATATCTATTGCGTAAGGTGGCTCTAATAAAAACATATAGAATGCAACTTGCGTGTCGGTGGGTCGATGGACTTCATGGTATTTATCGCCCGCAGCACAGACGTTAAATTTGGCAGGCTTTTTGTGTCAACCCAAAAGAATCTTCTAAAGTCACTTGGAGTATCTAGTGATCTTCTGTAGCAGCGTGAGATCTATATCTTAGAAAATCTTCGCGGTGGTCACTGTATTGCACTCTGGGAGACTCTTTCACTTATGCGACTGCTGAAATGTATAAGACGCATCGTTCATTCATAAGAAACTTGACACAACTCAAAATATATTTCTAAAAACAGTATAATAACAAATATATAAATTATGGTGTACTTTACAACTAATGTACACGACAATTAACCCAGTATCTAAATAGCAACAAATTATTTTACATTTCTAAGTTGGTGATATACAATGAAAAATTAGCAATTTTACATATTTTTCAAAGAAAAATGGCTCTCCTGTAAAATTTCTTTTTCTTGATTGATGCCACTTGATGAAGGAGTGCCATCTGATAAAGCAACACACTTCCAAAATTTGTTTTCACACATGATAGAAATACTTTCTGTAGAATAGTTATTTTGACACGATTATTTAAATTTAGTTTGCAACTAAGTTCGCGACGTCCACATTTTCTCAAATAAAGTCATTTATAATCTTTTAAACACGAGTATTTTATATCAAATTAATCGAAAAATTCAGAGTTTTCCAATAACGTACAGTACAAAAGGAATGGTCACTGAGTGAAGTTATAATGACACAATAAAAGAATTAGTTGCCAACCTAATATTTCCAAAACTCATTGTAAAAAATATGTCAAATAAATAATCCCATTGTGGTCACAATAGATTTCAAGGCGACACCTGTTTGTTTTGTATTCTTTTATCTGGGTAAGCATTGCGGGACGAATTCACTGATTTATAACACTTTCGTGTTCCAAGGTCATTCAAGGTCAAAATTCAGCTTAGTAGTCGAAATACGCGCGTTTTCGGGTGAAATCGGTCGTGTTCCTCACGACACGCGATTTCCAGGCCGTCCACGTTGCATAATAAACGCCGAACGAGCCGGTCATTTGGCATTGATTTTATCATAGTCGCAGAACTGCCCATTGATTGACACACCGTGTCCGTATTCTTCGGCGGCGCGTGTTTGTGTGGCTGTCAGCCTGCACACATTCACCAGCGCATGCATCCCGCGCATTGTGCGGCTACGACACGACCATTGTATAGCCAATATGGAGTGCATGGAATTTAAACAGCTCGTTCAATGATATTGTTGTTGATCCCGCGATCACGCTCGAGAACCTGCCGCGCGAACACGCGATCTTTTGGCGGCCAAAGCTCCAAAAGCTTCGGCTGTAATCGCGACGCTTCGAGATACGCGATTTTGCAGACGGACACGAATTTCAATTGCGAACAAACAATGGAACGAATAGGAATTTTCTCTTCTATGCTTTTTCTGTTTTCAATTCCTTAAATAAAACTATATTACAAATAAAATGGAAACCAATACTGTGCGCATAATGAGACCGCATGATCGAAGTGCAAGCTCCTATGGCAATTGTTCCGATTAGGCATCGGAATATTTTTTGAATTTTCATGGACCACTGTATACGAACAGTTTTTTTGTGTAAGGTAAAGGTACTAGTAGTTGACCAGTTAAGACAAGTTTTCCATGCGAACAATAGTAACCATTTATTTTCTGTCATTAAATAGCGAGAGTCGATGTCTGAAGACACTCTTTAAGTCTTCTAAATTATGTACGAAGGCCACTTTTTTACAAAAGTTTACTTGTACAAATTTAAGAGACTTGTTTAGAAATTCAGTAATTGCTTCAGAAGTTGACCACTCGTGAAAATGAAAAATCTAGTAATTGACTCCTATTCGTTAGTAGTTGATCAATAATACTAACAAGAGGGTTAAAGCAATAATGGATCGAACCTGGCGCCGATATCATAATTATAATTTATATTTCAATTTTTCGATCGATAAGAATTTTTCCTTTATCATGGATGGCGAAACATTTACAAACACTGAAGAAAAAACTTCTTTGCGTCAATGTCAAGGATGTTTGACAATGAAATAGCCAATATATTCAGGAACTGGTCACGTATTAACCTGTCTATTGCTAAGATAAGTAACAAAAAAGTATTTCTTCTAAAATGCAGAACAAAGGATCGAACCTGGCGCCGATATCATAATTATAATTTATAAAGCAATAATTTTGGGAATCATTGTACTATCATTTAGTTTCAACAATTTCCAGCACAAATTACAATTAAAGAATGAAATAGGAAGTAAAACAAATCAATTCCATAAAAAGTGTAATTGAGGAACAGAGTAGATGTTGCAAGTTAATAGAGAATTGTATTAGAGAAATTTAACCAACAGATGGTATAGCATCCGAGGTTCAGTTTCATCAAAAGTGTGCAGCTTATAAAAATCTTATTTATTATGTTTTTCTATAAAATGGTCAACTACTCGTTCATGGTCAACTACTCGTTCATGGTCAACTACTGGTATCTTTACCTTACGGTTTATCTAACAAAAATTTCGGTTAGTATCGCAACGATTATCCTGGGAAAACAAACTGACGTACGTCAGGGATATTGTTAACAGCTGCCACGTGCTGATCCTTTTTCGCTCATTGATCACGCACGGAAGAACGGTTTATCGTCAACGAAGAATTCAATCTCAATGACGTTGATATGGGAACTGCAACATTTCCTCGTTCCGCGAGTACATTGTTCAGAAATCGATTAAGATTCAACCGTCTCTAGAGTGGCACGAAAGTTACTGACATTGAGTTCTTTAATACAGGTATAATCTTATCTTAATACTTATCTTAATCGATTCAAATTCACCAAAACATAGTCCGATCGGAAATCGTTTGACCTCGATGTTGAAGCATTTACAGAGACTGCCTTTAGCTTTTTAAAATTCAATCAAATATCAGGATATTGTAAACGGTAGGGTGGGCCCAC
This sequence comes from Lasioglossum villosulum, assembly GCA_963971365.1. Classification (NCBI taxonomy): domain Eukaryota; kingdom Metazoa; phylum Arthropoda; class Insecta; order Hymenoptera; family Halictidae; genus Lasioglossum; species Lasioglossum villosulum. The sequence goes on from OZ020497.1 coordinate 11,078,219, forward strand.
CCCTAGTAGAGGGGTTTCAAGAATTGACAGCGGTCAACTTCGTTTTCGGGGAGTTTGCGAAACCAGTGTCGGTGATTTCAACGCGGTCTGTTTCTCGAGGATTATAATCGGACCAATTTAGTGGAGTATGAAACGAGACAAGCCCGAGGCGATTGCAACAGGTTGTCGGACGCCACGCAGTGCTTGGACTTATATGGGAGGCGGCAGAAAATTAATAAGTAGACTGCGGATCTTTATGCATTTACAGTATCTGAATATTTTCATGAAATGATAAAATATTTATCTCAGACAAAACTGCCACTGGAAATAAGGTTTTATGCGATTCCACTTTCTAAAACTTGCCTACTATCAATAACTGATAAACGAATACTTTTTCAACTTAAGATCCCCAATACATTTCGAAGAGGATACAAAGGTGCATCGATTAATTAAAAGTTAACAATTTCGCTAAATCAAGTGTTTTGATAATTTTTTGTTTCAATTCGTTATCGTATAATTACTGAATAACTCTTGTTTGAACGGTTTCTTTATCTGCACAGGGGGGCCGTTTTGACTATTTTTTCGATTCGGACAAAAATGAGAAACCATAAGCAACAATTTATTACTAAGTCTCCACCGAGTATAAAAAGATTAACAAGATTGAGTTTATTTTTATTATGGTATATGATTTAAGAAATTTGTTCAATCATTTCTTACGAAAGAGTTTCTCTAATTCCAACAATTTTATAATAAATAATCTGAGACTAGTCAATTTGACTGGCACTGGTAGGTTTAGTGTTAAAATTTTATGTATCCAGAAGTTCTGTGCAAATAATTGGAGAGTTAATGTTTGATAACTTTTTTTAAAACTCGAATCAAATGTTTCAAAAATTTGAAACTTGAAAAATTGAATTTCGATTATGAGATGCATGTATCCATTTCACTGTGCGTTGAATGTGCAAATAATTGGAGAGATAATGTTTGATATATTTTTTAAAAACTCGAATCAAATGTTTCAAAGTTTGAAACTTGAAACATGTCATTTTGGTTATGAGATGCATGTATCCAGTTTACTATGCACTGGAAGTGCAAATAATCGGAGATGTAATGTTTGATATATTTTTTAAAAATTCGAATCAAATGTTTCAAAATTTGAAACTTGAAAAATTTGATTTTGGTTATGAGATGCATGTATCCAGTTCACTGTGCGCTGGATGTGCAAATAATCAGAGAGGTAATGATTGATATATTTTGTTTAAAATTCGAATCAAATGTTTCAAAATTTGAAACTTGAAAAATTGAATTTCGATTATGAGATGCATGTATCCATTTCACTGTGCGTTGAATGTGCAAATAATTGGAGAGATAATGTTTGATATATTTTTTAAAAACTCGAATCAAATGTTCCAAAGTTTGAAACTTGAAACATGTCATTTTGGTTATGAGATGCATGTATCCAGTTTACTATGCGCTGAATGTGCAAATAATCGGAGATGTAATGTTTGATATATTTTTTAAAAAATAGAATCAAATGTTTCAAAATTTGAAACTCGAAAAATTTAATTTCGGTTATGAGATGCATGTATCCAGTTTACTATGCACTGGATGTGCAAATAATCGGAGAGGTAATGTTTGATATATTTTGTTTAAAATTCGAATCAAATGTTTCAAAATTTGAAACTCGAAAAATTTAATTTCGGTTATGAGATGCTTGTATCCAGTTTACTATGCACTGGATGTGCAAATAATCGGAGAAGTAATTATTGATATATTTTTTAAAAACTGCAATCAAATGTTTCAAAATTTGAAACTTGAATAATTTAATTTTTGTTTATGAGATGCATGTATCCATTTCACTGTGCGCTGAATGTGCAAATAATCGGAGAGGTAATGTTCGATATATTTTTTTAAAATTCGAATCAAATGTTTCAAAATTTGAAACTCGAAAAATTTAATTTCGATTATGAGATGCATGTATCCAGTTTACTATGCACTGGATGTGCAAATAATCGGAGAAGTAATGTTTGATATATTTTTTTAAAACTCGAATCAAATGTTTCAAAATACGAAACGTGAAAAATTTAATTTCGGTTATGAGATGCATGTATCCAGTTCACTGTGCACTGGAGGGGTAAACATCTGCGCGCGTGGCCTTGCTCGTGAACGAGCCGATGGATACCAGCGCTTAGGCTCTATTGAGCGTTGGTCTATCGCAGCTCGGATAGCAACACCAGAGGTCTCAATTGCCCTGTGCGGGAGCGGTGTACCCGTTGCAGCTTCCCAAGTAGACCACAAATTTTTTCTTGTTCATATCTTTACAGCAGCTTCCTTGAAACACTGTGACTTTTGTCAGTCGCTTTTGCGAGCGTTCAGGTTTGTTTGAAAAATGTTTTACTGTCTTTTCAACGATGAAAATGTTAGTTCGGTCGCTCCTCGTGAGGTGGCGAGCGGCGCGGTCTCTTACAGGCTAATTCAAAATTTATTCTCCACGATTTTCGAGGCATTTCACAAAAATGTTTGGAACGTATCTTGTGCATTTACGGGAAAAATTAATAGCTGTAATCTAAAACAGTCAAAAGGAATTTGAAACTACCGTTGTATTGGATCCAACGTATTAAGACAGAAAGTAAATTTGTATTTCATTATAATTTGTTACAATTCGTGTAGATATTTTTTATTTCGAATAAAAATCCGCAGTCTAGATATGAGTAATGATAAATGATACTGCATAAACGATAATAATTATCGCAATATTGTTTTTGTAACAGTCAATATAATAATCAAGAATAATCAGTTCATTTAAATTGACAATTGAGATTGTGAGATAAAGTAAATAATTTCGCAAAGTAAACACAAATAAATTACGTACATACGTACAGTGCGCAAAAACAAGATCCAGAGAACAATAAATGCTATAATTGAACGCAACATTATGAATGAACTGTTTTTTCATCAACTTTGAATTAGAAAGCATAATTATTTATTTATAAATAATGGAGACGTATCCCCGAACGAAATTAAATGATAGATGGCATTCTCCTCGGTCTACTTTTGCAGACATATATTCTACGCGTTAACAAGTAGTCTATCTGACTAACGGTAAGTTCTTAAGTCATTTAAGGCAATTAAGTGAACCTGTCACACTTTCAAACCGTCGTTTCTGAACTGCAGAATTGAGTGCATTGAAGATGTATCGTGGATTTATAAGATGGATGGTTTCATAGGTGCAATTTTAATTTGTGTATGTCAATATCGAAAGCATTGACGAGGACAATATTATTCCTGCACTTATCCAAATGATTGTGATATCTAAGGCTACAGATAGCGAGAGATTACTAAAATGTAATAACAAGCACTTCTGTAATCAATCTTCAATCTAATCTATCAGAGGCATGGACATTTAACTTATCACTCTCGGTCAAATAATCGGTTTTGTATACAGGGTATTTCACCTAACTTGACCACCTTAAATATATCGCTTATTTTGTATGATAGAAAAAATATGAGGGGGAGAAAATATTCTGTTCGAAGGCGCCAGGACGGTGATTGGCCGAATTTTTTCTCAAGGTTATTTTTTCGAGATTTCAAGGTCATCGATGTTTTTTTAAATGGAATAGTATTTTTTCACGATAGCATGATAGACAATAAAAAACTGAATTTAGCGGATACCACCTTTTTGACTTTGAAATGACCTTGATCTTCGAAAATTGGCATTCCTTTCCGTGGTAAGGCTACCTACATATCTCTTCAGGTCATTGTGATGCAACAAATTTGTTACGTAATGGACCAATATCTGACAAGAATATTTTTTCCTAAGGTCATTTTTTTCGAAGTTATCAAGGTCATCGGTATTTTTTTGGAACATAACTACATTTTTTTAATTGCATCGTGTAACTGATGGGAAAATACATGCAGACATGCATAATAACAGAACCTTGAAATGACTTTGATATTCGGTTGCTAGGTACAAAGGGATGAGTAATTTCAAGGTCATGTTATTATGCATATCTGCATGTATTTTTCCATCAGTTACCTGATGCAATTAACCCTTTCGCTACGGGCTGCTTCTCCGCCGCAGTACTCCCACCGAACGGGCTGCTTCTCCGCCGTGGTACTCCCGCTGAACGGGTTGGTTCTCGCCGCGGAGAGGAAACCCCAAGAACACAAATATAACCTCAAAACGAGGGGCCACGGAAATCGTAATCGTGCCAATAACTCCAATTGCTGGTCATATATCCAGTACGCTGCATCTTATGCAGAGCGACTATAGTCGCCCGTAGTACCTCAGTGGCATTTTATGCAGAGCGACTATAGTCGCCCGTAGTACCTCAGTGGCATTTTATGCAGAGCGACTATAGTCGCCCGTAGTACCTCAGTGGCGTTTTATGCAGAGCGACTATAGTCGCTCGTAGTAGCGAAAGGGTTAAAAAAAATGTAATTATGTTCCAAAAAATACCTTGATAACTTCGAAAAAAATGACCTTAGGAAAAAATATTTTTATCAGATATCCATCCATGGACAACGTGCACATTGCACAACAAATATTTCACAATCACCGTACTGGCGTCTTCGAACAGAATATTTTCTCCCCCTGACATTTTTTCTATCATACAAAATAAGCGATATATTTAAGGTTGCACCAGTTATTATGAACTCTTTCACTCTGAAAAACGTGCATGTATATACAAAATATGGACTCTAGCCACATGAATCCTTTTATTAAAGTACCGTCACGAAGTATTAAGTATCTTGAAAATTTCTTGTTGTTTTCAATATTTTCTTGCTCTAACATCTTATGTACGAGAACGAGTCAACAGCACCGGGGTTAATGCATGCGAACGAAACCGCGAGCAATGTACCGTAGCTGCGGCTTGTCCTTACACACCTAGGTAGCACGCAGTGCGCTTCGTTATTTTATTTGACTTCATTTAATCACCGTGGAAGCGCTGAAAGGGGCCGGCCGGTGGTGTCGTATGCTCACCGTGACACGAGAGCTTTGACAAAGGCGTAATCTTTCAGGGACACTGATCCCACCTTTCCAGATCTTCCTTTTCAACCTCTACGTCATTGCTACAAATTTCTGGCACTAGTGGTTTCCTGAGCAATTATTCTATCATCAATTGCTGCTTGCCGATCTTTCATTACACACTTTCATACTGCACATCTTCTTCGTGTAACGTTGAGTCAACTTTTTTCAGAGCTTTCTAATTCGTTTCTTGGCATTACTCTATTTTTTATTCTCTCCTGAAAATACTTTTCTCAGAAAATACAATTCTGCTGCTTATGAGGCTTTCATACTGATCCTCGAAGAGTACTGTTGTTAATTTCAATTTCATATTATATGTACACTTGTTATGTGTAATCTTCTAATGTTGATTCAAATTTTTCGAGAAATATGAAGATTTGTAAATAGTATTTCTCACAACTGTTACATATGTTTCATTTAAAACTAATACAGAATTACTGTTTCAAATGAAACATATGTAACACAGTTGTAAGAAATAGTATTTGCAAATTTATATTTATTTATATTTATATTTATATTATATTATAATTATATTTATATATTTATATTTCTTAGTTGAAATATTTTTTATCCAGGTCTGGTTGTTGCATAATGTTCTTCGAAGGATACTGTTGTTAATTTCAATTTCATATTATATGTACACTTCTTATGCGTAATCTTCTAACGTTGATTCAAACTTTTCGAGAAATATAATGATTTGTAAATAGTATTTCTCACAACTGTTACATATGTTTCATGTAAAACTAATACTGAATTACTGTTTCAAATGAAACATATGTAATACAGTTGTAAGAAATAGTATTTGCAAATATTTATATTTCTTAGTTGAAATATTTTTTATCCAGGTCTGGTTGTTGCATAATCTTCTTCGAAGGATACTGTTGTTAATTTTGCATTTTGTGGAGTTTTGTTGTCGTTGTAAAAATAGACATTATAATTAATTCATGATTTACAAATTGTATGCACACGTTGTCTACACCGCTTGTAGATATAGAACAAATACCATCTTAACACTGAAAGCACCGAGTTCATCCAAATGACAAATTTCAGATTTCTCCTTTACAATGATTGAAACTATAGAACTGTTTTCTTGAAATATCATTTCGTTACTAGGACTTCTGTTTGTTCAGAAAGGTGGCGTCGTAAGGTAGATTTACCAGCAGGTATCTTGTCAAAGGTCCTTAGCAATATTAAAAATAAAACATCGCCCAAATTAATCATTCTTCTACGTACGTGTGTACCTGTTCATAGAGAATAATCTCCAAAAGTTAATCTTCATTAACCCTTGACCCGTCCAAATACAAAAAAAGCAAATAATATTAGTACGTACATGTCCTGAAACCATTTAATCTCCATGAAAACGTTTCTTGCTACGAATAATAATAATGACGTAAATCAAGGTGGTAATATCTGGTGAGACACTGTGTATATTACGAGTTTGTTTCAGTTCAGGTCGGATTATTTTCCGATCATTGATCGGACAGAAAATTATCGGATCAGTGGAAAACACGTTCGGATACGGTAGAGGAGAACTTTTAGATACCTTCGGCTAATAGAACCGCGATCAGACAAGTGTCAAAGGAGCAATGACGGAAAGGTTGTGTTCGTGTGACACATGTCACGCGCGTGTCGTACCGCGATATTAACCAATTGATTCCAAGAGGAGAGGATGTAGCATTAGGGGAGGAGCGTGGTAGGGGAAAGAACACGTTACTACCGATCCAGAAAATATACGAGCGTCGTCATCGACCGTACCCCAATTAGCTTCCCATCTAATCGTTTCATTCAATCCTTTTCCGACTGACCCCTTTCCCATAACAGAAATGTGTCGCGTAGAATCTATGGGATTGAATCTATTCTAACCGTCATTAATTCTAATTCCCTTACGACTTCGCCGAGGATATCGTTTCATAGAATAAATTTCCTGACAGTCTCCTGCGCGTTTCTAATCTCCCAATCAGAGAATACTTGCCAATCTTGCCATCTTCCGAATCAGAAATATCGTTTCCGGCGATGTTTAACAATTAATTAATCCAATTTATTATCCGAATTAATATTTCATCTTCAGAACCAAGAATTAGAAACATCAAGCAATCATTTTGGGATTGGAAGACGAATATTTCATGAACACACATAAGGAATTTGAGTTTCGACGAGAGGTGGCTCACTGAATATCAAAATAATTTTGTTCAGTTTTTTGTGTACAGTGCATTAAAAGATATTGTTTAATATTCTAATTACTACGCTGAATCCTTAAGGGTGACACGAATTTCTCAACAAATATATTAATTATTAATATTATATTAAATATATTAATTATAAGAAATTTTGATTATTAACTTCCCGATTCATAGGGAAGTTACTGTAATTTATTTTTGGTTTGCGTCGATTTATATTCGGTATCTTGTTAAACATAGGAAAATTGAAAACAGTAATCATGAGATCATTTTTCTGGTTATAGGGGTGCGTACAGGTTCATCCGCGTCAGCATACTCTTATGGTGGTGGGAAACGCGAGAACTTACGGTGGCGAAGGTGTTCTCCAATTACGCTGCCGCTAATCCTGATAAAATCGCCTACATCTTCGAGAATAGAGAATGGACCTATCAAGACGTAAGTTCGCAATCTTATCGATCATTTGCTAGCAGAGCAATAGAATCTGCGAAACCCCGAGAGATTATTAATTATTACATTGATTAATGATTAATCAATGTAAGCAGCTGGTATTCGGTAGCGTTACTCGATAATGAAAATTCTTATTATTCGATAACACGATTTCATCGTGATGCAGCTAGAAGAATACAGCAACCGGCTAGGGAGATACTTTTGTTCGACATCATTGACACGAGGAAGCAGGGTCGCTTTGATCATGGAAAGTCGACCCGAATACGTGGGCACGTGGCTAGGTTTGAGCAAAGCTGGCTACGTGAGCGCGCTCATCAACACGAATCTTCGTCACGATGTGTTGTTGCACAGCATGAAGGCGGCTGACTGCAAGGCAGTGATTTTTGGCTCGGAGTTCACAGATGGTGAGTTCATCGACGTGCATCCATTAGTATAATCACTGAACAAACGAATAAATTGCATAACCCGCTATCGATCACATTAGAACGCGTCTGTGGTATAATAAGAATAACAGACGTCGTTTATTGATGCCTATGAATAAATTATGAATAACATTAATTATTAATAGAGGTTTTTTAACTCCATTATTTTAAAAATAGTGGATCATTATTTACTATATTTAGCTCTACTGTAGCGAATATGTCAAAGTGACATACATGTGCTCGTCCAAATAGTAGAGGAAGAAGGAAAGGTGTTTCCTTTAATAATAATTAATTATTAATGTCGTTTCTAGATTTTTAGTTCACTTAACTCTGCCACGTAAAGTAAATTTTCATGACAGATTTTGCTATTCAGCAATCTATATTTCTTCCAACAATTTTTTAATATTCTTCTAGAAATATTTTTTCTTCCAAACCCATACTAAAGAATGCAAACTGGCCATGAAAGGTTTATGCAGAATTAAATTTGATGATTCAGAGATTTCATGTTAATTTTCTGCAATACTGTTATCAATTAATTACGAATTAGAATATCTTTTCCTTTATGTGTTTGTTTATGGTGTTGTTATCATGATTTCTCGACACGAATCGAGAATAGAAACATTTACGAACACGAAAGTACATACGTAGCATATTCAGACACCCGACTTCGTTCGAAGCATTCGTAAAGGTATTTTCCGATCGATTATTATTGATCGATTACGCTGTTTGCTTTCATGATTATTGTTCGTTCAGACTCGACAGCAAATTGTGAATCGTATGGTATAATGAGTTACACAAACGTTAAATCATCACAATGTTTGATCTTCGTCTCTTCTTTCCGAGAACACACCATAATTCTTCATTAATGCACAACTCAAGATGCACAACTTATGCAAGATATACAAGAAACAGGAACCAAATAAAAATTTCCTTTCAATAATAATATAGACGAAACTGAACATTTAAGAATTTTCATGAGCGAGTAATATGTCGATCTTCTTGAAATTTTTCAATCTATTTTCTGCTTCAGATTTCATTCGTTCATTTTTGTTATAAATGCATGTCATGGTTGATATTTCCACTTTTTAACAATGACGAACACACTTTGTACGGGGTGTCTAAAAATTATATTATATTACATTTTTTCGTTTGGCAGCTTGTTTTCGAGAAAATCAGGTTAAAATTCCGCCAGGTTCGCGAGCTTTGGTTTAGCATATGCACAAAGTAGAATTGACTGATCATGGTCAGACGCGTCAAACTCTATTTTCTCGGATACGAGCTGCCGAACGAAAAAATGTCATTCCTTTCTTTCGACTTATTTTTCATGTAGAATCGCGGTTATACTAAGGCCTCGTACAGACCTAAACGGTTTGCCGAACCATTTGCCGAACCATTTGCCGAACCGTTTGCCGAACCGTTCGCCAAACCGTTCGCCAAACCGTTTGACGAACGCGCATTTTGCCAAACATTTTGCACGCATCGGTTAACAGCAAACAGAACGGATTTGTGCTATTTTCAGAATTTCTTGCGAACAACTATGGAAACTGCAGCGGCATATACTACACAAAGAAGTACAGAAATCGTTGGTAGTTTATTCAGTGAATTAAAGTTTATAAATGAAATGTTCAATCAGATTCGAGACTACATGACTTGAATGTTTGTTTGCCTATACGTTTGCCGAACCGTTTGCCGAAACGTTTGCCGAAATGTTCGTCAAAATGCTTGGCGAAATGCGCGCATTCGTGTTTGCCGTTGATCCATCAGCTCCGGGAACGAAGACGAACACGAATGTGCGCATCTTGACGAACATTTCGGCAAACGTTTCGGCAAACGGTTTGGCAAATGGTTTGCCAAACGTATAGGCAAACAAAAATTCAAGTCATGTAGTCTCGAATCTGATGTCTTTAATGCTTCGTCCTGACCTGAACATTTCATTTATAAACTTTAATTCACTGAATAAACTACCAAAAATTTCTGTTTTGTCTTTGTGTAGTATATGCCGCTGCAGTTTCCATAGTTGTTCGCAAGAAATTCTGAAAATAGCACAAATCCGTTCCGTTTGCTGTTAGCCGATGCGCGCCGTTCTGCGCGGCGTTCGGCGCGGCGAAATGTTTGGCGAAATGCGCTGTTCGTCAAACGGTTCGGCAAATGGTTCGGCAAACCGTTTAGGTCTGTACGAGGCCTTAGTACAACCGCGATTCTACATGAAAAATAAGTCGAAAGAAAGGAATGACAATTTTTCGTTCGGCAGCTCGTATCCGAGAAAATCGAGTTTGACGCGTCTGACCATGATCAGTCAATTCTACTTTGTGCATATGCTAAACTAAAGCTCGCGAACCTGGCGGAATTTTAACCTGATTTTCTCGAAAACAAGCTGCCAAACGAAAAAATGTAATATAATATAATTTTTAGACACCCTGTACAATTCCGTACAGAGTGTTCGAAGTTCTATAAAAGAATAAGAAAAAATTTCGGTATTCTGGTTTCCGCAAAATAGAGTTTGGAAATGCAGCGAGAGCGCGTGCTACTGGATAGGAGTCGTCTGACGCGTCTAATCATAACCAACCTATTCTACTTCCTGGTTTCTTTCAGCAATTCGCGACATCAAAGACAAACTCCCAGGCCTGACTTTCTACCAATGGTCGGAACTACCGGACGCAGAGCGCCTCGAGGGTGCGATTGATCTAAACACAGAAATGCGCAACGTAGATCCAACACCTCTCTTCGAAGAGCTCTCTCGTGGTACGCCCCGTGATAAATTGATCTACATCTACACGTCAGGAACTACTGGCATGCCAAAAGCCGCAGTCATTACCAATCTAAGGTATTCACGAAAATTTCATCGAGAAAAACAAGATAAGATTAATCTTCGGCTGCTTGACATTATCGAGACAACCTTTGGATCTGAATTAACCTTTGGATATAAGACATTAGTAGAAACAATGCACCAATTGAACGGTTAAGGTTAAGGTAATCTCTGATTGAATAATCATTTATGAACGCATCGCGTTCTGACTTTTAATTGGGTGTTGATAGATTGCGGGTGCTTGCACGAGCACAAAGCTTTTATTGAGTCATCATCGATGATGACTGCAACAATTCGATGAGGAGTTACTGTTCCGGTTGTTGATCCAAACAAAGAAGAAAGTTCAATTCATCTTCTTAACAATTTCTTTTCATGTATAATTTCCGTAATATTCTATCACAATTTTGCCTCTAAAAATTGATAAAATGCCCTAAGAGAGTAGATCTTTTTTCCCAGTATTACAAGGGTGTGAGGTTCGCGTTCTCATTTCTCAATAATACTAAAATGAGGTATTTCAGTAGTCAGAAACGCTGGATGAAACATCGATTTAGGGCGGTATCGCCTTCAAAGGTCCTATTTTTTTGTTTAGGAGGCGTAATTTGCATTATTCAGAAGCGTTCGACTACCCATATAGCTAATAATAATTTAAATTACACCTCTTAAACGAAAAAATCGGACTTTTTATTTTCTTTAAAGATTCTTTTTAAGATTTTTATCTAGTGCTTTTAACTACTGTATGTATGTATATTATATTTGGTCCCCTCAGGGTTTCAAATCCATTTACCAATCTCCTTTCTTTCCACTCTCTCTATCGCCAAATTTCAGTCTATTTCAGCCTAATTTTCAGCGGAACTTACTTTTTATTACGGTGGGTTCCGAACCACCCTTATGCTTTTAACTATTGAAAAATCCAATTTGTTATTTTCGAGAAATGGGAACGCGAATCCTGCACCCTTGCAATCCTGGAAACGAGTTTACCTCCAGAAGTACCTAAGTTACCTCCAATGAAATTGTTCCATTGAACACTTCGCTGTAATATTTCACGCAATTAGAATGAGTGAAGTGAGCCTAGTATTAGAAGCTTCCATATATTTGTCATTTTTAGCGGTATAACAATATGTAACAAGTAAATTTAAATTTGTCTAGCGCACTACTCGTCATGTCAGTGACTACATAAGATTTTTTGTTGTAGATACATGCTTATGTCGTGTGGAGTATATTACATGTTGAACCTTCGCTCGACCGATCGAATTTATAATTCGCTACCACTTTATCACACCGCGGGCGGACTTATCGGAGTTGGTCAGGCATTGTTGATGGGCGTGACAGTGGTGCTTCGCAGGAGATTCAGCGCTTCGAAATTCTGGCCAGACTGCGTCCATTACGAATGCACTGTAAGGTCACTCGAAGGAATTTTATTTTATATTCGGAGAAAGCTTAGAATTGGCTGGAGACGAGAATGGGGCAATGGTGGTCAGTTAACCCTTATGTAGCCAGAATTGGGTAAAATTTTATGAAAATAAAAAGTTCGAATAGAGTGGATTTAAAATCCTCTTCTGCAAAAAACCCAATTTATTCAAACTTTTTATTTAAATAAAATTTTTGCCCAACCATGTATGCAGCTATCCAAAATGCACAGCTTATTTAAAACCTTTTGTGCTTAACATATTTGCACAAATTCTCATTTTAAGGCTATAAGTGAATATACATATTAGGGAACAAAGAATGGGCATTCTTTGGTGGTCATGCTTCAATGGTGGTCAGTTAACCCTTATGTAGCCAGAATTGGGTAAAATTTTATGAAAATAAAAAATTCGAATAGAGTGGATTCAAAATCCTCTTGGTAGAAAACCCAATTTATTCAAAATTTTTATTTAAATAAAATTATTGCCCAACCATGTATGTAGCTATCCAAAATGCACAGCTTATTTAAAACCTTTTGTGCTTAACATATTTGCATGAATTCTCATTTTAAGGCTATGAGTGAATATACATATTAGGAAACAAAGAATGGGCATTCAGAAAAATTTTGTTGGGTTCTATAAAGTAATAATTATTATAAAATAAAAATATGGGGTCAAATATCTATTGAACAATAAAAAAATTCTTGAAAATGAAATGGAACTTGTTTTTCTCGTTGTTACGCAACGATCGAGTGGTGACCATACACACGTGCACCGAACAGTATCGTAAGGTGTGAACAAGCAAACTTACAGACTTAAGATGTGTCATTTTATAATAACAATACTGACCATCATTGCCATGCACACGTGCATCGAATAGTATCGTAAGGTGTGAACAAGCAAACTTACAGACTTAAGATGTGTCATTTTATAATAACAATACTGACCATCATTGCCAGTCGGATGAATATACATAGATAGTTTTACTAGGTAATGTAAAAAGTTTGTCGTTGCACGAGATTATTGTTCAATAGGTTGCTCAATACATCGGCGAGATATGTCGATACTTGCTCACGGTGCCACCGAATCCGTGCGACAGGAAGCATAAAGTTCGTCTGATATTCGGGAACGGGCTCAGACCTCACATCTGGAAACAATTCGTTGAAAGATACAACGTCACTCAAATTGGTGAATTCTACGGTGCCACTGAAGGAAACTCTAATCTCGGTAATTTGAAATGTATACATTATATGAGATCGTTAAATATGAAACTTGACAAAATTCACAAATTTCAAACTCCTTTGTCCAGTTTCATACTAACGACCTTGCATTTCTAGTTTTTAGAAAAGTGCACGAAACCATTGAAAAAATTATTGTGAACGAGTAGCTACAACTCTGATAACTGGTTGTCCAGAGAAATGTTAAAATTATGTTCTTTTACTTGAAAAAATCCGAAAACACTGCTATGTGCATTAGAACTGTATTGGTATTACCGTTAACAGTGAACCTACCACGATCAAATGACCGGTTTTATATATTTTCCAATTATCGAAATTATAAAAATCCATTTATGGAAAATAGTTCCATGGAAAGTTATAGACAGTCTCAACAAATCTCACGTTGCCATTTTTATATAGCTATATTTACCAGATATAATATTTTTAATGCTTACTATAGTTGGTTTAGTGTTGAAACACGGGAAACCTTCGACGTGAAAATTTTCGATTTTATTGAAAACTGCAGAAGGGATTTTCAAAGTGATAATGAGGGTTCAAGACACTCCAGACGAAATACGCATGTAAATTGGAAAAGTATAGTACTTTTTCCCAAGGTGGTTCGGAACCCACCGTAATAAAAAGTAGGTCCCGCTGAAAATTAGGCTGAAATAGGCTGAAATTTGGCGATGGAGAAAGTGGAAAGAGAAAGATTGGTTATAATGAATTTGAAACCCTGAGGGGACCAAATATCATTATTTAGTACTTTTTTCCAAAATCTTACAAAAATTAGTTAAAATTGATAGACCTAAATCAACACCACCTAAATAATAAAGCCAAACAGCTTCGCTGATGTCATCGTCAAGCGGTGTGGCGTTCACGATTTATTCCGAATAATAAGATTCACTCAAATAATATACATATTTATAAGCAATAATTTCATTTAGTTTATAATAATAAGAAAAAAAGAAACTATTCAATCCTTTCTAACTATTACAAAGTATCTATAAAAAATAATCTGCTTTTATAATAAAATTATAATCTATGGTGTTGATGCTAGGCCTCTTGTGTATGACGTCACAGGCTGATTGTTTCAGAGCTGTTTGGCTTTATTATTTAGTGTTGCCTAAATAATTAAAATGGTTACAACACCTTTGAAAAATACCCAGAAAATGTCGTTAAAATTTGTTAATTCTTCGTTATTTTTTACAGTGAATATCGATAACAAAATTGGCTCGGTAGGGTTCGTGCCATTTTTTGCGGGTTCCTTGTACCCTGTGGCTCTGTTGAAAGTGGACGAGGAAACTGGAGAACCCGCCAGAGGACTCGACGGCTTGTGCGTGCGTTGCAAACCTGGTAAGCTGAGTGAATATCTTCTGCAACCTGCAACTAACGTATTCCGACGCCAAACACCTTATCCATAATGTCTGACTTCTTATCTCGCGTAAATGGTGCTAAATAGAGTCTGATCAATAGAATCAATAGAATTTAAACCTGTCATTACCTACGAAGTAGAGATTCCTATCTCACGTGTCAAAATCACATGTGTACACGCGCATTTCACGTATTTGCACGTACTACAACATGGAAATTTATATACACGTTTACTATGTCATGTATATTTAAATACAGTATGCTATTTCACTTTAAAGATGATGTTTAAGTTTATCGTTGTACACATAAGTGACATAAACATAAATGAATACTAGTGCTCTAAAAATTATACAAATTAAAATAAGGATACATTAAAGCACGTCTATCCGTGTACTTAAGATGACGCGCACTAAAGTTGCGTATAAATACAGGTGTTTTATTAATACTACGAAGTCATTTTCGAAAAATCCGGAAAACTCGCACATATACGCTAATTGGTAAAATGAGCAGAATACTTCTTGGAAGAAGTATACAATCAGCCACAGTAATATTCAGGCACTTTTAAGAGGACGATAACTTTTTTAACATCGGATCATACGACTTAGATATTTCTTGAGAAGTTAGAGTAATTCGTTTACTACAAGATTTGAAAAAGAAATTTTGGAAAAATTGCAATTGGTCGGAATTTCAAAGAAAACTAGCTGATTATTGTTGCTCGCTCGCTTCGCGAGCTCGCGGGTGGGGTTGTTATTGCTCTTGCGAAAGGGTTAGTGGTACGCATTGCTAGTGGGGCATACAGCTCTTAATGGTTTTTTTATTTATTTTGTGTGTGACTCTCCACGAGCCACACAAAGAACTTCCCGATTCGTTAGTTGTAAGCGGTAACATTAGCATTAGTTGCATAATTAAAAAAAAATGAAATATATATAATTACGTTTGTTTATTCGGTGGAAAATTTCCATCCTCTCGTATAAATTGCATTCTTGAGTGAACTTCTTTCGAAAAAAACTAAAAAATTTAAAAAACTACTTGACCAATATGGACCAAAATGTAATCAGCTCTAAGTTACGACGGGGCACATCGATTGCATCATTCATCATTCTGATCGCGTTGTTACTTTTTCAGAATACGTTAACGAAAAATTTGATAACATAAAAAGGCCATACGCACACACACACGCGCGCGCGCACACACACACACATACACACACACACACTAACAATTTGATAAAAATAGTCTAAAATGACTTCAATAACGTGAAGATCTGCTAAAAAATCGATTTTCGATTTTCGGGGTAATTACAATAACTTCCCTATGAATCGGGAAGTTAATAATACAAATTGTTGTTTACAACAGCAAGGAATTTTTTCGAGTTTTTCTTGTTGCAGGCGAGGCAGGAGTCTTCGTGGGCAAGATAAACCCAAAGAAGGTACTAAACGAATTCTCCGGTTACGCGGACAAAAACGCGTCCGAGCAGAAGATCCTGCGCGACGTATTCCGGAAGGGCGACCGGGTCTTCAATTCTGGTCGGTGATTGGTTAAAACAAAAACGGTTTATTTCGTAGGAGACCCCCGAGAGCCATGATTAAACCGCGTTTTTCGCAACAGGTGATATTTTGGTTATGGATGAATTGGGCTACTTCTACTTCAAGGATAGGACCGGTGACACCTACAGGCAAGCCTATTCACTATTTCCATGATCGTACATAGTCTGACCAGGACACCGTTCGTTCACGAACGAATGTCGCTCCAAAATAGTAGCCCACTAATTGCGGAAAGTATACGCTCCCAGGTTCTCCCATCATTATCGATAATTCTAACCAGTGTCATAATGATCGTAGGTGGCGCGGCGAGAACGTCGCTACTTCAGAAGTCGAGGCCATCGTCAGCAACGTGATAGGGCTGAAGGACGCGGCCGTTTATGGTGTCGAGGTGATTGTCAGTGGAGAACAGTCAATTCTTTTTTTAGAAACCATCGATTTACAAATATGTCGTGCAATTACTAGGTACCACACGTCGAAGGGAAAGCCGGTATGGCAGCTGTTTACGACCCAGAGAACACTTTGAACATCAAGGAAATGGCGGAGGGTGTGAAGAAGGCACTCCCATCTTACGCCAGGCCCCTCTTTGTTCGAGTCTTATCGGAATTGCCAATTACCGGTAATTGTCTCACGATTTATCCGACACCATGATGTCAGTGTACCTATTATTCACGATATCGATCAGATTAATAATCATCCGATTCTCCAGGCACATTCAAGTTGAAGAAGAAGGATCTTCAGTTGGACGGTTTCGACATCAAAAAGGTAATCTTGATCGTACTTTCTGCACTCTTTGTTCGTAAACATTGATTATGGCTTTTGTCCGCAGATAACGGACCCAGTTTATTTTCTGGATAAGTCTGGTGTTTACACGAAACTTACGGAGCATCTGTATAACGACATCCTCGAGGGCAGAGCTCGGCTATAAACGAACTGAACTTTCATAGGCACGAGATCCTCACTGGAAAAAAGCCGCTGAAAGTTGAATCCCGATTTTTGTACAATTTCTATTTATTGATAGGGTGGGGGAGTACATCGAGTCGAAATGTTATCGATCGATTGCCGTTCGTCATGGCGGGACGTTTCACGAGAAATTACAGCGAGAAGATTGCATTTATATATATACATATATTTTTACACCTTTATCCTGTCCTAAAAAACTCATAGATCTTCTAAAAAAAGGATCTGTGATTCGCACAATCTCCTATCCTTGTAGCATACTAATTATCCCGTGTATACCCAGTTTCCTTGAAACTTTTTAACGGTTATTGTAGATATTATATAGTGTACGAAGAGAATTCCTAGAGACACTAAGACTTCGGATTATTTTGTAAAGAGAAACAATAAGGACTGCGAGGCTGTTAAGTAAACGTTGTAAAATCAAACGTCAGATCATAGTTTAATAAATTGTTCCCTGTTAACGAAACGTTACACGATTCCACGACTCAGTCGATCTTAATTTCTGGTCACCCGGTAGATATAGCAAATGCGCAGATACGTACTGCGATGTTTCTTATCGTTATCAGAGAGTCGCGCCGTATGATGACGGACAAAATATTCTCAAATTGTACAGTCAACGGCAAAAGATATTCTATCAATAAATCAATCTTTAATCCTCCTCCTGTTGACAATCAAGCTGCAATAATTTGTAATTGTAGCACAGAACACAATCCCCCTGACTGTTAGGAGGAGGAAAATTCTTTAAATCACTTCTGTTCTTGTGGAAGTCATTTATTCCTTTTCTAACAGTTGAAACTTTTGAGAAAAATCAACATTAGGTTGCAATCATTCGTAAATAATTGTTGAAACTCTTTAAATCACTTCTGTTCTTGCGGAAGTCATTTATTCCTTTTCTAACAATTGAAACTTTTGAGGAAAATCAATATTAGGTTGCAATCATTTGTAAATAATTGTTGAAACTCTTTAAATCACTTTTGTTCTAGGGGAATTTAATTTTTCCTTTTCTAACACTTGAAACTTTTGAGAGAAATCAACATTAGGTTGCAATCATTCGTAAATAATTGTTGAAACTCTTTAAATCACTTTTGTTCTCGGGGAATTCAATTCTTCCTTTTCTAATAGTTGAAACTTTTGAGAAAAATCAACATTAGGTTGCAATCATTCGGAAATAATTGTTGAAACTCTTTAAATCACTTCTGTTCTTGCGGAAGTCATTTATTCCTTTTCTAACAATTGAAACTTTTGAGGAAAATCAATATTAGGTTGCAATCATTTGTAAATAATTGTTGAAACTCTTTAAATCACTTTTGTTCTAGGGGAATTTAATTTTTCCTTTTCTAACACTTGAAACTTTTGAGAGAAATCAACATTAGGTTGCAATCATTCGTAAATAATTGTTGAAACTCTTTAAATCACTTTTGTTCTCGGGGAATTCAATTCTTCCTTTTCTAATAGTTGAAACTTTTGAGAAAAATCAACATTAGGTTGCAATCATTCGGAAATAATTGTTGAAACTCTTTAAATCACTTCTGTTCTTGCGGAAGTCATTTATTCCTTTTCTAACAATTGAAACTTTTGAGGAAAATCAATATTAGGTTGAAATCATTTGTAAATAATTGTTGAAACTCTTTAAATCACTTTTGTTCTAGGGGAATTTAATTTTTCCTTTTCTAACACTTGAAACTTTTGAGAGAAATCAACATTAGGTTGCAATCATTCGTAAATAATTGTTGAAACTCTTTAAATCACTTTTGTTCTCGGGGAATTCAATTCTTCCTTTTCTAATAGTTGAAACTTTTGAGAAAAATCAACATTAGGTTGCAATCATTCGTAAATAATTATTGAAACTCTTTAAATCATTTCTGTTCTTGTGGAAGTCATTTATTCCTTTTCTAACAATTGAAACTTTTGAGAAAAATCAACATTAGGTTGCAATCATTCGTAAATAATTGTTGAAACTCTTTAAATCACTTTTGTTCTCGGGGAATTCAATTTTTCCTTTTCTAACAGTTGAAACTTTTGAGAGAAATCAACATTAGTTTGCAATCATTCGTAAATAATTGTTGAAACTCTTTAAATCACTTTTGTTCTCGGGGAATTCAATTTTTCCTTTTCTAACAGTTGAAACTTTTGAGAGAAATCAACATTAGGTTGCAATCATTCGTAAATAATTGTTTTCGACGTCTTCTGGCAATTGTGGCATGAATTCTGAATTCATATTTTCCTGACTTCAACACTCCTCCCTAACAATTCTAAGAAAAAATTTCACGTAATTCTGATACATGTTCCCACAGAGAAATCATAGATACAGTGATTGGATAATTGCAAGAATTCTCGTCGGATTGTCAGAGACTTCTAAACAGAACGCTTCACTTTCACGTCGGAGACAGGCACAAAATCGTCCAATACACTAAATAAGATATAACGAAATTTATGTGTCCCATGATAGGATGAGAACCATGAACAAACATGGAGCCGCTTCGAAGCTGTTATGTATCGGGCATCACAGGTATAGATAAATGGAAATATATTAGAATCCCCGATGCGTCGACTCAGTGTAAGTCGGTGACGCAAACGAGTATCTGGTAATCTCAAAATAAATACGAAGTGTCACGCTGCGAGCGTTATCGTCGACAGACAGCACCGACTTCGGAGTCAGTTGCGAGACGCGCACATGTTGTCAGCTGATAGAGCAAGCTATGCGGATTGTTCAGCTGTATGTCTGTAGTGTTATGTCGGCGTACTTGGAACGTTATCGAACGTTATCGTGACACGGTCTTGAGTGACTCCAAGAAATTTGGCTCCTCTCGCTACTCTAGTCGTTCGTCGGGCAGTGCTGATTCATCAGAATCGTCGTTGTTCACTACGCCAAGGTGAGAAATGCGTCAAGCAAAATTCGAGTTCGCTATAGATCGCGGCGGCACGTTTACCGACGTGTACGCCAGGTGTCCCGGCGGCAAAGTTCGAGTGATGAAATTGCTGTCTGTGGACCCTGCCAATTACCAGGACGCGCCGCGCGAAGGAATCCGCAGGATCCTCGAACAGGTAGTGTGATTCAATCGTCTTCATACAAATTAGAACGTTTTAGCTGTTTTTTGACAGTGGTTCGAGTTGGGAATTGAAAGAGCGACTCAATTGGTGGCTGGAGCAACGAAGGAAAGTTCTCCCATCAAGTCTTAACAATTTAATTATTGAATTGTTGACCGGACAACGTTGGACGATATAAAGTTCAAATTCTACAGGAGGCAGGATGTGGTGGAAGAATAATAAAAGTTAAAATAGACCTTGAGAGAATCGAGTTCATCCAACGTTGCTCCAGCCACCAATGCAATTATCTTTAACAGAGTCCTCAGAGAGGTATAGCGTCGTTAGACTTGATTTATGCAGTAAGCGTAACTTGTAAAGACTTTAATAGAATTTGTTTCTTGGCGTATTTGACTGTTACACTTCATTTTGCGTTCATCATCACGTTGCGTCACAAGTGAATAAAACAATTGTCATTCTACGTGCTTTAATTTTAGGAGACTGGACAGAAGATCGACGGAGAAATTGATACTTCGTTGATATCATGGATCCGAATGGGAACTACCGTTGCGACGAACGCGTTGTTGGAACGAAAAGGCGCAAAGATGGCCTTGTTGATAAACGAGGGTTTCAGAGATCTTCTTTTTATTGGAAACCAAGCACGGCCAAATATATTTGACCTGGTTAGTATTGAACGTTAGAGACATTTCGTTAGATTATTTCTTCCCATTCCAATGTTTTAATTCTCATTTAATGTTCATTTTTTACAATTTTATAAAAACCGATTTCACTCTATATTCGATATTTATCATCTTTAAGCACCTTCCACCAACGATGACATGTCTCAAAAATCGATTATTTGTGACAAATTGACACAGAATACACTTCATATCGATAACAAAGGTAGATAGTAATAAGCAGACTGCGGATCTTTATGCAAAATAAATAATTTCAACATCAATTGCAGAAAATAGGAGCCACCTAGTTCTTCTAATTATCTCATACAGTTGAAATTGGTGTCCTGAAATGTTTTAAATATTTTATTTTAAATTATACGTACCTATTTTTGTCATAAATGTATAAAATCCGCAGTCTAGTAATACGACGAGATATCTAGTCCATAGCATCATACGTAAAATAGTATGATGTCTCGTCCACATCATCGTTTCTTCAGCATCGTGGAAGCGAAACATCTCCCCACGGTAGTGAAAGGGTCAATACGTTTCGTTTTCAGAAAGTGGCCACACCGGAAGTCCTCTACGAGAAGGTGGTAGAAGTGAGGAGCAGAGCAATTCCCGCCTTGCCTGGCAGATGTTGCTTGGATAATAAACAGTGGCGAAGAGCAAAGGGCTCCACAGGCGAGGATTTGTTCGTAACGCAAGAACTCGACGAGGAGAGGTTGAGGAAGGACCTGGAAGCTCTACGACGTTCTGAGATCGATAGTTTGGCCGTGGTCCTGGCGCATAGTTACATGTCAGCTGCCACAGATAACAATCCATCATTATAGATTAGTAGCAGTTGATCTGTTCCGCAACTTATCTTCGCTTTTGTCAGGTTTGCTGAACACGAAGTTCGAGTTGGTGAACTGGCGAAGGAAGCTGGCTTCCCCCAGGTGTCCCTTTCTCACGAAGTCATGCCCATGACGAGAATCGTTCCTAGAGGCTTTACTGCCTGTGCTGACGCTTATTTGACGCCACATATTAAGCACTATTTAGATGTACCGTTCAAAGTTTATTATTTTTTTATTCGCTTGAATTATTATACAATAATCGACCACTTTATTTCAGGGTTTCTCTTCGGGGTTCAAGGATAAACTCAAAGGCGTGAACGTCCTGTTCATGCAGAGCGACGGAGGACTGACACCGATGAATTCGTGAGTCATTTTTACAATACACTAACATATTATTACGAGACACTGACTAACACATTATTATTAAATTAAAATTAGACTGTAGCGTGGTTCTTAACAACACGATATGTTTCGTTGTACTTTCTTTATTTACTCTTGTATAGCAATGTCTTACAAATTTGCGAGCGACTCTTCTAAAACAACTGACCATCAGTCCGAGTCGTCTCGTCTTTTATACCAACTTCGTTTTTGGGGGGAAGGGAAAAATCCCTTCCAACTACGCTGGTTTCCTCCAGACCTTACGCACGTGGAGCTTTCCGGACGTGGGCGTCCGCTGTCCTTTCGTCGAAAGGTCCTTCGGTTCTCCACGATTTATGGTATCCGTATGCGCTATTGAGACTGCGACTAACGAAAGCTAAAACCTTGGCAAACTCTGAAACTAAACAGTTCTCTCAAAAATAGCTTTGTCTGGTCACGCACACCATAAATCGTGTTCAGCTGATTTTTACGCTTGGTTATTTTTAAGGACTTCGAGTTTCCTCGAATGGTCCCTACAAGACTAAACAGACATAAATTATAGCATTTTAATTATTTGTAGATTTAATGGATCCCGAGCTATACTTTCCGGTCCAGCTGGCGGAGTAGTTGGCTACGCGATGACCACCTATGGCAAGGAAACTAATTTACCAGTGATTGGTTTTGATATGGGTGGAACTTCGACGGACGTGAGTCGTTATGGTGGCAACTACGAACATGTATACGAAAGCACTACTGCTGGTGTAACGATTCAAGCTGCGCAGGTACCGTTTCGTCGTCTCGTTACGATGATTTTAAATTAACACCGATTTTGCGTTTTCACAAATGATAGGTTTGTGTACACGGTGCATAAAAAGTAATGGTCATCGGTCCTCAGGGTGAATCTACACCTCTGGATGGATGGATTCGTAAGAGAATGACGAAAACTCCAAGAACTTGTATCTTAATAACTATTCGTTTACGACATATGGTTCCTTTAGAACTTTTCTCTTCTCGACGAGCAGAAGCTGTTGATGTAAAAACAAACTTTAACAACAATTTTCTTTTGTATAAACAATTTTGTGGTGAGTTTCTTTTACAAATGTAAGGTAAAGGTACCAGTAGTTGACCATGAACGAGTAATTGACCATTTTATAGAAAAACATAAAAAATAAGATTTTTATAAGCTGTACACTTTTGATGAAAGTGAATCTCGGATGCCATACCATCTGTTGATTAAATTTCTCTAATACTATTCTCTATGAACTTGCAACGTCTACTATGTTCCTCAATTAAACTTTTTATAGAATTGATTTGTTTTACTTCTTATTTCATTCTTTAATTATAATTTGTGTTGGAAATTGTTGAAACTAAATGATAGTAAAATGATTCCCAACATCTACTAACGAATAGGAGGTCAATTACTAGATTTTTCATTTTCATGAGTGGTCAACTTCTGAAGCAATTACTGAATTTCTAAATATGTTTCTTAAATTGGTATAAGTAACCTTTTTTTCAAAAGTGGCCTTGGTACATAATTTACAAGACTTAAAGAGTGTCTTCAGACATCGACTCTCGCTGGTTGATGACAGAATTAATGGTTACTATTGTTCGCGTGGAAAACTTCTCTTAACTGGTCAACTACTAGTGCCTTTACCTTAGATGATCATTGCTTTTTATGCACCATGTACAGTTAGCAGACAACACACAGAAAACCCGCCAAATTCTTCTTTGACGGACACAGGCGCCTTTTTTGTAAGTTTAAATGGTCTTCTTGTAGATACGAAAAGATTAATTATTTTAGTAGAGCATAGTGTCTTGATCGATTCTCATCCAGAATATCTAAATCGTTGTTCAATTTCTCAATTCGTGGTAATTAGAGTGAATAACTGTTAACAAGAAGTACATAGTTTTAATAAGATGTTTGAAAAAATTAACAAATGAAACGGCGAACAGTTATAAACAGGTGGTCTTACAAAATAAATCTACAGTCGGCGAGGAAGTTCTTGTGGCCGGTCTAGTAGCAAAAATAGAGAAGCTTGATTCAGTCGTTGTCTGAGTAAAGGTAAAAGACAAGAACAGGGATAGACCCAATTAATTTTCCAAAATAATTGGGCCAAGGAAGAGAGAAAGGGGCATATACAACATCTTATGTCCTGGGAGTTGTTAATCTCCCACGCCCCTTAAAAAAAGTCGTTGTCTGAGTAAAGTAATTTCGATGGTCTCAAACATCACGGAATTCGGTTAAAGTTGGACGTGAACACAGTGGCGGCAGGAGGTGGATCGATGCTTTTCTTCAGGTCGGGGCTCTTCGAGGTTGGACCCAGAAGCGCAGGAGCCCATCCTGGACCAGCATGCTACAAGAAGAATGGCCCTCTGGCTGTGACTGATGCGAATCTAGCTTTGGGAAGGCTGCTACCCGAGTACTTCCCGAGAATATTCGGACCGAACGAAAATGAACCGCTGGACAAGTCGCGAACTATGGAGGCGTTTGAAGCACTTACTGATCAAGTATGTAAATGATTGTTATGTGGATGGATCGCTGTTGGAACGAATAATTCGACAACTATGTGTTTAACAATAACTTAGGGCTCCCTTGGCCCCCTCTCCTACCAACTTTTGCTAGCAAAGAACTAGGTGTGCACTTCAGTAACTTTGCACGTAAAGTCCTGCAGCGAAAAGAAATACAGCCAATCCCTCAGACTGAGCTGTACGATAGTTAATCTGCCCCTATCTCCCACCTGAAACGCGCTCCATTACTCAACGCCAGCCCCTACTAATCGCTAATTTTGCATGTCCCATTTCAGCAATCTGCATGAATTAGCTTAACGGTTTTGCAGAACCAAAATGGGGGGGGGGGGTGACTAGTGATTCCTGTGCTCTCGGCACTCGACTTTCTAGTCGTGTTTCAGAAGTGCGGCGCACAGTTTCCCCCTCGAAATGGACCACCCGAGTCCACAATTCGGTACCTCGGGGTTGGGGAGCCCGGCGGCCGACGATTGGCCAATAGGCTTCCGTCGGCTGCCCCCCAACAACGGCGTTGGTTTCGAGGTGGCAGTGGTGTCTGGCCCAGACTGTCAAGGGTACGAGCTGACATTTCTATTGCGGAGCGTCGGCGCGATCGGATTCGACCGATCCCGTCGCACGTCCTGCGATGAAATGTTAGCTCAAAATCGGTCAACTAGAAGACCGTACTCAACCAGTAGTAGCGTGAAACTGCAATTGCACGCCGTACTGCTACTCAACCTGTTGAGGTATGTTAACCTGGGTTGAGATGCGTTGATCGTGCATCAAAACGATCCCTATCCCTGATTTCCGAACGCCGTTAGGAATAAAGGAGAGGCGGGTTGGCCAATAGGCTAAGGTACCGTCTTGGGAAATATCATAGACACTGTTTAACAATAACGAGCTTTACTGCGAGAGTCAGTCTACAGCCTGAGTAGCTCGCGTGACTGATCTCTACGAATTCTGTAGCCTAACTTGCAAACTAGCCGTTTGCTCTAAGATGCACTCTACGAAAACCATTCTTTCTCACTCCCACACAGATCGCTTTCACTCTAAATTAAACTAAACATTCAGACCCTTCGCGACGTTCGACCCAATCATCTAAACATTCTCCCGACGCTATCGCACAGACGCAACCTGACCCATACTTTCGACGCTAACACACAGCACGCAAACTGAACCATGCTCTTGTTACGGTGAAATAGGAGACTTCGTGAAGATCGACGTATTTCACTTTCGCGAATGACTATTTAGACGTTTTCAGGAACACAAATGACTTTATTTAAAGGTTGAATCGGCGAGACGTGCCGTAGCAGAGGTAACAGTCGACTGCCTGATATCGGATTTTTGGGGCCTTATATCCTAATGGACAATCTTCTTTTGGGGTACAAAGGTTTTGGGACTATTTGGGGACTATTTTGGGACTTGGGCCTGGTGATATCGCGGGGTTCGGCGTCTTGTCTTATCGGGTCGTGACACTCTCGACGCTAACGCACAACCGGACTCATTCATACAATGTCTTAACCTAAACAATTGGCGGGGACGTGGCATCAGCCTGTCGCCGCCACAGTTACATTGAAGTGACAGGATTTGGGAATAGAATGTTTCTAAATAGCTACAACGAGACGATTAATCAATTGCCTTCGAATTTCTTTCCTATTCAACCAGCCATCTTACATTGATTTCGAAACAACACAAATTACTGTATTTTCCATCATTTCGCCATATCAAGTGGTTTAATCAGAAACCTTAGAATTAAATTGCAAGCCAAGGGTTTAGCCAGCAATTTATAAAATATTTATTCTATAAGGTTCTAAAGATTCTTATTTAGAAGACTGCTAAGAAATTGTTAAGAGAACAGTGCATTTTACTCTGGTTTACAGATAAACGAATTTCTAGCGAAAGAAGGCCAGAGCTCGAGAAAGAAGATGACAGTCGAGGAAGTGGCGATGGGTTTCGTCAGGGTAGCGAATGAAACGATGTGCAGACCAATTAGAGCTCTAACGCAGGTGCGTGGAAGTTTGTCATTATAAGGAACATTTTCAAAATTGTTTTCTTACTTTGTACTATTTGTAGGCAAAAGGGTACGACACTTCGCGCCATGTTTTAGCTTGCTTCGGAGGTGCTGGAGGACAACATGCCTGTGCTATAGCACGTTCACTTGGTATGGGCACAGTTTTCGTTCACAAGTATGCAGGGATTTTGTCTGCTTACGGCATGGCGTTAGCTGACGTGGTAGAAGAGGCACAAGAACCCAGCGCTGAAGTTTATGAAAATGGTATGCTTCAAAGAATCTTCTTCCTTTAACGCTAGGACTACTGATCCATAAACGTGACTCGTACACAATAATAACGAGATCGAATAACGTGTGCTTCAATAAAGAAATTCACTAAAAAATGTTCCAAGAAAATATTTTGACTCATCAAGTAGCTTTAGTGTTAATACCCTTTTGTATTAAATATAATTTGCATGATTAAGTCATTTTGACCCATCCAGCAGTTCTAGCGTTAGTTTCTTTTTCATATTATAAGTTACAACTTATTTTCTTTGCACTTAGAATCCTTTGCTCGTCTTGATCAGCGATTAGACGCTCTAGAAAAGAAAGTTCGAGCCAAACTATCGAAGCAAGGGTTCGCCGAGTCTCACATAATCACTCAACCATTTTTGCATCTACGTTATCAGGGGACAGATTGTGCGCTAATGTGCACACCGAGTCAAAAAAGCAGCGTTGAGGGCACGAGACATGGTGATTTCCTTACAACTTTCTTAGAAAGGTAACGTTTTCTATGTTAAAAATATATTGATCATATTGAACAGTGATGATTCTGTTTGGTGAAGGTATCAGACGGAGTTTGGTTTCACTATTCCGAGTCGGAAAATTTTGGTGAGTGATGTAAGAGTGAGGGGTGTAGGGAAAACTGACGTAGACGCAGATCCTGAGCTATCATCGTCTGAAGATCCTCCAAACGTAGAAAAGGCAAGTAACAATGAACACAAAAACTAAAAAATGTAGTAGGTGGCACTATTAATTGCCAGTAACATACAAGGTATTCTATATGTACAATTTCTGTTGTATTAATTTTATACAGGGTGTCCCAAAATTCCTCCGACACCCGAAAATGGGAGGTTCCTTGGGTCATTTGAAGCGACATTTTCCTTTACAAAAATGGCGTCCGCGGCTTTTTTTAGGAATTATTAACGAAAAACACGGACCAATCAGAGCGCGATCTAGACGCGAATTAGCACAGTCAGACCGACGCGCCCAACTATCAATTGGCCGAACGTGACATCGCATGTCTAGGTCGCGCTCTGATTGGTCCGTATTTTTCTTTAATAACTCTTAAAAAAAGTTGCGGACGCCGTTTTTGTAAAGGAAAATGTCGCTTCGAATGACCCAAGGAACCTCCCATTTTCGGGTATCGGAGGAATTTTGGGACACCCTGTATATCAGTGTGAGTGTTAGTAATTTATTTACGAACTCATTATTGAAAATCTTAAAAAAAAATTGGCTGTTGTATGCTAGCTGAAACAGATTAATTTTGAAACATCTAATTTGTTAGTAAAAATAGTTATCAGAAATTACGCAACTTCTCAAATTCGCAAAGAAAAAGTATTTTGTTTCGAAACTGTTCAGATATGTTCGCAGTTAATTCAACGTACCAGGGATAATTAAATTGCATTTGTGTTTTTATAACTACAAAGGAACGACGCATGGAACTGTGATAATTTCGTGGTCCGTGTGTGGGGTTCATTAAAATTGAAGAGATCACGTTGATAAGAGGAAATCTCTTTTCAGACATGCATGGTCTATTTCGAGAACGGCTACTTGGAGACGAAGGTGTACCAATTAGCGTCGTTGTCGCCTGGCCACAGGATCCTTGGACCAGCAATCGTAATGGACAGCCTGAGCACTCTTCTGATCGAGCCAGATTGCACAGCGTCGATCACTTCTCACGGCGATGTCAAGATCACGATCGGTCAAGGCCTGAAGACGGAGGTCACGACTGAGTTGGATGCTATACAGCTCAGCATTTTCTCCCATCGATTCATGAGTATCGCCGAGCAGATGGGCAGGTAGACCGAACGATAAGATGCATTTTAAGAGAAGCTTCTTGATCTACTCACGAGTCTCATGAATTGGCTTCCCGAAGGATCCTCCAAAGAACATCAATCTCGACAAACATAAAGGAACGACTGGACTTCTCCTGTGCCGTCTTTGGACCGGATGGGGGACTGGTTTCCAATGCACCCCATATACCGGTGCATCTAGGTGCTATGCAGGAGACGGTGCAGTATCAAATGAGAATCTTCAAGGGCGATTTCTCGAGGGGAGACGTCATACTCGCGAATCATCCTTCGGCGGGTGGATCGCATCTTCCGGATCTCACTGTCATCACTCCAGTATTTTACAAGTAATTCGTTCTCTTCGTTTTTTAAAAATGCGAATACGATTGAAACTGTTTCATCGAGCAGCAGGAACATCTTATCCTATGGAGAAACAATGAAGGAGAATAGTTTTATTTGGTATCGAATTTATTAATTGAAATAGTTAACGGATCGTCTTATCACAATCTTATGTAGTAATATCTTGTATCAATATTTTATGCATTTATGACAAAATGAGTAGGTGTAATTTAAAACAGTAGAAACATTCGAAGAATTTAAGAATACTGTTATATTATTTTAAACCTATTAAACATTTTAAGAGAACAATCGGGATACAAGATTATTTTTATAGTCCACAGCTTAAGACATCTTAGCCAATTTTTGTACTTTGTCATTTTTTTTTAAAACTATTATTTAGGTTCTTTAAAAACTTTGTGATATACGACAGCCATTGGAGGCTTACTGTACCACGTACATTATGGTTCATTAAAAAAGGATATATTTATTAATTATTCATTCAACTTTTAAATATGCATGAATCAACTGTACCAGATATGAGATGGATGGTTTCCAGCAACCCTGGTATGAATTAATATTCTTTGCATTTTCCTGAAATATTCTTAATTGTATTTATAACGAAAATTGAATTTTAGGATCAGGTTTTCAGTAGCCGAAAAGGCTAGATAAAAGATCAATCTAGGTCATGATCTCTGTTAAAAGTCCTATTTTTACGTTTACGGTTGTAATTTTCATTATTCGCCAGTAGCATTTACAGAATTCAGAAGAATACAGTTGCGCATGTAACTATTTTCATAAAGCTGCCACAGCTATGGTGCCGAATAATGCAAATTACGCGTCGTGAACCTAAAAATAGGACTTCTGGCGGTGATCGTGGCCTCGATTGATCTTTTATCTAGCGCTGTTTACTTCTGAAAAAACCCAGCTTTGCATTATCGAGAAATGAGAAGGCAAATCCCACACCCTCGCAATCTTAGAAACGAGTCTACTCGCTTAAACAATTCACTCAATGTAATAACGGTTTGAAGCTGTATGCAATTATGTACAGGGAGGTAGAGAAACCGGTGTTCTTCGTGGCTAGCAGAGGACATCATGCTGACATTGGAGGAATTACCCCAGGTTCTATGCCACCACATTCAACTATGTTACTTCAGGTATGATTTTAATTATTATGGGAACAATTTGATAAGCTATTGGTGTGAGATTCACGAATAGAGATCAAACTGCATGTAGTTACGTTTCCTAAGTATACAGTTAGTTTGAGCATAATTGTTTGAAACGAATAAATATGAACAAAAAAGCAAAATTTTATATGTTTAGTTCAGAGTATTACTATATATATGTATACATTTGTACTCCTTTCGTTTGAAAGATTATATTATCGCATGTTAAACTCAAATCTAGAGTTCATTAGAATCACAACTTTCCTATTATTTATTTTGGGACACCCTGTATATAATCTATATTACTATACAGGGTCATCCGTTTTTAAACGGACAAACGTAAACCAGCTATAAAGAACCCCAAATGGAACAAGTTTTACCCCTGCCACTTTTTTTGTTTCGGCCTTGATTTCTAGAAAATTGCAAAAAACCATAATTTTTTTAGTTCACATAAACTTGAATATCTCGGGATTCCAGTGATGAATCTTGATGATTTTTCCTTTGTTTGGTTTAAAATAAATAGGGGCATCTTTTTTGTTAACAAAATATTTTTGTATGACCTTCGGATCTTTGTTTTTTTTGGCATAGGGCACGTCGTGGAGTCTGAATGAAAAAACTTCGAAAAACTTGGATTTATGCGTAATCAACCGTTTAATTCAAGACAAAAAATAACAAAAAACTATTAACAAAATTCAAAATTTTAAGATTTTTCAAAAATTAACATAAACTATTTTTTCGAAAACTGAACGTTTTTACTAACCAAAGTTAGTAAACAAAGAAAAAATCATGAAGATTCATCACTGGAGTCCCGAGATATTCAAGTTTATGTGAACTAAAAAAATTATGGTTTTTTGCAATTTTCTAGAAATCAAGGCCGAAACAAAAAAAGTGGCAGGGCTAAAACTTGTTCCATTTTGGGTTCTTTATAGCTGGTTTACGTTTGTCCGTTTAAAAACGGATGACCCTGTATATAATACTCTCCCATTAGTATATGCAGTCTCGAAATGCTGTCGATAGTAAGAGGATTTTTCTGACAGGAAGGAGCTGCTTTCAAGAGCTTCCTGTTGGTGCACAAAGGTGTGCTCCGCGAAAAAGAACTGACAGAAGAGTTAATGGCTCCTGGAAAGATTCCAGGAAGTTCTGGGACCAGGAATCTCTCCGACAATCTGAGCGATTTGAAAGCGCAGATCGCGGCTAATCACAAGGTGACCAATTGGAGACAAACTAATCATTAGACTGCGAATTTTACGTATTTATAATAAATACGAGTAGGAGCAATTTAAAGCAGAAAACAGATTACAAAATTTTAGACTTGCAATAGATTGTTCTCAGCTTATCGAAATTATCGAAAGACGAAAAAAACTCGTGTTTCGATCCTATTTATCGTAATCGATGCAAACAATTTTTATGCAAAAAAACAGAAGTGCAACAAACTGCAGTGAAATATTATGTTCGATCAAAAGTTCGAAGTAAAGGTTAAATTCTTCTCGATCGAAAATTAGTAATATAATAAATTGAATGATATTGGGATCGAAACGTTAGAAACATGCTTAAATAATTGCACATTTGTTGTTTTTCTAAAAATGATCGAACCTAGCGCCGGTATCATTCAATGTATTATAAAAGTTCGAAGCATTTGTAAATTAAAATTGAAAACTATAATTCAGATATTTATTCATCGATTAATTCGATAACATATTTTCCATTCTGTTCTATTACTTTTTGCTATTTTCGAGATGACTTCTTGTGTTATTGAATAAACATATGAATAAATACCTTAATTGTATCTTCGATTCTTAATTTTAAAACGCAACGAACTTTCTTTCCTACCCAATAGAAATCAATTTTCGTTCTTAATATGTTTAATAGGTTGCGAATAATGTAACAGTGTTTTAAAGTTCCTCGAATCTGTTTACTAGTTCAAGCGACACATACTCATTGTTGTCATAACTGCATAAACTTTCTACCGGGTCTCGCTTAACAAATTTCTACAAATTCAGGGCTCGCTGCTAGTCAACGAACTGATTGACATCTACGGGCTAGACGTCGTGCAAGCGTACATGGGTCACATTCAACAAAATGCGGAAACGGCAGTGAGAGACATGCTGAAATCAGTTGGCAGAAAGCTGCTCGCAGAAACCGGAAGTACCGTCGCAACAGCAGTGGATTATATGGATGATGGAAGTGCGATTAAATTCGCTCTTGATATCGATATCGAGAAAGGCGAGGCTGTCTGTGATTTCACGTGAGTATTCATATACGTTAATGAACTGTTTCGATAAAAATCGTTACAATTTTAACGTGAAATCACGTCTACAGTGGCACGGGTTATGAAGTCTGGGGAAATTGCAATGCACCCCGCGCGATTACTTTGTCTGCGTTGATTTATTGTCTGCGGTGCATTGTGGGTCGAGATGTTCCGCTTAACCAGGTATTAATGCATAATTATTCTTGATTATAATAGTTGATGTATCTAGAATATGAAATCTGTATTAATCTAACAAAATTACATTGTAGCTTCTTTGAAATTACATCTATATTTTTCTCAAACTACATCGAAGACTACAAGCTGTGGATTTTATGCATTTATTATAAAATTGAATAGTTGATACAAAGAATTATAGAAAGAATTATTTTAACTGGCTCCCTTATCTTGTAATAATTACAACTATCAACTACTGCCATCAACTATTCTATTTTATAATATCTCTATTATCTGTATAATGTCTCTATTTAATAATTAGATTTTGTCTCTATTTAATAATTAGATTTTGTCTCTATTTAATAATTAGATTTTGTCTCTATTTAATAATTAGATTTTGTCTCTATTTAATAATTAGATTTTGTCTCTATTTAATAATTATTTTTTGTCTCTATTTAATAATTAGATTTTGTCTCTATTTAATAATTAGATTTTGTCTCTATTTAATAATTAGATTTTGTCTCTATTTGACTGTAATGTCTCTTCTTGTTCAATAGAAAAACTAAAACGAAGACTATGTAATTGATGTGTAAAGGACTGTACATAAAGAGTCATGGTCTAGATATCATCGACATCACGGATGTCATTTTCTGGCTTCATTAGTTCTAAAAATTATTTAATGAAATTTTCAAGGACTATACATGCTTTCTAAAGATACTAACAATTTTTTTTAAAGCGATTAAACCTATTTTCAGGGTTGTTTGAAGCCAGTGAAGGTAATTATTCCGAAAGGCTCCCTGTTGGACCCATCGGAAGAAGCTGCAGTTGTCGGCGGTAACGTTTTGACGTCACAACGTGTCGTGGATGTAATTCTACAAGCGTTTGGCTCCTGCGCAGCATCACAGGGTTGCATGAACAATATCACATTGGGCACGGAGGAATGGGGATATTATGAAACTGTTGCTGGAGGCAGTGGAGCTGTAAGACGCTTTCTTTTCTAGAACAATCATTTCTTCCTCAGCATCCTGGCCATGATAACAGACTCTGTTTACAGGCTTTTTATATCATCACACGTTCTGTTACATCTGAACACACATAGCTAATACATTCCTATAATATTGTATATATAATTTTTCACTTTCTATAATTGTAAAGGGTCCAACGTGGGATGGTAGAGGGGGAGTCCACACTCATATGACCAACACTAGGATTACTGATCCAGAAATATTGGAACTTCGCTATCCTGTCATTCTAAATAAGTTTTCTCTGCGTCCCGGAAGTGGAGGTGATGGCGCTCATCGCGGTGGCGATGGCGTTGTTCGAGAAATGATGTTTAGGTAATTAACAGGTTCATTTCGGTGTTGAACCGTTTAGACTCTGCAATTATGAAAACGTGCGAAAACGTAATGGAACACAAGTAAAATAGCAGTAGCAAAAGTTCTGACACGATCAACAAAAATACAATATAGTTCAAAATAGTATATGGATACTATGACTAATTAACTCGTAATCTTCAATTAAAAAATTTGTTGATCTTTATTGAAGATAAAAATTGACTGCATCGGTTCACAAAAGTAGAAACAAAATTTTTTCATCCCTCAATGATTTGAAGAGAGGAGAAATCATACAGTGACATCTACTTCATTTTGCTGTAAATGTATAAAAATACGTATCATTAATTGAAACGTACCACATTTATAGAATACCATAAAGATTCAACTAAGCAAAGTCACGTAAATATTGTATAAAAAAGCATATTGGGTTAAAATTAGAAAAGAATGTTAAAGAAATAATACCAGTAGTTAAAAGCAGACTACATACCTATACCGATATGGACACTGTGACACAGTTAAGTGGATAATTGATTCCTTAAGTGAAGGAGAAATTGAATAGTGTTTCTGTCAGGAGATTCGAGATAATAAAACCAACGTATTATTATCACACTATATTTAACTATAAGAATACAAATATACGTGCGTTTCACGTGGCTGCGAGTAGAAGACTGACTGCATTCTAGACAAAAGACGTTAGTGACACGCATACAATTACAAACTACACATAGGTACAGGTCGATAGAAATATATTCTGTATATATCACTCATTTTCTTACAGTTTCAAAAGTAGATAGCGTGCTCGAACGAAAAATTAACTGATCCTCAAAGGTGAAGACCTGCGATCAGCAGTTTCAATAAATTATTCGTAACGAAATAATTGTTTAGTGGATTTAATATTTGGTAAGACTTTAGAAAACCCCCCTTCCTTTCGACATGTGACATACGTCATTCTATTCGTTTTGACATGCCGAACACAAAATTTATGTGTCATTTTTGGCTGAAATGAATAGTTTTCGAGACATTCGTGAAAAACCGCAGTTACTAGACATTGAATTTTGTGTATACGTGATAGATCGTTCGACGATCGTAGTGATATATCTGTAGAAACATTTGACCAGCGGTCGCATCGTGGTGACGCACATGCACAGCACGGACATGCACGTATACACAAAATTCAATGTGTAGTAACTGCAGTTTTTCACGAATATCTCGAAAACTATTCATTTCAGCCAAAAATGACACATAAATTTTGCGTTCAGCATGTCAAAACGAATAGAATGACGTATGTCACATGTCGAAAGGAAGGGGGGGGGTTTCTAAAGTTCAGCCTAATATTTTATCGATCGCAATTTTTTATATATAAGAATTAATTTTTCGCAGCGCCATGGTACTAATTGTTTGTATAAATAGTTTGTATAAATAATTGTTTGTAGGACACCGGTGACGCTCTCAGTGTTAACAGAGAGAAGAGTGCACAATCCTCCTGGTTTAGCCGGAGGATCTCCGGGCAAGCGTGGGAGGAACACATTGCGCAGAGCCGATGGCAGAAAGATCAACTTGGGCCCGAAGACTGCCGTGACAGTTTTTCCAGGGGTAGGCAACACGAATACAATTTTTTTCGAACGGTCGTCGACAATTTGCCGTCACGCTGATATGAATTCTATCAAAGTTTACGCGATACTGTAAAATCATGCGATAAAATAGGAAAAAATAAACTACGAAACGCAACGATTTCCAACGGTCGCCGAAGAAAACCGTTCGCGTTTTACGTGCCTCGTCGTAAAGATTTTATCTCGACGATCTACGACCTGCTCGTTTGCAACTCGTTTGCGTTGCGCACTCGTTGCGCCAACTCGAATTATTCGCGATATCATGGCGCAGTTATCGATGCATCGAGATTGCGGCGAAGTTCTTCATTCCGTCCGAATGTTCTTTAGAGGATGTCCAATGTAAGTTTGCAAGTTAACTGTCGCACTTAACTCTGTAATGGCAGCCAGCCCTTCGTAACGTCAGCAATATTTTCTGTACACTGATTGGAGAGTTCAACGGTAGAATGACGCTCACATACGATACCAAAAACATTTCTGTTTTAGGTTCGCTATAAGTCTTACTCTTGATAAACGTATTCTGCTTGCACATTTTAAATCTTATACTTTTTCTCTATCCGCAATCTTGAACGACCTTGAATAATTATGATCGCAATGAACTAAATTCGCAATGAAAAGGACTAACATTGTAGGTGTTTGCAAAAGGGTGTTTAAAGGGTTTGTCGTGTGAACTTCATTCTACCATCTATCTTTGTCCTAAGGATATTTAATGTACTTTTGAAAACAAAGATATTTTAGGTGCAAACGTTATGTGACTGAAATGGTAAATTCTTCTCGATCGAAATTTAGTAATATAATAAATTGAATGATATCGGCGCTAGGTTCGATCGTTTATAGAAAACAACAAATGTGCAATTATTTAAACATGTTTCTAATGTTTCGATCCCTATGTGGATCTTTTTCAAAGAGACATTTTTGCGTCTAAAAGATATAAAGAAAAAACAAATTATGTGACTTAATCTGTATAAGTAATGTAAACATTAATACACGATAGTTCTAGTGTTAACACAATTGAAGAAGAACACTATGTCTCTTTCTCAAGATAATTAGACAATTTTTCGGAAGATGTGACACAATTTGTAGTCCAAGGGAACAGTGCTATTGCAGGGTTGATTATAGATTGCTGGGGAGATTCTTTCCCCCCCCCCCCGGGATGGGGCCCCGCACAGGGCCAAGGGCGAGGGGGTGGCTGATCGCGTTCCTTTGGAGATCGCAGCTGCCCCTGAATAGCTTGGGGTAGTTTGTCGTGAGGTTTTTTAGTGCGGTACTTGAGCCCTTCTGGCTCTCGTAAGTCCCACATACCCCCAAGTCCCTCCCAGGGGGCATGGGAAGTCCGTAAAAGGATTCTTCCTCACGCTAAAAGAAAGGGCTGACTATAGAAAATTCGACGAACAAATTTTCCTCCCTTTGCCATCCTCTCAGAAAGTAAAAATATTTTGTGGCTTCAATAAATTTTGCAGCAGTTAACCTGTAAACTTGTAAGTAATTCAGTATTGTTATTTTTTAAGACGATTTCTGTTTGCAGGACACGTTTATCCTGGAGAGTCCTGGCGGTGGTGGTTATGGTTCACCCGGCGCGAAGGTTCCATTAATAAAAGAAAGCATTCAAGAATTCATCGAGCGAGGAAGCGTATTTGAGTACCGGAAGGCTCAAGAGTCTGTTTAGCTGATGTTTTATAATATGTACCGAGTCTAAGGTTTTAGCGGCCGAACGTTACCGGTGTGTTCTACCAGACTAAACTAAAAAAACATGTTGCGCAAACTTGGGTGTTTTAATCCTTCGCGAATCTGAATTTTTTGAAATACTGAGATTATTATCCTCGGACAGAGATGAATCATCTACACGAGGTTTGAATACTGGAAAAAAGAGTCTCGTCATGTCTGCAGTTAATCTATTCGTTCGCAGATCCAACAATTAGATGCATTAGTAAAAGTAACACTTAAAAATGCCGTTTACTTTTTAAGAATGACAATATTGAATTTATGTAAATTTTCTACGATTTTTAGTGTAACAAATGTATTCCCATCAATTCGGATTTATTGTTTTAGTAATAGTGAAATAAAGAACCAATCATTTCGCTAGTTTCGTATTCATAGAAGTTTAAAAGACCTTCGTCTATATGTATAACATTTTATTTTTATTTCGAACGTACTGATAACTAGACCGCGGATTTTTATGCAAAATAAAAGATGTTTGCATCGATTACAAAACAGAGAAGCCAAATAAATATTTATCTCTTCTTTTAACTATCTTATTAAGTTAGAACTAACTTCACTGTTTTGAATTGTATATACTCATTTTTGCATCAAATGCATAAAATCTACAGTTTACTGATAATTATTGATCATTAACACTAAACTTACCAAGACCTAACAGTGACGGACATATTGCCTTATAAAACGACATAAGTGAGTAATACGTTCTTGAACAAAAAAATCTTTGATAATTCATTTCCCGCAGAAAGATGTCTATGTAAATAATCGTGAAATAAAATTGACAAAATCGGTGATCTAAATGATGGGTTTAGCGTTGAAATCTGAACGTTCTGTACTTTTGATGATTTGAAATGCAATTTCACGGAAGTTCAAAGTTTATATTTGCCTAGGTCCTTTCAATAAATACTTTCACGATTGCTTAATAAGCGTTTCCATCAAGTTTCCTAGAATTTCCTGAGCACTAGATGCTCACTTCCGACCTCTTCAATCTATTTCCCGAAGTCTAAATAAATTGCTGCTCTATTGGAATCAAATTTACCAAAACTGACATCGATTTACCTAGAAGGCTTCATTCAGTAGGAACTCGCGATGGCGTCCGTTTCATTTCCGATCGCAGTAATTGCTGACCGAAATATCGCCATTCCGTGCACACGTACATCTCGAAACTTCCGATTGCATTCGCATTTGGGAAGCAGTTTGAAACGCTTCTTAGACCCATATATCGTGCTGAGCTGTTTTTGCTGCCATTCGGTATTCGTTCGATTTTTATTCTCTCTATTCGATGTTTGCTCTGACTGCAAAAGGGCTGAGATTGGTTCCATTTCGTTAATATTGGGTTCAGTATAAAATCTTTTCATATATTTGAAGGTTTGGACACAACTTTTACTCGGTGAAATTAAAATATATAAAATACAGGTATTGTTGCTTTGATTCGGAAATATTTTACTATGTTATAATGCACTTATTTGGCTAATCAATATGTTCTTGCATGCAATATTACTAGACCATGGATCTGTATGCAATATAATATTTTTTATGTCGATTATAACAACAAATTGGAATGAAATAGAAATTTATCTCTTTTTTTTAATGTATTTAATAGTTTGAATACTAGTTAAGGTAATTGTCCAAAACAAAAATATTCGACTAGCACTTGAAACATGATCAATTTCTTATTTAAATAATGCTTGCATGACTACATTTCATCGCAGTTAGTGAATGGAAGATATGTCGGCCGAATAAGACTAATTAAAAACGATGTAACATGGTGTTAAATGATCTGCATTTTATGCAGGCCGGAGCGAATTACATTACCGGCCAAAAATATGAGATCAGAGTTTATGATTTATGGGGGAAGATAGTCTGTAGTTACGTGAATTATTTCGGTTCCATTTTGATGTACGAGGTTCATTAAAATTTCGCAGGGTAATAATTTGTACTACTCAGAGTACAATGTTACTCTCTACAGAGTACTCTTTACATTTTATTTTAGTTCACAATGTTCGAATAAAAGAAAACATCGCCTAGACAATCAAACAACTCATAAAACAGTCAATTGTCTTTCAATTCACAATATCCCAAGACAGATGTTCACGTGTATGACAAAAGTGAATGGGTCAAATACAAAACTAATTAGAAGAATTTTAAGACAGTTTTATATCTGATTTTCCAGTGTCTAAGATAAAAGAAGAAAATCCATTTTCATTTAACCAAAATTTCTTACACCCGACTTGAACAATTTTTATTTCGCATAAAAATACTTTTGTATTACCTACAGATTTTGTTCACCAAGGTCTGGAAAAAATGTTTCGTCGAATTAAGATGATAGTATTTAACCAAACAAATAATGATCGTAAGAACGAAAAGTACATCAAGTCTTTCACACTTTCGTGCCACTGGATACCAGATCATTTTGACAAATCTACTTTCTTTTTTTCTAAACATCACCTAATTCAACGTTATTACCTGTTTACTGTGGAGTCGAGAGTAAAATGGAGGAGAGGTGAGCGAATCAGCACAATGAAAAGTGCATATTTCCTACTCTTAAACATACGGAAGATATAAATATGCAGTGTCTTATTATTTCGCCGGAACACCATACCAGACTCGGCCAGTATAGTTTTGCAAATTTCCACGCGAGGAAAACTTCTTCCGTGGTTCGTTTCCTCGGCAAAGGTGAACGCCGCGCCGGGTGCTAAGGAACTTCCGCGGCGTCGTCGCGTCACATTAAAATGCAACACCCTGCCCGACGTGTTAAGGTTCGTTCACAATTAGCTGGTCTGAAAGAGCGGCTGATCCTGACGGTTGTACGTGATAGTTCGTGAAGGAGCTATCGGGGCCGACATAGTAACGCTGCATTTGCCGGAGGAACGTGCAGTTTCCTTTGATTCCATGGAAAAAATAGCAATCAGGACGCACAAGGGACCTCTGATTGAAAGCGCCGAATGCGTCGATGGAGGATCAGCTTTTGTTTTCGCTGGTACACGCGGCAAGATCGGTGCATTAACCCCACGACGGGTTACTTTAATTTAAACAGTTATTTTCACCGTTGAGAAACGATTATCGGGCGCCAGGGACGAAGTATTAATCGTCGACTTCTCCAGCACCCTCAACCCCGTGCTTGAATAAATAAATTCTCTATTATTTTTGTTTTGTTTCAGGTAGTGGCCTGCAATTTAGATATTATTTATTTTAAAGCTTCCTAGAGCTATTGCCCTCTATACTTAAAATTCATTAACCATACCAATAACAATATATCGCTACTGTAAAAATATAAAAGTTGTCACTATACACTAGAACTTCTATGTGAAATCTGCATTTTTTCGAGGTTTTTTATTTTTTACAAGCAGAATTTTCAATTTAAAAATCTGAAACCAATTGCGAAGTATGCATTTGGATACTTTACATATGTCACATTTTTCTCAGACTTTTTAAACATAATTAACTAGGGACAATAGGCCAAAAACTGATTTTTCGATTTTACCCCATAACCACCCTTCCCATCGAGATACAGGGTTGAAATTTTGCACAGTATGCTTCTTTTGGTGCCCTAGCGAACGACACTTCGTCGATACAATTCGGTTCAAGGGCATTTTTGACTTGATAAGAAACGACTTGATAAGAGGTCTAAGCAGGTATTAGCTTAACTTGAGATTAAATAAATAAATTCTCTATTACCGGGGTCCTTAAACTTATATGGTCTGAGGCCCCCCTCTTGAACAACATTCTTTTTGCGGACCCTATCCCAACTCTCGGCATTTTATTAATTGTAATTATTTGAATAAAAGCGAAAATTGGGGGATGTAAAGTTAATGTCAAAATTGTTTCACGGATCTACGGTAAAAACCCATCGAGGTCCGCGGACCACAGATTAAGAATCTCTGCTTTATTGCATTCCGTTTCCAATTGGCAACTTGCATTTCAAATGTTCTATGGTAAATTAAGTTTACAATACTGAAGACTCTGAGTATATGGTTATATTAGGACATAGCAAATGAAATGGCCGTCTAGAATCTTTAACATAAACTTTAATTTTGCAACTTCTTTGTTCATAATGTTCGTTCTTTCATTTTATAATTAGTGAAATAGGAGTATCGTGATTTATATATCCTTGCTGAATGTAAAAATTTTTCAAATAAAGTTGAAAAATGATAAGAAATGCAACATCATTTTTTAAGAGAACGGTTGAGATACGACCCATGGTTTCTTCCACAAAGTTGGTCCTTATGACCAGTAGAACACGATTAAACAAAAAAATTTTTTGACCTTGATTTTCAAGGTCGATGTCAATTTTGCGGGCAGTTTTTGATGTCAAATTCCACTAAATCGTAGGTGTAGAATCACGCTATGGTGGCCGTGACATATAATTTTTAGACACCCTGTACAATACCCTTTGCTGACAATCATACAGATACCAATATATTACGCGGATGAAGTTACGGTTTCGGCACATGTTTTGGAGTTTCATCTGTGTCTAGCCACTGTGCAGAACGTCGTCGATTGTCGTAGAGAATCCATTTTGCATCATAGGTAATTATTCTGTTTAAAAATACAGAAACAGTCATAAAATGCAATAAATAACATTTTGTAATAAAATTTGATTATTCATTTCACGATCACACTCATTTTTAAATAGACTAACAGCCATATACATTTTTCCAACTCGCCATAAAAATTCATACAATAGAAGGTAAAGACAGCCTTCGAATTTTTCAAATGTACATAAATGTACAAAAAGACAATAACTTTTTAAATTTTGAATTACACGATTTACACTTTTGTGAGAAGTTAGAACAATTGGTTTGCTACACAACGTAAGCATAATTTTTTGAATTTTCGGACATTTCCAGTGCACTGACAAAATGTTTCCAACAAAACTTAATCATTAATCCATGTATAATTTTCAATACAAAAAATTACGAAAACGCTTTTTATTAAAAGAACAAATAAAGTCGCCTTGATTATTTAATCGTCACTAAATATTTTTTACTTAATAATGTAGTAGCTGACGTCAAGACAAATCTATTAACGTACTTTACTATAGATATAAGGTCTTGAAACAATACTAAAATCGTTATGAACAGCTAATTCCTCGAGTGGAACCACTGCGCAACGCTCTGTCCGAGCAAATTCTTTCGAAGTTTGTCAGAACTTGTAAAATATATCGTAGACTTCTCGTTATGTCGTGCCGCGTTTATAGATCATACAGGAAGGTTCATTATCGATCTTAATGTCAAGAAGGTTCCCCACGAAACGAGCTCTCCTAAATTACAGCAACCGATAATTTTTCTCTCGCTGAACTGTAGCGGATGTCGATCGGGCACACGTGCGACACAAGTTATTTCTATAGAGTCATCGAAACTTGAACTAGAGGACCGACGCGAACTGCCTTTTAAGCTATTAATCATTTCTTTATTGATATTTCTTACGATTCCGAGGGAACTCTGTTAACTTGAATTGTTTCGTGTGTTTTGCTTTAGCCGTGACCGAATACCCGCACGTTCCACCGTCGAAGCTATTCATTGTGTAATGAGCTTGTTAAATAGAATTATTCACACCCGAACAGCAGACGTTACGTTTTTCATTGAAACTTAGAATCGTGACGTACAGAGATAATTTTCAGTCTGCAGCCATTTCTCGCATTAAAAATTGACGTCAAATAATTTGCTGGCATACTTTCGAGTAGAAAAGTGTAGGAGTAAATGATACACGGCCCTTAGGTAAAACTATGAATAAACATTTCACTTTTTAATATAATGTTTACTGATGTGTTTTATGTTCTAATAAATCTCATATGAGATTTTCTCAAATTAAAAAAAGATCGTTAGTACACCTTCAGCATTGTTTGAACTAAAAATTCTTGCAATCTTATACAATAAATTTTGTATTTCTTATTTATAATTAATATTCGATGAAAGTAGTTACACATTTCAGTATAAGTGGTAGTCACCATAAAACAGTCATATGTTTCATATGTTTCATTTAACAATAGTCGAAATTATAGAAATCTTTTCAGTGCAAGGTGGGTTTAGGCGTTACTATGATTTCTAATTACTCTGAGCAGCTTTCATATCGAGAGGATGAACTGGAAGTTCAGAGGACAAGTAGTTAAGTTATGATCGGAAAGTGATAAACTTTCCACGTCAAAAAATCATTAGCACACCTTCAGCATTGTTTGAACTAAAAATTCTTGCAATCTTATGTAATAGATTTTGTATTTCTTATTTATAATTAATATTCAATGAAAGTAGTTACACATTTCAGTATAAGTGGCAGTCACCATAAAACAGTCACATGTTTCATATGTTTCATTTAACAATAGTCGAAATTATAGAAATCTTTTCAGTGCAAGGTGGGTTTAGGAGTTACTATGATTTCTAATTACTCTGTTTGAGCAGCTTTCATATCGAGAGGATGAACTGGAAGTTCAGAGGACAAGTAGTTAAGTTATGATCGGAAAGTGATAAACTTTCCACGTCAAAAAATCATTAGCACACCTTCAGCATTGTTTGAACTAAAAATTCTTGCAATCTTATGTAATAGATTTTGTATTTCTTATTTATAATTAATATTCAATAAAAGTAGTTTCACATTTCAGTATAAGTGGCAGTCACCATAAAACACTCATATGTTTCATATGTTGCATTTAACAATAGTCGAAATTATAGAAATCTTTTCAGTGCAAGGTGGGTTTAGGAGTTACTATGATTTCTAATTACTCTGTTTGAGCAGCTTTCATATCGAGAGGATGAACTGGAAGTTCAGAGGACAAGTAGTTAAGTTATGATCGGAAAGTGATAAAGTTTCCACGAAAATCTTACGATTGCTTCAGAACCGGCGAAAGGGGAAGCAGAAAAGTTGCATGAAAAACGACGATAGTTTGTGAAGTTCCATTCTCGAACCTGCAAACTTATATCCTCTTCGTGGATAAGCGTACGCGAGTCCTGTCCGGCAGCAGAAGCTATGTCCGGTTCTCTCGAAATTTGGCTGTCGTATGAAAATTTCATACGAACAGTAAGCATTAGACTAGCTCGGTGGTCGGCAAAATTTCTTTACATGTACCCTTGAAGTAGAAAGATCGAAAATCATGAAAACTTGCAATTCTTAG
This sequence comes from Lasioglossum villosulum, assembly GCA_963971365.1. Taxonomy (NCBI): domain Eukaryota; kingdom Metazoa; phylum Arthropoda; class Insecta; order Hymenoptera; family Halictidae; genus Lasioglossum; species Lasioglossum villosulum. The sequence continues at coordinate 11,122,715 of OZ020497.1, forward strand.
CACTTTTGATCATTTTTAATTCGTAACTAATTAATAAATTTCAATGAAATTTTCAGAACGTATATAATTCATACGAGATCACAAAACACATTTTTTAAATTTTCGTTATTGGCCCAGCTAAAAAAGTTGTAGAAATTAATTTTTATATGCATTTTTTCAACATATTTATTAGACGTCATTTACTAAACTAATTCCTCCAGCCTTACAGAGAAATTGTGTTATACTGAGTTGAAGTGTGTGTTATGCTCCTCACCGTACATCGAGTTGTGCTAGCCTCGTTCAGATATATGATTATATTCTGTTTGGATAACTGTTACTAACTTAAACGTTAATTGCATGTCCAAAACTATTATTTACCATAACTTCATTATTTTTTTACAGTAAACCTGTAGCACGATCTTACCACAACTTATAGCGCAATAGAGAAAATGGAAAAAATGAAAAGTGTTTTCTTATTTTTTATATTATAGTTTTAATCTTCGAGCAGAATGTGGCACAAACTTAGTAGAACTCAGCACAACTGTTAAAATCATGTAATTCATCAAGTGGGATCGTTGCAGACACGTCTGCAAAATCTTCCAACTATTGAAAAGTGCAAAAGAATGTAATTTTTTAGATGGACATATGGAGAAAAGTTCCCTCTATTTTTTAACTTTTTTGCATTGTTTGGTTTCACGTAATACCGCATTCTTAAAATTAAAATCGTACTCTCTCAAGGTTACCTGAGTAGCGTTTCACCTCGGCGCGTGACGGATCAGACTTATTCACTGCCCAGCAATTGCGCACGTGGTGCGCATAAAGAATTGTATTTTCCGAAAACTGTTCTTGATGGAGCAATTCTGCTTCCGGATTTGATTTTAGAATGAGGAACCCTAAAAGAATCACCCAGTGTAGTCAGTAACTGCTGACTCTCAAGAACTATTGCAAAACGTTTTTTACGTTTTCATGCATGAAGCATCGTATAGTCACCATTGTGCTTTAGATATTGATTCTTTTTCTTTCACAAGTTTGTTATCGACAGTTTTAAACTCATTACGGGTCTGCATCTATTTCGTTTTATACGCAGTTCAATTTAGATTAATTTTGTTAACGATATTAAATTCAATATGCAATGGTTAAAGGCTTCGTATATGCAGATTATTAAAAAGATCAGGCTTCAAAAATGTTTTAATTACATCAAACCACCTTTGATCTATATCCTCTTACAATTTCATTGAAACGTTCGGAAAATAGATAAAAAGAAATGATTTGCGAACGTGCAATATACAGCTGCAGAGTCCAGCGTTGCCCAAAGCTTTGTTGAAAACTGCACTGGTCGGTATGGATTTGATCACAAAGAATGTTTAAATTGCAATCCGTATTTTTTCATCGTCCCCTATTAAAAAAAAACGTTTCAAGGAATTCTTTGTAACATTTACTATTGCATCAAAATTTTAAAAATATTGCGATATATTGTAATAGCTACTCTCTTTCTCCCCAAAACAAAAATTACCCTACAAGATGTTAGTCCCGGAGAATACTCCCGAATCTCCAAACAAAATCGTATTATGTTCTATAAGTAACAGCGCGGCTATCTTTTTTTATACAGGGTGTCCCAAAATAAGTGTAACTCCCGGAAATGAGAGGTTCCTTGAGTCATTTCAAACGACATTTTAATAACATGATAATAACTCCTAAACAAAGCCGCGGACACCATTTTTGTAAAGGAAAATGTCGCTTCAAATGACCCAAGGAATCTCCCATTTCCGGAAGTTACACTTATTTTGGGACACCCTTTATACTCTAAAGCAGGGGTTCTTAAACGCATGTAGTCCAAGGCTCCCCTCTTGAACAACATTTTATTTGCGGACCCTATCCCAACCATAGCCATTTTCCTTCGATCTTGAGACTTAATTTCTGAAAATCATGTTTTTATAACCAGGTAAGTAACAACAAATACAACTAGCTGGTTATTCGGGGGTAGAACTGCTCTTGCGAGAGGGTTAATGATACGCATTGCTAGTGGGGCATACAGCTATTAATGGCTTTTTTTAAAATTTTGTGTGTGACTCTCCACGAGCCACACAAAGAACTTCCCGATTAGTTAGTTGTAAGCGGTAACATTAGCATTAGTTGCATAATTAAAAAAAAATGAAATATATATAATTACGTTTGTTTATTCGGTAGAAAATTTCCATCCTCTCGTATAAATTGCATTCTTAAATGAACTTCTTTCGAAAATTACAGTAACTTCCCTATGAATCGGGAAGTTAAAAAACTAAAAAATCTAAAAAACTACTTGACCAATATGGACCACAATCTAATCAGCTCTAAATTACGACGGGGCACATGGATTGAATCATTCATCATTCTGATCGCGTTGTTACTTTTTCAGAAAACGTTAACGAAAAATTTGATACCATAGAAACGGACATACGCACACACATACCGACATTTTAATAAAAATAGTCTAAAAAGACTCCAATGACCATGAAACGCGAAGATCTGTTAAAAACTCGATTTTCGGGGTAATTACAGTAACTTCCCTATGAATCGGGAAGTTAATAATCTCCGCAAAATTGAAAATCAACTAACCGTCGGAAAACGTGACGATTCGAATCCGAAGTTTTGAAATAGAAATGAGTGTATGCTAATGTGGAATGAGTATTGTTTCCGAAATTTTAAGTAAAGTTCGCGTTCAACTACCGTGAGAAAATTTGTACGTTTTTAACAGTTTCTTAACTTGATGTACATTTAACATAAATAGTGTCTTTTTCATTTCAGAATAGTTTGAATATTTTCTCGCAAGAAAATGTTTACTGGATGTAGCGAAAGTCTACCCTGATGTCCACGAGTCTTGACCACGTAGGATTTTTATTAAATGAGTTATTTGAACAAAAGCGAAAAGTTGGGGATGTAAAGTTAATGTCAAAATTGTAAAGGCTACCGCTTAAGGAGTACATTTTAAAAACCAATGCTCCAAGGCACATTGTAAACAGTGCTTCAGTTCGATTTCATATAAATCTTTTGTACTGAAAAAGTGATTCAATTCATTGGTGTGGCCCATTACTGTAACCGTGCATATTAAGTGTCCGTCGTTTCCCCTACCACAGAGCGTGACATTTCCGTCATAAATTCTAACGCCACACCGTCAGCGTCGTACCATCTGTGTTTGCGTTGATCGTTCGCGATCGAGCTGCCGAAAATGTCAGCGATCCATCAACATCTTCCGGCGATCTTTGCGTTTTTTTCCGATCGCAGGCTGTGCAAACGACAATTAGCCGATGTTCGATCAGCGCCGGGAGTCACGGCGATTTATCATCGTTTGGGCAACAACGCTCCCAAAAAACGGTTGTCCGATCGACTATATAATCACGATTATAAGGTTGCCGGTCACAAAGATCTGGAGCATCGACGATCAACGAGAGTCTGACAGACGGAACCGCCATGAAAACATCTTCGATATCTGTCGCGGCCCTTCTGGTCGCGTTTTCTGCCATTTCCGAGATCCCGTGGGGCAGCTGTGATGACATCCACGGAAATTCTGAGCATCTGAATCCAAATCAAGGGAACTCGGCTCTCTATGGCCGCGTAATTACGCTGGAGGAGCAAGCGACCAACGCGGCTTACAACCACGCCTTTGACAAAGTTCTGCGACTCCTTCGGCAAAGCTTCGACCAGGTGAGTGCTCCAGCGCGACAATGCTTGCTAATTACTTCTCCTTTCGAGTTTTTAACCAGCCCGTCTCCTTAAAAACGAACACCCTGCAGGAACCATGGACCGGACGCCCAGCTTCCTTCTTTTTTTTCGCACCTCCGACTTTTTAGCTGTCTTCCAGTCTCCCTACGATGACAATTTTGCAAATTGTCCCGTGAAAACATTCCAAGTTCTCAGGATCGCTGAACTAGCAGAATGGTCCGAGTTCTTTCATCGAATTTTTTCGGGTTCGAAGATGTTCGCGGCAAATTTTATATACGGTCTTATTATACAGGGCGAATGAAAAATATCGGAGTAACTGGAAAGGGTTCCTTAGGTTATTTAAATTAACTTTCTTTCCTTTGCGAGAATGGTCGCCTCGGCTACGTTAAGGAGTTCTTGCGTCTAGGTTGAATTAATTCTGCATCAATTAATTAATCGATCGATTAAAAATTCTGCGTCTAGGTTAAATACATTTTGCATCAATTAACCCTTAGCCTCTGAGCATCGACTCAGAGTCACCACTAAAAATTGCTGTACCATTATTCAAAATATTGTTTACATTATTAAACATGTTGGTATCTAATCAATTACTAAACATTTAAGTTAATACAAATTATTTTGGGTCGAAAGAAATGTTTAACTTTCGGAGTTAAAATATCTCCGAGTGCAAATGGTTAACAAAAATACAAATGTCCGGGAATTTTTTATGGTAGTTTTGTATCAGAACTTTAGACCTTAAATAGAGAGTGAAAGTTCGACGAATAAATTATTTTTATATTATAAAATACTAATTTCCTTATTGTATATTGTGTATGTAGGTAGTATTTAAAATACCTCTTGGTAATTCAAATATAGTAGAAAGGTGACATATTAAAATGCAAGAACCCATTACGTTTGCCGATTTCATTCATTTTCCTTTTAATAAAGTGTATCGTTTAAATTCTTCATTACTTAGAAGGAACCTTGGCGTCGCATAAGATTTTACCAACACTTCACCATTACCATATTATTCGATATAAAAATCCAAGTTTATTTTGACTCAAGTTTTCTCTGTGTCTACTAGTTTTCCTATTATTGATCTTAAAATCTTTTCGGGCCATCGCTTTGAAGTTTAATGTCATCCCCTGAAGCTGTTTTGCTGATTATAAAAAAATACGTGAGACATATTTTTTGGCTGAACTAAAAATGTACGAAGTTTCACCAAATTTAAACTATACTGTTTCGTGAACAAAGAATTGATTAATTCAACAAACCTAATCGGGCTAGCTTCAGCAGACTAACAGAACTGGCTTACTGTATTTTAATACTCGATCATAAAAAGTGATTAATGTGTATGGTATTATAAAAATAACGAGATTATATTTGTTTATATTTTGTGCGATTTTTATTATAATAGATATGTATATATCATTCAATATGTATATATCATTGCCGATATCATTCAATTTATTTTATTGCTAATTTTCGATCGAGAAGAATTTAACCTTTATAGATATGTATATACTGGAGTCAAACACCGCATTCAATCAATTCCTGTGAAAGCACCTTTACAGTCTCAATAATTGTCAAATGAAAAATCTAAAATGGATCATTTCATTCCTCGTCGTAGGTTTAGTGTTAACTATAATTGCTCGCCACATTCGCACTTATGTTACTTACTTTTCTGTGCATTTGCTACATAACTAGGAAAAATCAGAAATCCAAGAGGAGGTTTTTAATAATTGTATTAAGTTAAAAATAGTATATCGACAATATTAAATTCTGTTCGTCGTTTGACCACTTCGAATTTTGCCTATCCATTTACATTTGCCACAAATGTACGAAATCTGAAGTCTATTTATACGCAAGATTTGTTGCAGATAAATGTTGCATACATACAATGCGAAATAATTGCTTGCTGAATAATTCCTGTGCTAATAATACCTAAAAATGATGAGCATTTAATGCGTATTGCGCTATGCACTATCAAGTGTACGAGTTGTGATAACTTATACATATGTATGTACATGTATAATAACCGTTAATCAGCTAACTAAACGAAGGCGGAAATAATGTTGCCATTCCATAAACTGTATAATCCCTAGCATAATCCCTGGCTAAGAGAAGGAGTAGTAAAATTTTTTCAAGCATTCTATAAACTTCGTGATATACATAGGTAATCAGGCTTCTTACGGACGAACCTCGCGATGTTATGCACTTTTACGACAAGCGATTGCGGAAAATACAGTGCAGTAAAAAGTGCATAAAACGTAACAGAATGCAAATTTGTATTTGATTATATTCTTCATAAATTAGTCCATAGAAATGTAGACGTTTACATAGTGCTATGTTTAAAACTGGTTTATATAAAGTATAAAGCTTCGGTACCGACAAGGGACACTGAGCCTTGAGGAATTAATAAAGGGTCTTCCCGCAACGATCACTCTGTGTACAGTAGATTTTCCATGGAGCAGTAATAGGTAGATAGTGGCACATAGAAATCCAAGTTTCAATCCTACGAATCCAGTAGTTCAATAGTTATGCATGTTTAAAGTCTTGCGATTTTCGCCGTGCCCTTGTCTATTTAATTATTGTATATACCGGGTGTTTATTGTGAAACAGGGCATTTACGTATTTTTTAATTGTTTTTCAAGGTCACTCGTATCTTTTACGTATACACACACGTTTTTTGTTGCTGTATATTATAGCAAACATTATTGTGCATTCATCCGTGTTGAATAGAACGACCTTGAAATGACAGTGAACTCTAATTAATGTAGAACTTACTTCCAGCGACATTCCAGATTTCAACGGTAACAGAAATTCGACAATGAACTTGAATTTGTAAATAGCAGTTAAACAACCTTTTGTGCTTTGCTCTATACTACATTTTTTATTAGCAGAGAATAGCACGACCTTGAAATGACAGTGAACTGTAAAATTTGCTAATTAATGTAGAAGTTACTTCCAGCGTCATTCCAGATTTCAACGGTAACAGAAATTCGACCACGAACTTGAATTTGTAAATAGCAGTTAAACAACCTTTTGTGCTTTGCTCTATACTACATTTTTTATTAGCAGAGAATAGTACAACCTTGAAATGACAGTGAACTCTAAAACTTGTTAATTATTGTAGAACTTACTTCCAGCGACATTCCAGATTTCAACGGTAACAGAAATTCGACCACGAACTTGAATTTGTAAATAGCAGTTAAACAAACTTTTGTGCTTTGCTCTATACTACATTTTTTATAGTGCCTCATTTTTTTGGTGGAAATGTATTCTACAGTCTTGAAACTTATGTAGTGGAAAGTTTAGCGTGTACCATCGGTGGTACACGTGGAACGGAACGTCTTAAATATTTTGGAGTAATACTTACAATATCCCGAATGAAAAATTCATTTTTCAGGTTTTGGCCACGATTTTTTTGCAAACATTGCCAGAGAGTTAACGTTGAACATGCCTTTTCCAGAGTTCGAGAGACACGTCTAAGGACCTCGAAGCTTGGGTGGAGAATCTGAATAATTTAGCCGAGGAGATATCCGCCGCTGTGGAGCAGGAAGGAAAAAATGAGGAGAACGCTGCGTCGAAATCGCATAAATTTAGTCGTCGATCGCTGGCACCGCTCGAGTCGCCGGGGAACGAGAAGAACAACGGTACAAGCGTGCCCGATTCCGGATCTTCCAAACAACCCTTCAATCGAAACGGCAAACTTACCCTCGATCCGCGAGACGATTCCTCACCCGTGTTTTCGCCGGTGAGTCGCGAGGAGAATCAACATCCCAGCTTCTACCCGCGGGGACAGGAAGTCAATTCTCCCGCAACGAACTCCGATCCAGGATCGTTCCAACCGGGTCTGGAAAAAAAGCTGGAAGAGTTATTGGACAACATCCAATCTCGCTACGACAACAATAATTTGGTTTGTACATGATATCTCGTTCATACCGAGCGGAATACCTGAACGGGGTCCCGTATCATTTTCTACAGGAAATACCCTAAGCCTGAACAAGCCAGAACTGATGCCTAAATCTGGACAATTGAATTTTTACAGTGAAACGAATAATTAACAGATTAAATAATTAGTCTAAATATTCTGAGCACTTAGCTACAAGTATAGTGCCTCCCACTAATCGGATACTTTTAAAAAGACGACACTTTTTATATTCGACTATACTATTTGAAATTTTTTGGGAAGTTAACACAATTGGTTTGCCGCACAACGTGATTAAAATTTTTGAAAGATCTATCAAATTTCAAAACAAAGATATTGCATATTATGTAGTTCATAACACAGATAAAATTACTTTTAATATTCGACCATACGATTTGAAATTTTTTGGGAAGTTAAAACAATTGTATTGCCGCACAACGTGATTAAAATTTTTGAAACATCTATCAAATTTCAAAACAAAGATATTGCATATTATGTAGTTCATAACACAGATAAAATTACTTTTAATATTCGACCATACGATTTGAAATTTTTTGGGAAGTTAAAACAATTGTATTGCCGCACAACGTGATTAAAATTTTTGAAACATCTATCAAATTTCAAAACAAAGATATTGCATATTATGTAGTTTATAACACAGATAAAATTACAATATTAAGATATATTGATAAAAACTGAACCTGTATCAGCTTGTCACCGCGTTTTGCACTTATCCAATAAAAATGTTTTACAAACTTTTCTCAAAGTTAGGCTTACAATATGTACAGTGAGTCCCACTTATATTCGGACACTCTTTAAAAAACGATAACTTTTTTAATATTGTGGTATACAATTTGAAATCTTTTTGTTAAGTTAGAGTAATTAATTTGCTAAAGAAAGTGAGAAAACATTTTTTCAAAAATTGCAATTGATCGGAATTCTAGAAAAAATACTAAAAGTTGCAATTTATAACTTTTTTATGTGAAGCATGATGAAAAATAAGAAAACTGATAGATTTTAATATTTCACAGGTATTTAAAAAAAATTAGTTACAAATATGAACTAGCATTTCGAATTTTGAATTATTTAAGAAAAAGATTTATCAGGAATTTCTTTCGACATATACAAAGATTTCTCCTGTCTTCTGAAATATTGGAGATATTTATGTAATCCCATTTGCGTCCCACTCCGTGTGTAGCAGGTATTTCAATGATTAATAGTCAGTGAATTTACTGTATCTTTAGTCAAGCTCACGGCAAGCTTAATGGAGATTTAATTTTATTGTTTGTAGAGGAACACCATTCATCGTGGTAATGACATTCTATTTAAACCGTACTCTTGCGAATGAATCTATCCTAATGAAAATTTCCAGAAACGTGTGTGACGTAACAATAGCAATGGAGTGCGGATCAATAATGTTGAGAAATTTATTATAAGACAGCGTGTTTTCAGTTCGAGTAAACAATTCTGGGACGTTGTCGATTTATTACTTCTTTCTTCCTTGTGTTCTTTACGGACCTCCTCGGATGAAATGAATTTTTAAGAAATATACAATCAAACACGGGAATCTAGAAACGTCTATTAAATTTAGAAACAAAGATGTTGCATATTATGTAGTTTATAACACAGATAAAATTACAATATTAAGATACATTAATAAAAACTTTTTTAATCCAATTTTTTATCCAATAAAAATGTTTCGATGAAACTTTCACAGTGCATATAATTGTACATAGATCTACAAAACGTAATTTTTTAAATTTTCAATATAGGCCCACATCAAAAAGTTGTAAAATGCAACTTTTAGTATTTCCTCTGCAATTCTGATAACGTGCATTTTTTTCAAAAATTCTAATCACGTTGTGCAGCAAACCAATTATTCTAACTTTCCAAAAAATTTCAGATTCTATAGGGCTGTTTTCACCCCTTCAAAGTGGATGGTTGCCAATAAAAGAAAATACGTGTTAAATATTTTTCGAAGAACTGCATCTCGCATAAGTTTCATTAAGATTGGTTTGTTTCACCTGCATATGTTGCCTCGTTAGCTAGACTTAATCTATCCCAGCTGACTGATCTCATGATATCCAAGTTTCAAAGTAGATGGTTGCCAATAAAAGAAAATACGTGTCAAATATTTTTCGAAGAACTGCATCTCGCATAAGTTTCATTAAGATTGGTTTGTTTCACCTGAATATATTCTCCTTGTAAGCAGGCGAAATAATGCTTTACCGTATAAAGATTCTTAATTTATGAAATGAATTTCAACAGCTGAATCTGTTGCCGATTCGACGCCTGGAGAGCATGAGACTAGGTCTTCCCGGCCAGCCGATTAGGCGGATTCTCCATCCGATATTTGAACGGCTGGCTACTAGAACGAAGCCTACCGACACGGATCAACCCTGGGGCCTTCGGTTCTCCAGGAAATTGTTCGCTGATAGGAGAAACTCGCTAGCCGCCCACAACGAAAATGGAGAGACAGGCGAAGTCGGAGTCCACAAGGCGGTGAAGCTGGGTCCGTTATCCGTAAACTTCAACGTGGAAAGATCTTGATCCCTTCTAAGTTCCGACGAACCAAGTCTACAAGAAATACATCCAAAAAGTACTTGAACACCGGGCTCTGATTCTCGAGAAATCGTCGATATTTAATCTGTTCTCACTTCATAAAAAATAATTCTACAGTAACAAACTAGGACTCATCCAGTACGTCTAGGATTTTTGTGACGCTGTAAGTTGTAAAGCGAAGGTTTTAAATCTACAATAGATTCGTTTGCAAGTAAAATATTTCAACGGTTTTAGAGACGCTTGGCATCATTTTCCAGAGAAATGAAAGTAGAAGCTTTCAACTGGGACTAGGTTCATTATTGTTCTATTATTTTAATAATATTAGAATAACAGGTTGTGCCAAACGTTTCTTTCCCACTGTGCAGGTTAGATACTAATGTGGTTACATCTGAAGAAGCTAAGGAAAGAATGGAACGTTAATGCACATTAGTATACTCGTGTTATAATATTGCAGTATTATTATAACCAGACTGTGGAACTTTATGCATTTATGAAGAAATTGGTTGGCTGAAATATAAAACAGTAAAAAATTAGAAAAATTTCAGAATACTGTAACGTTGTTTTCAATGTAACGAAGTCACCAAGGGGTGAAATCAATTTTTATTTTATTCCTGCTTCTCATAACCAATGCAGATCATTTTTGTTTCGCATAAAGATTCGCAGTCTAATTATAACGTTATAGGAAATATTATATTATACGAGTATACAGGAATAACGCAATTATCTGGTCATTAATGCTTCATTCTAAGGAAAGAATGGAACGTTAATGTACATTAGTATACTCGTATTATAATATTGCAGTATTATTATAACCAGACTGTGGATCTTTATGCATTAATGAAGAAATTGGTTGGCTGAAATATGAAACAGTAAAAAATTATAAAAATTTCAGAATACTGTAACGTTGTTTTTAATGTAACGAAGTCACCAAGGGGTGAAATCAATTTTTATTTTATTCCTGCTTCTCATAACCAATGCAGATCATTTTTGTTTCGCATAAAGATTCGCAGTCTAATTATAACGTTATAGGAAATATTATATTATACGAGTATACAGGAATAACGCAATTATCTGGTCATTAATGCTTCATTCTAAGGAAAGAATGGAACGTTAATGTACATTAGTATACGCGTATTATAATATTTCCGTATTATTATAACTAGACTGTGGAACTTTATGCATTTATGAAGAAATTGGTCGGCTGAAATATAAAACAGTAAAAAATTCGAAAAATTTCAGAATACTGTAACGTTGTTTTCACTGTAACGAAGTCACCAAGGGGTGAAGTCAATTTTTATTTTATTCCTGCTTCCCACAACAAATGCAGATCATTTTTGTTTCGCATAAAGATTCGCAGTCTAATTATAACGTTATAGTAAATATTATATTATACTAGTATACAGGAATAACGCAATTATCTGGTCATTAATGCTTCATTCTTTGAAAACGACACGACCTATTGTAACAGCCTAACAAATCGACGGTTTGTCGAGAATAGAGAATTCAGTGTGCAAACAATATTTGGATTCGGTGTACACGCGTGCTTTTATGTTTGACTCTGCTGTAGGCGAGTTTGTCTCATCGAAATAAATTTATCGGCAAAATAGAAAGCCCCATCGACATCTGCTTTTCTTTCTTCCGCCTTAATTACAGAGGATAAGTAAACTGTCAGGCGGATCAACGAACCAGACGCGCGTACAGAGAGAAGAAAAAACAGAAAAACGAAACAAGAACCGAGGAACCATAGCGACCCGTCGAGTTTAAGCTATCTCGCGGACAGAGACGATACCGGAATAAAACCATGGAGACTCGAGAAATGTTTTCCCCGGGGATGAATCGAATCGATCGCTGGGGAAAGGAATCGGCCGGTTATTACACGGCTCGTCACTCGTCCGTGTCGATTCGCTGACAACTGAGAGGTAGTGGATATAAAACCCCGCCGATCGATGATTCCACGTATACATGTAGAGCACGTGAATCGTTAACGCATATTACGATTGATGATCGGACCGCCACCTAATCGCACGCGATTGTGCAACTAGACAATGCCTCAGCTTTCGTGCATGATTTAAAAGATCCGTTATTAATTAACCAGATGGTTTACCGGGCTTAATTAACCGTTTCCCCGTGCGTATTTGCAGAACAAACTCAAAGTACGTTAACAACCAATCTCACGCACTGATTTATTATAATTCGACGGATTCTTCGAGTGGGATTCGAATGAAATGAACTGGGGGCTAATTAATTCCGCAGAGTTATTATGCTCACTGTGATATTCGTATTTAAGCGACCCGTGTTTGATTTGGCAGGCTCGCGGATCATCGGGTTTTTGTACAATTCTTCGATATTTTATATTAACCCATTTGCATCATACGCGGAATTTTCCTGACTATTAACATTAAAGCGCAAGTAGATATGCGTGCTAGTTTTGCGCGTGTGCACAAAAAACCAGCGCGCATGCACGCAGGTAGGAAAAAGTGATGATTACATCTCGCCAAATTTTGCTGATACGGCCAATTTTCCACTTTTTCGAATTATGTAAATGGGTTAATAACGTTAAAGGTTCGGTGGAAACTTGTTTACGTTGGTGTCTCTAACGTACACTTCTACAGCAGCAATTTTCTTTTCGCGATGTGGGAATGGATTGATTACTCGCTGTTGTAACTTCTTTATTTATAACTTTTTAAAAGTAATACTTCAGCATAATCTTCGCACAACTTAGCACAACTTAGTACAATTGAAAAAATTGAAAAAAGTGAAAAGTGGGGGGCTACTCAAAGAATCGTTTTTCTCAATCTTTTATCTCATTTTTCATATTATAGTTAGAATATCCGAGCACAATATAGCACAAATATAGCACAATTCAGCACAACTGTTGAAATTGTTTAATTCAACAAGTGGGGGGCTAACTTCTATCAGGCTGTTGTAACTTCTTTATTTATAACTTTTTTAAAGTAATACTTTAGCACAATTTAGAACAATTGAAAAAATTGAAAAAAGTGAAATGTGGGGGGCTACTCAAAGAATCGTTTTTCTCAATTTTTCATCTCATTTTTCATATTATAGTTATAATATTCGAGCACAATATAGCACAAATATAGCACAATTCAGCACAACTGTTGAAATTGTTTAATTCAACAAGTGGGGGCTAACTTCTACCAGGCTATGACCACGAGGCTTATTTTCCAGAGTTGTATCTCCGGAACAAAATTTTTCAAACCAACGCACAGTGGTCTAGAAGTAAGTTCTAGCGCGAATAAATTTAAAAAACTAACGTAAATCTGTTAAAATTTATATTTGTATGATAGTTTGATATGTATACTACATTACGAAAAGCAAAATCACTAAATCACATCACCGTATTATTATTGGCAAGACTGTCAACATTCTAGTAACCACATTTTTGTTTTCTGCGCTGGTCAATTGTTCCAAATTATAATCTCAAAATATCGAGTTCTTTCTTGAAGTGTGTAGAAATTGTGTTAGGATCTTGTTATACATGATATTATCAGTATGGCTGTAACTGGAAATGGTAGGTTTACGTTTCCTTCAAACACTTTATGACATATTTTATGAACTGATACTTTTTAAGAAAAATTATTAGAATGTCGTAAGTTTTACAAAATTTGTAATTCAAAATTCATCTCCATAAACGGCAAAGAGAAAACGCTAGCGGAAAAGAGAAAATTCTAAGAAAAAGATTTGCAGATGCTAAAATCACCAAAAATTCGATCAAATACAAACTACGTCAGTGAATAATAATCTTTTATATTATATTTGTAACACTTAATCATTATATTAACAAACAAGTAGTCAGTAGTGTAAATTATGTTTTATTTACTTTACTCGAATATTTTAAAGTGATTTTTACACAAAATGTTAATTTTTTCCTCGCGCAATAATTAATTCGCGCTAGAACTGACTTCTAGACCACTTCAGCAAAAGCAGCATTTATGTTTCTCGCTGCTTCTGACGCAGTACGTCGAAGTTTGAACACGTACAAGTAAATTATACGAGTTTCCTTTTCTTCCATGGTGAACGAAAATCGATTTTGAATCATGTACACTGTGCAATATCAATAATCTTATACTCCCAAATTCACGCACGAGCCATGTACTTTTCAAATTGCACAACATCAACGCGATCTGTTATGGCAAAGCTAAACTGCAAACACGGGAAGTTTCAAATGTGAAAGACGGTCATTCCAGTTGCAACAAGTTAATATAAACTAACAACTTTTTGAATTTCGGTTAGGGCGTGCAGCAATGAGTTTCTCGCTGGTTTTTTCCGCTACATTTGGTGCCTAACAGGATTAGTCACGTGACATTGTGACAGAAGTGTGAGGAAGTAGCGTCGTAGAAGCGGAAGTGTAAAATGGGAAACAAGTCTTAATCCGGCAACTTTGCACGGGACCAAGCTGAAAAGTCGAGTTTCTCGATTACAGTTTTTCCGCGGGAGGATCATTGCCGCGGTGCTTTCGAATTACTTTGATCCTGTTGACCGAGAGGAAAAATCAAGACAAAAAAGATACTGAGGCTCGTAAAAACCGAAGCACCGACCTCGATTTTCCCCTCGCAGATCAATGCCTTCAGCAGCCAACGGAAATCACTTAATTCTCATACCAACCGCGTAATCGTCGATACTTTTACGCACGGCTTTTATTGGTCGGCTCTTAAAACAACTCCGCAGAGCTCTACTATCCAGAAGAGAACAGAACATAACGGGGGGAAAAAGTGCCCCGACCGTCAAGTATGTGTAGCACCTCCGCGTAAACGTGCTCTGCGCGTGCTCGCAATGCTCGAGATTTACTGGGACCGCAGCTGGACCCTTCGCAATTCGTTTCTTAAGGAAAATGTGGCTGGCACGAGGCTGGAATACCGCCGCGGATGCCGCGAAAACGATAAAACATGTGGCTGCATACGCGCAATGTAAAGCACCAAGAATGTACACTGTTGGCGAACACGTCGAGTCTTTAAATTGAGGTCATCGTCCGTTTCCTCTGTAAGAGGACGGTAGAATTGAAGTGTATTATCATTCTTTTTATTATCAATCCCTTTATTATCAATCCCTTGCTACTACAGGCAAAATTAACCTTTTTTTTGTTAAGGGAGGTGGTAAAGTTCAAAACATCCACCTCCCGGGACAACCAATACCCCGACCAGGGGGTGTCGACTCCCATAGCAACGAATATAATTCTACTTCATACCCTTAGGGTATGGTGGCAGCACAGTAGTGCCTCGGTGGTGGGGAAATCCTATCTTTGCTTTGAGGTCATTCAGCTATTTGACGCCATCAGACGCCATTTATAACTGTTGCAAACTGTTGCGGAGTTAGACTGTTTCTGAGTTTTCATATTTACTGCTTATTTATTGATGTAATTCAATGTAATTGTTCAATGTAATTATTATATGTTACATTACCAACTCATTTTCCCTGAAAATAAATTCATAACCATCAATAGCTAGCGAAGAATACGATTACACGTATATGCAAGGTTGATCATGTGTGAGTTAGGTGTGCGTGTCACACACTGCTTGTATCCCTACTCTTTGGTCTCTACTGTGCTGCCACCATGCCCAAGGGAACTACAACTAAATTAGTGTCCACTTTTTTACATGGGAGTCGACATCCCCTGACCCCGACAACCAGGCCTGCCACGGTCAGATTCCAGCAGATCCTGCTTTCTGCAGATATTGGGCAGAATACGGCCGAAGCTAGTCCGACCTGCTCAAGGCAGGATTAGCTCAGTTTCTGACTGAGCGCCTGTAAGCGCTGATGTTAGGCCTTCTGCGGGCAGATAGACCCTGAATCTGCCTTTGTTTAAGAGTTTTTATTTCGCATAATGATCCGTAGTCTAAGAAAAAGAACATAAATATGAGAATAAATAAAATTTGCATGTGGATAAAATAAAATTTTGCATTCAAAAATCGATATTTTGAATTCTTAGTAAAATTGACGAAATTTACTTCGCTGGCATCTGCCACATTAGTGTGACCTACCCTCACCGACGGTGCTGCCCTTTTTTCGGGACGTAGAGAACTCCCGAAACTAGGGGGCTTTGATGACCTTAAGATCCCCTTTTTCCTTTTAATTCCTTTAATGAGCATTAGCGAACCTAGGACCCGTTGCACACATTTCTCATGGTCGCCCGCACATTCCTTAACCACACTTGTTCTTTCCATTATACCGACGGTGCTGCCCTGGAAAGCGGCATCTGCCACATCAGTGCGACCGTGCTGACCTCTTAAACAAAGGCACATTCAGAGTCCATCTGCTCGCAGAAGGCCTAACATCTGCGCTTACAGGCGCTCGGCAGAAATGAAATTCTTGGTTGTCGGGGATAAGTTCCCCCTTTACTTTCGTATAGTTTTTTTCAGGACGAAGGAGATAGACAACTCCTCCTTCCAGGACGCAAGATGTAAATAGCGCCCTTTTCTTTGCATTCTATACTCGGAAAAACATTGCAGGGACCTGCTTTTTGCATAAACTCACAGCAACTGTCTTATATCCCGAGTTTAAGCCACTCGTGTTCTTGTCTTAAGGCCCCCCGGGGACCTACTTTCCATAATACACCTGGAGTGTCTTTTTTCGGGCCTATTCTACTCCTGTTCTTTTCTGGTAAAGCGAAATTAACCTTTTTTTTAAGGGAGGTGGTAAAGTTTAGAACATCCACCTCCCGGGACAACCAATGGGTTGCCCCTCTACACAACTGACGTGCCCAAACTAGACCCCCCGGGGACCAACTGTCCGTAATACACCTGGGGTGTCTTTTTTCGGGCCTATTCCACTCCTGTTCTTTTCTGATAAGACGAAATTGGCCTAATTTGGACTGTCTACCTGAATTCACTTGACTTGACTTGCAAAAATCTTGAAATTCAATTTCGAGGACAATTTCGACATTTCTTTACACCCGGTACATAAAAGATGCAAACGAAATGTTCGGATCTCGTGCAGACCTATACCCGAAACGTCAAATCGGCGACACTGCGTATCCGATCTGTCGAAAAAAATCGAACTCCTGCCGGTGTATGCCAACAGTTGTAGGTGAACATTGAGACGTTCGACAGTGGTAGCAGCCATTCCGTCGCGGAAACTCGCGAAAATCTCATCGGGAGCGAGACGAATGGGTTCTCTTCCGTTCCAAGCTGGCGTGACACTCGTCTACGGCAGCCTGAACATCCAGTAAATTGCATGCGTGTTCCGGCGGACGTGTACGAATTATGTGGCGAAAGTAGCACGCGAGGGTTGCTCGGTCGAAAGGAAAAACAGAGGAGGGGGGGAGGGGCAATGGAAGTAAGGGAGGGAGGGAGGTTCGGATAGAAAGGCGGGCAGAGGGTAGAAAAATAACGGGCCGACCGGAATTGTGCGAGGTCGCGCGAACCTCGGACGCTGTCGGCGCGGAAGAAACTGCGAGAGAGCACCGTTCGGACGAACAGAAGCGGAAACTCGCGTAGCACGGCGAACGATAAAGGGGTGGTCACCCTCTGCCAGTGGCACGTTACCAACGGAACCGCTCGCATAAATCGTATTCGTCCCTGTTCCACAGTTACCGTGTAACCTGCCTCCGCGATTGTATGCGCAGCCCTGATTTTCCAGAGGGAACACTCCCGTCGAACACATGCACGCACCATCAACGCTTGTCTTGGTCCGATCTGCCGCATAAATCGCCGGCCGCCGCTCCTATTCCGCGCTAACCTCTACAAGAATAATTTCCCGACTCCTCGCTTTTACGCCCTCGGCCGCTATTTACCTTTCGACGACGTATTTCAGCGTGTGCTACGCTCGCCGAGATCGAACCTGAAAAATTACCCAGCCTTGGTAACCATGGGAAGAACCTATCTGATTTTGGCCCCACCAAATCGTAAATGCCGTACGACTTCGTTTATCCGAACTGTCCTCGTCACAGTGCTACATTCACCTCGTTGCTAAACTACTTGCTGAATCCTATCAAAAAGTCCTTTATTATTAACAGAGAAATCATACAGTTGATTTAATAAAAGAAAGTCCTGAAGGTATATATTTATTATTTATAATATACTTATCTATTTAGCCTCATAGTTAGGAATCTGTCTCTTAAATATTGTTTTGGATAAATGGAGTCCCACTGTAGTGTCGGTAGCAGAACCGTTTTTTGTTTACACTATGATTTTGGGAAATCTGTGTGACCAGACCTAGGAATGCTACTAGCCGTTTGCAACTCGATGATAGTCGGCATTGTGGTCCTTTAAGGGGTTCCACTCTGGGGTAAAGCCCCTGTTTGGAATATCTTCGCATGTCCCATTGTAAATCTTACAGGATCTAGTCGATCCGTCATTAATTCCTATACAGGGTGTCTCACTTGAAATTTTACAGTCCATTATATCCCGAAATACTTGTTGTTCAAGTACACTACAAGCCAAAAAGGTAACACCAGCTTGCTCTCTTAGCCCTTTAGGCGAAACTTCAGTTTATAGCAAAAATCAGAATTCGATGAAATTTTGAAAATAGGTTCATTTTTGACTAAAATGACGATTGCCAGAAGGATTTCTCCCGTTTCGAACAAAAATTTTCTATCATTTCAATGTTGTGCTCTAGCTTACCGACTATGTATTTTATATTTCTGCTGTGCGCATACGTCTGTGTGATGTGAGAGTTTGTCAAATGCTTTTAGAGTTGTATAAGTCGTATAGGTTAACAATGAGTCATTTAAATTTGTTTTACATTGTAAAAAAAAATGAAAGATTTTGACTCTACACTAGAATGGGTGAGAGAACTTGGGGCGAAACTTCCGTTTATGGTACAAATCAGAATTCGATGAAATTTTGAAAATAGATTCAATCATCTATAAACGAATCCTCTTTAGTTTAAAGCAATACATATATAAGGTAAACTTGAATTTTTTAAAAACTATTCCTGGATTGTCGTGTGCGTGGCAACCCGACCTAACCACAACTCATTCTAATTGACGCATGCGCATAGCACGAACATAAAGAAGATCGGTAAGTCAGTAGTCGGTAAGCTAGAGCGCAACATTGAAATGATAAAAAATTTTTTTTCGAAACGGGAGAAATCCTTCTGGCAATCGTCATTTTAGTAAAAAAACAACCTATTTTCAAAATTTCACCGAATTCTGATTTTTGCTATAAACGGAAGAACAGCCTTTATGCTATCCTAGTTCTTTTCGAATTCATGTAGTGTTTGTTAGGAAATGGGCGTAGAAAATTACTGATACGCTGGAGAATTAGCTTTAAATTACTGTTTTTTAACAGCGCGAAAAGACGATTTGTCTATTCGGCTAGCGGACTCGAAGTGAAGATGAAATAAAGAACGTTGTAGGGGCGGAAGAGAAACTCAGTCGCCCCGTTGACTTTTAGGAAAAACCCCAGGGTACAGAGTGTGCGGTCCAGGCCCTTAGGTACGAGGAATACCAGGCCTATTGGTCCCACGACATCTGGTCTAATATTCTAAGATAAAGAAACACTGCAGTGTTTCTCATGGACAACGAAATTCATTTTTGCACTTTGGCAGTTGGAATATTATTGCTAATAATTCAACAGTTTTTAGCATTATGTGCCTTCGAGGAATTAACCAGCGTTTACCCAAAATTTATCCAACGTTCGGGTGGCGGAACTTGGGTCCACTATGACCCAGAATTACATTCTATTTAAATTCCAATTTCTCAGCAGTTCAGATCACTAACCAGTTCAAATTATTAACTATTTGTATGTATTAGGTCTAGTAAGAGGATTGTATAAGGAACAATAAAGGATGAAAACGACTGGATAAACATCCGCATGAATCTAAACATCGCCAGGTCTGGTGTACTTCAAAAAATCAGTTTTTGAGGATTAAATCCCGGCGAAAAGTAAAGTTTTAAGATTGTTAGAAATTTTCATCAAAGAAAGCAAGTTCAGATTAGACAGGGAACGGGCAAGGCATAAGCAAAGTGAATCGCCAACTTTTCTATCTCGCGAGTCGAAAATCCCTGCGTTGGCGCCTTCACACATTAAATAGGGGGAAGAGTTTACTTGAAACTTAAACTGTCGCAGCCGTTTGGAGGATTCCATTTCACTTTGGAAGAAATAGGAAGAGTTTGCACTGTAATGGATGTGTCTCGCAACTAACGAGACACCGAAAGATGACTTTTAAACAGAGTTACACCCCGGAAAGCTCCGCGAAGTAGTTGATCGAGCGAGTCGCGAAACGGGTCCCTTCAATCTCGGATCGCCTTATTCTAATGTTTCGCTACGAGACAAGGGGTAAACCTTTTTAGGACGTTCCAGTGTTTGCTCAATATTAGAATGGTCCTAGCGTAATGACGTAAGGGTGGCAGCGTCGAGGGGGTGGCGGAACAAGACGACGACGTCGACGGCGAAGAAGAAGAAGCAGAGGCGAAACGTGTTTGCTGGTCCTGCGGGGCATTGTCTCGTAATGGTATGCGAAACTCTTTAGAACTTCTTCTGGATTTGGGTCGCGCGACGAAACAGGCGTTGCGCGCTTTAAAGTCAACCGACTCGCGAAACCTTTTCTCGATTACGCCGGTCTTTTATGCGATGGAATCGAACCGTGCGCCGTATTCTCCTTATCAGACACTAAACTTTCCGAACTTATGGCAATACGGAACTCATAATCGTTCCTCTTTTTTCGATTCTCGCGTCATTCTCGTTCGTCTTCAACTCGCCAGTCAAGGATAACGGTTTACACATAAATTGTTTTTAAATGAGGACAACTGCAGATCTATCACCTAATTAACACAATCATCAAGGTAGCGTTTCTAATATAAACACGCATTAGGGAGAGTTCTCTTAAGTTTCACTCTACGTGTATGGGTGTACTCAACCTTGTACAGCAATCCCTTGATTCTTGTTCAGGGGGTGGTTCTTGGAGCGAACAGGAATCGCAACCTAGACTTGCTTTTCTGATTTAAAGGCCCACGTGTTCTCACAATGTAATGCCAATTCAACATGCTTTATTTTTCATTATTTTTTTATGAGACTTTCACTGACTTGTTTCTGGTATTATTCTGATTAAAACAAGACCAAACACGATATAATTTGACCATATTTATTCTACATGTGAGAAGCATAATTTATAATTCATCATACATTCAACATATGAAATAGCATATGTTTAAATAAACATAACGGAGGAACGCGACTCTTTCTTTCCTATAAAAAACTTTCACAGTCGATTAAACCAATAAATACAATTGAAATTATATCGTGTTTGGTCTCAGGAATCGGAACTTTGCTGTACTGGTAACTACACCATGTGCACGTTTTCAGTGCAAACTATGACGAAAAAACTTTGACTGCGTAAGTATTCCTGAAATTTTATTGATTTGAAATGAATTAATGGCGGTACGTATGAGCAAATTAAAAAATTTAATTAAATATATAAATACTCGGAAATTGGAAAGCAACGAAAAAGACCGTATTCAATGTTGAAACTGCCAAGAATTGGCACACGAGGCTTGGATCGATATTCCGGAATGTTCGGATCATTATATTTGTGATCACTCTAAATTATACTGCAACTCCACGGAGTTAAGTTAGTAAGTTTTACTGCGTCGAATACTAAGTACCACTTAATGATCTCTCAAAATCATACACCAAAGTTTAACGTTTATTTAAATTATCTATTATTATAATGTTGAATAATTTATTCCTTCATTTGGATTTCTAAGATTGTTGACAATAAACCTACCAACACCGATCAAAATAACCGGTGTCAGATTTATTATTTAACAATTATTGAAATGATAAAAATGATTTTATAAGGGATGGTTATATGGATATCTTTATAAGTTATAATAAATTCAATTTTGTCATTTTTATAAGACAACATGTACCAGTTATTTTTCAGGCTCGATAGGTTTAGTATTAACTTATAAGTAGACAGCAGATCTTTACGCAAAATAAAAATTTTCCACATGAATTGCAACAAACCGGACTGACATAGAGATTTATTTTTTCTCTTAATGTGATGAGTAACTTGAAAATGATAATATTAATGATATAAAAAAATACTCATTTTTGTCATAAATGCATAAGATCATGGATTCAGGAACATAGACGCACAGAGTGTACAAAAAGTAATGGTCATCCATCCTAGGGGTGAATCTACACATTTGTGGGAGAAACTTGCCGTAAAATTTTTTATAACAAAGAAAATTGTTGTTAAAGTTTTTTTTATATTAACACCTTATACTAATCGAGAAGAGATAAAGTTTCGAAGGAGACACATATCGCAAACAAATAGTTATTGAGCTATCTATAGGCTGTTAAAGTTTTTGCAAAATTTGATTGTGTGGAATTATACGCATAGACAAAAGCCTACTACTATAGTCCAATATTCGAGACGATGTCTCGTGTGGCACGCACACGATCATGTTCCGTCTCATCGACACGAACGTGTGCACTGTAGAAAATAGTAGGCTTTTGTCTATGCATATAATTCCACACAATCAAATTTTGCAAAAACTTGAACAGCTTATATCTCAATAACTATTTGTTTGCGACATATGGCTCCTTCGAAACTATATCTCTTCTCGATTAGTATAAGGTGTTAATGTAAAAAAAACTTTAACAACAATTTTCTTTGGTGTAAACAATTTTGCGGCAAGTTTCTCTCATAAATGTCCACCGAACCAGAAGTGTAGATTCACCCCTAGGACAGATGACCATTACTTCTTATACACCCTGTACATGTAGATCGGATACTTCCTCTCCAGTGATATTTAGAACCAACTTGAAACCACTTCATTTTACAGTCACTACATGCATCATATTTCAGGCGGAACAAAGTCTCTGCTATCGATTCGGCATCGAATGATTCAGATTGTGTAACAGTTTGCATGAAGGTTACCAAAGCTTCAGTATCCTCACGATGTCGAGGCTACCCACGGTAATTAATATATCGAGAGGTATATTCAATCGGGGAATGAAACCAAGTGGCGAGCGCGGTGTCGGCTCGAAGTGGGGTAAAATAGCGTTCAACTTGTCCGGGTTCAACCAATACGGGTTGTACTCCCAGGATCTAATACACGAAGCCCATCCCATAATACAGTCAGCCCTTCGACGGCTGCCGGTGGACGTGCTGGACGCCCGAACTTTTCGGTAGGTATTTCCGCGGAAGTATGTTCCCTTGTTGATTGTCCCGCAATTTGTTGATGAACTTCTCCGCGAATATTCGCTGATAAACGGGGCGCTGTGCTCACGAACACGCTCGTAAACTATGCACGGTAGTGTTCACTTGAATTTCACTAACAATAAGTCTGTTACATTTAAGGGAACATTACGCTTTCTCGGTCGAAAATTTGTGAGGCTACCAGTAATATCCAATAGAAAATATTGTTCAGAATGTTGAAATCTATAACACATTCAAAATTATCTCAAATTACTTATTAGTTATTTGTTAGGCCTCGTACAGACCTAAACGGTTTGCCGAACCGTTCGCCAAACCGTTTCACAAACCGTTTGACAAACCGCGCATTTCCAGATTTGTGCTATTTCTAGAATTTCTTGCGAACAACTGTGGAAACTGCAGCAGCATATACTACACAAAGAAATACAGAAAATGTTGGTACTTTATTCAGCGAATTAAAGTTTATAAATTAAATGATCAGGTCAGGACGAAGCATCAGACATCAGATTCGAGAATACATGACTTGAATGTTTGTTTGCCTATACGTTTGACAAACCGTTTGCCAAAGCGTTTGCCGAAATGCGCGGCAAAATGCACGCATTCGTGTTTGCCGTAGATCCATCAGCTCCGGGAACGACGACGAACACGAATGTGCGCATTTCGTCAAGCATTTCGGCAAACGGTTCGACAAACGGATCGTCAAACGTATAGGCAAACAAACATTCAAGTCATGTAGTCTCGAATCTGATATGTAATGCTTCGTCCTGACTTGAACATTTCATTTATAAACTTTAATTCAATGAATAAACTACCCACAATAGTTGTTCGCAAGAAATTCTGAAAACAGCACAAATCCGTTCTGTTTGCTGTTATCCGATGCGCGGCGTTTGACGCGGCGAAATGTTTGGCGAAATGCGCGGTTTGTCAAACGGTTTGGCGAACGGTTCGGCAAATGGTTCGGCAAACCGTTTAGGTCTGTACGAGGCCTTATACGAAAGAACATACGCGTCGAAAACCACGCGCGACAGAAGTGAAATTTCTTGCAGTCTAGCAATGTTTAGAAGTAAATTAACATTGGAAATGGTAAATAACAATGTTCCACCTATTTGACCATCTTCAAACTCTTACGCATAGTAGTGACGTGACAAAACATTATTCCCCACTTTACTGAAGGCCACAACACAAAATTTTGCTTGCAAAAACTACCCTTGAACTAATCCAATAAATAAATAATTTCTTTTCAACTGTTAGAACTGAAAATTCTGAAAAATATCTGAAATAAAGCTAGTTTGTAGCCTCATTTTTGCTATTTCATCTACGTATCTCATAACTGAGAATATACACGGTAGTCTTGGCTTTTCACCCCCATAGTATTCTAAACGAAGAGGTAGAGATCTGAAATTTTACAGCGTGATATTGTAGGCAAAAACATTGTTTAGCAGCGAAACAAAAATGAAAAGTGGTCTCCCGCATATGCTTATCCTGCCAGACCCTTAATATCATTAAATACCATATTAAAGTGATAGTTCATTTCCAGAATCATACGAGCGTCGCAATTAGACTTCCTGAACGCGCGGCTGCCAAAGAACGAATGGATCACGTACGAGGAGGACCTGGAATATCGATACCTGGACCCATATCTGAAAGAGATCGCTGCAGAAAGAAATGAGATTTACGAGTTCGGCTGCGTTAACTATAGCGAGAAAGACTGGCCGGCAGAGTAATGTAAAAAGGACGGCAAGATCCCAGCGTTTCCCATCGTCGCTTTGAAATATGCATGAGCGAGAACAAAAAGAGCTGAATGCTTAAAGAACGTTGAACAACCATGCGCGATTCGACGAAATTCATGGAAACGCGATGCGTTTGTTACGATACATGAGGAAATTAATTCTCTGCTGAACAAACAATGCTAACTAGATGGTAATGCTAGAAAAACTAATCGCGGATGGAGGGGTTCTTATATTAATACCGTTGGAGTTGGAATCTGAACCGTCAGACATGCAACATACAAACATGTGTCGATGGAAGTGGAATGCTGCAATGGAGGGAGACGTAGCTGCGAATCGATAATTTAGTTGATTTTACTATTAAACAGATATTTCTTTTACCCTTGCTTACATGGTTCCTTGAGATTCTCAATAAAGTAATTGGCCGTTCTTCCGTTTATGGCAAAAATCAGAAATCGATGAAATTTTGGAAATAGGTTCTCTTTTTACTAAAATGACGATTGCCAGAAGGATTTTTGGCGCGTCGAAAAAAAATTTTTTTATCATTTCAATGTTGCGCTCTACCTTAGCGACTACTGACTTACCGACTTTGTACTTTATGTTCGTGCTGTGTACATGCGTCATATGTATATTCTGGAAATTAATGTAAAATGTATAGAAAATTTCAATTGTTAAACCAAGTGAACCAATATCTACAATGGGAAGATTATTCGATGAGAATTAATTTGGATTAGGTTAACCCGAAAAGTTTATTTATTATTTATGTGATTAGAATGAGTTGTGGTTAGGTAGGGGTGGGGTTGGAGGGGACGACCACTCACACGACAATCCAGGAGTAGTCTTTCAAAATTAAATGCTCATTCTATATATGTGTAATACTATATAGAGTGAAACCCTGTTTTCTATCATTTTCTACTTTTCAAAACAAAGTCCGAACGTTACGTTTGCGTTTTCATTGATATTTACACAAAATTCAATGTGTAGTAACTGCAGTTTTTCACGAATATCTCGAAAACTATTTATTTCAGCCAAAAATGACACATACATTTTGTGTTCAGCATGTCAAAACGAATAGAATGACGTATGTCATATGTCGAAAAGAAGGGGGGGGTTTCTAAAGTCTTACCGAACTTAGAAATAACGTTTCATTTAGTTAATGTAAGCCAATTGTAATAATATTGTACTTGCTGTACAAACCACTTGGTTTAAAGCAATAATAAATAAATAAATAAGAAAGCAAAATAGCAGAAAGAGAAACAGAGAGAGAGAAAGAGATAGAGTTCAGTAACCTATGCAGACAAGTTTGATGTGTTCAGCGTCAGTGTCACGAGACTCTTTTCATCCTGGCACCCTTTTCGATCTAAGCTAGCTTTGCCCAGGGAAAAGAGATACTTTCGAGGATGGAAAAGAAGCCGAAACGCGAACGTCAGCCGTGGTTTCAGTTCTTGACGGTAACTTCGTTATGCGACAGCCTTAATTATGGACCACGCATTCAAGTAGCCGCTGCGAGCGCGCGCGCGGCAAGGATGTCACTCGAGATTTGAAAGTTGCTTCTTCGAGTGCATTGCGGTGTGGCCGGCGGCTTCAAGGAGCTCTTCAAAGTCTATCCTACCGAGACAAATTTTCCTCGGTTCGCTGACGTTCAAACCTGTACGTGCTGTCAGTGCGGCCTCTACAGTCGGTCGTTTGTCTTTATAGGTATTTCGGCATGGTTCAGCTCGTCACGAACGAAACAGAATATTTTTCCCGTTCGGAACTCAATTATCGACGTTCTCGATTCTTATTCGACATGTCGGTTTATTTAAACTGCTATCGTTGTGCAGTGGCACTCGCTAGTTTTATTTTCAACGGTTTTATTTGTTTTCATTCATGCTCTGTAGAAAAATATTAAATTCTCCAATTGGAGTTAACTTTTTCATTACTGTTTGTTTGTCTACATTTTTGTTACAGTCTGTTTTCTATCACGTATTTACAAATATTCAAGTAGGTACGTATATTGTTATATTCATGATTTATTGTCGTTATTGTTATTTTCGTTGTATTATATTTATTATTAATGTTGTCACTGTTGTTGTCATTATTTCGGCCAGTTGGACTATAGTTATTATTACCTTTTACCGATATTTGTTTTCATTTTACAGTAAGAATTTAATTTATTTATTCATATTTTCAATATAAGTGAAGTGGTACAGTTTAACAGAAAAATATAAATACATGAACATATGAAGCTGGGAGGTTTGGATTAGCTGTTCTTGCGGTTCAATAGTTAAATTTGCACATTACGGGTAATGAAGGCCACGATACCAACGATGTTATTAATATTTTCAATTTCGCCATCGCATCGGTATTGTGGTTCATTAACGATTCTAATACGAGAAACTGATGATCTCACAAATTCTAATTGTTTGCACAACAACGATTAATGGTGATAATTAAATTTAAAATCTCCGTGCAAACTCCCATTTCCAGTCATTATTTTATGAAATTCAGAATGAAGATAAACTTTATTTATCCAATTGAAGATGTAGTGCAGAAAGAATATTATCAAAAACTTATTCGATCAAGCTCGAAATATCTTGATAAGTAATGAAACTATTCAATCGCAGTTTAAACATTTGTATCACATTTTCTGAAAGTGTTTAAGCTTAAAAAGGAGCAGAGATTAACAGTCTCTCAGTTCAAGACCCCGAATCTAATGCTTCGCGTAGACAAACTGAATTTTTGCAAATTCGAACATTCTTGATAAGATAATTGGAATTTTTCGGGCGCACAGGTTCGATCATTATTTTTGTACTAGCTCTATTTGTGGCAAATATGTAATAATTATCATACGTGTGCTATCCAAATAGTAAAGGAAAAAGGAAAGGTTTCTAGAACGAAACACCACCTTACCTTTTTCCTTTACTATTTGGATAGCACACGTATGATAATTATTACATATTTGCTGCAAGTAGAGCAAGTACAAAATAGATAATGATCGAACCTAGGCGCCGCAAAAAATTGCAATTATCTAATATTGCAATATAAATTATAATTAAATAGTTAAATATTTAAATTTCTCAACGTTTCGATCCCAATGCGGATCATTATCAAGAGACCTAAATTTTTACGTCTGAAAAAGAAATTAATATTAAAATTTTGAAATTAAATATACTATTTTGAACGTGACACAGCCACGTAAATTACCAAAAATTGAGAAATTTAAATATTTAACTTGCATATTTGTTGTATCTAATAAGGATCGAACCTGGCGCCGATATCATAATTATAATTTATATTTCAATTTTTCGATCGATAAGAATTTTTCCTTTATCTAATATTGCGATCGAGAAAAATTGAAACAATTATTCTTGATAAGATTTGCTAAAATCTGTAACATTATCGTCATGGAAATAGCATAATTTTGACGACTCTCACCCGTTTAAATTATCGGTACTTCACAATGCAAATCACCGACCGCGGAACCACTATAAAAATAATTCAGTGCTAGCTTCTACAGGGGTGCAACGAGTCAAAAATCAAATGCTATGACCTGGAAAACGCAATTTTTCGTCGGGAAATTGCCCGAGAAAGAGCAGTCACTCACTGTTCCCCGCGAGAGAGCATAAAAAAGGGTATATTTTCGCGCGACTTGTTTTAATAGGTTTTGCTCTCGCGTCGCGTGCGTTCAATTTTTTTGTCGCTCGTGGTACCTGGTTAATAGTCGCTGAAGCTGGTAGCAACAGTTTTACGAGGCGACCGAAGTTGATCGTCCGAAGTCGTCCGACACCTCGTGAAACTTCTCGTGGAATATTTCAGCGGCTCAAAGAGACCCGCGAAATCGTCGGTGAATAATGACCAGCGACGGTCGACATCCTAATCGCGGAGAATTTCAATTAGCGAGTCACGGGAAAAAGTTCGCTGGTTCCCCTTCGCTCGAATGAAATGGCGACGGTGCCACTCGGACCGAACGAATTATCAGGGTCATCGCGAACTAACCGGAAATTGGAATTACGTTGATTTGAATTGAAAAAAGTCGATTTTAAAATTTTATATACGTCGAAACATTTTTGCTGTCCGACGTAGTTAGAGGTTTGAAGAATGCGGTTTCAATATGTTGTTTTATTTGTACACTCGCGAAGTACATACTCAAATTCATTGGAAGTCAAGAGATTTTGTAGCATGGTTTGCGTTCTTAAACAGTTTCTGAGAGAGCGTTCATTCATTAACAATTTTCAAGTGTTTTAAGAAAATTGTGTAAATTCTTACATAGCAGTAGCGTTTCAGGTAGGTCCACAGAGCACTTTCGCGTAGATTTCATTTCGTTATCATGTAAATTAGTGTAGTTAATATTTGAACATAATAAATTACTCTGTAAATGTTTTTACGATGATAAAATTTCATTATAAATTATAATTATGATATCGGCGCCAGGTTCGATCATTATTAGAAACAACAAATATGTAAGTTAAATATTTAAATTTCTCAACGTTTCGATCCCAATTCCTGCGTCTGAAAAAGAAATTAATATTAAAATTTTGAAATCCTTCCTTTATAAAATTTCATTGATGATTTTGTTGTAGTATTGAGTAATATCCGGTGCTCTTTCTGGTATCATTACATTCATTAAGGTTTGTGATCATAGTGCAAACGTAAAATTAGTTTCAGATTTAACATTTATAACTAATTTTAGTAAGTATAAGCATTAACAGTTTCCTGATAAAAATTAATAGTAAGAATTTTAAATCTTCTGAAAGTACTTACATATTTATTTGTTAAAAAGTCTCGTGATTTACGTATTTAGTATCAAAATCGTAAATTATTTAAATTAAATTATTTCATTTCAATATAATTCACGTGCAAAAATAATTTTTTCCAGCTTTCCAGTGGAAGCTCTCTATTATCACGACTTTTTAAGGGTTTCCAAAAAACTGAGAAAAAATGTTTTCAACAAAAGTTTAACAGTATTTAAACATCTACAAAAGAAATTGTTTTCGTCAAAAAATAAAAACCATTTATATTTTTAAATGTTAAGCGCATTTTTGACTTCACCCCAATTGTTGGGATACACGAACGCCATAAATTTTTGGGTTTCAAACCCGACTCGACTTCGGCTTCGCGTGACACTAATTTTCAACCACCCACTATATATATTTACACTAGAAATGAAATTGTACGTATTTTATATGGTTTTATATGGTGCAATATATTTCTGTTGTTTGTTCTATATTTCTTTAAAACATAGTTCGCAGAGGTAAAAATTATAACGAACTCCAATAACGTTTATATTCGACAAGTAACTATTAATTTAATTTGAATAAAGGATTATGAAACAATGAAAATTGTCTTAAATAATATAATCTTACAGTTTCCTTGGAGACTCCCAATTAAAAGCGGATTATTAAGTTTCTTGCAGACTCGGTACTATCGTTAAAGAGCCTAGTAATTGCCTTCCGGTGGCATTCATTTTCCAATCACGCACTCCTAAGTTCAATTGTATTATAAAGGATTAGCTTACAGTTATTCAAAACGTTGTAAACATTTTTAATATAATCCCAGCACGAACTATCTAACTTTAAAAAACTCGTTCACCTGTAAGGATGGAATGTTTAACACAAGTGCTACACTGCACGCGAATTTAATATAACGTAACAATTTTGCTTATGCAACTTGATATAACAGTAGTAAAAAAAACTGAGAAGAAAATATTTTATAGTTTTTCGATGTGTCTTCGTACCTAGAAAACAATAACCTTCTATAGCTAATAGTTTTCTAAAAAAAGGAAGAATTAAAAATATTAGTCCATTTTCCTGGTTTGGCCAAGAATATTCTATTCATTTAACTATTTAATTAATTTAAGGGTGTCCCAAAATTCCTTCAACATTCGGAAATGGGAGGTTCCTGACATCTTTTGAAGCGACATTTCCCTGTAGAGATGAATAACTCAATCTTGCATTGGGATATTTTTCGATTATTGTAAGCGGTAACATTAGGATTAGTTGCATAACCAAAAAAAAATTTTTTTAAATAAAAATGAAATATATATAATTACGTTTGTTTATTCGGTGGAAAATTTTCATCCTCTCGTATAAATTGCAATGTTGAATCAACTCCGTTCGAAAAAAACTAAAAAACTACTTTACCAAAATGGATCAAAATCTAATCAGCTCTAAGTTACAGCAAAGCACAACCATTGCATCATTCATTATTCTGATCGCGTTGTTACTTTTTCAGAGAACGTTAACGAAAAATTTGATACCATAGAAACGGACAACGCATACACACACACACACCGACATTTTGATAAAAATAGTCTAAAATGACTCCAATGACCATGAAACGTGAAGATCTGCTAAAAAATTCGATTTTCGATTTTCGGGGTAATTACAATAACTTCCCTATAAATCGGGAAGTTAAAAACAGGGTAGAAACCGTTGTCGCTCACAAACGGTTAAGGAAAGCAGAGTATCGATGTCTCTCGTCTCTGTCCGAACAATAAGCCTATAAAGTTCGAAGCGGCGGAATCGATTGCGGTGTTTGTTTGCGCAAACTAGGTTCAGCAGTTGCTTCGGCGGACAGGGATCCGGAATTAATTATTTCGGCCCTGTTGTCCTGCGAGTGTACCGTTGACCTATTCGGAACAGCAGCTCGTACGTGCGCAGCGAAATCTCCATTCTTCGAGAGCTATTTATTCAAATTAAATGCCTGGCGAAACTTGGTCGCGAAAAGTAATGTCGCGCAGCCTAAGGGTGGAACCGGCGCGTCCAGAACCGAATGAACTTCCTCGTGAAAGTTTTGCGGCTTCTCCTGCCTCCCCCGCATCGTCATTTCCATCTCAATGAAGTGGAAATGTCGCCAAACAAGTTTGATCGCCGCGAGAATTTATAGCACGCCGGAAACCGGGACATATTAAAAATATAATGCTGAATAAACACCGGCACACGGAGCCACAGTATCGGCCAATGTTTTCATTTCATTTCCCCGCCGAAAGTAAACACGATTTTCTAGTTGCAAGTATATTTCTACGCGACCCGAATGGAAATTGATATATGTAACGTATAGATGTTACTTTCGGTAGCGTCTCGTACGGGTGAAGCCATCGACTGAATGCATCCCGAGCATGCTAAAGCCAAAGGACACGAAGCTGCTCGCTGATTCGCCTGTCTGCGAGTCGAGACGATGCGCATTTCCATCGGATCAACTATGTAAAGTACCTCGCATTTATTATACGTTTAACTTGACGCGATCATTTTGAACTAGCTGTGGAAATATTGCACGAAAGATTGTCATTTTGTATGTAGGGTGAATTATTACTTACGGAACGGAACTGGATCGCTACGATACATTCAAGAGTTCCTTATCGGAGATAAGCGGGAGTCTCATTTTAGAAGAGAGAATCAATAGAATATAGAAAATACATAATTCAAGTTGAATGTAAAATCAAAGTTAAATAAACTAGATTCTTATTGCTCGATAAAAGACAAATAACAAATTCGTTTAAATGCAATCGATCGTAGCGACACAAGAGAACATTATCGCGAGAGGTAACAAGAAGATTCGAGAATAAAAATCGGTGGAAAATACGTATTGACTGAAACGCAGAATTAATTTTAAAAATAATGAGAAATCAAATAATCTTGATACCTATCGAGAAGATGAAAAAAGAAAAAGGTACTCACCAAGTAACGATTACTATATTGTGTAGTACACGTGTACAGGGTGTCATTCATAAAGAGTATAAGAATTATTAAGATTATCAAGACTTGAAATTTTCAACACTTTTAAGATTTTCAAGACTTCGAGACTTTCTAGAGTTTACTGATGAGTCCAGTAGCAGGTCCAGGACGAAACGTTTCGTTTAATGTAATCCCCTTTCAAATTCGATTAATAGTTCGATTCGATAATTCGATTAATAATTTTAACTCGAAAATTAAAGATTCCTTCGACTTAGAATATTTCTATTCTCCATGATTTTTTAAATTTCATGGGTAGGAAATTGATATAATAATTCATACAGTACATAAATATTCAGTCACTGATTAGATACCAATATATTTAATAATGCAAACAATATTTTGATAATAGTACAGCAATTTTTAGTGGTGCCTCAGAGGCACCACTCGAGTGCTAAGGGTTAATTTCGCGGGTAGCAACACTCGTGCGAGGACATTCGCGAGTCGACGCATCCGCGGTCATACCGGGCCTAAGCCTTACAACTTTGAGTGGAATCCATCCGCGCAACACCCGCGAGTGTCCTTCAAAAAGGCACGATTAAACAAAAATTGTGCACCGTATGCACATACGGTGATATAGAAATTTAAAAAATTGTATCAGTCGGATTCACAGCATTCCGCAGGTTTCTTTTTATCAGAATCTCTTTAGTATAGTTTGAACTTATAAACAAAAAAGTTTCAAGACCGCCTTCACCTGCGCCTGCTAGTTCTGCTCTATAGTCAACTAAATGACGTAGAAAACTGGTACTCAAACAATGTCTAAAAATTATTGTAAAGGACTTTACTAATGAACTTTGTGAAGATTAGTGTAAACATTTATTTATATTAATATAGAAAATCGTGCATAGAAGATTAAAGACTCTTATTTATTGCTTTGACACAATTTTCATTGTAACGAATATAAACGTACGATTTGGCCATATTACGGTATAAAGTTTTCACGTATTGATTTCTATGCTTATATCGCTGTTAAATTAATTATTATGGGTATAATCAGGGTCAATGAACATTCCCAAAGGAGTATAATATGAATGTTACATCTATTTTCTGACATGACTCTTTTGCACGTAAAATGGCCATTCACACAGCTCATAACATGCTCGTATAAAGACAAACAATCGTTTCCCGTGCTTGCATTCAATGTTTTTATATTTCGTTCATACAGACAGAGTCTAGAACCAATTTTAGTTCAGCTACTTAAACAAGATGGCGCTTAGTCAGGAGAACTGTCAGCGGAGATTCGTGAAAACAAAAATATAAAGGGCTTGAAGCCAGTCAGATCCATGAATAGCAATAAAGATATTGATAAAAAGAAAAAACCTGTGTTGATAGCGAAATTGAAGCGTTAGATTGATACAAATGTATGCTCATCACTGTTTCTCAGCGTGGAGCTTGGGTACACTGATAAATACCCTAGAATCAGAGGCTACCGTACCCCTTTAATGACGCGAGTAGTAAACTAAAATTAATTTTGCTGTATTTCGTATTTTTGAAACACATTTTTCATAAATACTATTTCCACTGTTCAAAAATGTAAGTGCCATATACACGTCTAGCCTCCAAATCATATTATAAGCATCCGTAGTAAGAATGAAATATGTAGAATATTCAGCTGTAATAACACGCCTAAATCTGTGAACTATCTAATAAATTATACGGGGGCTCTTAGAGCTCCCCGAGGCCTAAACAGGAAAGCCCACAAGATGCAGTGTCTACACTGAACTTCTATGACGATAGCGCACCTGCTGTTTGTTGCTCGCTCGGGTAAACTCGGGGGAACCGAATAGTGTTTCACCTCGGAGCGTTACGAATCAGTCTCGTTCACTGCTCAGCAATTGCGTACGCGATGCGCCTAAAGAAGTTTACACTTGAAAAACTTGTTCTCGGGGGACTGCCACCACTGAACATGCAATTCCCGACTGTTGAATGGCGAGTGGTTCAGTGTTTCGTGTGTCCAGTCATTTGGTTCCGTGTCTTGTCCGTTCGGCAACCGTATCTCTGAACGTCCGGTGTAATTGTATGTTTCGCGACGACAATGCTGAATTTAATTTGCAAATAGGATGCTGGCTCTCGAGCAGCATGGAACGATCGTAATTGTGTTGCTCCTCGCGTTACTGAAAGGTAACTTGTACTTTGACTTTGGTCTACGGGGCAACAACTCATCGTTTTAGGCCCGTTTGCACAGGTCGACGGGTATCATCAAAGTTTCGCCAAGAAACTACTCTGCAGGCATCGCCGCGCCGGCGAAACTGCCGCGGTATTCGCAGATTAACCGACCGATTAACGCGAGACGATGCACTTTGTCCGAGATTGGAACGAGATAGATGAATTTGTTGGATATCGATAGATGGACGGTAACAGGATCGTCCCCCGCTTGCTTAGCCAAGAACAGGAGTGGCGTGCTTAGCCAAGAACAGGACTGGTGTCGATTTGCGGTAGAGGTTGCGCTGTAATGCGAACAGTAGGTCGCGCAATACTCGCTAGCCGCGAACACATACGAGGCGAAGGGTCCAAGGGCCTTAGGCTGTGAGGTTTTAGAGGGTATGGGCAGGGGTACGAGATAATTCATTCTTGTAGACCCGTTTCCCCCACATTCCATCTCAGGGGGACCGAGTCCCTCACTACCCTCTCCAGACGTCATCCGAGAAGAGGGTGTGCGTAAACAGCATTTCCCTACAGCCAAAAAACAAAAAAATGGAGTGGCGTTGATTTGCGGTAGAGGTTGCGCTGTAATGCGAAAAGTAGGTCGCGCAATACTCGCTAGCCGCGAACATATATGAGGCGAAGGGTCCAAGGGCCTTAGGCTGTGGGGTTTTAGAGGGTATGGGCAGGGGTACGAGGTAGTTCATTCTTGTAGCCCCGTTTCCCCCACATTCCATCTCAGGGGGACCGAGTCCCTCACTACCCTCTCCAGACGTCATCTGAGCAGAGGGTGTGCGTAAACAGCATTCCCCACAGCCAAAAAACAAAAAAATGGAGTGGCGTTGATTTGCGGTAGAGGTTGCGCTGTAATGCGAACAGTACGTCGCGCAATACTCGCTAGCCGCGAACATATATGAGGCGAAGGGTCCAAGGGTCTTAGGCTGTGGGGTTTTAGAGGGTATGGGCAGGGGTACGAGATAATTCATTCTTGTAGCCTCGTTTCCCCCACATTCCATTTCAGGGGGACCGAGTCCCTCACTACCCCCTC
This sequence comes from Lasioglossum villosulum, assembly GCA_963971365.1. Lineage (NCBI taxonomy): Eukaryota > Metazoa > Arthropoda > Insecta > Hymenoptera > Halictidae > Lasioglossum > Lasioglossum villosulum. Next base: position 11,158,619 of record OZ020497.1, read on the forward strand.
CAGACGTCATCTGAGGAGAGGGTGTGCCTAAACAGCATTTCCCCACAGCCAAGAAACAAAAAAAAAGGATCGTCCCACGCTTGATAGAGCCCGACATCGGTACGCCGTTCCGCGCTAATTAACGACCGGGTTCGCCGGTTAACGAAGAATATTTTGTCGTGCCGCGTCCCATCTATGTCGAGCTGCTTAAACAGACGGTGGAGGAGGAGGAGGAGAAGGTGGAACACCGAAAAAGGAAAACAGGCGAAATGCACTTCTCCTTGGAGGAAGATAAATTTCCCCGAGGTAAAAATCCGAGAGGATCTGATTAGCCTCTTGTCTCGGACGGAAAGAGAAATCGCACGTCTCTCAAGGAAGGCGAGGACAACTGGCGCGAGTGGACGGAACATCGATTTTCTTGGACATCGGGCAGAATATTTAAATGTTGAAATTTTGTACTGTCAGTTCATTAAATCTAATTTTTTATGCGCGTTTAAGGTCACACGCACATGCTAATTATTACAGCGGGTGTATTCAATGGTTTAAAGTTTTTTAATGTGTCTGCAATAGACGGTGATTTGCTTCCTTTGGTCCAATTGCCTTCATTCTTTGCAGAAATTATTTTCTTACTGAATAGAAGTAAATTTAAGAAAGCGGCGTGAAAAGAGTCTAGCACAAAAATGTTCACTTGGTATAGTTGAGGTCCACCCTAATCTACATTCTTCCGTCTTGAGTTAAGACGAAACCGCCGGAACTTCGCCGGCCGGCTAATAGACGAGTGTTCCTCACGTATAAACTCCTTTATTATATCCTTCGCAGCGGATCATTATACAGCAGACGGTGTTATTAAGACGAACAACTTCCTCCGTATTTCCGGCACCGTTCATTTGCATACATCGCGAAGTCGCCCCCCTCTTCCGTGCTCCTGTAAATTCATCCGAAGTCGCGGCACCTTAATTAGGGGGAGGAATTACGCTCGGAACAGAAGATAAAATTGCCCCGCGAAGTGATTACGCGTCGAGAAGAGTCCCCGGGATCAGTTAAATATCCTGCCAGATTACTTCTTAATCTCCGCCAAGGCCGTATCGGCTGCCACCGCTCACATTTATCTGTTCCTCGGCAATTATGTGCCAATGCAATCGTGACCTCCGTTCGATCAACGGTTTTATGCTCGCGGGACCCAACATTCCTTCGAACTAGATCCCATTACATATTTGCGATCGGCCATATTTTATCGTCGGATATCGAAATAGGAAATATAAAATTTTTATGCACAAGTGTTTTATTGATCTCCTGTCTCCTGTTTATACAGGGTGTTCGACTACAGGTGGGAGAAAATTTAAGGGTAGGTTCTTAACGATGATATAAGACGAAAATGAAGAATTAAAAAATTGCGATTGCGGCTTCGGTATTTAGCTATTAATAACGCGACAGTCACGTATCAAGTCACAGATGCATGCATAACTTGGTTCTCATTTGGGGCCCCAGCGAGGTGAAAATGTTTAACAAATCGTTGGACAACATTGAACTCTTTGACGTACACAACGTACACTTTTGTTAGACGCGTTGTTGATTTTTAATTTTTAATAGTTAAATAACGAAGGCGAAATCGCAATTTTTTTATTCTTCATTTTCGTCTTATATCATCGTTAAGAACCACCCCTTCAATTTTCTCCCACCTGTAGTCGAACACCCTGTATAAACGAACCTGGCTCGCACAGTATTTGATATCTGATCTTTTTGCTCACTTGCATATTAACTACGGCTACTATGTATTTATTAATCGGACAGTAGCTGCTCGGTTAGTAAGAGACTCGGGACGTGCAATTCTCGAGCAGATGGTAAACCTTACGATTAGGGGAGGATGCTCCGATGACCTTGAGCTTCACATATGTTGTCAAGGACCACATTCCGAACAACTTTTGTCATTACATAGACCCGGTGCTCGGCTTTAGTTTTCGAGATATTCGCAAAAAACTGTTTAGTACACTAAGCTAATACTGTATTGAATTTTTCGTATTCCTGCAAGCTCCGTCGCGTGGTCGGGATGGCCTGACGGCCGGTCCTCTTCACCCCCTCCACGACCTAACCACAACTCATTCTAATCGCATAATTTTTGAATTTGAACTAGTAATGGTTTTGAACTAGTAATGAACTAGGAATACTTACAATTTAATACTAGCAATAGTTTTTTGCATTTATCTCGAAAACTAAAGTCGAACACCGGGTATATGTAATGACAAAAGTTGTTCAGAATGTTGTCCTTGACAACATATATCAAGGTCAAGGTCATCAGAGCATCCTCTCCTAAACTTAAGTTTTACCATTATTGAAATTATTAAGATGCCTATATGGGAATTGTTCGATCGATTTCATTGTCCAAGTACGTATTGCAAGAAACATGGCAGAAATCCAAATAAATAGTCATGTCGTTTTTGTAAGCTAAAACATTTTCATCGATTTTAGTGCTCGGTTGATTTAGTGTAAAATATGATAAAAATAGAATACTCCACATTTTATACAATTAGAGTTTTTATTGTTTCTTTTATAAGAAATGCAGATGGATAATTGTGATCGGTGTAGAAGATCTAATATATAATTACTTACGACGAAATCAAGAGCATGATGACGAGATATCTCGCTCGTAACATCGTTTCTTCGATTTCTTCGATCTCGTCCACGATAGTGAAATGGTTATCATCATTTCTTTAAAACTGCATTTTAGAACATGAATCTTGAACAAAATCCACGGACTATTCAGTATCATCGTTACCGATTCACAAAACGAAAAGAAAGGAAGAACTGCAGAATCGCTCACGCTAATTCGGCGAACAGCACGCCGAACGCGTTGGAATCAAATTTTCGAAATCCTCGACGAGGACATTGCGGTGAATCATGCGGCCATTGTCTCAACCTTTTAAGCTCGTTCCGTCGATGGCGAATTGAATAAAACTGAGACGTAAACGAGGTAAATGGAATCGAAACTACGTTCGGGAGAATCGAGCCGCGACGTTCGTTAAAACTATCTAGTTATCGAAGGAGCATTTCGCGAACTTCTAGTTATCGAAAACGGTGCTTGTCGGCTCATAGTCGGCTGAATTGGCGGATGCGTTTGTTGTCACTGTATGTATAAACTCCGATCACCCGCGTCTAGTCGTGTAATCAAGCTGATCCAATGCGTTCGTCCTATGCTTACTTTACAGAGCTTCTCTCAAGCTGCTCTGGCCGCTTCAAAATCGACTCTGGTAGAATCCAAATGCTTGTACTGTATCGTGAGTAGAATTAAGTTTAACAAGAAACACAAACGGGGAAGGCACAACCATCAACATTTTGTAAATTCAGTTGCAAGAGGAATTTTTGAGTCGATTTTTTAATGTGTTCTCGATGGAATTTTTACGCTATCGACGGCTTCAATTGAGGGAGCAAGATTGTACTTTATGGTAGGTGCAATTACGTCTAAAAAGAAACACGAAATCACGCTGAGAAACGGGAATGACAATCGTAAAAATTTCCCAAATTCAGAAAGTTGTAAGAAGAATTTTTGAATGCGTTCTTGATGGAATTTTTACGCCATCGACGGCTTTAATTGAGGTGGCAAGCTTGCACTTTATCGTAGGTACAGTTAAGTCTAAAATGAAACACGAAATCACGTCGAGAAACGGGAAAGACGATCGCCAAAATATTACAAATTATGAAAGTTGTAAGAATTTTTGAATTGATTTTTGAATGCGTTCTCGATTGAATTTTTATGCCTTCGACGGCTTAAACGGAAGGAGCGAGATTGCACTTTATGGTAGGTACAATTACGTCTAGAAAGAAACACGAAATCACGTCGAGAAATGGGAAAGACGATCGCCAAAATATTACAAATTATGAAAGTTGTAAGAATTTTTGAATTGATTTTTGAATGCGTTCTCGATTGAATTTTTATGCCTTCGACGGCTTAAACGGAAGGAGCGAGATTGCACTTTATGGTAGGTACAATTACGTCTAGAAAGAAACACGAAATCACGTCGAGAAATGGGAAAATCAACCGCCAAAATTTTCCAAATTCAGAAAGTTGTGAGAGGAATGTTTGAATTGATTTTTGATTACGTTCTCGATAGAATATTTGCGCATTCGACAGCTTAAATTAAGGTGGCAAGTTTGCACTTTATGTGTACAATTACGTCTAAAAAGAAACACGAAATCACGTTGAGAAACGTGAATGACGATCGCTGAAATTTTCCGAATTCAGAAAGTTGTAAGAAGAATTTTTGAATCGATGTTTGAATGCGTTCTCGATTGAATTTTTACGCCATCGACGGCTTCAATTGAAGGAGCAAGATTGCACTTTATGGTAGGTACAATTACGTCTAGAAAGAAACACGAAATCACGTCGAGAAATGGGAAAGTCGACCGCCAAAATTTCCCAAATTTAGAATGTTGTGAGAGGAATGTTTGAATTTGATTTTTGAATGCGTTCTCGATGGAATATTTGCGCATTCGACAGCTTAAATTAAGGTGGCAAGTTTGCACTTTATCGTAGGTCCAATTACGTCTGAAAAGAAACACGAAATCACGTCGAGAAATGGGAAAGTCGACCGCCAAAATTTCCCAAATTTAGAATGTTGTGAGAGGAATGTTTGAATTGATTTTTGATTACGTTCTCGATAGAATATTTGCGCATTCGACAGCTTAAATTAAGGTGGCAAGTTTGCACTTTATGGTAGGTACAATTACGTCTAAAAAGAAACACGAAATCACGTTGAGAAACGTGAATGACGATCGCTGAAATTTTCCGAATTCAGAAAGTTGTAAGAAGAATTTTTGAATCGATGTTTGAATGCGTTCTCGATTGAATTTTTACGCCATCGACGGCTTCAATTGAAGGAGCAAGATTGCACTTTATGGTAGGTACAATTACGTCTGAAAAGAAAGACGAAATCACGTCGAGAAATGGGAAAGTCGACCGCCAAAATTTCCCAAATTCAGAAAGTTGTGTGAGGAATGTTTGAATTGATTTTTGATTACGTTCTCGATGGAATATTTGCGCATTCGGCAGCTTAAATTAAGGGGGAAAGATACCACTTCGCGACAGGTACACTTAGGTTTAAATGGGAGCACGAAATTGCATGGAGAAGTGTTCGTTTTTTTTTAAATTCCAGCAAAATAGGAAATTGGAGAGGAACTGCGGCTTATACTTGACTGTAATTACCGGCAGGCCGAAGTGTTAATTTGATTTCAACAAAAAAATTTGTTGAGTAATGAGTTTTGGCAGGGACAGGCCAGAGGCCACTGGGGAAACAGCAGAACAGAAATAATTAGTTCGGAATCCCAGGCTGCGCGAGCGTCAGCGGTTGCGGGAGGAAGTACGCGTAATCTGTAAACAGTCTCCGGCGATCGATCCCGTTGGATCGCGTTTACGTGACAGTCTGTAATACTTCCGGAGGAAGCTGTTAAGTTTTCGTGCTCCGTTGAACTTTCGTCGTCCCGGCGATGTTATGAAAAATCTCCGGAATTTATCGAGTTTGCTGCCGGCAGAGTTCGTTTGGGGAACGGGACGGTGCTATCGCGGCGTTCGCGGAATAGTTCGGGCACGTCTTGCTCTTATTAGACCGTTAATTTAATTATTCGACACGAGAAAGCATTAAACCGACACTGCGCGCGACTCCTAGTGCAAGCCGATGTAATTGAATTGTAACGCACCTTTGTCGCGCCTACGGGAATTCCGCGACAGGCCTGTCGAACCGCGTAATCGAAAAGTGCTGACGGAATTTAATATCAACACACGCATACAGACACCTATGATTCATAAATGTATGGTATTTATTGATTTTATCAAAATGTCAATTTCTAAAGGGCGAGCCGCAAGCAAACCGACGAAAATCGACGAATATTGCCAATTTATTTCAAAGAATGCGTGAAACCAAAGTGCATCAAATGGAACTGCTGTTTCCCGAGCTCATGTAAATTTAACCGTGCGTTACTATGAGCGCCCGTCGCGTTGCAAGACAATAGACATTGAGGGGAATAGTGTTGCTTTCTCTCTGTCATTACCGGATTACTCACGCGAGACTGTGACACTGTGGGAATGCTCGCCGTCGGAAAATGACGGAATAACGTCGTAGAACGGGGAGGGTGGAATGAGAGAGATGTCTTAATCTGGCGACACTGCGTGGTATAGCTCTCGAACTATACCAAAATGTCACTGAATTCTTCGCTTCGGACTGTTGGATTGTCGGTAACATTGCGTTAGCCGAAAGGCAAAAATAAATTTTGTTAAAAAAATGAATCACTATAAACAGGTGATAAACATGATGTAATGAACCCACAGGCTTGCGTTCTTTTTATAACAAGTGAACAGTAGTTGTTCTCGTTTGTTTTTATAATTCGGCGGCGTCCCTTCGCTTGGTGTATAGCTTTCATTACGATACGACGTCCTCCATTGCTCCGTTTAATTGATTAATAAATTAAAGTTTTAATTGAATACTGAGTTTAGTTTATTTCGCGTAACCCATTTCCAACACGGACCACTGTGGTAGCTCGCGCGTGGAAGATCATGGGTCTGGAATCGTCCAATTTGTTGTGTGAAAAATAAAAAGAGACACAGCTTTTGCGCGTATACTTTAATTATAAGCGAAGGTGCCACTTTACAAATACCACAGTGTATCCGCGTGATCTACGATGTAACGCGTGAACAGTAAACGTACAACTTTCCTTTACGGTGCGCTACTACTTTACTGTGGGACTTTACTTTATCGCAATCAGCTCAGGCTAACTTCTGTAACTGGACTGACTACCGTTTGACTTTACGCCTTCGGCTAGGCCCCACTGTTCCTTATACCTGACCCTTATGGGGTAGGGTACCCACGTGACATTACTAGAATCTAACCAGAATCTAACTAGATTTTGGGATAAAACACGGGTTTACGCGAGAATAATGGAAAGAACAGGCGTGGCTAAGGAATATACGGGCGGCCATGAGTTAATGTGAACAACGGGTCCTAGGCACGCTGAAGTATATCAAATATAACAGGAAAAAAGGGGATCTTAAATTCCATCAAAATCCCCTAGTTTCGGGAGTTTTCTATCTCCCGAAAAAAGGGGTTTACGCGGGAACACTTCACGTCCTTATACGAGTATATTCTGAGCTGTGTGTGATCCTATTCTAAAGAGGAAGGTTCATCATAGCTCGCTCTGCTCATGATTTAGATAGATTATGTTTGTATCTAATAATATGAGTTTCCAAAGTAGGGAAAACAAATGAAGAAAAATTCCGCAGATTCTAATGTATTTTTCTAATACAAAATGATTTTTTCGACTTAAATCATGAGCAGAACGGGCTATGACGAACCTTCCTCTTTACAATGAGCCCTCGCACAGCTCATAACATGCTAATATGAGGACAAAAAATGTTTTCCCGCAAACACTGTTTTGTTGATGACATCAGTGTTTGCGGGAAAACTGTTTTTGTCCTCGTATTAGCATATTCTGAGCTGTGTGTGAGCTTATTCTAAAGAGGAAGGTTCATAATAACCTGCTCTGCTCATGATTTAACTAAATTATGTTTATATTTAATAATTTGAGCGTTCAAAGTAGCACAAACAAGTCGAGACGACCACCCTCAGGTTCCTGTGTATTTTTCTAATACAAAACGGTTTTTCTGACTTAAATCATGAACAGAACGAGCTATGATGAACCTTCCTCTTTACAATGAGCCCTCGCACAGCTCATAACATGCTAATATGAGAACAAAAAATGTTTTCCCGCAAACACTATTTTGTTGATGACATCAGTGTTTGTCCTCAACATTTTTTATCCTCACATTAGCATATTCTGAGCTGTGTGTGAGCTTATTCTAAAGAGGAAGGTTCATCATAGCCTGCTCTGCTCATGATTTAGATAGATTATGTTTATATCTAATAATATGAGTGTCCAAAGTAGGGAAAACAAATGAAGAAAAATTCCGCAGATTCTAATGTATTTTTCTAATACAAAATGATTTTTTCGACTTAAGTCATGAGCAAAGCGGGCTATGACGAACTTGCCTCTTTACAATGAGCCCTCACACAGCTCATAACATGCTAATATGAGGACAAAAAATGTTTCCTCGTGATCGCATTCAATTGTTCCCCAGATTCCGTTCATGAAGGGCAATGAAGGGTAAGTAGAACCAATTTTAGTTCAGCTACTCAAACGAGATGGCGCTTAGACAGGAGAACTATCAGCGTAGATTCGTAACAACAGAAATATAAAGGGCTTGGAGCCACTCGGATCCATTAATAGCAATAAAGATAGTGATAAAAAGAAAAAAATCTGTATTGATAGCGAAATTGAAGCGTTAGATTGATACAAATGTATGTTCATCACTGTTGCCAAACTGTTTTTCAGTGTGGAGGTTGGTTACACTGATAAATACCCAGATCAGGGGTTACGGTACCCCCTTATGCCATCCCTTATACCTAGATGCTATGGCATCGTTGAATTCCAACAGTTTCCATAGCTGTAGAATGGCCCTCGAAACCGAATGCACAAGGAAAGGGAAGCGAGAACGGCTCTCGAACAAAAACAAGGACTGTTCCTCTGTTTATGCGCGTCGGCCGTGACGCAAGCATTACGAGCTCTACCGCAAAGTGAATTAAACAAGAAAGGCAGTAAGAGGGATGTTATTAAAACTGGCGGGCCGCGTTTCGGCATAAATTGCAGTTTTGCGAATCCAGGCAGAATCGCGGAGAGATTTTAATTAAACGAGATTGAAATAAGAAGTGCCACGAGTGGTTCCCGGCCTGCTTTCGCATGTAATACGTACGGTAATAAATTCTTATGTTGATGTTTTTACAGGCGGCTGGACCACGCACCAGTAATCCCAGCGAATAAAGTAGATTTGACGGTCGGCACCGGCACAAAGTGTCTCCCTGCCTTTGGAAAAGTCAGCAGCGCCGTCATAACGAATAACGGATGGCCCTCGTTACGTTGCAACCTGCGCCGTCCTTGCGAATTTCATGGCCGGTTAAACGGACTATTCCGGCAACGATTGCAAATTGTGCGGGAAACTGGATCAGCTGATAAACCATGGTGTTGCGTTCGAATTTTTCTCCAGCGAAGTCTCTGGATTTTGCTGCGCAGTCCGTTGACAATGAACAAACACAGACATTAGACAATAATGTAAGCCTTGGAGCGTGTAAAAATATTGCCAAGGACACGCTAAAAAATTGACTCGAAGACTTAATGAAACTTTTTCTGGTGAATCTAGAACGAAAATAAGCTCTGTGATCTCTCCTTGTGGATTAATATTACGACTTCAAACAGATCCTTCTGTACACACGTCCAAGAACGCTTGCACTTAAAGAAAGAGGAAGCAAGTGGATATTTGAATGACGAAACCAGAGAATATCCTCTTCAAAATCGTCGAGTCGTGAAATGTCCCAACACTTGTGAACGGGGTTGTACGTCGCTGGGCTAGTATCTACAGCGACAAATAGTTTTGAAACAACTCGGCTTCTGCGTTCAAGGATCCCCGTTGTTGTTCGACCCGACTAATTTCGAAGCAGTCCGTCGTCTTTGTTGATTCGCTCTTGTTACATAGAATAACGATCATTGTTCTACGACGTCGCGCTGTCATTACTTGCCGAGTTATCAAGGCCGAATGTTTGTCTTTAATTGTGTTCCGTCGCGCAGGAACAAAATACGAGGGTTTCCTTAGGAGAGCATTTATGGTGCGTTCGTGACTAAGAATCTTCTTTGAGAATTAAGCAAACAAGAGTCATTCGGCGACCAGTCGTGGCATCTGCTTAATGTTTAGCTTTTTATATACCTCTTTAAGGACAGCGTGCCACAAATCTAGTCCCTCCGAAGGATCACCCGTGTCCGTTAACTGCACCGTGTTAAATTACCGAGACGCGTCGATGACCGATTCAGGGATCGCCCCACTCCTCCTTCCAAGGGCCTCATTCAGTGCTACAGAAAGGAGGTCCTAACAGTCAAAAGTGTACTGATTGGGAAATGCAACTTTCTGCAGGAACCAATCAGTGCATCTTATTTCCTGCTCGAGAAGCCTGAGAGCATCGCGTTGATACCGCGTTCATCAGTTTAGTCTCGTCAGTCAATCGCGTCATTAAACTCGACTTACGGCAGTTCGTTGTCCAGCGATCAGGACACACGTCAAACGGGATCGCATCTCAATCAGATCCGCGAGCGTCATACATTGTCGCGATTCGACACGAAGCATAGAATCATTCAAATCTGGGCGCGTATAAGGCAGGACCTGCTAGATCAGCCTTACTGATGAGTCCACTAGCAGGTCCGGGACGAAACGCTTTCTCTAACGTATTTTATTGTCATGCGAACCGATTATTGTCTTTTGCGTCTTTATAATTCTTGAACTACTGGCCCAATATTAATTTGGCGGGCACAGATCCGGAATACGTCGCGGTCAACACATAGCGTCACTACAAATTGTGTTGAATGTATGCCTGTTGACAGATCACGCACAGAAGGAGAGAGAGAAAACCGACGCAACGAAAAGTTTGTCGGCGTAGAAATCGATTGCGTGGACAAGCCGGCAGAACGCAATAAGAGAATATGTAAATAAACGTATGGGCTTTCCAGACGAGGCAATAGCGAGAATAAGGGATGCGATGGTACCATAATATAGAAAGGATCGTGAGCGCCCGATGCTTCCTGACATACGAAATTGCCCTTTCAAAGAACCTTCGAAACTGCACGCCGCCTCCCGTATATCGATATTGCTTTCTTGGCTTCCGTCCATTCAGTTCTCTGTTTAAAGATCTGACCCGTAAGTACGTCAATGCTTCGACTCTATGCACATTTACCTACTTTCAAAATGATACATAGTGACTCCCATTAATATTCGGACGTTCTAAAAAAAAAACGATAACTGGTTAAACATTGAACTATACGACTTGAATTTTTTGGGGAAGCTAGAGCAAATAGTTTGCTACTGAATGTGGAAAAACATTTTTTCAAAAATTGCAATTGATCGGAGTTGTAGAAAAAATACTAAAAGTTGCATTTCACAACTTTTTTATGTGGGCCTATATTGAAAATTTTTAAAATACGTTTTGTAGATCTGTGTCAATTATATGCACTGCGAAAGTTTCATCGAAATCGGTTGATGCGGGGGAAAACGGCGGGCATTGAAAGATGTGAGAATCTATAGATTTACTGCAGTTATTTTTACCATCGTTAAACGTTTGTAGCTCATTGCAACATCGAACAATATTGACGAAATTTTCGGAATGTGTTTAATTGATACAGATCTACAAAACGTATTTTCAATATAGGACCACATAAAAAAGTTGTGAAATACAACTTTTAGTATTTTTTCTACAACTCCGATCAATTGCAATTTTTGAAAAAATGTTTTTCCACATTCTGTAGCAAACTATTTGCTTTAGCTTCTCCAAAAAATTCAAGTCGTATAGTTCAATGTTTAACCAGTTATCGTTTTTTTTAGAGCGTCCGAATATTAATGGGAGTCACTGTACGTACCCTCTAATAAGGGAACCCCGATCATGCACGCCGACTTTGAGAAACTTTGCACAAATGTTCGTTAAACCTACCTAAGAATTCAGCTGTATTTCGTGTGTATCTATTTTTTATTTTATGGGAGAAATCAACGGTTCCACGCAAGTGTTTATAAGTCGCAAACAACAAAATACAGCAAAATGATTGAAGTCAAAGTCGTATCTTATCATTGGTTCCACAAATGTTGCGAAATTGTTTTTGACAAAATCATTTTGTAATTTTAAAAAATTCTTTTTAAGATTTCTTCAGAATGTTATATGTGCCCACACATAATTATGAAAGTGCTCGAAGTCATATATTCCTTGCTTCGAGATAGATAAAGGATGAAAGGATTAAGGATTTTAATTCAGAAATTTATCAGTCTTGATTAATAAGAATTTATTATGAATGTGAAATTTTATGCGAATATCATACGAAAATGTTTGAATGACATATAAATGACTTATAAAATTACAAGTTGTATTAAGAACACAAATTTTAAGGAAATGATTCATGAACTATTTTTCAAAAGTAATCCATTTTTATCATTTTAGGTTTTTGTCATTCTGAGTTTTATCTTTTTTAGCTCAGAATGTATTCATTGTTAATTATACAAATAAATTGTTCTTCATTATTCACTGTTAACAAAGGAAGTTATTGATGAAGCTCCATAAATCCTACAGTAATAATTGATAACCTCATTTTTTTATATTTTTAACTTAGATCACTTTCATAATTAAGAAACAAGTTAACATTAAATGAATTCCAAAAAAATTACCAGTAGAAGTTACATTAAATTAATTTAATTAAAAATAATATGATGTGAGATAACTGATAAAGTCTTTTATTTTTGACTTAAACTACTTTAATAATTATGGGCACATATCCCAAACGTAACTTGCTGACAGTGTGAAGTAAAAATGAAGAGTCATTAAAGGATCTTTCGTGAACCCATTTCTGTAAGATTCAATTATATAAATGGATGTTCCATCGTCTTATAATTTAGTCTTAATATTTCTAAACAGCGATGTGCATGATTCAAAGAGAAGGGAGTTGAACGAGTCCAGTCGAAAAGCCCACTCGGTATGCAAATACGTGGTTATTTAATAGCGATGGGTTCTATGCGCATGCAGATCGCTGTAACGAGTTGAGGCTAACAGCTCAGTTCACGAGTGTCCTGAACCCAACTTTCCCCGAAAACTGGAAGTGTATATTAAACGGATTATAGTGGACTGGACACGATCAAGTACACGTTAGAGTATCAATTCTCGGGTATACTAACACCAGCGTGTACCTCCCACACACAACATCCCGAAACTAAGCTATATTAACCTTCCGAGTGCTGTGCCGGACTCATTCTTGACTGGGAACATCTAAATTGTCATTTAAGTACTTAATTTGTGGCAATTCAATTAATTGAACAGCTAATATAAGTAAATATAATTAATATATATATATATTATATTAATATATTTTATTATTTATTATATTATTTATTATATTTTATTTGTTACATTAATATAATTAATTTAAATTAATTGAGAGGGAAAAAAGATAAATTATAGAAGAGATAATAATAACTTATTTGTTGTATTAAAAACAATAAATAATAAAAATTCGAGGAAGCTTTTTTTGAAGAAATGATGAAATATTTAAATTTAATTTTAATTAAATAAGATTTCATATAAATTTTATTAATATTGTTTGATTTATGAAATTTTAAATTTATATTGAGGATATCGGAAAGACTAATGTGTCTACACTGGATATCATCAAAATCAAATTTTTTAAAATTATTTATTAGAGCTGTGAATAAAAATCGTCCGTTGTCTGATGGTTAAGTTGTAAGATAAATACATAAGTTCTGATCAAAGCGTGGAAGCTTTTACTAAGGATTCAGTATTTATTGTAAATCTGCGTAACTGTCAGTTGATTGAATTCTGTATTTTATTTATTTATTGCGACTCAACAATCTGTCCAAGCATAACATTTAGTAAGAGTATTTAACGAAGAGAAGATTGTGACAACGAAGAAATTATTTTGAATCCGTTGTTCGACATTTATAAAATAATGTTGCAATTAAGTCACGTATCTTAAGGGACACATCCGACAGATTCTGGGATTCTTCTATCCATTGGAAGCTACCTCTAATATTGTTAGTGTCTCTCTGAGCACTTCGCGACTAATTGTTAAACTAGTCTGCAGACTAGTCAAACTGGAAACTTTTGACAATTATGAACTATCGGAAACCTGTCATTCATTTCAAAATAGACAAACGTGGATTCGTATGGTGCTGATGGTGGTCGTATCTTCATGCTAAATCATGGTACCTTGTACGAACCTCACGTTCCCCTGATAGACGAACTGCGCAGCGAGTGTTCATAAAATCCCTATAAAATCAAACGTTTCATTCACCGGAACAGAAATTGGGAAGATAAACTTCAGCGAAATGGCTGCGAGAGTGCATACAAATTTACATTTTTATGAATTCGATGAAATCGGTTTAAATGAGAGTCAATATTTTTCGCTGATGGTTTTCGGCGAATTCAAAATGAGATGCTGCGTGAGAAACGGTTTAAATTCGTAATTGATCATTTCTGGCATGAAAGGGATTGTTCCGAGATGGACTGAAAGTCTCCACAACGCAACCATTAATCTTCACCTATTATAAATTTATAGAGTTTGTAGTTAAAAAAAGATACCAAAAATTGGTTATAGTGATGTTTTGTGTTTTAATTTGCCGCCTTACCGTCCATGCATTACTAAAAATGCAATTGATCGATATCGATCCACCAATTGTGGTATGTCTCTCACATATATGCCGAATTGCCTTTGTCTTTGAACAGCACGTGCTCAGTTACATATCTGTCATCATGAGGTTTAAATAGTTTCCATACAACCTTCAATATTTGTTATAATTTATTGTCCACTTTTTACGCAACATGTTCTATTAAAAAATTTGTTTTCTTTTTCGTTGGTTTTGTTTATGTTAATTTTTGCAAATTCTCATAATGATATATCACTTAAATTATTTTTCAGACGCAATAATGATTCTTTGAAAAAGATCCACATCGGGATGGAAACGTTAGAAACATGTACTAATTGCATTTGTTGTTTGTTCTAAAAATAATAGAACCTGGCGCCGATATCATTTATAACTTAATTAGCAACCATTAATCGTTGATTTCACGAGATCCATGCGCATTTCACGAATCGCTCTTCTACCGAATAAAAACTATAAATGCTGTGCAATTTCAATTTCTTAAGTGAATACAGCCACGAAAATGCTAATTAAAATCTACAAGCGTCGAAGAATGTTTAGATTTTCCAGAGGAAATACCGATGCGAAGAATTCAGCTTCTTTCCGCATTCTTATTAATGAAAAGTGCTCGCGCATCATGGAATACAGATTGGCTGCGAGTTTGCCGCACAGGTAGACGTTTATTCTTCGATTTAAAAACACTTCCCGCGTGGGTACAGCCCTATATAAATGCAAATACGACCTCGCGCGGAAATTAAAGGCCCTAACGAGAAAGTCTTGCCTCGATCGAGACGCTGAGGAAGCCGATCGCGATGTTGGATTCAATTTCCTCGACGTTAAATCGAACCGAGTCGATACACAACGGGCCATACCAGTCTAGTTCGAATCTTCGCTATCAGAACTGGAATATTCGTAAAAGATTTTACGGCCTGACAGTCTAATATTGAGTTGGTGATATATGCGTGGGCTTCAGTTATCAGATGTCTCTTTTTAAGATTTGTTCCCAATTTTTTATAGTAGACAGCGGATGGAAAAATAAAAATTTTCTGCCTTAATCAGGATAAACTATTTCCCTTTAATTTTGTATTTTTGAGTTTGGTTCCAAATTTATTACCACCGGCAGTGGGCTCTTTAAGGAGGTATGGTATCCATGGATATTACTAGAATATTACTAGAAAAACAAGTAAAAACAGTGTTTACGGGAAACATCTTTTCGTCCTTACACAAGCGTGGAGCGAGCTGTGTGAGGGTTCATTGTAAAAAGGAAGGATGATCGCGCTTCGCTCTGGTCATGATTTAAGTAAAAAAAATGTTTTGAATTATAAAAATACATGACAACCTCAAGGTGGTCGTTTCGATTTTTCCTCTACTTTGGACGCTCATATCATTAAATATGAACATAATCTCCTTAAGTGGGTAGGGTAATCACGTGACCATGGTATTTCATTGTGACCAACCCCCGCGTGAAAAACAAATTTGGCAACAGTGATGAACATACATTTACATCAATCTAACGCTCCAATTTCGCTATAATTACAGGTTTTTTTCTTTTAATCATTATGAGGACTCATTCGAAAGAGGAAGGTTATACGCAGTGCGGTCTTCTCGACTTTTTTCGCGAGAAAAATCTTTTTGTGCACGAAAAATACATTAGAATCTCCGAAACTTTTCTTCATTGTTTTCGCCTACTTTGGGCACTCATGTTACTTCATATAAACATTATCTAACAAAAACATGAGAAGCCCTCACTCAGCTCAATATACAGGGTGTCCCAAAATTCCTCCAGTATCCAGAAATGGTAGGTTCGTTAGATCATTTGCACAAACATTTCTCTTTGCAAAAATATCGTCCGCGGCTTTGTTTAAAAGTTATTAACGAAAAATACGGACCAATCAGAGCGCGACTACAGCGAACAGAGTCCGACATAAGGACAGGTCCCACTTAGCGCGGCGTTGCCGTTGGTCGAGCCAGAATCAATCCGCTGAAGACGCACTGTGATTGGTCCTGGTTTTTCGTTAATAACTCCTAAACAAAGCTGCGTACACTAGTTTTACAAAGGAAAATATCGCTTCAAATGATCTCAGGAACCTCCCATTTCCGGATGTTAAAGAAACTTTGGGACACCCTGTATAATCGTGTGAGGACGTGAGGAGTGTTCCCGTGATTTCATTCAATTGTTCCCCAGATTCCGTTCAGGAAGGGTGAATAGCAATTTTAGTTCAGCTACTTAGACCAGATGGCGCCTTGTCAGTAGAACTATCAACGTAGTTTCTGAACAACAAAAGTGTAAAGAGCATGAAGCCACTCGGATCCATTAATAGCAATAAAGATATCCATTAATAGCAATGATGAAAAGGAAAAAACCTGTAATGATACAGATGGTCATCACTGTTGTCAAATTGGTGCGGAAGGTTGGTCACAATGAAAAAACCATAGTCACGTGGGTACCCTACGCCCTTAACTCCTAATCTCTTTTGATGGGGAGGATCCAGAAGTAGGGGAAGACTCAGGAGTAGAGGAAGGACCCAGAAGTTGAGAGTAGAACCAGAAATGGGGGAAGACTTAGAAGTAGGAAGATGATCTAGGAGTTAGGGGAAGAACCTAGGACTCCTGTGCGCTGTTTATAATTGCACGCTTGTTCTTTACAAGATTGGAACAGACAAAAGTGAAGAATGTTTCGAAAATTGGAAAAGCTGCATGCCAACACTTTTTGTAACTTCCGTCGCTTCTGAAATCCTTCGACAGTCAAGCCATTTAGCGAGAAATGCGTGTGGTCTGAAACGCGCGGAGTTTCAGGAACGCGAGCACTCGCGCAATTTCTGGCATAGTGATCGCATTCGCCGAAGAGCCAGGCGTGTCAACGGCATGCACTTCGCAGCGGAAGTTGCGCGTGTTCGATGAATTGCATTAAGACACGCGTCGTCGCGGCTCCTCGAAACTGGGGTAACGGACGTACGCGCGAATCATTTACTCGGCGGAATATTTGTGCTAGTGGGAGTAAAGGGTCGTGCGATCCCAAGGTCACGGGACACCGTGGCAAGATGCCATCGTACAGTTGACTTTCTTCATGGTTTGCTGGCAACTTTCTCGACTGTTCTCGACAATCGATTTGACATTAAGGAGCTTCTCTTATCTCGTCGGGGCCAGAGACTTTCAGCTTCCGCACTCCGCCAAACAGGATGTTGCACGGAAGCGGCTCGGCTTCGCGCAACTTTTCTTTGGGAATCCCAGCGCGGAGTATGAGGTCGGTCTGAGTAACGTGCATTGTTGCCGATAAGCGTGCCCATAGAAACTCCACCGCCTCCATCCTGCTATTTTAATTCACTTTTACGCGGTGTACGCGATCGCACAACAGCTCCGTTCTTTTCCTCCGCGCGAAATCTGCTGCAGCCTGCAACTAGACCGCGGTTTTTATGCATTAAACACGTATAAAGCGAACAAGGCGATTTTCTCTGATGTTTTAATCGTTCTAATGAAACAGTAAGCAACTTAAGGGGGTACGGTCACCCTTGGATATTACTAGAATATTACTAGAAACACAAGTAAGAACAGTGTTTGCGGAAAACGACTTTTTGTTTTTGTACAAGCATGTTGCGAGCTGTGTGAGGGATCATTCTAAAGAGGAAGGTTGATCGCGCTTCGCTCTGGTTATGACATAACGAGATTATGTTTGTATTTAATAATATGAGCGTCCAAAGTTCCCATGTATTTTTATAATACAAAACGATTTTTCTTACTTATATATAGTCTAGAGCAAGTCTAGAACCAATTTTAGTTTAGTTGGTTTAGAAGAGATGGCGCCTAGTCAGGAGAACTGTCAGCGGAGATTCGAAACAACAAAAATATAAAGGGCTTGAAGCCACTCGGATCCATTAATAGCAATAAAGATATTGACAAAAAGAAAAAACTTGTAATGATAGCGAAACTTAGTTTAAATAGCGTTAGATTGATACAAATGTATGTTCATCACTGTTGCCAAACTGTTTTTCAGCGTGGATGTTGGTTACGCTGATAAATATCCTAGAACCCATGGGTGACCGTATCCCGTTGATTATTCTACCCGCGATTGCAACGACA
Source organism: Lasioglossum villosulum (assembly GCA_963971365.1). NCBI lineage: Eukaryota > Metazoa > Arthropoda > Insecta > Hymenoptera > Halictidae > Lasioglossum > Lasioglossum villosulum. The sequence goes on from OZ020497.1 coordinate 11,176,944, forward strand.
CGAGAACAGTAACGAATCAAGTGACTAGACACCGCGAGAGACTTCTCAATTCTAGTACCCGTAAAGACGAATCGAAGTCCTCGATACGCGAAGAAAGTAATCCGGGAAGATCCTGCGTTAGTTCCAGTCAAATTCCTGTAAGAAATCATCCTTAAGCGTGACGGTGCGCAAACAACGAAGTTAATCTTCCGGTTCATTTTCAGGCTGACTAAAGGCGGATAATGGATGCGTCGTTTATGCCGCGCTACGAGCGCGTCGGATCGCGGAGATGAGAAAGGGGAGCACGGTTGAATAGGAGGAAATAAAAGGACGACGATCGGGTAAGGAATGATAGAAATATGCGGGTGTGTTCGCGTCCGATGAACGAATATAAAACGGATGATTAGGTGGGCTCCGAGGAGTTGGGGGCTTTTCAAAAACTCGTCCAATCATCGCTGCGATCGGCTCTCGCGGATCAGCATTATTTCGCCAAACCAGTTCTCGCCTCAACGTTCGCTGCGGAATGTTAAACGGTCCTAGGATTAAATTGTTTCAACGCGGTTCGACGAGCGTCCGCGCGATTAAACCCGGCTTGCTTTCCTTTTCTTCCCAGCCGCGTCGCCTCGTCGGGCTGCGAGCCCGTACGCTCCAGAAATTACAACGAATCGGGGGTTATCTCGTTATCGCCCGTGGAATTGCTCGAAACGCCGCGTCCGCGGTCCATCGTGAAATCGCACGGAAAAGAGAAACTGCTTTTAACGCTTTCGGGACGAGTGTCGACTTGTTGACGACAACAGAATTATACCGAGTAATTCACGAGAAACAGAGTACCTAAATTGCTTCGTTAGACTTGAAGATAGTTTCAATTTTCTACAGTGTTAAAATTTTTTTTTTCATCAGTTTGTAATTTTCGCATTGTATTCTTCATCATGTTGAAATAAATCTCGTATGAGATTTTCTATAATAAAAAAAAAAGTGTCAAGGGAACGATGGGTCAAAACTCAACTCACCCATAGTTCTCTTGACACTTTTTGTCTCCGTGATGCGTAGAATAAAATGCAATGATACAAAAATTTGCCCTTAAAATTCAAGGTCAAGAACAATTTTGCGGCACCTTTTTTCACAGATCTTCACCGATCCGAAGATGTAGAATACGCCTATGGCAGCCAGGATCAAACATTTCTTTACACCCTGTACAATCTCATATTATCAACCGAATAGTAACATCGCATAGTTGAGCAGGGTCGGAACTCCGACCGCGAAGAGTAGATGATTTTTGCACTTAATTTCCGAAAGTTCTACACCGAGCGGAGACTGATCTCGTTACCGGTGTTTCAACCACTCGGAATTATCGAAACCGTCGAGGTCTACCGTGAAATCGCACAAAAAAGAAGAACCGGTTAACTTGATTCCCACGGAATCCGAATCACCCGAGGGAAGAGGGGGTGAATATCAAAGCGGACAAGCTATTTCACCCTTTTCTTCGGCGAAATCGACGGAAGTCGACCAGGTCGTGGACACTTTTCCTTTTTTTCAGGGAATCGACCGGATGAGAACCGTGGATGGGGTGTAAAAGCTATCGAGAGGAAATAACGGGCAGGAAAGTGATAAATGTGCGGTCCGTGGATGAACAGGCCTTGGGAAAGAAACGTCGGTAAGTGGCCTGGTAGGAACACGACTTGCAGGTTAACCTTGATTTAGCCCTCTCTTTTTCTCTTCACGCATCCATTCGGCCGCCCCTAATCTTAAGGTGCTCCCCCTGAAACGCTGGAAAGACAGAGACCTCTGTCGTCGCGTAAATGGACGCCACCTGATCATCCCCCTGAATCCTGTCTATCGATTTTTCACCATCCAACCAACGCTTTTATTCTGCTTGCGAACCGAGAATGTTCTAAGACTCGAGCCAACACGAAATCATACTCAAAAATTCGGGAAACTTCGAGCTCCTGCGCATTGCTTTTCTGTTGAAGCGCGCTCACAAATGTCACATAGACACTCTGAAGTAGCATCCGCTGGTTTCAGCGAAAGCAGAAAGTCGTTCTTGCATAAATATTTGAAACACATTTATTTCACGCATTATTCACATCAAAGGATGAAAGTGGCTCTCAAGGTTGAGAAACTTACATGAGAGGACTCCATAGTACATTCGACAATATGAGCTAGGGAAAAGTAGCCTAATTTGGATCGGCACGTGAATTTATTTTCTACCTAAATTATAGTTTTGATGACACTTTTCTCTGCAAATGATCGATTAAAATATAGATATTACTTTCTGCAACATTTTTGAATTCACGGGATGAGAATTTTTCAGTAGTATCACATGAAGTTAATCAAAAGACTTTCGGGCGAATCGTATGTTTCTAAAGTAAACGTCTCAGAAATATGCACTGCAATTTCGTGGAAAAGGAATCGTCGAGTTCCCTTCGTTCGCAGCGCGTTTCCCTGTAGATACAATTATTCCAGGTCATAACGAAAGCAATAATGCTCATCTTGAAAGATCAATTCATCTCGATTACCATGCTATTACACAGTTCGTGGCGATGAGACGTTCATCGTGACAGCAGCTGACTGCTAAGTGGACGGATGTCTTAAGCGCGATTAATTAATTTTCTTGGGAATTTCATTATCGTGTCCAGGAGGTCGGAGATCCCCATTTGGCCGAGGGATTCCGGCATCGAAGACTACTTCTTACGAATCGACGGATAATGGCGATGGCTACCGAATCGATACTTATTGTACCGCATTAAGAATCCATGGGAAGTGAGGTTGCGCGACCTTATATTATAAGAAAATTTTATCTTTGAATATATACAGTGGGTAAAAAAATATTGGCACACTCTTAAAAAGGCGATAACTTTTTAAATATCGTATTATACGATTTGAATTTTTTTGGGTACCTAGAACAATTAGTTTGCCACAGGATGCGAAAAAAAATTTTGTCACTAATTGCAATTCATCGGAATTGTAGAAAAAATACTAAAAGTTGCAGTTTACAACTTTTTTATTGGGCCAATATTGAACATTTTTTAAATGCATTTTTTAGATCTGTGTGAATTGCATGCACTGTGAAAGTTTCATCGAAATCTTGGATTTATTGCAGCTAGAGACCTAAAATCCGCAATTTTTACCATCTTTAACGATTGTAGCTCATTGCAACGTCGACCGATTTTGACGAAATTTTCAGAATATGTTTAATTGACACAGGTCTACAAAACGCATTTTTAAAATTTTCAATATTGACTTACATAAAAAAGTTGTAAAATGCAACTTTTAGTATTTTTTCTACAATTCCGATGAATTGCAATTTTTGACAAAATGTTTTTTCGCATCCTGTGGCAAATTAATTGCTGTAGCTTCCCAAAAAAATTCAAATCGTAGAATACGATATTTAAAAAATTATCACCTTTTTAAGAGTGTAATACTTTTTTACCCACTGTATAGAATAAATTGTTCAACCAATATTTTAATTTGAAGTGTTTGACGTGTTGATTAATGAGTCACAATATGCACAAAATCCAATTAAATCAAGGTAATTTAATTCATCCACTGCCTCATACATTACTCATTCTTATTCCACCTTGTACATAAATAGTTTGTATGCGCTCTTTGTCTGAAAAGCTACTCTTTGGTTACGTTTGAAAGGGGTTTAGAACTGAAAACACATTATTTTTCGTGGAAAATAGAATTTGACAGATCTTTTCAGGATCCACAGTCGCCTGTTATTCGAAATACCGCAGGAATGGTAGCAGGTATCTGGTAGGATAAAGAAAGAGAGCGGTGAATGGAATTTTCTCTTTGAAAAAGGAGGAACAGAGGAAAGTTACGGCTACAGTGAAAATGCACACTCTATAGAAATATCGACACGCCGAGGTTTATAACAGACAAATCTAGAATGTTTCATTTTTGGAGCAATACGGATCAACGATATTTCCAGTCGTTATTGACCCAGCATTCAAATTGTTTTTCTCAGTTTTCGCATATTGGCTGGTAAATAATAAAAATAAACAACTCTTGCGAACGTCTATTTTTATTGTTCAGCTGAAACCATAAAAGCGTTCTGATACGGAGGATCACTCTCAGTCGTGACACATTGCAAACGTATTATACTATAACCATAATTAAAAAGATGCCGTTTTGCAGTCAGGAAACAAATACTGTACTTTATTGGATAAATAAAAGATCCAATATAAATATCTATCGATCCAAAGAGCTGTTGTATTCACATCCTGTATAACACACACGGTGTTCAACCCGTTAAAATTCTTTTACGATTAGACTGCGAATCTCTATGCAAACTAAAAATTGTCTGCATCGATTGCAAGAAATAAAAACAAAATTGAATGCTATTTCTTCCTTTAATGATTTTAACAGAGAATAAATCACAGTGACGTTTTCAATTTTTACAATTTTCCTACAATTTTCATTTTCATCTACTCAATTTTGCTATAAATGCATAAAGACTCGCAGTCTAGTGGTGATATTCACAAGCGAATACGACAGGAAACTGCGACAATAAAAAAAGCTGAAGCCAATGCAAGTCGATGACAGCCTGAATTGTCTGTATCGTTTGAAAGGAATAGAAATCAAACCAAATGTTATTTCTTCCCTCAATAATTGTAATGTATGATGAATCATATATTAACATCTTCAATTTTTAAAATTTTCATTTTCATCTACTCAATTTTGTTATAAATGCATAGACTCGCAGTCTAGTGGTGATATTGACAAGCGAATTCGACAAGAAACTGCAACAACAAAAAAGTGGAAGCCAATGCAAGTCGATGACAGCCTAAATTGTCTGTATCGTTTGAAAGGAATAGAAACGAAACCAAATGTTATTTCTTCCCTCAATAATTGTTATGTATAAGAAATCATATATTAACATGTTCAATTTGTTTAATTTTCCTACAATTTTCATTTTCACCTACTCAGATTTGCTATAAATGCATAGACTCGCAGTCTAGTGGTGATATTGACAAGCGAATTCGACAAGAAACTGCAACAACAAAAAAGCTGAAGCCAATGCAAGTCGATGACAGCCTAAATTGTCTGTATCGTTTGAAAGGAATAGAAACCAAACCAAATGTTATTTCTTCCCTCAATAATTGTAATGTATGATGAATCATATATTAACATCTTCCATTTTAAAAATTTTCCTACAATTTTCATTTTCATCTAGTCAATTTTGCTATAAATGTATAGACCCGCAGTCTGGTGGTGATATTCACAATTCGACAGGAAACTGCAACAACAAGAAAAGCTCATGCCAATGCAAGTCGATGACAGCCTAAATTGTCTGTGTCGTTTGAAAGGAATAGAAACCTAACCAAATGTTATTTCTTCCCTCAATAATTGTAATGTATGATGAATCATATATTAACATCTTCAATTTTAAAAATTTTCCTACAATTTTCATTTTTATCTAGTCAATTTTGCTATAAATGTATAGACCCGCAGTCTAGTGGTGATATTCACAATTCGACAGGAAACTGTAACAACAAAGAAAGCTGAAGCCAATGCAAGTCGATGACAGCCTAAATTGTCTGTATCGTTTGAAAGGAATAGAAACCAAACCAAATGTTATTTCTTCCCTCAATAATTGTAATGTACGAGAAATCTTATACTAACATCTTCAATTTTTTAAATTTTCCTACAATTTTCATTTTCATCAAGTCAATTTTGCTAAAAATGTATAGACCTGCAGTCTAGTGGTGATATTCACAATTCGACAGGAAACTGCAACAACAAAAAAAGCTGAAGCCAATGCAAGTCGATGACAGCCTAGTTAACACGAAATCCTAGTTGTAGCAGTCGCAGTTTATTTGGCTTCGAATTTCTCCAGATAGGCCTTCCCGGAGGTGATTTCCACTGTCCAACGCGACGGTATCGTGGCCGGTTTAATTTAATCCTTTCATAAATCTGCTCCCCGTCAGCATCTAGCTGTGCCTCTACCTCGTCGCGAGGACGCGCGGGAATCTGACGGCAAAGGTAACGTCGTTCGCAGCAACGGAGTAATATCTATGGTAATATCGAAGCGTTGAAAACTGTCCCCGGTTTTAAGCGTTCCCTATTCTCCCTGTGTTCCGAGCCAGACTTTTAACACTCGTCGCGGCCGACGACACTTCGTAAAATTGCCCTGGTACCACCCCGCCATTGTCCTCCGCCGACGAAAGAATTCGCGCATGAACGATCACGTATAAGTCGATCCTTCGAGATTATAGTTGCGACGTCGCGAAATCCGGTCATCAAGGACCGACCAAGAAGCTTTTGTGTTTTCAACGAACCCCGTATGGTAAGGTAAATGTTCCCACTGTCAGTCATATCTCCACTATGAGCCAGTCGATCGTATAACGCTGTTTACGTCGTTTCGGGGTGATAAATAACAATTATAAGTATAATTTAAAAAAAGATTAAATCTATGAATTTTAGTAATAGTACCCAACAAAATTTTAGGACTGAGAAAGAAAACAATTTGTTTTGTGAGTTACAGTTATCGCTTCATTGTTAAGAGATAGGTCAAGGTGCATCTGTTTACAGTAAATTTTTATTTCATGTGAAATATTAATTGCTGAGTATTTTTTGATATTTTCATTAATTAACATCACATTTCATTAATAAACCAAAGAATGTTAAAAGTTAATTTGACTAACTTTAACACTAAATCTTCTAACCTATATAATAAAAATAATTTTATGATGAAGTTGTTTTCCTTTGACATGGAATATTTTTTGAGTTCCAAATACTTGCGTATTTTTTCAAATTGGAATATTTTCAGTATACTTTTCCTTGTATAATGCCGTAAGAATAATTTCAAACTTCGTCCTACTTCAGGAATTATAAGTGTTTAAAGAGTCATGGATACTTCAGTGGATATTGATGTTTATCGAATGTATATTGCTTACTATAAATGGCTATCGCCTTAAAAGACGATTAGCTTATTAAGATTCATTAAAAGTTGTCCCAGTATTTAAAAATCAACATTTTATAAGCACCATAATGGATTATTGTATCTTCAGTTCCGATAATGTGGCAAAAATATAACATCAAGGTCTCCTTTACTTGTTAAAAATCAATATACATTTTTGACTTCCTAATATTGTAGCTGATGTCAAAACAAATTCAAATAGTGCTAAAATCTTATCGAACTGTTTGATTGGCCAACTGGACACTGTGCATGTTTTACACGTGTCTTTTAGTGCGCCACTTGATTGGCAAACAAAAAACATTTGTAGTTACCAAAAACAGGAATGCTCACAGTTTAATTCTCAAGAGAACACACGCTTGAGTTCGTAAGATCGTTTTCAATGAATTTTATGCAGTCAGATTAGCGAATCTGACTGGCAGCACTTGTTCAACGCTAATGTTGCAGGTCCAGCGTAATGCGCTACAAAACTGGAACGCGGCGTAGCCCAGAACGAATTCCCCTGTGCCGTTAACCATCGTTGAACCGGACAAGGTTTGTCACGACGAAAAACCGCTGATGTCCGCGCGGATGATCACCGCAAACGTGGTACGGCGGCTCGCCACAAACGCGGATGCAGACGGCTCGCGGGCCGCATCTGCGTCTTCGCGTGCGTATCGCTAATTAATTATCGGTTGTGGCGTCCAACATCGTCAACGTATCGTGAAATACGACCGCTGGTACACGGCCCGCAAAATACACTGTATTTTGCTTTCCAATACGCTTCGATGCTTCCATTAGTTGAAAATCATGGGAAAGAGTTGGATCACTCCAAAACATACCGCGCGAGGAGCCAAGAAGTAACGTGTAAATATTAGAGGTGTGAGGGATCGGGACGGGTATTGGAAATCCCGAAAAATACACAGGAATCCCAAAAAATACACAGGAAACCCAAACACCTCGGGAATCCCGAAAAATACACAGGAAACCCAAACACCCCGGGATTGCCGAAAAATACACAGGAAACCCAAACACCTCGGGAATCCCGTAAAGTACACAGGAAACTGAAACACCCCAGGAATTCCAAAAAATACACAGGAAACCCAAACACCCCGGGATTGCCGAAAAATACACAGGAAACCCAAACACCCCGGGATTGCCGAAAAATACACAGGAAACCCAAACACCTCGGGAATCCCGTAAAGTACACAGGAAACTGAAACACCCCAGGAATCCCAAAAAATACACAGGAAACTGAAACACCCCAGGAATCCCAAAAAATACACAGGAAACCCAAACACCTCGGGAATCCCGTAAAGTACACAGGAAACTAAAACACCCCAGGAATCCCAAAAAATACACAGGAAACCGAAACACCTCGGGATTCCCGAAAAATACAGAGGAAACCCAAACACCTCGGGAATCCCAAAAAATACACAGGAAACCCAAACACCCCGGGATTGCCAAAAAATACACAGGAAACCCAAACACCTCGGGAATCCCAAAAACTACCCAGGAAACCCAAACACCCCGGAAATCCCGAAAAAATTCACGGGAAACGTAAAAAACTTCGTGAATCGGGAACTCTACTAAATATCCATGATCACTTTCCATTGCCTACTAATTCTACTGAGGGGCAACGCTTGTATACAGGGTGTCCCAAAATTCCTTCAACATCCGGAAATAGAAGGTTCCCGAGATCATTTGAAGTAATATTTTCCTTTGCCAAAATAGCGTACGCGGCTTTGTTTAGGAGTTATTAACGAAAAACAAGGACCAATCAGAGCGCGATTGATTCTGGATCGACCATCGGTAACACCGCGCTAAGTGAAACCTGTCGTCGAGTCGGACTCTGTTCGCTGTAGCCACGCTCTGATTGGTCCGTGTTTTTCGTTAACAACCCCTAAACAAAGCCGCGGACGACATTCTTGCAAAGGGAAATGTTTAGGAGACGGGGTTGCAAGTCCCCTGTGCGATGGGGTTTTTTAGTGAACAGTGCGTAAGCGAGCCCCACACTTCTCCTTCGATTTTCATCTATAGGGAAGGAACTAGTGCATAAATGTATTTTCCTAATCGCCTCTGTTACGTCTGTCGGCGTATTGCGTAGGCATAATTAATGATTATTAATTAAATAATATTCGTTAGAAATAAGTATTTGTACTCCGTTCCAACCACCACATCCGGTTCCCATGTCATACCTCCATTCTTATCAGATCTTAATGTATTCCCCGTAATCCTAACCCATAACATCCACATCGCTAAGTTAAGATAGAACATAAGACGCCTGTTATGTCTAGCGATGCATTCGCGTAGAAGATAAGATGCTCCCTAACACCCATATATATCCTACCTCGTCACTGCAGTTCAGTTCTACAGTACAATTCAGTTCAGACAGTCAGACTGTCACTCTCGACTTCTGAACGTCCCGTTCCGGACTCCGACGAGTCCTCGGGCGATTCTAATTCCAACTCTCGTTAATCATTGTAACGCACTCCACAACAAGTCTCAAATATATATTTATTCCTAGTTGTTAATTTAATAAGTGAGTCTCGCTTAGTTCTTACCCCCTCATCCTATAGCATTCTTCTCCTGATTCGCGAGGCACGCAGAAGTCTCGCTTTGCTTCAATATTTCGATATTCGACGCCGGTCACAGTTATCAGCAGACAGCGGATCTTTATGCAAAATAAACATTTTCTACCTAAATTGCAACCGACTAGAGTGAAATGGAAATTTATTTTCTTTCTGAATATGTTTAATAGGTTGAAAATAATATAACAGTACTTTTCAATTCTTCTAATCTTTTTACTGTATTAAATTACACATGCTCTTTTTTGTCATAACCGGAGAATTCTCTTCCGAGAATGATCGAGGATCGTCGCTCTTCCTAGGACGACCAGCTGATTCGACTGCAGCCGTCAACAATCAACGAGAGCAGCCGCCTGGATGAGGCCTGCCCGTATTCATCAGACGCCACATTCTACTGTCCGATAAGTTTTGAACATTTCCCTGCGAAGACCCGCGTGTCTCCATCTTCTCCGTCCACGTCTGACGCTTCGGTCGAATCCACTGTCTGTACGCGTTAGGGTACGCGCACAGAAGATCCGTTTTCGTCCAATTCGGCCGACGTCAGACGCATCCGTCTTGTTTTCCAAGCGTGCGGAAAAGAGACACAACGTCGGACGTCGGCTGAATCAGACGAAAACGGATCTGTCTCTTTTTTCAAGGGTGCTGTAAAGAGACACAACGGACTAGCATATTACTAGAATATTACTAGAAAAACAATTTGTTTCCACCTTTAAATATCAGATCGTTGCTTTGTGAACCGAATATTGAGGCATGTTATTTTCTTTTCAAGTTTTACAAGCAATGTAATTTAAAGATTTAAAGTTATGTACTTAATGTGTTTTACTGTACCTACATTACTAATGTTTAAATGTAATATATATTACTAATGTATAGCTTTATAACCCCCTATGGGGAGTTCCAATTAAGCTTTCAATTAAAAAAAAAAACAAGTGTAAACCGTGTTTATGGAAAACCACTTTTTGTTTTCATACAAGCATGTTACGAGGTGTGTCAGGGCTCATTCTAAAGAGGAAAGTTGATCGCAGGTCCCTCTGCTCATGATTTTGTTAGAGTATGTTTATATCTAATAATATGAGCGTCCAAAGTAGGGGGAAAGATGAAGAAAAATTCCGCAGATTCTAATATATTTTTTGAGAGCGACCTGCGATGAACCTGACAGAGTCTAGAGCAAGTCTGGAACCCATTTTAGTTCAGCTACTCAAACGAGATGGCGCTTAGACAGGAGAACTATCAGCGTAGACTCGTAACAACAAAAATATAAAGGCTTTGAAGCCACTCTGAGCCATTAATAGCAATAAAGATATTAATAAAAAGAAAAAAACCTGTGTTGATAGCGAAATTGAAGGGATAGATTGATACAAATGTATATTCATCACTGTTGCCAAACTGTTTTTCAGCGTGGAGGTTGGTTACACTGATAAATACCCAGATCAGAGGGTCTGGTATCCCCTTAAGTGAAATATGCGTGTTCGCATAGGTCGTTGTTCCCAGTCAGACGCCGGAGCAGGTCGAGGGGAACAGGTCACGAAACGATTATTTCACGCGAGTCAGTCTTCGGGACGTAACACCTCAATTAATTTAAAAAAGAAAAATTAAAAAAATAGAAAGAGAGAGGAATCGTCCTGGCTCGCGAACCGAAAGTTGCCAAGCTCTGATTTACTGGAGCGGGCATAAAAAATAGGACAAGAAAACAGAAAGTGTTGGGATGGCAAGGGCACAGAGATTATGTTGTCTGTCGTCCTACAAGTCCAAGGAAAAACGTAGCCCTCTGATTATGCCGCGGTCGTTCCTTCCGCAATCACGATAAAATTCTCATTAGCCAATGACGGAACCTACTTGTTGTCAGTTTGCCCACGTTTCGCTACCCATCGTGAAATTCTCAGTGTCAATGTTGACGGTGCGGCAACGGAATTCAGAGAGAATACTGTCAACTTTCCCAGAGGGCGTCATCAAGTAGTAAAGAGATACACAGAGGACCAGCTCGGTGAAACTACACGAATTAGTCGATACCTTTGAAATGTTACGTGAACTGAGATATTGGTTCCGTATTTTCGCTTGTCTTTCCTGGTTTCTCGACAGGTCCCTCTCCGCCCACCCGTCACTCGTGTATTCAGTTGCAATGTTATTAAATATTTCTGAAGAGATGTAGTTGAATTGCTCTCACTCGAAAAGCACAGAGAACGCGGTTCTCAGAGATATTAACATTTTTTTTATTAAATTAAATTAACACTTTTATGCAGATTTAGCATGAATTGTCTAGGGCCGTTATCAATTAATCTTTTACGTGGCATTGTTGACTGACAGTGCAACGAAAGATTGAAAATCCAAGCGTATCGATTATTGTCCATTTTTTATTGACATTTCAGATCTTGTTTAACGTTTCGAGTACCCCTTCGTTCCTATGCTGCACACTGAATATGCATGGATCCTCGTTTTGGTTTAACTTAATCCGTAGGTTTAAAGCATTGAGCCAGACTTTGAGTTAGATAGAGTGTAAATGAAGACCCATGCATATTCTGTAGTACATGTACAAATTCCTTTATTTTCTGAGAACGCTCATTATATGTACTGATTGCAAAAAGTGTTCTGCTGGTTGCAAAGAACGTTTGTATATATGCAAAATACTGTTGTTTGAACAATTTTGTATCTATAATAGTAGTAAAAGAGAAACACGCTACATTTCAGAACAAGAAAATATGTTGGAATCAAATAATCTTCGTAACACATTAATATTGAAAGTAAAAATAATGGAGATGAATGAACAAGAGTTACATGTACGCATAATTGTTATTGTAGATGGTCTATATGAATATAAATCAATTATATGTTCTCGGCGCACAGTTTCGATCAAAAATAAAGCAAAAACAAAGCAAATTAGCAATATTTAAATGTAACTCAACGTTTTGATCCAGGTGTGGATCATTTTCAAGAGCAATTGTGTCTGAAAATATATATAAACTATATAAATATATAAATAAGTTCATATATATTTTCAGACGCAATTGCTCTTGAAAATGATCCACACCTGGATTGAAACGTTGAGTTACATTTAAATATTGCTAATTTGCTTTGTTTTTGCTTTATTTTTGATCGAAACTGTGCGCCGAGGACATATAATTGATTTATATCAAAATTTACGATCGAGAAACACGTAACTATGGTCTATATGAATATTAGAAGCACTATATTAGAATAATAATATCCATTTTTGCTTTTCAGAGCACATTCATCAATTTGACCCTAAAAATTCCGCTGCCACAAACTAACCTGCATTCTGCGGTAACAAACCGGTGTAATTCATAAATAATGATCCTTAATCCTACAGCTTATCGAGTCCCGACTTCTTTAGCTACTTTATCGTTAAAACCATTTGTCTTTGAAAACGTCACTAAGACAGGAATAATTCATCAAAATAACTCTTTTAATCTTGTGCACACCATCAAACACTGTTCCGCTGGTGTTCTCGCTATTTACGAACAGCAACGTTAAACCCTTATTCTGTAAATTCGTCTAATGAAAACGTAAACACGCAATACTACTGTCGTAACGATGCTTACATCGCAAACAAACTCATTCCGCCAACAATCCTGTGCAGTCGAAAATAAACCAACAACGCGAAATTTTTCCTCTCAATGATGTATTCCACAGGGTGTCTCAGAAACGTAGGGTCGAAAGAAACATACTTCTACTCCGGGAAAAACTGAAGAAACAGACCTCCTTCTTCTAAGAAAATACCAATTTTTTATTTAATATTTCTATTCAAATATTTACGTTTATATTGAAGTATCTATATTTATTTTGACAATTTTCGCTATGATCACAAACTTTTATCGATTGTAATGATACCAGAATGATCACCGAATATTACTTAGTACAACAAAATTGTCAATGAAGCTGTGTAATCGTAAAAAACTTACAGAATTAGTGATTATGTTCAAATATTAATAATAATACTAATTTACATGATAATGAAATGAAATCTGGGCGAAACTGTTCTGTAAACCTACTCGAGAAGCTTTTGCAATGACTGAATTTACAGAATTTCCTTCAAACACTTGAAAATCGTTAATGAATGAACGCTGTTTCAAAGCCTGTTTCAGAACGCGAAGCGTGTTATAAAAAACCTCGTCTTTCGATGAAGTAGGGTACCTCACGGGTGAACAAATAACAAACACAATACTGACATCGTATTTCCTCAAGGACCTTTATCCACGTCAGAAAACAAAAATTGTACGACTTACACAAAAGGGTCTAGCAGACTAAGAATAGTGAATCGGCCCCCCCCTGGATTTTTATTGAAATTGTGTGGAAAACATTGGTTTTTGGTTGAAAGACAACCCCCCAAAATTTCAAGTCGCTAACCCTTCATATAAGGACTATATGAGGGTAAATACTAACTATCATTTAGGGTAAATAAAAGTAGTAAATAAGACAATATAAAAAAAGAGGGTAAATAAAAACTATATCATTTTTTTTCTCGGTTGTCAATTAAGATATTCAGATAAAAAAATACGAAAATACTCGTATCTACGTTCTTCGTAACATATATTTTTTCCACAATTGTGATCATATTATTAAGGGTAGAAAAAATTATTAAATTTTTTAGGGGTGGAAATTGCGAACAACCCTTCGAGTGACCACTTTCAAAAAATTCAACAACAATGTTCTGTTATCTGTTTAATATATACAAAAGTTTCAAGATGGTCGGAGGGGTGGAACATAGTTAAATATAGAAAAACAAATGAAATTACGCCATTATAATGTAGGAATACTATTAGTGGAAGATTTTAGTAGTGATTATACGTATTTAGTATTGATTCTAAGATATTCAGGCCACGACTATCACTTATACTCATTCGGTTTCATTATTGGGTCTCCCACAATTGCTCAATCCTAAACTCAAAATCATTATAATGGCGTAATTTCATTTGTTTTTTAATATTTAACTATGTTCCACCCCTCCGACCATCTTGAAACTTTTATATATACTAGATAGATAACAGAACATTGTTGTTGAATTTTTTGAAAGTGGTCACTCGAAGGGTTGTTTGTAATTTCCACCCCTAAAAAATTAATAATTTTTTCTACCCTTAATAATATGATCACAATTGTAGAAAAAATATATGTTACGAAGAACGTAGGTACGAGTATTTTCGTATTTTTTTATCTGAATATCTTAATTAACAACCGAGAAAAAAATGATATAGTTAAGTGTATTTACCCTCATATAATCCTTATATGAAGGGTTAGCGACTTGAAATTTTGGGGGGTTATCTTTCAACCTAAAACCAATGTTTTCCACACAATTTCAATAAAAATCCAGGGGGAAGGCCGATTCACTATTCTTAGTCTGCTAGACTAGGGCTGTAACTTTTCGAAGGTCGAAGATTTCGAAGCTTCGAAGGTTCGAATGTCGAAGCTTCGATTGCAGAACCTTCGAAGCTTCGAAACTTCGAAATTTCAAAGGTTCACTTTCTGGAAATTCGAAGGCGATGGAGAATCAAAGTTTCTAATTTCGAACCTCTCTCCGTAGTAAATTATTACGACGGCCACGGTAGATACGTCATCGGTTTAGGGGTTTAAATAAACAAGTCAAGCACCAAGCCTGTCTTGTCTTTCCATTTAGTCCGCGATATCCGATTTCAACGAATTTAATAAAACTAATTAAAAGTTTGTTTGCAAAGTATCATTTTTCAAGTACATTCGTGATATGATCCCGAAAATTAATACAATGCAATTTTTTAAATACAATTTAAATACGAAAAGTTCAAACGGAAAGTTCAATGTCAGTCACCGATGACTGACAGTTAATATTTTTATTTATCAAAAATCGTGACACGGTACGAGATTGCGAAATTTCGAAGACTTCGAAGACTTCGAAACTTCGAAGCTCCCTTCGTTCCTTCGAAGCTTCGAAGCTTCGGAAAAGTTACAGCCCTACGCTAGACCCTTTTGAAATCGACATTTTCTCCGACATTTGGAGCAAAATACTTGACTGTGCGGTCGGTAAAATGAGAAATCGTCGCAGACGTGTGGCGCGAGTTAAGGCTGGGCGGGCCCTTTGTCGGGCGGAGAATCCCGCGAGCATAAACTATCTTATTAAACTTCCAAGGCTGGAAGCTTGTGTAGAGCGGGCCGATCCGACGCGTCTGGTGCTGGTGCTCGCGTCGAGAAGCACCACGACGCAGGCAGGAGGGGTTGGCCGAAGAAGAGTCGGCGCTAGTCAGTCGGCGGTGAGACTCCGCGTGCGACGCGTCGTTGCGGTGGCTCATTTCTCCCCTGAACGGATCGGAACGCGGGATTTATCAGTCGTCGTCGGTGGTCCCGGGGTGCCACGTGTGAACTCGATCCTCGAACGGAAACCGGCGGTCAGTGAACAACCAGTGCGTTCGAATAAAGTCGCGGCACGGTTCCAAGGCCGCGGGACGCGTATCCGTTCCGTGTATCTTCGATTCATCGATACACGAGGGTCGGTGTCCAGGCGGCTCTGGAAATCCCCTTAGTCCGAACGGTAGACTGATTTTGCTAAGCTGGATTGTACTCGAGGATGTTCGGCCTCCGCGTAACATTTTAGTCGATCGGCTCGGACAGAGCAGAGACCGATGCACGGCTGCGACAAAAATATCCACGAAAAATCTCGGCAGCCGGCCAAACGGCCTCGAGAGATCGCCATAATTCGAGGTTTGATAAGATAATTCGGGTGGATACGGTCGCCATCGCGGTGCAGCGCACCGGCCGGAGTGTTGAATTACGCGATCGGATTATCGCGAAATTTTTATTCCTTTCATTCTTTCTTTTTTATCGAGCCGCTCCGCTTTTCGGCTTCACTACCGGGCAGGAATTCGTACCCGTTCGAATCGAACTGATCCCATTAACAACGGCGCGACTTTCGAAGCTTTTAGCTTCCGATGTCCACGCACGTTTTATGAAAAGTGCTCTTTATCATCGCCGCGAATTCCTGCGCCGCCGATTCTTGGACCGGTAATTCTCGTCCGGTATTCCGCTAGATCCAATCGATATTGCCATTATCCGAGCGATACCGGCAGCGAGACGATCGCGGAGAGAGAAAGAGGGGATCAATTTAATCCCATTCAATGCAGCCTCTCTCTCCCCGTGAACAGAATTCAATCTCGAATTCAAGTTACACGAGCGCCTTGCGTTCGCCCGGCGAAATGTGTTGAACGTTCTCCAAGTGATTCTTCCGCGTAAAAATCGTCGGAGCGCGTAGCGATAGCATTCACGGCCGGGAAATCGACTTTTCGAATCGCCGAAAAAATCGTACACCGTGACGGTCATGCATATTCAGCCGGCAAAGTAAAAACAAGCGTAAGAGATTCAGATACGCGATTTCAGCGGCGATTCATGATCCCTCCTCCGCGCTTGCCGGACGGTAAACGAGCGTTTTTTATTAGGGTGCCGGCCGGATGATTAACAGCTAGGGCAAACAATTTTCCCCAGGACGAAATAAAGAAGAAGCGCCGGAGCTCGCTAATTACCGCGAATAACAGCGGCCCGTCCGCAGCTGCGTGTTTTCTTAATGAAAAAATAAAATGTTGGCTTTAGAGCCGAGCCACGCGAAAAATATTTCGCGAGGTTATCGCGACACCGCGCACCACCGCACCTGCCGGCCGGCTTTCGGTAAAAGCGAATCGCGAGAAGAGCGCGCGGAGAAGTAGACACTCGATAAAATATCGAGTGCTTTGTCTCTTCGCTCGCCAGCCGGCCGGCGCGGCGTGGCGTTTCGACGAAATTGCAATTATAAAGGGCCTCGAAGATTTACGTTGGCCAACCCCCCGGGAAAAATACGAGCACCGAAACCCGTCGAATCGATTAACGAGGCTAATTGCACCGAAGGAACGGCCAGGATTCCGCTGTCTCGCTAAAGAGCCAAACCCTGGGAAGAACAGCGGACCAGCTTCTCGTTCCCGTGCTTCGTCATACTTTCGATGAGAACACTCGATGCTCGGAGATAGACGCTGGAACATACTTCAATTCATAAGTGTCTAGCACACTCCTAAAGCTTTTCGGAGATTCCTCGTGGACGCGGTGCTTCGGACTGTGAAGGATTCGCGAGTTTGACACCGCGATAGAAATCTTGCGGATCGTGTGTGTTGCGATCGAATTTTCTCCTGGACGGACTGTTGTGTATCGAAATTGTTCTTTTAAGTTATTTTGGCGCATCGGGGAAGATCGAGAATGTACGCAGATTTTTCGCCACTCGTTGGCAGATAGCTGGATTAGCTGAACACAGTTAGTTTATTATTGTAATAAATCTTTGTTCTTATCGCGGTAAGAACTTGATGATTTTGACAACCAATTTAAATCGTTTATAAAATATTATTACTATGCGACGGAGTTTATACAATTATAGCAGAGTAGGTGAGTAGGTAAAAAGATTGGGTAAGTACAGGGTGTTCGGCTACAGGTGGGAGAAAATTTAAGGGTTGGTTCTTAACGATGATATAAGACGAAAATGAAGAATAAAAAAATTACGATTTCGGCTTCGTTATTTAGCTAGTCACAATTAAAAATCAACAACGCGTCTAACAAAAGTGTACGTTGTGTACGTCAAAGAGTTCAACGTTGTCCAACGATTTGTTAAACATTTTCACCTCGCTGGGGCCCCAAATGAGAACCAAGTTATGCGTGCATCTCTCACTTGATACGTGAGACCGCAATTCTTTTATTCTTCATTTTCGTCTTGTATCATCGTTAAGAACCAACCCTTAAAATTTCTCCCACCTGTAGTCGAACACCCTGTATATCGATGAGGGGATTCAACTCGGACGACCTTGACCTTCACATATGTTGTCAAGGACAACATTCTGAAAAACTTTTGTCATTATATGTATCCGTCGCTCGATCATAGTTTTCGAGAAAATTCCAAAAAACTACTGCTAGTACTGTATTGAATTTTCCTAACCTTACCCAATCCTAACTACACCACAACTCATTCTATTCGCATAATTTTTCCATTATTAGATCATATTCTGGATGACAGTTACAATGCAAAAATTATGCCAATAGAATGAGTTGTGGTTAGGTTTGCAGAGGGGGCGAAGAGACCACCCTTACGAAAATCCAGGAGTATGTAGTAATTAACAAAGCTTTTTCGTAATTTTCTTGGAAACTAAGTCTGAGCGATGGATAGTTATATTGACAAAAGTTGTCAGGATGTTGTCCTTGACAACATATGTAAAGGTCAAGGTCGTCCGAGTTGAATCCCCTCAACGATATACAGGGTGTCCCAAAATAAGTGTAACTTCCGGAAATGGGAGGTTCCTTGGGTCATTTGAAGCGAAATTTTCCTTTACAAAAATGGCGTCCTCGGCTTCGTTTAGGAGTTCTTAACGAAAAACACGGACCAATCAGAGCGTGGCTACAGCGGATTGATTCTGGTTCAGCCAATAGCGGCATCACGTTAAGCGGGACTTTGATTGAAGATTGGTCCGTGTTTTTCAAAGCCGCGGACACTATTTTTGTAAAGGAAAATGTCGCCTTAAATGACCCAAGGAACCTGCCATTTCCGGGAGTTACACTTATTTTGGAACACCCTGTATTTACCAAAGATTGATAGAAACTAAGAATATTGATTAATCACTGTCAACATTCTTAGAATCATTACAGAAAGATAGAATTTGTGTCGTCTCTGTATCCTACAATAGATGCAGTGTATTTTGCATACAAATCCGCGAAGTATCGAATTACAAACTAGATGAAGCATTATCAGGTGAATAAGCCATAATTAATATACCCCTCACAACACGCAACATGAATCCCTTGCGTTATTAACAGACTGCGGATTGTACGCATTAAAAATAAAAATAAGTAGATGAAATTTAAATCAGCATACCGATTAACACCTTATTTAACGACCTTACGAAAACACGAGTCCACTAAACAATATTACAAATCAGACGAAGCCGTATTAATCGAACAAGCCATCGCATTTGTTTCTCACTGTAAGCGATACGTATAAACCACTTATAAGGATTCAATCACGGCTTTCCAAGGTCGTGTATAAATACCATGTCGACTATGCTGTGAAAGCTCGAAAGAATGTTTGATCAGCTGCACAATCAGGCCTGTGAGATTCAGGAATTGAATTTGTACTGATTTGACTTCCTTTAAATTATCTTGAAATTCCTCAATCAATTCTTTTACTGGGAGTAGTTTTATGCAACATAACAACAGCAGTATTATGCACGAAAAGCTCTGATTTTTTCTTAACAATGAGTTGAAAATAATACAACAATATCTCAAAACTTTTTTACCGTTTTCACCATTTTGTATTTTGTCTACTCACTGTTATTATAGATGCATGAAATCCTCGGTCTAGTAATAAGTAACTAGTCCGTTCAACGATATTATTCAAAACACTGGAGAGTTAATCAAAGTACAGTAAATATTCAATCTAAGAGACCAGAAACCGTAGGATCTACGACAAATGAATACTCCTCCAGAACATATCCTGCAAATTCCAAGAACACGCCGCATAATCCAATCCCCGTAGGGTTTCAGAATTCAATGTGAACTAGTACTAATCCAGTTACAAAATTTCCTTGTTTTTTATTATCCTTTTATACGACTTTTAACAACTTCTTCGTGGCATTTTCTGATTAAAATGGCACTAAACGCGATATAATTTGAGCTGTATTGATTTAATTTTGGCTCGGGCAACTAGTGTTCCGGGAGTCGATGACGTAGAATGAACGCAACGTCTTGCGATTCTTCCTCATCCACTCCATTCATTAAACTCGATCAGAATTGATCGCTTGCGTCCGTGTCTATACGACGAATGGAGATCTGAATCGCAAACATGGATGAAAAATATGGCTCGTAAAACACTGCGCTCAGACACGCTTAGGAGATCCCACCTTCAGCTTGCGCATGAATTAGTTCAGCGCGAGTCCTTCGATCATACTTGTCGATGAGCTATTGCCACCTTCCTGGCGAATAGCTTTCTGCTTCGTACGCTTTCGCTTTTCGCGGGTGTAGGAAACGCCGGTCGGTTTCGGACAACTATGACAGCGATCGTGAGCTGCGGCACCGATCCGATCGAATTGTCACCGGATGATTCGCGGAGGCGTAACATCCCCGCGATGCAAATCCTCGCGATCAAGTGTTCACGAGCTTGTTCGCCGGCAATTCGCACGTCGAACCGGCCAATGATATTTCAGCGGGCGCAGCGGGTCCGATCATGCGTTCGATGAGATTCCGGAGCGGGTAAAAGCGGACAGAGGCGGAACTGAAGCTGATTTGACGGGAGTCGCACGTGTTCCGCGTGTGCGCGGGAGGAAGAGGAGTAGTAGAGAATCTGTGTTCGCGCGCGGAAAATACGCGCGTGACCAGTGTGGGATCGATTCTGAATTTGTGGCTGTGCGCGGGTGTTTGTGCCCCCTGTGCTTCTAAACGGAGTGTGCCACCAGCGAAGCGGAGAGGCCGGGCCCACCCGAGGAAACCTGAGAGGAACATTAAATGAATGTTGTTGCAAGCGGCGGCTGTGATCGTGAGAGTAGAATCGGTGCACGGTGTGATCGGCCGATTTCAATTCATAAATGTGCGAGTGGTGGAGCCTACAATGGTGGCTCGGCTCCCGCAACAAGTTCTGCTGCTGCTCGTACTCGGTGAGTCGAACACTATTCTGTCTCTTTCTCCTTCTCTCTTTTGCTGTGTGTCTATATTCTATATTTAGGCGGTGACCGTGCCGAGCGCCACGCTTCCGCCACATATTTCGAGAAAATATGGCCCGAACCAACCCCGAACGTTATGCCCGAGCGTTCTTTCCTTCGGGTCCTTCCTCTCGATCCACAGGATCGAGCTGCTACCTGTTACGCACCGGCGATAACGAAACGGAAAAACGTCGAGAGTCTGCTACTCTCTCGCGACCAACGATCGACGACGCGGTAGATAAACGGCTGATAGCTTTCGCGTGCCAGCCGACGACGCACGGTGGCCGTTTCTGTAAAATAGGTGGAATTCAAACATTTTTATGGCGTCCAATTGGTTCGAACTAGGTCTTTTCGTAAGCTACAGTGGCCGAAATAAGGATAGGTTCATTAGCCGCGTCGGCTGGTTTTATGCTTTTATGTTTGCATTCATTTTTGGAAGTGTACTATGGCATTTCGATTGTATCGATTCTAATTAAATATGTATCAAATATCAAAATATCAATGTATGTATCAAAGTATCAAAATATGTACGAAAATCAATATCTTCTTCAATATTATAATAATCTAAGAAACAAACAATGGCTTGTGATAACTAAATACGAGATACATAGTTTTGATTGAAACTCTCTAAATATCAATGAGTTTGATCGAATAGCGTTTCACCTCGCAGCGTGACGGATCAATCTCATTCACTGCCCAGTTAAAATTGTGTACGCGGTGCGCCTAAAGAATTTTTATTATTCGAAATCATATTTTTACCTCCTACTAAAGTCGTAATTAACACATTACCGACCGGTGCTTCTTGCATACTTTTGAAAAATTTATATGGTATATGGCTAAACACTTTTTGATAGAACCTGCAATAGCAATAGCAATTTTCATTGTGAACTAACAAGTTACCATCAATAACGTAATCTAATAGTTTCTATGCTTTCTTTTGATACAGCACAATTATTGAAAGTCCTGTTAATAGGCTTCCGGTAGGTAAAGTGTTAACCAATCACAACTACATAAAACAAAGTTCGATATTCTTTATATTGATCTAGGGTAAGAATGTTGTAACTTTTTTTGTGTAGTTAGGTATATCAAAACTTTCCATTATCGTGTTTAGAAGACACTTGAGATCGAGGGAACTGTTTCACATGAGAACTGCACTTTTCTTGGTCGCTGTCGCGGAAGAGTAGCGTGCGAAATATTTATCCAATTTCCCGTTGAATTTCGCTAACGAGAATGGAGAAAAATCGTGTCTGTTGGCTCGTTCGCGACACGGACAGCAAGATTTTAATTAACTAGTTTATCGATCGACTGTGACGAGTAATCAAAGTTTCTATCAGGAAGTTTGTCAAATCGAGTTAATCGTCGGCCCTGTCGGCGGGACTTCCATCGATTGAAGGTCACCGTCATTGTTCCCGTAATGTTCGTCAATTCGACTCGTCTGATTGATCGGTTCGCTCCTGTTAACAAAAATCACTGCCAATCAATTACTCCTCGGGATAGGGGAGCGCGTCAAGTGGAGCGCATAATCGAGACGTTTCGCGGGATCAATTACATTGTCTCTTGTCAGGAAGTTCAATTGCGCTCTCTCAAGAGTGGCGAGAATCGGGTGGTGTAGACGGGAGGCTAAACGGGACGGGACAGGAGTAGGAGGGTGGTAGAGACTAGAACAATTTGCATTGTTCTCGGAGAGGCAAAGTGTAAACTAGCGGGGGCTTTTAATGACGTAGATTCCTGTACCCGCGGGACAATAGGGAATTCGTCTTACTTTTAAAGCAAACGATGGGGAATCGCTCAAGTTCCACGGTTTAACTTTGACAAACGGCTGGGAGTGTCGTTAATGTTCCTCTTCTCGCCGTGATTCAGAAACCGAGTTTGCAACGGAACTCGAACTTGTCCGGCCCACTGGAGAGTCGCCTTTATCCTGCGAGGGGTAAGAAAAATTTTCCGGACTGCACGAGAACATCGGCGGTTAATTTAAGATAATCCGACGGCTAAGGTGGAACACTAGGCCGAGAAGTGGAGTCTAATTAAACAGGATTATTCAAATAGGGGCGAGTAAGGTTTCATTAAAGGAGATCGCGAGATCGGAAGCAGACTTCGAGGGGGAACGAATGGTGTTTGCCAACGGGCGACGAAACGCGGAACTTCGTCCGTGGAACTGTACAATTTGTTTGCTAACAGAAACTTGATGGTTCAAGCCTCGTCCCTCCTTCGTTTTTACAACTTCATTTAATATTTCTTCGTGACACGGCGCGACAAGATAAATTAAAGATGAAATTGTCCGTTCTCGAATGATAGAGAGTGCTTTGGTTCTTTTACTTGCATTAATATCTCAGAACATAAGGAAACATCGTAATTCCGGTTTTTCCTCTTCGGTATAATTATCTTCAACTTTAATAGCATTGGTGTATTTTTCCATCGTATTATTGTAGATGGCAAATAATAGATTTTAATCACGGAGGTATGAAGTTCTCAATGAAAAAATGCTGGCCTACTAAAGATGGACAGCTATAAAATAAGAGAATATTTAAATATCTTAGACCCCTTCTACACCATTAAAAATTTGTTTTTTATAAAGATAACAATCACGGGCGAACGATTCGAGCAAAAGAATAAATGCGACGTCGAGCGACGCAACCTCCGAAAGAATCCTCTTTTCGTTCAGATGAGCCCCATCCTTCCTAGATGCATCGAAGCGTCGCGTCGTCTCGCGAAGCGAGACTATTTCTATTCCGCGGGTATATTCAGAGAGCGTCGCGACGTCTTCCGTCGATCGGCTTTTTCTCTCGGAAGCGAAGCAGCCTGGTCTTGGACGAGGTCTTTCGTCTTTTACGCGACGTCTCACCACGTTCCGCCGCCATTTTGCGGCGCAAATCGCATTAGCGATTCGCGAAACAACGCGGATCGTTGTTCGGGAGTCGAGATCGGCCACTTTGTCCCTGTCGCGTCGTCTTGCAGAAAACCGTTTCTCTCGACGACGAGCAAGTTTCTTCGTTGACGGTACGGCAGTTTTCAGAGAACGGTTGGGAGAGAGGGAGCGAAAGCCGGAGAACGGCAAACGCCACTGGCAAACTTGTCCACCGTCGCTATAAAGCGAGCCCACTAATTTGCATACCACCTAATTTGCTCTCGACCGTTCTGTCTCGCGAAAACTCCACTTCGGCAATTCGACAACTTTCCGTGTGAAATTACTGGCTCGGAATCTCGGACACAGTGGCCTACCGTATTGTCGGCCGCCGCTACTGATTGATAAAGGCCGCACGCAACCGTGCGCCAATCGAATTTGATTCATTAACGAGTCGCGGATTCGCAGGCGCGCTGTCTCGATCGCGCACCCCTCCACCCACCGCCGTCGCATTTTTCACGGGGAATCGCTATTACGTTTGATTGATTATCGCGATCCCAACGCCCGCTTTTGCTCGCTCGCGGCGGCAGGATCGTAAATTTTGCCGGGCCACTGTCGGCCGCGAGAAGCCAACGAAGTAGACGTCCTCCGCGTTGATTCTTCAGCAAAATTGTCCTTAACCGTCCGTAGGAAACCAAGGTTCTTTATTTCCGACGCGAAATGTCACTCCTGAATTTTTATCTGTCCAATATCCACTTATTTGCTTACCATTAATACACTTTAAAAAGGGTATAGCAGGATAAGCATGGGCTAGCGGCCCCCGCTCCGATTTTCCTGATTTCTGTCTTAAAACGTAGTTTTAAGTCTAAAAAAACATTGTGCAAAATTTCCCCGCACTTAAATACAATTTGCTACAAAACGAGAAAAGATATCGACATGGGATAAACGGCAAACAAAAAATATAGATAAACTCTACATGCCAGATTTTTTCCAAAATTTTTTGCTAATTATTTATTGTTGAAAATAACGAATTAATTTTTTGGGAATTTTTTAAAGTATCTTTCCCTAAGTTGACACCTACCAGAAAATTATAAAATATTGCTATGATACTTACCTACTTTGTAAAAAAATCTCAGAAGTGTTCATTTAGTGGAACAGTGTCAAGAAAAATAAAGTATGCCGGCGAACGCTTGGTCTGATCAGTATCGGCGCAGCGACCGAATCCCCTTGCGGTGACTAGTAATGGGAACGAACGGGAAGTCGGCGGTGTGTACGGAAAAGCTGATATATTAGCAATATTTTCAATATTTTATAATAATATTTTAATAATATTTTCAATATTTTATAATAATATTGAAGTGCAAACAATAAAATTCGTTTAGTTTATAAATGTATATAAAAAAAAAGAAACAAGAAAATAAAGTTGAGTTAAGAAGGATTCGAACTCGAACCCTTCGTAGCATCGAGCAGAACCTTTAACACCGTGACCATACAACATATTTGTGAGAAGCTTCCTCTTTCTGTTACTTGAAAGCAACGAACTAGCTTTACACGCATTTTTCTTCTTCAATGTAAGCTATTTCCTAAAATATAATTGTTTAGACTTCCAACTGTAATCATATATTAGAACATTTAGTCGCATTTTTACATGTATCAGCTTTTCCGTACACAACGCCGACTTCCCGTTTGTTCCCATTACTAGTCACCGCAAGGGGATTCGGTCGCTGCGCCGATACTGATCAGACCAAGCGTTCGCCGGCATACTTTATTTTTCTTGACACTGTTCCACCAAATGGACACTTCTGAGATTTTTTTACAAAGTAGGTAAGTATCATAGCAATATTTTATAATTTTTTGGTAAGTGTTAACCCAGGGGAAGATAGTTAATAAAATTCCCAAAAAATTTATTCGTTATTTTCAACTATAAATAATTAGCAAAAAAATTTGGAAAAAATCTGGAATGTAGAGTATATCTATATCTTTTGTTTGCCGTTTATCCCATGTCGATATCTTTTCTCGTTTTGTAGCAAATTGCATTTAAGTGCGGGGGAATTTACCCCAATATCACCCTCATCGGTGGGGGTAGACATTTGAAATTTTACACAATGTTTTTTTAGACATAAAACTATGTTTTAAGACAGAAATCAGAAAAATCGGAGCGGGGGCCGCTGGCCCATGCTTATCCTGCTATACCCTTTGACGTTCCACGTGATTTATGGGCTTGAGGTCATCATAAACTAGGTCGTTCAAGTTGCCTTGACGTCAGCTATAAACATTATGAAATCAAAAATGCATTTCTGCATTTAAAAAATCTGGCAGATCGTACTCTTTCTCAGGTAATAAATGGAAATGTTTAAATATTTGTTATTTGTGGTTATACGAAAAAATGTCAGAGGAGAAAGTTGCACTGTTCAATATGGAAAATATAATGGCAAAAAAAATTTTTTTTTTAAATCAAATTTTCGAAATTTCAAGGTCATTGTAATTTTTTTTTAAATTAAGGTCATACAATTTTTCCATATTCTTATGTAGAAAAAAATTACAAATCCAACGATATATAATACTTTGTAGTTACGATGAAATTAAAAATTTTCAAAATTTTCAATTTAAATGCGCCACGTGATCCTTTTTCCGATCAATCTCAAACTTTGCACAAATTTTGTTTTCACCAAAGAGAACCATTCTGGGTGCGTCGTGAAAAAAATTCGTTGGTCAAAAAATAAGATCCACCCTAGTAATGATACTAGAATGAGCACCGGATATTACAACAAAATCGTGAATGAACTTTTATAATCGTATAAAAGTTTCCAGAATGAGTGATCATATTAAAATATTAATAATTACACTAATTTAAATGATAACGAAATGAACTCTGGGCGAAAGTGCTTTGTATATCTGGTTGAAATGCTCCTGCAATTAATGAATTTACACAAATTCCATAAAACACTTGAATATCTTTAATGAATAAACGCTGTTTGAAAAACAATTTCAGAACGTGAAGCGTGCTACAAAACCTCTTGACTTTCGATGAAGTAAGGTTCTTTACGGGTGTACAAATAAAAAACAATCCAGAAACTTCATTTTTCCGACCTTTAATTATGTCGGGCAACAAAAATTGTACGATTTTCACAAAATTTTAAAATCGAATTTTTTCTCACTTTTCGGACCAAATACTCCACTGTGCGTTCGAACGATTACACAGGGCGGAGTGGAAATCGTGGTACAACTGGGCGAGAGGTGATTGTACATGAAAAAAATGAGAATAAAATTTGGTACAATAGCTTTCATACGGAACTTCGTTCTCGAGTAAGTCGAGTTTGAAAATTCAGCGAATATGCGTGCTATTATGGTCTGATCATGGTCAGCCAATACTACTGCCTCCATACGGTATTTCCTAGCCTGCGGGTTCTATGCATTTTTAACAAAATTGAGTCGGCAATTTGCAACAGCGAATCGATTGAAAAATTCAGGAATGTTGATATTCCTGTTTCAGTACGTTAAAATTATTAATGAGCAAAACAGATTTGTACATTTATGAGAGAAATGGACAGGTGGAATTGAATACGGAGGAAAGATCGATGATTTCTTCGTTTAATCAACGATTGACGATTAACTTCATCAATCATTACTTTTTTAATCGTACACATTAATCAATCAATGTTGGTTAAAATTTTAATCGATTAATGCCCAACTCTGCGCGTAGTACTACGAATGTGCGGAACTCACGGAACTATGGCGACGGTGATTATCGTCCCGTTTTCTTCATTACCGTTTAGCGTAGAACGAGACTGTGATCGCAATTGGTCGCGGAGTGTAATCGATTTTCCACAAAGAATCCTTTAATAATTTGCCGGGAACGGAATTGCTGCTTTGATCATGGCTACTCACGTGGACGTGAACTTCGAACGCCGCGATTATCTTGTCGATTCCGATTCCATCGTCCATCTTTCTGCTTCTACGTCGAGTCTTTCGCACACAAACACATTTAGAGTCCTCTTTCCGCCGGGCTAGAGTAAGCACATTATCGGCTTGCAGCTTCGTTACTACTCGACATTTCCATCCCGGGTCCTTCTTTGTTTCCCTCCGGCAGCGACGGAAGCCAGGAAAATGTTCGATTTCCGACACCATAGTAACGTTACGATTCGTGCACGGTACGGCAGATTTTCCGAGAAATTTTGTAAGTTTCTACCCACGTCTTTGTGGCCGTTTCCGATCTCAGCTCGTTCCAGAACGCGTTATTGTTATTGACAGAACGCTCGACTTGTCGCGTTTTATTTTCTTTATGGCACGCTCGGATAAGAGACACGTCAGACTTTGTAAAAAAACACTAGCGTGAGAATTGGAGTGATTCACATAGTTGTTCGAATTCAATTTCATTCGAAATAAATGTTTTAACTCTTAGGGGTTAGCAGAGTAAAATTCTGATCCCTTTCTGTTGATGTTCTAAGCAGAAAAAATTAATGTCTCTCTGCCAATACCGAGTCGGTCACGTGATATTGTGATAAATGCGTGACAGAGATAAAACATGTTACGTTGCCAGACCATGCACAGTGGTCCAGAATTCCGGTTTTTGTGGCCAAAATTCAATTTTTCAAGGTTAATCGATTAAAAAATTTTTTTTTGCTGTAAACTGATAACTCTTCAAAGCTCCTAAATCCAAAATATTATTGATTTTAGGTAATTGTATAATAAGATACAGCGTTCTAAAAACAAAATCATAAAATTGAACATTCTACTAAACGTTTTAAATACCACTTATAGGATATCAGAAAACAAGTTATAATTATGATTTTTTATATGTTAGTATTATATGTTTTTTAATCCATAAACAAATATTCCAAACAAATATTCAAAACGCATTTTAAAAATTTTCAATATTGACCCACATAAAAAAGTTGTAAAATGCAACTTTTAGTATTTTTGCTACAATTCCGATCAATTGCAATTTTTAACAAAATTTTGTTTCGTATCCTGTGGCAAACTAATTGCTCTAGCTTCCTCCAAAAAAAATTCAAATAGTATAATACGATATTTAAAAAGTTATCGCCTTTTTAAGAGTGTGCCAATACTTTTTCTACCCACTGTACATAATTTGAACAAATGTCAGCGGATTATGCAAAATAAAAATTGTCTGCATCGATTGCAAGAAATAAAAACAAAATTGAATGCTATTTCTTCCTTTAGTGATTTTAACAGAGAATAAATCACATATTGACATTATGAATTTTTAAAATTTTCTAACAATTTTGAATTTCATCTATTCAATTTTGCTATAAATGCATAAAGATCCGCAGTCTACTTATACGTATCGAATAATAAAGAATTCATCGTGGTGCCACACGCAATCCCTGTAAAACTAGCGTGTCATCCGTCGTGTTAAAATATGACGCTATAAATGACACCGAATGACCACGGATCGAATAAACTTGCGCCATGCGTCCGAACATTTCCGCATTTCCAATCAACGTTCGTAAACTTGACTCGAAATTTGCGACGAGTCGAGTTACGTACTTGAAATCGAGCAGTCCGTTTAAAACAGATAAATATATAAATAAATGTCGAATACGTTTCGAGTTTTACACGCGATTAGCTCTGAATCGTCTGATTGCTTTCGGTGGATAACGGGCTACCGTCGAATCTATCGCTCGTATCGTAAAACAGTTCTTGGGCGATCTTCCCACCAGGAGTTTCACGCACTCGATATCAAGTGCACGCTTTTCGAGCGTTGTAAACAAGTAATTGGCAAAGGTGAAGGAAGGAGTGGCGACACGGGAGCTTCAACAATGCCATACTTATCGCATTGTCGGTGAAGTGCGAGTGGAAGCGACGCGCGAAGCACACCTACGAGCAAGCACGAAATCCAATTTCACTGATGAACGCTTCCTACCCCTCCCCGCGCCTCTTTCGTGCAATTAATCGAAATCTGTCGTCATTGATATCGGTCCCAGTGTAAATTTAATTAACCGAAATTCTACTGTTCCCGTATTTTACACCGTCGAAATTTCTTTTGATAGTCGCACTTACCACGCTTCCCGTCTGCTGCGCTAATCTCCGCCGTGTTTCGAGCTTGCGCGCTTTACAGAACATAAATTATAATTTTGTGCTCGTAGATACATTAGATGTGTCTTAAAAAAGAGAACACAATTTTATGTATTTATATTGTTTAGCAATGTAGCCTCTTTGATTTCCAGCGATATGAACTAATTCAGCAGTTGCATAAAATTAAGCTTCAACTACCCCTAAGTTTGGAAATGTTGATTGCCCGACCATATATTGGGGCTTGTCTTCTTATTTTTAAGTTTCTGAGAAAATGTAAACTACAAATTTGATTTGGTGTAGTATGTACTGGATAAGTGTAAAAGTGTAAAATATGTTCTATGTCGTGTTATCATATTTTCATCATAATGTTTTTTGTACTTTCAATTTTCTACAGTGTTGTAATTTTCGCATTGTATTCTTCATCATGTTGAAATAAATCTCGTATGAGATTTTCTACAATAAAAAAAAATTTTATGTATTAACAATGTGGTCGATTTGGTACCACAAACGGTCTTTTACCTGACTGCCAAAATGGCTGCTGTGTTCTTCTAGTTAAACATGCTTGACTCAATTTGTTAGCAAATGTTGCGTCAACATTGCATAATAAAATGCACATATGGATCTTTCAAGGCAACACAGTTTTATATAATAAAACAAATTGTTGAATTTATATATTGTATATACAGAGATATGTAGGGCTGCTTCAGCGAACGGTGTTACGCAGGAATGGTTTCAGCAATTACAGCAATTTTGTAGTAAATACTACGCAAACTGTACGTAATAAGATGCACATATTGATTCCTTTATGAGACCTGATTCTGTGTATGTAGAAAAGAAATTATTGGATTTCTGTTTCTTTCGAGCCGCTCAAAGGCAAAGAGGGTACTAGACCCATGGATCTTACTAGAATATCACTAGAAAAACAAGTAAAAACAATGTTTGCGGGAAATCATACATGTATGTTCATCACTGTTGCCAAACTGTTTTTCAGCGTGGAGGTTGGTTACACTGATATATACACTAGATCCATGGGTCTGGTACCACCTTAAGGGCGTAGGGTACCCACGTGACATCACTAGAATCTAACCAGAATCTTGCTAGATTTTGGGCCAAAACAGGGGTTTACGGGAACACATCTCACGTCCTCATACGATTATATTTTGAGCTGAACGAGGGTTCATTCTAAAGGGGAAGGTTAAATGAAGCGCGCGTGACTCCAACTTTAGTTACATTATGTTTATATTCAGTAATGTGACTGTCCAAAGTAGGGAAAACAAATGAAGAAAAATTCCGGAGATTCTAATGTATTTTTCAATCACAAAAAGATTTTTCCTGTTAATTTAGGGACCCACGCGCGCTTCATTTAACCTTCCTCTTTCAAATGAGCCCTCACTCAGCTCAATGTACAGGGTGTCCCAAAATTCCTTCAGCATCCGGAAATGGGAGGTTTGTTAGATCATTTGCAGAAAGAATTCTTTTTGCAAAAATGTCGTCCGCAGCTTTGTTTAGAAGTTATTAACGAAAAATACGGACCACTCAGAGCGCGGCTACAGCGAACAGAGTCCGACATAAGGACAGGTCCCACTTAGCGCGGTGTTGCCGTTGGTCGAGCCAGAATGAATCCGCTGTAGACGCACTGTGATTGGTGCTGGTTTTTCGTTAATAACTCCTAAACAAAGCTGCGTACACTGTTATTACAAAGGAAAATATCGCTTCAAATGATCTCAGGAACCTCCCATTTTCGGATGTTGAAGGAATTTTGGGACACCCTGTATAATCGTATGACTACTTGAGGTGTGTTCCCGTGATCGCATTCAATTGTTCCTTAGATTCCGTTCATGAAGGGCAATGAAGGGCAAGTAGAAGCAATTTTAGTTCATTTACTTCGACCAGATGGCGCTTAGTCTGGAGAATTATCAGCGTAGTTTCTTAACAACAAAAGTGTAAAGGGCATGAAGCCACTCGGATCCATTAATAGCAATAAAGGTAATGATGAAAAGAAAAAAACCTGTCATGATAGCGATACTAAAGCGTTAGATTGATCCAGATGTACGTTCATCACTGTTGCCAAATTGGTTTTTCGCACGGGGGTTGGTCACAATGAAAAATACCACGGTCACGTGGGTACCCTACCCTCTTAAGTAAAGGCTGTTTGTCGTACGTCGTTGCTTTCCTCGCGATCGATTTATTGGCAAGCTCGGCATCTACATGCTTATTGGCCCGGGGGATCGATCGTACACCTTCGACCATTTCCTCGCAGTTGCTTATTTTCCGAATCCGCTGATCGATTTGTTTTCGATGCCGCCGAAATCTCGAGATGCTCGTAAACCGACGGCGTCCGCCTCCTCGGAATCGTCTCAGAGTCCAATTCCGGCGATAAATCCGCAATAGTTCCGCATCCTCTGCCGGGTTTTCGTTGCGGGGAATCGCAGGCAAAATATCCAGGGAAAGTTTATTTGTAGCCGTCCCTTTTGTTTACCGATTGCCGGTTTCGCATTCGATTCGAGCGTACGGAACGCAGGGGACGGTTCGGCGTTTTTCCCGCTGGTTGAGAGATAAACCCGGGGACGATGCGCGATGGACAAAAAGGCATCGAGAAACGCCGGGCTGCCTATTAATCGTCAGGATTTTATCTACTGCCGACGTTGCAGAACCTCTGCACCCGGATTCCTATTCGGAAATATGGGCAAACCGATGGAATACTCTGGCGAAAATTGTTCTGTTCCCTATCTCGAAAATATTCCCATTGTTAGGAACCCGTGCGGTGTTCGTGGAAGCCAGCAGAGTACTGCGGAAGATAACGGATTTCACTTGCCCTGTCAGAACCGGAAATCCCGGCGACCATCAAAATTTCAGAAAATCGAAGGATCTATTTGACTCTGTGAAACCAGATCATTCTGAGAATTGCACATTTCGCAACGATCAGATTTATACAAATAAAATAAATTGAATGATATCGGCGCTAGGTTCGATCATTTTTAGAAAACAAACATCTTTTCTAATTGTTCTCATATTTTTCAGACGCAAAAGTGTCTCTTTGAAAAGGATCCACATCGGGATCGAAACGTTAGAAACATGCTTAAATAATTGCACATTTGTTGTTTTCTAAAAATGATCGAACCTAGCGCCGATATCATTCAATTTATTTTATTACTAATTTTCGATCGAGAAGAATTTCAGATTTATAGAAACTTTTGTTTCCTCGTTTTTCTGAAACTTCGCAGTATATGAATTTTTATAATTTTCTTCTGAAATCCTACATCAGTTCGGTGTAACTTTGAACTGGTTTCCTGTGTACTCACTCAGATTAAGAAATATCACACTGGAATCTTTCTAAGGGTTTAGCTAAAACTTTTAACTAAAAAAATACTTTTACGTGTATTTTATTTTACAAAACCCAAATGCTGATGTAAAAGTCTTGTAGCTGGACAAGTATTGCCATGTCCCAGCATTGAACGCAACTGTCGTGCCGTGTCCATTTACGGAGTGCCTTATAAAATGCTCGTCATAGCTTCGACTGTCTGAAATGCCGTAATAACGCTTGCCTTTTATGATTATTTGGTGCGGTTAAACCCAAAATTAATAGCACGGCTCTGAATCCAGCGGATACCGTAAGCGGTGCAATATTGTATCCTGTTCTTGTGCCAAAAAAATTAATTGCAGCTGCCGCACAGCTGCTTTTTTCACGTCCAGCGCTGCAGCTCTGCTTTTAATAAGCCTAGTATCATGAAACTTCCGCAATACGTTCTATTCCCGATCCTTTATTATCAAATCATGCTAGAAGCACACTTTCGTAGTGGTTGTCATGTTTCGAAGTTTCTAAAAATTCGGTAACACTTCGCAATTCTCCATTATAGCAGGCATAAAGTTTGTAGCGCACAACTTGGATTATTCTTCGGCTTACAATGATATTGTTTTTCCAGATCTCGTTAAATTACAACCGACGAAATGAAAACAAGGCAGCTTTGTCAGCTTTTTCCGATATCCATTAGCGAAAACAAAAACTCCGTGATACGGAGATAATTCTCGTTTCCCCGTCAGACCATTCAAATACGACAAATGTTTGGAATTTCGTTATTGCGTTTCCATTTCGAACCATCGATCCCTGCAAGGCATACGTTTAAAGCTTGCTTTTGCGTTTTTGGTAAATGGTGATTCGGATGTTCCGCGCCGAGATCCATCACAAATGCGTTATATTGCCGCAGCCGGCAAGTTCACGTGTAAAACCGGCTTTTGTGCGTCGAGATTCACTTTCGCGGCATATTGAAATGCTTTATGTCGTTGGCACCGCTTAGCAGTAGCTATGACGTTGACGACGACGTCGACGTCGACAACGTGTCGCGGGAAAAATGCAACGATGTCGAGCCATCCCAGGAAATGGGTGGTTCGTCGCAGAAACGTGAAACGACGCGATAGGGATGTCGGTTTCGAGTGAACACCGATGGAACGGCAACCATGTCTTCCTGCGGGATTTCAGAAACCCAGGAGCCATTAGTCTCCTTCAGGAGGTCCGCAAAATTGATTAGAATCTGGGACACGAGAACCATTGCGGGCAACCCTTAACCTTTGCGCCCCTGAAACAATTTCAGATCAGATCTATTTTTCAATTCGAGGTCGTTCCTATACGAATTTTCTTGTTCACTAATTCCCTGGATAATCATAATTTAATTGGTGTTTGGAGCCCTACGCTGAAACTACAAAGTCTGATAACTAGACTGCGGCTCTTTATGAAAAATAAAAAATGTTCGTATTGATTGCAGGACACGTGAGCCAAATAAAAATTGTATTCTTCTTTTCAATCGTCCTATTATGGTGAAAATAATACATGTCTTTAAATATTTTGAACATGTCCACTGCTTTACATTGTACGTGCCCAGTTTTGTCATGAACGCATAAAGTCTGCTGTCTACTAATTACTATTGACGCAGGTGTCAAATACACGTATGTCGATCATATTACATATACATACTTTACTCCCTTGTCTTAGCCCCTTGCCCTTCAATTTATTTTACGATTTCAGTGATTAGAACTTTCTTTGCAGTTCGTAATGTATTAAAAAAGCAGAAACTTTATATCAATCGTATGCGTACATGTTTTCAAATACTTATACATTAACAAAACTCCCGGATTTTTGTATGCGTGGTCCTCTCCACCCCCTTCACGACCTAATCACAACTCATTATATTTGAACAATCTTTGCATTGTAGCTGTTATCTAGAATTTGAAGTAGAACAGCCGGTCTTCTTCGCCCCCTCCACGACCTAATCATAACTCATTCTGATCGCACGATTTTTCCATTTCTAGTTCAAATTCTAGATAACAGCTACAATGCAAAGATTATGCGACCACGTATACGAAAATCCAGGAGTAGTCTTTTAAAATTGAAAGATTATCCTATATATGTATCACCCTGTATAGAGTGAGATCTGCTTTCTCTCTCATCTTCGCAGCGTGTTCACAAAAAAAGTAAACGCCGCGCGGATCAGCGTTACGTTGCCATGGAGCGTACAAGAATACGGAAAATTCAATACAGTATTAGCAATAGTTTTTTGCGAATATCTCGAAAACTAAAAGCGACCCCCCTATGTTGGAAAAGGAAAAAGTTGTTAAGAATGTGTTACTGCATAACATATTAAAATTTCATCAAAATCGGAGTAGGGATTCCTTTCCTATATAATTATCAAATAGTTGAACACATTAAAAAGAACTTAACCATTGATGTATCAGCTGGTACAAAATTTTTCGTAAGTGAAACGAATAGAAAGAAATGATTGGAATTCTATAATCTATTGAACTATAAAAAGAATTGAAACCACAAAACTTCAAACCTACGGTCAAACATGGCGGAGGTTCAATACTTGTTTGGGGGTTCAATACTTCATGAGTGCAGCTGATGTTGGCTCATTAGAATTTATTGATCGAATAATGAACCACAGGGTCTATATTGACATTTCGAAACGCAATCTTGATTCCAGTGCAGAGAAAATGAATATTAAAGATGATTTCGTTTTCATGCACAATAATGCGTATAATACCCGAATATGGATACTACATAACACATCAGCGCATCTGAAAACTCCGCCACAATCTGCCAATATCAAAGTTATAGAACACCTGTAGGATTATTTAGAACGACAAATCAGAAAACATGAAATTTCTTCAAAAGAGAGCTTAAAAAATCCACTGAAGGAAGAGTGGAACAAGATCTACAACACGTGACCTCGAATTTAGTAAATCCAATGCCGATAAGAATTGCAGCAGTTATAATCCCCAAATGCAATCCAACCAGATATTAATTAATAATTTTTTAATTTCGCGTTAATTTACATTACGTTTTTTTCTCAAATTGTAAAAAGTTAAATACTGTATTTCTTGTTTTTCCTGATTACATTCGCACGCATATTAATTGTTTACAGAAAGGATAGTTAATAAACAAGAATTTCACAGTTTTGCATGGAATTGAACAGTGTACGAACACTTTCTACACCCACTGTTGTTGAAAGTCTCTCTCTCCCTTTCTCGTATTTTTGAACCGTTGAAAGGTGGGCACGTAACCTCTCGACAATGACAAAACTTCCGGAAATAAAGATATTCATGAGCGCCGTTTTATTCGCAATGAAATGGTATTACAAGCCCGGGTGGCAAGTGTTCCGTGCGCTTGAGAAAGTACTTTGGGCCGGAAATATGCGAAATTTGGGGGTCCAAGCCAGCGACTATGATTGATAACGTAGCGAAAAGGAACGACAGTGAAAGCAACCGAGCGAAAGTGACGAAGACTCTCGAGAAGAAAGGGTCGGCCAGCAGCTAGGATAGGAGGTAGAAGAAGACTGTGCATCTCGTGTACCCGGGAGGTATTTGAAGTGCATAAACGAGCCTCGAGGTGAATTTAAGCGCGCGCGCTGGCTGCCGTGCAATTTCAAAGAAATACGGGTCTTGGACCCTGGAGTCTTCGTGGGTCTCGAGAGTCGCGCCACGGATATAGAAGAGGGACAAAAGTGGATTCTTGTGGCGAGAGATACATTGAAAAATGGGGCACTTGTAAACATCCCCGAGCCGCCTCGCCGGGTGAATACACTGACCGTGAGATGAAACATTTCGAGGGTAAATTTGTTCTCTTGTAAAAGCCGGCCGAAGTGAGTCTCCTGCGCGATATGCGTTCTGTCTATCGAGCTTAATTATACGCGGTGTAAATATAAGGTCGTTTCTTCAACGGAAACTTCAAACCGTATCCTCATCTAGAGTTGCCATCTATGAAACCGCGAACCCAGGACGAACGTCATAAAAACCCTGGACTTTTCCGTGTAAAATCCGAACACTTTAAAATACTTTTTATGTTAGATGTGGTACCATAAAGAAAAGTTTCGTACGGAAAATTTCGGCAAAATATACATATTTAGCAGTAGATACAATTATCATTATCAGCAATTATTATTATCATAAATTCTTAAAATTCGCAGTCTATTTGTTAGCTATTCCCACCAGGGCACGGGTTATAAAGCTATGTCCACACCGAAGCAATATCGAACAACTTCTTGGCGGCTCTCGTTGCTCTCATCTTCTTTTATCTCGTAAAAACGCCGAGTTTTTCGCATCAACTGAAAGTTGCTCGTTGGTGGTTCGGTGTGGACATAGCTGTAGAAGTTTTAAGTTAGAACTTCATATAGTAATTTGTTCTTGCATTTGTTACCTCAGCTCTTTAGCCAGCTTTTCTTGCAACGCTGTGCTATTTTATAAGCGCAATTTCCTTACTTCATTCCACGAAAATGAAACGAGCGAATAATAGCAACTTTTATGCATACATGCGTTAAAGCTTGGAAAAATTTAAATTTCTTAAAACTCCATTTCAGCATATTCAGTGTTCTTTGGGGAACGTGATGGTGGAAAACATACTATATTTTGAAACAAAGCGAATGCTGCAAAATTGTATTTAATTCTATCGTTAAATGAA
Organism: Lasioglossum villosulum; assembly: GCA_963971365.1. Taxonomy (NCBI): domain Eukaryota; kingdom Metazoa; phylum Arthropoda; class Insecta; order Hymenoptera; family Halictidae; genus Lasioglossum; species Lasioglossum villosulum. The sequence continues at coordinate 11,214,913 of OZ020497.1, forward strand.
CTCCGAGCAGAAAATGGCGTGGTACGTAATTGACGATTAATTGCACATAAATCAGAATAACTATATGATAAATTCATCAAACAACTTCAGTGTCTTTGCGAAGCTGGATAGATTAATTTACTAGATGATATGTAGTGAAAATTTTGGAAAATTTGTCTTCCACTTATGAATTGGTGAGACTGACTTTTATGCATTGTACATGTACATCGTGCTATTAAAGTTTGAAATCATTTTTTTAATGGAAGAACATAGACTTTATGGCGCGCACCGAAATCGTCGAAACAACCACTCAACGAGAGACGTTAAAAAGATTATAGGTTTATATAGGATATGCTGGGAGTGAGCACGGAAACTTTGCGAAGAAACAGAGCTGTTAAAAATCTAGCTACTATAATAATGTCAAAAGTAAAAGCTGAACTTTTGCCAAAAAGAATAAATAAAAAAATATTTTATTAATTAAAGTTCATCGCTTGAATAAAAATACAAAAATTGAGTTTTACTTCACTTTAAAATACCGAAATTACTTACTGGCATCCCAATACATCGAGCAAGTTAGAGGTAATATTATTCGCCATAAAAATGGCGAATTGGCTGGCTTCGACTTATTTATGTCTACGGCAAGCAACGGCAACGTTTTCACAGCACTGTTTGCCATGATAGTGAGGAATTGATTGGAAGCTGCGTTAATTTGTGATCGAATCGTAGCATGAGATCACATTTGATTGCGCACTATCGTTTACATTAATTAGACGTAGGATCAAAGGGTGGAAAATAAATTGAAAGGAAAACATACAGCCGATTCCAATCCTCAGTATTAATATTGGAATCAACAGACTACCGTATATCGCCATTTCCATGGAACGTTAGACTCTGTCACATGGAAAGGTACTATCAACGGAAGAAATTACATTGCAATATTATTGCACAGTTACGAAGATTTCTATATAGAGTGATAAGACTAAAATAATTAATCGCAGTTTCTTGAGAAATCGCGTTAGTAATTATCTAAAAAAAAGTAATAAAATAGACTGGTAATCATTCCAAACAACTTTTTCTTGCAGACGTTACTACATAAATTATAATTTTCATGAGATATCTTTAATAAAATATATGATTAACACAATCTACCTAATCCAATTCTAACGTAGATCTAATCAAATGATCTCTTCTTCAATTTATGTAATCTATCGATTGAAATACATTTTTTGGTTTTGGATCAGCAAAAGGACGCATGCTTTTCATAATATATTCTGTAAAACAATATCACTCACATACCTCTGATTATTTTCGCTAAAACAAATAATTTATGCAGCCTTTCCAACCAAGTTTTTGTATATTTTTCCTGCTCACGTATGTCTATTTAAAATTTATTTTGTGATTGCGTTATACGAGAGTTATTGCACCTCCTTGATAAAACATCGATAGGCTCGAATGCGAATATTTTTCCCTAAATATTCAATAATTTTGAAACCGGTTACGGTTGAGGCATGCGGAACACACGCCGGAGGTAATATTTTCTCGTCGTAGGATTCTCGTGGTCGCGTATATATTCGACGAGACGCTTCGTTGGAAGCTCGTTCATGCGTGGCAGCAATAAAGCGCGAGCAGAAGTTCCCGCTGAGCGTTTACAGATCCCGGCATTCTGACCGGAAGCTTCCGGACGGATGTGGCCTGCTGCGTCGCCGGAAGCGTCGCCGCTGCCCAATATTTTCCACCGTCCACGCTGATTCTCGCCTCGGTGTCTTAATAAAATTTATTGCTTCGCAGATTTCAATATTCGGTGGCCGTGATTGCTCGAACGTGAACTCCTCTATGTAGAACCAGCCGGATACTCCGATGTGAATTGAGAAATATGCATTTTTCTAGAATTTTCGTGATTTTCATCACGTCCTCCACGCGGTCACTGATGAAAGAATAATTAACATGAAATCATGTTACTCCGGAAACAAAGCAAGTCTCGTCTGGCACCATTTACTTTATCCCAATAGCAACCGAGTTATTCCTTTTCAAACAAAAGCACATGTCTTTACAAATTAATACAAAGATTATCAATTTAATACAAATTTTACCAATTTTTGGTAATTTACGTGGCTGTGTTACATTAAAACAGTATATTTAATGTCAAAATCTTTAATATTACTTTCTTTTTCAGACGCAAAAATTTTGTCTGTTGATAATGATCCACATTGGGATCGAAACGTTGAGAAATTTAAATATTTAATTTGCACATTTGTTGTTTCTAAAAATGATCGAACCTGGCGCCGATATCATAATTATACTTTATATTAATACAAAGACTCATAGAATCCACAGGGTGGCCCAATTTAGTAAACAAAGCTCGATCTTTGCTCCCACATCAAATTGAGGATCTAATTCAACATACAGTCTGCCTCAAAACTGAAAATAACTTCGCTCCATACACCTGCAATTATATCTTTCTTAATCCAACAGTCGAAATTAATATTGAGCTTGGACCTCTTTTACAAAAAGCAACAGACCCGAACTACATTTTTCTGGACCACCTTATCAATAGACCTAACCATTCTGTTTCCATCTTCACTGATGGAAGTAGAAATGAAGAGATGGGAATTGTTGGTGCTGCATATTTCTCGCCTGGGTCAAATGAATCACGCTTATGAAGTTTACATAAAGATATGACTATTTTTTCTGCCAAATGCATAGCAATTAAATCTGCACTTGAGCTTGCTTGTAATTATTTTCATTCTTACGTGTACGTCTATTCCGACTCTCTGAGTGCTTTAATAGCTCTAAGTAACTACTCCGGAAAAACTAAATCCAACCCTCTCTTACTTGATATCCAAGTTGATAAACTCCTACTTTACAGAATCCAAGAAACTATTTCTTTTTTGGATCCCTTCGCACATTGGAATCACGCATAATGAAAAAGTTGACGCATTAGCTGAAGAAGCATCTTCTTCTCTCCTAGTTCCCTACTCTGACTATTCACATATTTAAAAAAAACAAGCTAGAATGTTAACATACAATTATATTCTTGAAGAAGCAGGGTTTAAGGGCAAACAATTTTTCAGTTCCTTTTATCACTCTGGGTCTAAACCTTGGTTTTTTCACCTAAGACTCCCTAGAGACTTCATCTGCTGGATTAACAGACTTCGTTCTGGACACTATCAACTGAAGGCCTCCATTTTTAAAATGAAACTTGCAGATAAAACAAATTGTCCATGTGGTTGTTCGATACAGGATCATAATCATATATTATGGCAGTGCCCGATCTATGATAACAATAGAGAGGCGCTGATTCACAAACTATGCAGCAAAGGTTACTATCCACCTTATACAAGAGATGCTTTTTTGTGTGCACCTTCTCTTTGTCCTCTATTTCTTATTCGCAGTTTTCCCAAATCGCACTGTATCTACAGTGTTGTTCTAGAATTGTTAATTACATTACTTATCCTAGTTTATAAGTTGTCATTGTAATGTTAGCATGTACAGATATGTACATGCTGCTAATAATCCCATGTGGGGTTTCATAGCATAATAAAAAAAAACAGAGTTATTCAGCTAGCCTGTTTTGAGGTATCTTTGTAGTCGCTAGAAGCCATCGGACAGAACTATATTACGCTGGTTTCGTATCCAGTATTTTCAAACATTTCTTCAATTTTCCAATATTTCTTTTCGAGTCTGTCGGTCCATCTAGCTCGAGCGTGTCGACGGTTCCTTGCTTTGCGTGGTACAATGAAAGGTTTTTGCGCCAGCCGTCTGGCTGGCGACCATAAAGTTTCCTTTAACTCTTAACTGAGGGCATGAGGTCCATTTGACTTCGAGTGGTATAAAATAGTATACAGGGTCTCCCCCAAAATTCCTCCAACATCCGGAAATGGGAGGTTCCTGAGATCATTAGAGCCACATTTTCCTTTAGAAAAATGACGTCCACGGCTTTGTTAAAGAGTCATTGACAAAAAAAGGATCAATCAGAGTCGGGCTACTGCGAATGGAGTCCGACTCGGCGACAGGTCCCGCTTAGCGTGGCGTCGCCGTTGGTCGAGCCAGAATCAATCCGCTGTATACGCGCTTTGACTAGTCCGTAGTTTTCGTTAATAACTCTTAAACAAAGCCGTGGACGCTATTTTTGCAAAGGAAAATGTTGCTGCAAATGATCTCGGGAACCTCCCATTTCCGGATGTTGAAGGAATTTTGGGACACCCTGTATAACTTTTCCAGATTTAAAAGCACAAATTCCATAGTTCATGTAATCCTCGAAAATGACGTTCACTACGCATTTATCATGAAATTTGTCTTCTTAGTTTTTAAAATTTTCATTCATTGTTGAAATTATTAAATCCCTCATAGATTATTAGTAAACTACGGATTTTATGCATTTACGATAGAAACGAGTACGTGTAATTTAAAACAGCAAAAATATTTGAATAATTTGAACGTACTATTGTATTATATTCAACCTACTAAATTAGAATAGGGAAGAAAATAAATGACTATCTCACTCCACTTCGTTGCAATTCAGGCAAGATATTTTTATTTTGCATAAAGATCCGCAGTCTAATTATTAGATTAACAAAAACTCAGTCTATATCTTTTTCAGTATGCATACAGTTTTGATTCCGTATTTAATTTCGAAATTTCAACAGTTAATCACTGATCGATTATCCGATTGACGATTACAATTGAAAAGAATGTAATCGTTAACCGCAATTAACGACTAAAGTAGGAGTAAAAACTTAATCGTCAATCGTTGATTAGGTTGCTGCCCAACTCTGCTATGCGTCGTTGTTCGTCGTCATCGTCTTCGGAAAGTAGCGACAATATAGTAATCTCGCGATCTATGACCAGAAGTGACAAAGAGACAGAGATATACTTGATTTTTCGATGTGCCTACTCGGGTTTTATTTAGCGAGGAAGCAATATTTTTTGATGCGCTTTGTGTTGAAATGTTCTCCGAATTACTGCGGTGTCCAACACAGAGCCCTTTTTTGCAAAAAGCATACAGAAAAAAATATCTTCTATAAAAACATAGACTATTATTGTTTATAAAGTTTGAGGAGACAAATTGCAAAAAAGGGCTCTGTACGCTACCCCGCAATAATTCGAAGAATATTTCAACGCAAAGAGCATCAGAAAATATTGCTTCCTCGCTAAATGAATCTTGAGTGGGTTTATCGAAAAATCAAGCCGTTTAAAATCTCTGTCTTCGTCTCTCCTGCGAGAAACATATCTGGCTCTTTGTTTTTTTCGCCATATACCTCGACGTCGATGGAGTCGCCGTCTTACAGCCATTTCTAGCGATTTCTGGCCCCGGCGCAGCCTTAAACTGTGTCATCCGATCCGTGTATCATTCTGTCTTTCTCTGTGTTCGGCACTCTTTTGAAGTCACGGCGCGATCGATTCCGAGAAAAAAATAGCATACCCTTTACGATCTATGACATTTAAAACCCCCGTTTTCTGGTCATGGATCGAGAAATTACTGTACTTGTGCCGGTAGGGAAGCCCGGGCAGAGTGAGGCCGTATTCTTTGAGGAATGGGAAGGATTGTCGGAACTACGAGCTAAAAATGAGGCGTGGGTAAATTTGTCAAACGGATAAACGGTTTTAGAACCAGGATGGGTTTTAGTCGAAGTAAAACTGATTTCGTGGAGCATTCACAGTGAAAGAGGATGCGAAATTACGAACGGAAGCGAGGAGAGAATTAAAATACACGGTCGGCGTGTATGAAAAGGAAATGTCGATGAATGCGGGAGAGAAGCAAGCACAGACTATTCCCGAAGCAGTTAATGCGAAGCAGTAAGAAAAATCCATCATTTCTGAATATTCAGTTTTAAGTATTAAACAGCATTAAACATTGTCATTAATCGTCGCCTGCTGAATCTGTCGCGTTGTGCGGTGTACGATATGGCGCAGAAGTTTAAATACAATAGGGTAATGAATATTTAAAGCTACGAACGCAAGCTTCTACAATGAAATTTCACCTTGCTGGCTGGGCAACGGGAATCTGCATAAAGTGTAATTTTGTCATACCGATTGCAAACGCGTTAGCATCGCCGTTTGGAAGACCGAAACAATATAATTTATCAATTCACGTGCAAACAATGGTAATTATTTGACGTAATACGAGCGGAACGACCGTATCGTAAGGATCCACTCGATTATTTGGAATAAATACATTATTGTATTTCTGCGGATTTCGCGAACCATCAAGTAGACTGGTGAAACACAGCTCTCTGGATTATATCTACAGATTCGGTAGGCCGTTCTGGTTACACGGAATACGAGATTGTACCGTTTAAAGTTAATAAAACCATTAGTACATCGCAGATGGATATTATTAAGCCCCGTGCGGTCTTGTGTTCAGACTCAAGTGGAGCATGGGATACAGATAGATTCTAAATGAAATTCATATTGCGATCGGTATGATTACAGTTGTAAAAAGGAAAAATGAAGTACTACCAGAAATTAGAAAATTCGTTGACGAGAATACGTAAGTTAAAAAAATCGTGTGCGTGGAAACCACGCGCGGCAGTAGCGAAACTTATTGCTTACTACGTATAATAATTTAATTTACATGCCAATGCGCCAGATTTAGACTAGGATAAGATCTAGGATAAGAAGAGGAGAATTCTTATCTAGGATAAGAAGAGGAGAATTGGTTAAAGTCCCTTGAGGGTGAGTTTTTTGAAGAATTTTCTCATCCTCTCAAAAAAAGGTATAATAATTTATCTGTATCTACAGGGTGTCCCAAAACTACCCTAGGAGCCGAAAATGGGAGGTTCTTTGGAGTTATTTATATAAGTCTTAAACAAATTTTGAGACCAGATTTGAAATCAGCGTGAAAAAATCTATAGGAAGTGATGTGTCTCTGGATTGTATCTACAGATTCGGTAGGCTGTTCTGGTTACACGGAATACGAGATTGTACCATTTAAAGTTAATAAAACCATTAGTACATCGCGGATGGATATTATTAAGCTCCGTGCGGTCTTGTGTTCAGACTCAAGTGGAACATGGGATACAGATAGATTCTAAATGAAATTCATATTGCGATCGGTATGTGCACAGTAACTCGCAAATATGCAGGCACGTAGAAATAGAGATAATAAAATATCAATGAAGTTAACACGAGTAGCCCTATACGATCTGTGCCGGGGCGCGGTCCCAAGGATTCTGTTTGGATCAAGACTATACTACGGTACGACTACCGTAACTTTTCATATTGCAAAAGGACTTCAAATAACGTCACACTCCATGGAGCACACTGTAGACTAGTTCCAAAGGAGCTTCGCGAAAATAGCGCAACGATAGACTTTATCTCATATTATGTGCTACCCTTTATTGCAGTAAGTAGACAGGGCAGATTATGGTCGTCGTTGGGGGAACGTGGTGCTTTCATGCTTACGGCTATTTTGTTGGCTTTAAAGTAACCGTCTACTTTCGCGGAATATTTGTATATTTCGCAAATGTATTCCTGATATGCAGTCACTCCAGAACGTTCTCGGTTCTCAAAAAATTCGCACAATACCGTAAATAATGCACGCTTATATACGTAATAATATTTTGAATTTATGAAAAATACGTTTCATTCGATTCTAATAATTTGAAGAAAGAAATATGCAAACGCGGCAATTTGGAATTTGGTTTGCAAAAGGCTGCATACGATCTGCAAAAGGGTGGATTTAGCATGCAAAAAGCGGAATGCGATCTGCAGAAGGGTGAACTTGTAATGCAAAACTTGTATTCTGTTGTACTGCTTTTGACTTTGTATTTCTACAGCTGTTCTTTCAAGGGTGTAGACGCTCGGTTCCAGGATTGTAAGGATGCGGGATGCGTCTTCTCATTTCTCGATAATCCAAAGATGGAGTTCTTCAGTAGTCAAAAGCGCTGGATAAAAGATCAATCAAGGCCGCAGTCTCCCTCAAAAGTTCTGTTTTCACGTTTACGTGGCGTAATTTGCATTATTTAGAAGCATAAAGCTGCGCATGTAGTTATTTTCATAATGCTGCGACAGTTACATACTGCCGAATAATGCAAATTATAAAGATTATTTTTCACGATCGCAAATTGTTGTTAGACAAATAGAAATTGATGTTATCGGCGCCCAGGTTCGATCATGATTCTACAAACATAATTTGAATGATACTACAAACGTTGATTCGGGTTTGAATTCAATGATTGAGCCAAGATTCGCCAAACTTAAAATGGCGAAAAATAATTTACGAAAAGTTCGGGGAGACCAAGTAACAATACTGTCCATCAGATGACAAATCGTTGAACGACCTCCTCGCTAGTTCTCTGATATGTCATCTATCAGTATAATAACGTTCTTCAAATGCCTTCCAACATCCCGTTGTCTAAGGCAGGGCCCGCTAGATGGCCTCACTGATGAGTCCTCTAGCGGGCCTAGGACGAAACACCACCTTCCTTTTTCCTTTTCATCTACTCCAAACATTCGGAATAACTCAAACGCGTGGTCAAAAATTTTTAAGACCAATAAATAGATTCAAACCCGAATCAACGTTTGTAGTATCATTCAAATTATGTTTGTAGAATCATGATCGAACCTGGGCGCCGATAACATCAATTTCTATTTGTCTAATGCAAATTATGCCTCGTAAACGTAAAAGTAGGACTTTTGAGAGCGATGGCGGCCTAGATGGATCTTTTATCGAGCACATTTGACTTCTGAACAATCTCACCTTTGCTTTATCAAGAAATAAATAGCCGCATCCCACAGCCTTGCAATCCTAGAAACGAGTCTACCCTTTTAAAGCTATCCCGTCTAAAGAAAAGCTACTTTAGTCAGTCGAAAGTCACAATAGTCGCATCGGCGGTCACCGTGGTTGTTTCTTGGTCGATTTCTCGGTCGATTCCCGCATTCGGCGAGTCCACAGCAGAATCGCCCGTCTTAAAATACCGCGTCGGGGTCCCGTCTCAAGTCGTCTTCGAGCGAAGGGCTCGCGATTTGGCCGAGCGTTCCGCTGCGGGTTACACGCGTCGAAACGGCTCTCGCACGAGAGTTAATGATATTAATACATCAACCTACATTCGGCGGCGCGCGGTGTTCGTCCGCCACGGAGATCAGACCGAGAAGGGACAGAGACGAGAAGGTTACGGTGTACGTTTTGTTAATAAACCGCTCGACGTCGCGCGCTACGGATTGACCTAATTCCGCGGCTTCTGGCAACCGATCCCGCCATCGTCGTGTCTCCTGCAGCCCTCCTCCTCCTCTACGCATCCTATGGACCATTCGCAGCCAGAAGACGTTTAATCGGATCCTCGATTTTCTTTAACCCTAAGAGAAGACTGACATATCTCTGAAATCGCTAGTCCACATACTTGCTTATAAGAGAGCTTTCGAATTCTGGAAAATTTTGCACTTATATTAGATCAACAACCTAATTATATAAATTTCATCGAAATCGATTAACATACACGCGAGCTACAAGCTGTTAAGAATGGTGAAAATCATAGTTTTACACGACTTTTGATCAGGTTCAGCTTAAAATCCACAGAATACATATACATTTCGATGAAATTCTCAGCATGTGTATAACTAATATAGATCTACAAAATATTTATTTTAAATGTTCATTAAAGGCCCAAATAAATAATGTTTGGAAAATCTTTTTCCATATCAGTTTACGAACCAATGCATCTAATTGATTATAAAAAGTCAAGTCATTTGGTGTAATTATAAAAAAATTATTACGTTCCAAAGGGCGTTCGATTACTTTCAAGGGTGAATGTGCTTCAAAGATTTCAAGATGAAATTTGTTTCTTTTTTATAGGGAACTGTATCTTATATTTAGGTAGATGTATAGTCTGTTCCATAAAACATTCATTGATTTATAATATGTTGGACTTCCAAGGTCATTGAAGGTCATCCATTGCAGTGTACTACTACAATAATATATAAACTTAATTGTTTAATAAGTGCAATATAAAATCAGGAATTTGAAGCTTCTGGATTTTTTCCAATGTTACTCCTCCAGTTGAGGATCGTCTCCTTTTTCCAGTCCACTCACGTTTCCTTTTTTTTCGTGCTTGAGCGCCAACAGTCGGCGGCCACGTGTCCGAGACGCATCGATCCGTCGCATTCGCCGAGCGGATCGCATTTGCATACAAATATACACGTTACTGCTCCGCCTTCGCCGGCCGAATGGTATCGAGATCGCGATTCGTTTCGTTTTCAATCTTCGTTACCCCCTGTCGGCGGGAGCATCTGGTTACCCCCGAGTTCCGGGTCGGTTCAATTGAATTAATACCGCCGAGTTGACTTTAACGAACTTTTGAAGACGGCCTCCGGTCGATGGTTGCCGGTCTTGGGATTGTAATCGAGTGTAAAATTCTTAGAGCAACAATCTTATAACTGTTCATATAAACGTAGCCATTCGAACTTCGGCTAGCTACTCGGCAATAAACGCGACCCGGTTAATTGTGTCGGAACAATTTACAAGCTATTTTACCTAACAGACGGGATTTTGTTTGGAAGTATAACCGTTTGTGCTATAAATGAAAGCTTCGTTCAAATACCAAGTTTATTTCAGTCGAATAATTCATAATTATTTTCGTCTGGCCGTCTGTATTCGATTTTACTGGCCAGAGGATTCCAGAACCCTCTGTATAAGAAGAAGAACCGCTTTCACGTGTAAAGTGTTCCATTATTATAAGCGCGTAAAGATGAATTTTAACAATGGGTTATTCTATTCCGAATTTCATGAAAGAAACGAAATACATTCAAAATTAAAGAATTCACTGGACTATAAATTTGTTCTCGTATGAACTTCTATAACTTTGTTTAGAAAGAAATTACAATATTCTGTATGTACAGTATTTTATCCGTAAATGTCCCAAAAGTAAGTACAGTAAAAATGCCTTATTCTTCATTATTTTTTAATGAGATTTTACTGACTTATTCCTAGCAAAATTATGATTAAAACAAGTCCAAACACGGTATAATTTGGCCGATCAGTAATGTCTTGAAAGTTGTCTACTAGTGAATTTCCTACTCAATATTCATTATTTTTTAATGAGATTTGACTGGCTTATTCCTGGCATCATTCTGTCCTCTACGTTCGGCTTTCGATTGATGTCTCGGCGCGGTAGATTGTAGAGGCCAGTCATAAATCAAAAGACGAGCAATTGTCTTGGAAGTTGTCGCTCCAGAGAACAGCTCCTGCGACAACTATCGCGACATTACTGTAAATCCCCACTACTGCGGGGTGTACCCTCTTGAGGGGCCAAGAAACTCGAGAGGCCTCGGTCGCCGAGAAGTATGACATCATGTGGCTCGGGTGTCTCGGTGAGACCACCTAATCCAAATTTCCAACTTCCTTATTTTTCATTATTTTTTTATGAGACTGTGGTTACCATATTTGTGGCATTTTTCTAAGAACAATGATACCACATATGATATAATTCCGATGATACTTACTTGCGCAATAGACAGTTAAAATTTCGGGCGCGAAGGATAGATGGGAAAAAAACTCACTTGCAACTGTCCTTCCTTGCGCCCGAAGCTTTGACTGTCTATTACACAAGTAAATATCATGTTTGGTATCAATTTGCATTAGAAAAATGCCACAAAAAAGGTGATCAAAGTCTCATAAAAAAATAAGGAAGTTGGAAATTTGGATTAACTATGTTTACATTTCTCGACGACCGAGGCCTCTCGAGCTCGGCTATCCTTCTCTACGTTCGGCAAAACTCAAAGAATAGTGTCTCTGGCTCATAAATGTCCCTCGGCAGATCCGTGCTAGGGACTTATATCGATGAAATACTGTACTCAGTCTCTACTTTCATATGCTTTCTCTCATTTCGAATTTTACAAATTCAAATAAATCCACAAAGTTATTTTCTCCGCATTCGTTTCGATGTGTTTTTATAAAAAAGAGTCTACCCTCTCGAAAATACATTGGCGAGCTTTTGTCACCTTTTTATTGCATTTCTCAACAATTGTCTTCTCGTTAACCATAATTACTCTAATTAAAATTAGATTAGTTTTTGGAACCTGATATAAAATAGTTTACAAGCAGGGAACTTCGCGTAAAGATCCGCAGTATCTCACTGTGTGACATCGTTCGCGAACGCTATCGTGTCGCTGTAGCTCAATAATGGTACGCCTCGCGAGATTGAGCGAAAGTAAAACTCGGTGAGAATGTCGCCGCAAGCTTGGTTGTATCCGCCCGCAGAAAAGCGAGAAACGTCGCGAACGTAATCAGTCTCCGAGTCGGAATTCAACTTTGTTTACCGGCAACAGTATTGCCCTCGGAAAAAGGTGAGGAAATCTGTTTAATCGTGTTCTCGCGATTGTCACTTTTCCAGGAATTTTATCTTGCCAATTTCTTTGATTGTCTTGGAAAAAAGTTCTTGTTAAAAAGTGAATAAAGAAAAGAATTCAAAATAATCGAATAATGTAAATTACGCCTCGTAAACGTAAAAGTAGGATTTCTAAGGGCGATCGCTGCCTAGATTGATCTTTTATCTACCGCTTTTCACTTCTAAAAAACCCCACCTTTACATTGTCAATCCTGGAAACGAGAGGCTACCCCATTAACCCTTTGCACTACGATTTATTTTACGGTTTCAATGATTAGTTTCTTTGTAGTTCTTGATGTCTATACTATTTTATGTTTTTTCAAATTCGGGAAATTTGGTCTCGGTCCCCCATAATATCCCTCCTCTACGAATGAAATAGGTATGGTATGGGAAAGTTGACTTTTCGACGAACTGTTGCTAAATCCTCTGACCCGCAGCATTTTGTGCGTGATTTTTCGTAACGGTACTATGGATAGGTGTCGCGAGGTGAACTAGCCAGGCGAAGGGTCGTGTGGACATAATTCTCGGGAAGAAAAGTCGACGGTCGAAGTTGAGCAGGGAACTGGAGCACGGTTCTGGAAGATAATAAGAGAAACGGCCGAGAGAAATGGCGGAAGAGGAGGGCGGAAGCAGTCCCAGAGCGAGAGGAACGACACGCGCACACGGAGAAAACAGGAAAAACATTTGAGCCGTGTGCCCCGAGAAAACGAACAGAGAAACGGAAGAGGATAAAGTGGCAGTCATTTTGCGAAGAAACGGTTGGCAACGTATATGACTACAGGCACGGATGCCGATGCCGTTAAACGTCGTACCCCTTGCAAATTAACACTCTATAACACACACGAAAATAAACACCGGTTTTCTTTGGTTCGTGCAAATTGCATTTTCGCTTGGCTTTGCTCGTTTCAAATCCTCGAAAGTCAAAGAGCGGTCGGGTGAGAACTGACCCCTAAAGCATTCTCGTTTATGAATGCGTTTGAAATCTCGGAAACGAAACTGCACGGGCACAGACGCGCGGAACTACGCATTCAATCTTCCTGGAAAAGACGCGAGAACAAAAATGCGCGCGATACGCGGTTTCAGATTTTTGTCTGGCTCGTTACTCCGAGCACTTGACTGCATTGTTGCGTAGAATAATTAATTAATTTCTTAGACTTAATTTCGTAGACGTTCTATGGGAGTGAGTTCATTCGGAAGTTTAATTTTACGAGCACGTGTTTAGCCGCGGGAAAACATGGGTCTGTGAAAATTACTGTAACGCTGGTCCACGAGTTGAAATAGACTGGACAATCTCATCCCAGACCGCTTGCCGAATATCGGCCGTTTTAATTGTTTTGAGGTCGGGACTGACCGCTGTTCGGAGAACATCCGGAAACTAGAGAGATTTCATTGGAACGCCGTCATTTTGAAGTGAAACTTCTTTGCTGAGGGTAACAATTTTCTGATGTAACGGAAGTCGATGTAACGGAAGTCGGATGTCGAGTGGCGCGAAAATTTAAACTGAGAATGAACGGAGAAAAATAATTTCTTACTCCGACGGGATTCGAACCCCGGTCTACCGAATGGTAGTCCAACTCCTTAACCGCTTGGACGACCAATGATCTTAGAATGACAGCGAAGATTTTGGTAGTAGTATCAAACGTGCAGCCACGTTTTTATTTTTATTTTATTGAAGTGATTATTTTATTATTATACTAATGTGTGTTTTTATTATATATATTAGATATATATTTAAAGAACAAGAGGTATGTATATAAATTACAAAATTACATGTAAAATAAAAAATACATGGTTATGTTACGACACCACGTGCAACTGCTTTAAAATTAAGTAAATATTTTATTTTACAGAGATATATAGCTTATCAGCTATTGCTAATAGCTAAAAAAACCTACCGTGTGTGGAACAGAATAGAAAATCATGTGCGTGGGAACCAGGCGCGGCAGGAGTGAAACTTATTGCTTATTAAGTATAGATACAGATAAATTATTATACCTAATAAGCAATAAGTTTCACTTCTCACTTCGCATATGATTTTTATTTGATTCCTCGACTTCCCGAAATTACAGCTGGCGAACCTCGCCTTTTTCAACTCTACGTCAAGGTTGTTTTTCTTCGAAATTTTCTAATTTTTCATATCTTCTCGTTGTCAGTAGACTATCCCCGCACTCAAGGTCAGGCAAACTCACTGGAGGAGCTTAAGGGAAAGAAGACTATCGATCGTTGACGAGTCTGAAGTGGTCTACTCGGTAGGTTTACTGGCCACATCGATGATAGAATGAGATATTTCAAGAATGATTGTTTAAATAATATATCATTTCATCTTCCTTGGTGTAATGTTAACGTAATCGCGTTGGCTTATTAGAGGAACCGCTCAAGTATTCTTTTAAAATGTTACTTTGTTCGCCTATCAATTGAGGTAATTTTTTTTAGATAATATCTAAAATAGTGTTCGCGTAATTGCTTCGCGGCGCGAACAGTTTTTAAACGGGAAATCCCTCAAATTATTACACAACACTTTTGCTGTGAAGCCCCCGAGGATTAATCTCTTCAGAATTTCTTTCACGACGGAACTAATCAAAGTGCTATTATGCAAATATTATCATGAATAACCCGCCAAGGGAAGAAAGAAAAGGTTGCTTGCACGTCTACTTTGTAAGTCACAGTAACACAACCAGGGAATCCTACTAAAGAAGGTAGCATACGTAAACTCTGTTTGAAATTTTCACCACGAGTCTCTCTTGACATCATCATGCATAAAGTCTGAACAGTATGGTCGATGCGGCAACAGAAGTAAAAGACAGATGCATCAGTACCTAAAGAACCTTGCTAGATCCGACCCAGAGACATTTTCTAAGGTAAAAATGCACGAAAACTGTACCATCGCAAGGCAAACGTCATGGTGAAATCATTCTTTGATCGAGCAGATGTTTGAACACAAGGGACATTGAGAAATCTACATTGAATTAGTCTTGAACATCTCCTTCCCTTTCTGTTTAGCATTTATCAAGCCATTTAAATATACATTGGGGAAATATCGTGTTAGTAGAAATAAAAAAGTGGACTGCGGATCTTTATCCATTTATGGCTCCTGGAAGTTCTCGAAAAATGGCAAAATATAAGATTCGACAGAGTTTAGTACTAGTATTGTTTATTTCAGATCTACAAAGGCTACTACCACTGACAACAAGATTTTATTTGATTCCACTTCTTCATTTAGATTTCTCTAATATTCATTCATATTAATAAAAAATCGATTACAGTTGTAAAAAGGAAAAATGAAGTACCATCAGAAATTAGAAAATTCGTTGACGAGAATACGTAAGTTAAAAAAATCGTGTGCGAAACTTATTATTAATAAGCAATAAATTTCACTTATGCCGCGCGTGATTTCCAGGCACACGATTTTTATTCTACATGTAATTTTGTAATTTATATACATACCCCTTGTTTTTAAATATATATCTAATATATACAATAAATTACAGCACTAATATATACTCTTACACACACTTCATTAATTAAAAGTGTGATAAATGATTAAACTGCGCGGCCCGTACGAAGCGCTGAAGCCCACAATAACGGCGTGCGTTACAAAGAGTGAGAGAGAGCGCTATAGATTCCGATAGTGTGATTTTCAACTCGCCCGTAAGACGGCGCAGTCTATCATTACACTTCCGTTCTATCGACACGTCATATCCGTTCCATCAGAAAATTGTTACCCTCAGCAAAGAAGTTTCACTTCAAAAATTAAATACCCACCTTACTCCCTTTGTAAATAGAATTATAATTATGGACAATTGTAAAACATTTTATGGACAATATACATCTAATTTATATTGTATTACAGCGGCACAGATGCTTCGTAACTCAAAACGTTTAAAAACTTCATTATTATTACTTTTATTGTGATCCATATATGAGAATTTTTTAACTACTGGTAATACCGTATTTTTTTATTTTTATCACTAGAAGTTAGATGATTCGTTGATGAGAAACTACTTACGATGCTGAAATACTTACCTTACTTCCTGTGTAAATGAAAATTTAATTATGGAAAATAGATATCTACTTTAAATTACATTTAAGTCACACACAGCCTACAAGAACGTTCAAATACTTCATTATGATCATTTATAATGTGTTTTATATATGAGAAAACAATATACCTTCCGATTTGATGAAAAAATTGATTTCATTATTTAAATTCATAGAAATCGGTTTTTCGAAAAATCCTGAAGTCTTAAACAAATTTTAAGACCAGCTTTGAAATTAGCGTGAAAAAATCTACAGGAAATGATGTGTAGCATGTTAAAAAAAAATTTCCGCGCGTGGTATTGGGAAAACCACAATTTTCTCGACATTGTGCAAGTTCGAGGAATTTTTTCAAGGTTACAAAACGTTCGTGCTATAATCTCCCTATTTTTGCCATATTCTGTCAAGTTTCAGCTGTAATTAAAAAAAATTACAGTGCTCTATCTCATTTCTATCGGAAGTTTCGTCTCCGATTGAGACGAAAGATCCCACTGTGCGGCACCGGAATCAATCAACGCGAACGAGTGCGGGAAATTGTGCTGTTAAACGGCTGAAAAATGCTGGAGTTAAGGTGATTAAATTTCAACGGGGAATCGGCCCCGATCCTCCGCGGCTCGGTCGTTGATCCATCTTGTCAAAAATGAAATCCATCTTTTTGGCTAGACGGGCAAACGCACCACGTGGAGTGGGACCGTGGTAAGCAGTAGTGATGGAGATGATCCTTCTCAATTAGTGTCGGTTACGTATGACTACATACCTATGAATGCATGTATGAATGATGAATACATAATTTATGTATGAATACGTAAGTATCATAGAGTATCGATTCCCAGCTTTACATTTCTTTTTAAAATCTGGTTCACAACTTAAATTCAATGTTTGCTTAAAATGTGAACTAATACGGTTACTTCTGATAAAAGGCGGAAGTAAAAGAGAAATAATTTCATTGAATTTAACATTTATAATGAAAATAAGTAATTTTTGGAACTGAACAATTATTAGATCCACGGTGGTTACAGTCACGAGAAAAATGTTTCAATGTTTTTAAAGACGTTTGAATTTGAAACAATTTATACTAAAACAGTCGGTGAGAAAATATGTTAGATGAAAACGAATAATTAATGGCAAAAATAGAGCAATCAAGTTATAAAATAAGTCCAAGTATACGAACAATATAACAATACTAAAATACTTTTTGGATCTGCTGGTATTTTATGACCGAATGTCTTGATGAACAATTAGGTCGCTCCCATCGCTACTAAACTGAGCTCGCCGTGGAAACCGAGCGGGTCCGTCGAATTTGCTCCATTACCATCGGGAAACGTTTTTGCCCGGCGCGGCGACGCGTCAACGCTCGTTCAGCGCGGCTCGTTTGTCAGCGCGAACTTTTGACAGTTCCGGTCATTCTTCCGGTACACGTCGGCGCAGCGAAATTCGTTGAAGAGGAAACGAAGAACTGGATGGGGTCGGGCGGGAGACGTGGAGGAGGAAAAGGAGCGAGGGAATACGCGCGGGAGAAACTAAAATATTTGAGGAACGAAATCGGACGGGAACGGAAGCGGTTCACCGAGTGTAACGAAAAGAGAGATACGTCGATGTCACGACTTCGAGTGTAATGCATTTTCCCGGCGACAGTCGGCTGCGAGCAGCGCGTTCGTTGACGCCCGACGATTAAAAATACTTGATTAAAAATACGACCCTACGCGCTGTTGCACCTTTGCGCAATTTTCGCGAGACAACCGGTTTAATCTGTACATTGCTCGCGGAAGATGGATTTCTTTCTGCTTGCTACTGGCTACGTGCTGGGGAAAAAGTACCGGCTAGCGAAGCTGCACAAAAACCAGCAGAATTTGATTAGCAACGGAGAAAATGAGGATAATTTCACGTAGAGACAGAAATTTTATCTGTTGGGTACGTGTAATCTAATAACAGCAGGTTATGTAATTTGTACATTCACTTGCTTAGTTCTTTTAATTTTGTTGGTAGAAAATGTGCGGGTCGCCCGCACGCTAGTGAACATTCAGAACTAAAAAACTTACTATTTTCTATTTTGTTTCTAATGTTCGCTTCATCGCCGAATAATCTCGAGCCCCCAAGGTAACAGGAGTGTACATCGACAATTTATTATTCTGAAGTTATAAAGTTTTCGAGTTTAAACGATTCGGTTGGTACCGTTTAAAGTTCAACGACCTGAAGTTCATGCAAGTTGAGGATCCGGTTGGCTCCTCGGCGAGCGAAGTTGAAATTCCTTCTCAGACTTGTTGTCGCTGAGCCATGAATGTAGACCAAGAATTGAGAGTGGTCAATAGAACTTCCTGAACGATTCTACCAGGAAATCCCAACCTGCCAACCTCGGATTCCAATCGATTGGATTCGATATCTGTCACGCGTTCCGACACACCGCAAAATTTAAATTAGGCTGATCACCGCCAGATTGCAGATTTTATGCGCTTATCGCCCTTATCTCCCTATCCCCCCCCCTCTCTCTCTCTCTCTCTCTCTCTCTCTGTGTGTGTGTGTGTGTGTGTGTAAGCGTTGGGAGAACATCAAACATTATAATCTGTGGTTATGAGAAAAAATTTTTGTAGTTATTAAATGATGGAGCTTATTTATTAATGGAATTTATTTTAAATGCAAGAATTGAATTATTAATCGAGTATTTTGCCATTTCGAGTAATTGAGAGTTAAACGCTTCCAGCACAGATTTCCAATAAAATCAATTGTTCCAATTCAATCTATTCGTCGCCTCCACGTGAGTGGCGAACCAATTTTTTTTTCATCCACTAAGTTTCAATATCTTTTGAAAACACCTATCTCTAAGTTTCTCGAACGTTCTTTTAAGTATATCGTCGAAATTTACAGCGAATCATAGAAGTCTGTGGCCGACTGGTTTATGAAATTTTCCGGGGGACACTCCGCAGGGAGGTTTTCTGGTTCGTAGGGTCGAAAAAGTCGATTTCACATTTCCTCGGTCCCCTGTGGTATTAAAAACATGTCCTCGAAGCGGTTTTCCCTCGAACAAACGAGACATTCTCGACATTGTTCTTACCCGTGCGCGATTTTCACCGTGAGTGGACATCGATTGCAGCCGTTTGGTCGATGAACTTTTCCTGGGGCTTTAATATATAATTGTGCCAGCAGCCGCAGGGAACAATAGCCATTAGCATAACAATCCATTATCATATGTCAGGCAAATTTGTGGTGTGTATTGATCGGCCGATACTTTCTCTACGCTTTTGGCCCGGCACGGTCCGGCCCGGCCAGCTCTATGCCCGCCTCGCGAATTCACGATCGATTGATAAAAGGATCAAGCAAAAACGCCGAGCCCCGTTTGTGCAGCTGCAAACGAATCGTTATTGCACTGCACATAATTAAATTCTCATGGTCCATATGCACCGGCGCGTGAACCAGTTTCCCGTCGTTCGGTTGGCACCATGCCTCCCTCGTCCGTCGGAATTTCTTACGGTTTATCGTAATTCATGCACGGTGATTTTCGCAGCGAACAGTGAGAAGACTTTAGTATCTGCAGTGATAAATAACGGGTGCATGGAAATGTCCGCAAATTAGGTAGTGCGAGTGAGGAAGAAAGTATCGGCGCTCTCGACTTTTTCGGCAACCAAGTGGATCAATGCAATTTACGGTTTTTGCTATTTGGTTATTGGACTGCGGATTTTACGACTTTCAATCGCAGGACACATACGTAGGAATCAAATTTTCTTCCGCTTTTTAATCTTCAGGCACTCCATTTTCTTCGTAACTGGTTATATGGAACTTTATACGAATTCAATATAAATAAATTTATATTCAACAAACTGACTGGTTTAATACAAAATAGATATTTGCTAGTGTAGTCAACATATTGGTTTATGCTTATGAGCTACCCTATAGGGTAATAAATTTCAAGTTTTGAGATCGCAGGTACTATGTAAGGTAAAGGTACTAGTAGTTGACCAGTTAAGAGGAGTTTTCCACGCGAACAATAGTAACCATTTACTCTGTCGTCAAATAGTGAGAGTCGATGTTTGATGACACTTTTTAAGTCTTCTTAATTATGTACCAAGGCCACATTTTTAAAAAAGTTTACTTATACAAATTTAAGAAACATATTTAGAAATCCAGTAATTGCTTCAGGAGTTGCCCACTCATGAAAATGAAAAATCTAGTAATTTATTCGTTAGTAGTTGACCACTTATACTAGAAAGAGGGTTAAAGCAATAATGTTGGGAATCATTTTACTAACAATTTCCAGCACAAATTACAATTAAAGAATGAAATAAGAAAAAACAACTCAATTCCATAAAAAGTTTAATTGAGGAACAGAGTAGATGTTGCAAGTTAATAGAGAATAGTATTAGAGAAATTTAACCAACAGATGGTATGGCATCCGAGGTTCACTTTCATCAAAACTGTTCACAAAGCTTATAAAAATCTTATTTTTTATATTTTTCTATAAAGTGATCAACTACTTGTTCATGGTCAACTACTGGTACCTTTACCTTATATGCTAGTAATTTTATGTTAGTGACCTTAAAGCTGATCCTTCAATGTTTTTACTGTTTCTAATACCCTTCTTTTATCCGTAAATGCATGGAATTTATAGTCTGACTATTGCACTACCTTTGACTTATTAAGATTGAACTCTTTGTTGGCCAAATTACTTCATTTTGCATTTGGAATGAACGTGCTTACTACAGTCGAATGAAAAGTTGGAGAAACTTTGAAGCTTGAGTGAACACTCATTTTTTCGACCTTTTATTTTTCGGAATTATTCAATTTGGCAAATGTTCAATTATCAAAAGTAGGAATACGTTTTCAGTTCATTTCTGTTTTTCATAACTTGACAGTGTCTTTATAGTGCACTGATGATTCTCCAAAATAAATAATAGTATTATCGTAATTTTACAAACCCTCGTTGTGTACCACAATTTTAAAGACACCCTGTAGATACCAATCTGCTAGTTCGCACCATGGAACAATCAAAAGGTGACGGATAATTAATGTAAATCCTCGGTAATATTATTCTTATAATTAGTAACAGTACTAATAGAACAGTATTCGAATTAATTAGTCGGAATACTAGTTATATTATGCATTATATTAATATTAAAGGATTCCCAGATGGTAAAGCGAACTGTTTCAATAAAATTCTACCAGTTTCAGACAAATAATTTGTTCCTTTTGTTTTAATGTAACGTTCCCAAACGTGAAATTGCTGTACAAGTCAGTAACATGCGAATGCAGCTTTCACCCACACTACAGAAAGTGATATATGTAGTACAAAATCGAAAAGAAGTGATTCTACGTGAAAAAAAAATAAATGGAAAGCAGGGAATGGAATTTTTTGCACAAAACTTCAATCTCGACTTTGAATATTCTATACGCATGCATTAGTATTCATAGTTATCACACTGCGGATTGTATGCATTTATTACAGCAACAAAAATCTGAAGACAGTTTTATGAAACTCTTATCTTGTATTCTGTCCTTAATAAAAGTTCTGATAGAAAAGCTGAATTTTTATTGCGCTGTAATATATTCCGAAAATGAAACAGGTCGGAACGGCTAATTTCAACAAAGTTTTGTCAAGGTTACGAATTTTAAACATGTATTCCCAGAAAGAAGGGATTAAAGTTATATAAAATTCATTCCTTATGGCGAGAAAGTAGTTACATCCGTTATAAAAACAATGACAAGGTAAAGCGTACCATCACTTTGACAAGAATTCATAAAAATTGTTAAATTTTGCAGCGTTTATACGAGATTGCCCACTTAAATGGAACCTAAAAGATTGTGCCATAACTCTTTCGATGGTTTAACTCTCAAGTGAACTATTGCAGTCGATGTGGCCGCACTCGAATAATAACTATTTACTGTGTAACTATTAAAAATATAACTATTTATGGATTTAGATGGTATTAGACTGTCTCACTTCGTTTCGATTTACCATTTCGGTGGACACGGATATTAAATATAAATGTAATTTAATTGAATCGCTGCATTTTTTAAGTAAACTTTAAAGGTCCGTTTAAGGGTTGAAGAAACCTGGATTTGCACGAAGTCACGCAGTTTATGCAGGATCAAGATACCCGCTGAAGAAACTGCAACGACGTACTATGGGATACACCGATGAAATCTGTGTCAAAATCAAAGAACTTTTGATAGAAATGAAATTTCAAAGTGTCTCTTTGAAAAAGATCCACATAGGGATCGAAACGTTAGAAACATGTTTAAATAATTGTACATTTGTTGTTTTTCTAATAATGATCGAACCTAGCGCCGATATCATTCAATTTATTATATTATTAATTTTCGATCGAGAAGATTTTAACGTTTCAAAGAACTATTGATAGAAATGAGATAGAGCAATGAAATTGATTAAAAATTAAAACTAAAACTTTGCTGAATATGGGATAATTATGGAGATTCTGCTACGAATGTATTTTAATCTTGAAAAAATTCGTTAAACTTGCACAATTTCAAGAAAATTGTTTTTCCAATACCACGCGCGGAAAAAATTTTGACACAGATTTCATCGGTTTGTCCCATTGTGCGGCGCACTGGTAGATCGTCGAAACCATATTCCAAAGAGGCAGGGATTATGCACAATCACTTCGATTAGCATAGAAAAGTATATTAGCTCCCGCTTTACCCAGCGATCGCCATAAACTACGAGAACCGCTCTATTTTCCAACTTTCCTGGACCGGCGCAGCGCGCATCCCCGTAATCGACGAATCTGAGGAGACAAAGTTCATTCCGCGCCGGAGGAGAAAGTTAGCAGCGAGCACCGCACGGGTCCGGAGACTCGCCTAATTTCGTTGTAATTTAGGGGACACGATATTTTCTGGCGGACGCGTGGCCATTCGTTCGTCCCGACCGCCGGAAATCCTGACGCCGCGGAATTCGTGCGCGCACCTTTCACCGCGAACCTTGTAAAATGTATATGAGGCTAACTTACGATTACGTCGGCGGTTGTGACTTATCAGGGAGTTGCGCCCAGAGATCTCAACGAATCACTTTACACCCCGTTGAGTTCCAAACGCAAGTCACTTTGCCCCATCTGTGAATCCTGACTGCGAAACGTTCGAATCGATTGTTGCGTTCCATTAGTTCTTAAACAGGGGAGACCGGGGCTGGTTGACTAACTTTTAATATATTTAATGTTTACCAATGAATCATTTATTTTGCTGACTTGTTGTACACCGAAAGTTTGCACATTGTCTTGGGTACAAAGATTTAATATTTATTGAAATAGTTTTGCGATCGAAAAGAATTGATAATAGATAGATGGTTTCGGCGCACAGGTTCGATCAAATATAAACTAAATTTCCATGTTTTATAACAAATTTGCAAGTTGAAATCTCGACGTTTCGATCCTGACGAGAATCATTTTCAAGAGATTTTTGCGTCTGAAACAAAGTGTAACATTGCAAAAATAACCGTATTTTAAAAGAAAAGGAAAAAACAAAGTTTTGAACTCGAAAAATGAACTTATTTTTCTTACATGTTATATAGGAAAGAAATTTATCTTTTATGAATAATGTGTTACTTCCATGCTGGTAGATAATGTACTAAATCCTTGTTAAAGGTTACACAGTAAACAATGCATACTAACGGATAGAGAATTGAAATTTGATCAATTAGAAGCAACTGATCTATGTTTGCTCAATCCATATTAGGCGGTAAATTCAAACCTCAATATAGTTCGTCTCAATCACATGACTACACAGTATAATACCTCAACATTGTTGTGGTAGCTGAAGGAAATTAACATTCAACTACATTTGAAATTTAAATGTAAATAAATCAGAATCAAATATTATAATATATGATATATATAGAAAACTATTAAAGATTAGAAACTTCATCATAAAACATTACTGATTCAGTAATGCAGCGTAATGGTCATGAATCTTAGGTGATTCATACCTAAGATTAACGCTTTTTTGTTTAATCATATAAAAAGTTTCTACTAGTAATCTACGATGTAAATTTGATTCCTTGTCTAATATTTTAGCATTATCAAAATCAAATGCATGATCAAATTCTACAAAGATTTAATTTTGAAAATCGCTTTGATTGAACCTAGTTGTAGTTTCAATCGGATTTAGATTAGTGAGAGCAATAAGTTATCAAATCTTTTTTTTCTTTCTTTTCTTTATGGTTCTGGGAAATAGAAAACTCCAAGAACCAGGGATCTTGGGTGGAAATAAGTATCCCTTTTTCTAATTTTTTCTCTTTTTAAACAAAATTTTTAATGGTATCAGCGCACTGGTTCGATCAAAAACTACTTCTACACTACGCTCCATAGTACTAATAGAAATTGTCGGTTAATTTACAGACGCAAAATTTTATTAATTTCTTGAAAATGATCTAAATATAGATCGAAACGTCGAAATTTTGATTTTGTGATATTTTGCAAATAGTGTAGAAGTAGTTTTTGATCGAACCAGTGCGCTGATACCATTAAAAATTTTGTTTAAAACCTATTTACGATCGATACTAAGATATTATTTTCTCTTTTTATATACTTTAGCGGGCCGAGGACTTGTTCTTCACATTCACAGGCTCGCCCATATATACCGTTACCACACCTGTTCTTTCCCATTAATAAGTTATCAAATCTAAGTATCTTGAACTTAATAAATAAGGAAATGTATGCAATTTGATATTAATTTTTTATGTTTTTATTAAAACAGCTGTATTAGTCAGTGCATCCTGTAGCTGCGCTCTGATTGGTTCGTGTTTTGATGTGTTAATCTGCGGCACTTCTCCTTACTTAAAACTATACATTATCGCGTTTAAATATTTTGTACTTGTTTGCGTTTCTTTACAATACAGTATAGTTTTTATTTATGTATTTTGATAACATTTTAAGTATCGTATGGTTTTGACAGGTTCCTAGTGGATTAAACGATTATACGAACAATTTGAGGAAATTGTATGAAACCAATTTGAAAGAAGAAACGTGAACGAAACAGTAACAGAGAGCAATGCCTGCGTAATTGAAAGATAAAAACTTCATCCTGAAATGAAGGACAAAAGTGCACGAAGCGAACGTGCTAGCTCTAGTAGGCTAATTTCTCCCTGCTATTCCATGGATACTCGGGGCACAATCCCTGAGCCAATTATCCGACGTACCAAAGACAAGAGAAAGTTTTTGTGACTTGGAAGCGCATCATCATGCATTTATGCCTTAAATAAATCTCCATATTTAAAAAGAAAATTAAAAAAATACTATTTCATTTCACTGTCTCTAAATTTTGTTACAGAAATGTAAATTTATGTATATGTATAAATATGCGTAATTTTAATTTAATTAAGAAAAAATAATCTTCATAAAGGCATGATTTCTTTCTATGTATGTAGCTGCACACATACTCACCAATAAAAATTTATCGTGATCATTTGTTAATGAATTTTCCTAAATACAACAAAAATATTCAACTTATATTTTATATGTATTTAAAAAATTTTTATTTTTTAAATTTTGTTTTGTACAAACCACGCATACTTCAGTTTTTTATATTTTGTAGTTACGTAAATATTAGATAAACTGTAATATTGTACTGATTATAGTTATTTACTTACTTATCAGAGAATATAAGTATTTGATTGCCGAATTACTCAAAAATTGTGGGAAAGGGTTGGATTATACCCATCACTACTAGCGAGGTATAGCAACATATGCCGACCGTCAATCACCGATTTTGGTGAAACATAGGAAAGGATAATGAATGAAAAAGAAAGAGAGACTAAACGTTCACGCTTCAATACTCTGTCACACTTTTTTTCCGTTCGCTCTTTCAAGCCTGAAACCGTAATTGCTTATTACACCCGGTTGATGTCATTCTAATTAGAAAAACGAGACTAATACTACGAATAAAAAAGATAATAAATATTACAAAGGTTGCAATGTTTTGCTCGACCCCTCTCTAACTTTCTGAATTGCCCCAGTGGTGGGGATAAAGTTTTCACACTTACGGTAGAGACCTTCGCGACAGTTACAGAGAGAATAGTGGAACTCGAAAACTAGCAAACATAGAAAAAAAATTATACAAATCAAAATTACTTGGAATTTCTTAGAAAAAATATAGGTGGCGTAAAATCTAGGTGACGAATTGTACAAAGGAGTGGTACAAGAATGTAAGCGTTACAGGTTTAGTCAAATTTGTAAGGAATAATCCGTATTTCTTTGTAAAACAAGACACACGGATTGCTCAATCGTTGACAGACGTGTTCGTCGCGGTTGCTCGTATCGAACTGATCTTTTTTACAATTCGTTGGCAATTACACTTTTAGAATTCTTCTGTTCCGATTCTCTATTTTATAAATTTACCTATACATAGGGTTGTGTGTTAACACACACACGTACATACATACAATACACATACATCATTCGTGCTTTAACCCCATAAATTGAACCGAGCACTACTATTGTAAACCGTGGTATTTAGTAGGACTCGAAGTTCGAGCGGACGACTGACCTTCAAATAGTTGAAAGCCACAGTTCTACTTTGAAGTGATCAGGCTGAAGGATTGCGCGGCGATCGATCACCTCTTTCTCTGGTAAATAACCGTCATACCGCGACATCGTCGTCGTGCAAAAGCTCGAACCAGCATCGGCGGTGGAAATGCGTCAATCGCGTTGCGCGATGTTTCAACCGCACGTCGAACGATGCGAAATGAAATTGAGCCAGCGATAATGCACCCAAAGGACTACTCGCGCGCGGCTCGATTCATTTACTCCGTGAGCTGTGCAGCTGACGGCTGACAGTTTCATACGCGCCGCGCTTGGGTGCGTTGATCCTTGAAAAATCCGCCAATGACGCCGACCACTGTTTGATTTTGTTTTTGACATCGAGCAATTGTGTTACGGCCTCATTCGCAGCGCGTCGGACCGCGCGTGGACTCGTTACACTTGCCTCTTTGTGTCGCGCTTGTGCTTCATAATAGCAGTGTCTCGATAGTAGACGCAGACGCGTTCCAAACATTTCCTTGAACTGTCGCAACTAATTTCTAAACTGGTTACTAAAATTACATGAACATTAGGTTTCTTTCGCAACGTGTACAGGGTGTAAGGAAATTATATATCGCGGCTACCATAGGAAGATTCTACACTCTTGATTTGGTTGAAATTGAACTAAGCAAGGTACCTCAAAATTAGCTTTTACCTTTTGACGTTGCAATTCAAGATAGAGGTCAATTTTCTGAGTCATCCTGTGATAACCGCGACATATAATTTCTTTACACCCTGTACGTTTAATGTAAATAATAGTGTTCGATATTGCTTAGTATAGCCAGAGAAAAGTAAAGACTCGCTGTGCAACAATTCTAAAACTTTGGAGATACAGTAAATCCTTGTAAGTTGTCTAAACGACGGTCTCTGGCAGGACAACTTACAAGGGAGAAAAAAGAAAAGCAAGTTTCCCTTGTCGCCGGCACAGTTTAAAGACCCACATGTTCTCACAATGTAACACCAATTCAAAATGCTTTATTCTTCATAATTTTTTTCATGAGACTTTTACTGGTTTGTTTCTGGCATTATTCTGATTAAAACAAGACCAAACGCTATATAATTAGGCCTGTATTTACTCTACATGTGAGAAGCGTAATTTATAATTTATCATACACTCAACATACGCTATAGCATATGTTTAAATAAACAACTTAACATGTCATAACATAACAACTTGTTTCTTTAAATATTATTTACAGTTTAATTAATTTTGTGAAATACCCAATATTTGTTTGCTTATATATACTTTGTTTGTATATATTTTCAGACGCAATTGCTCTTGAAAATGATCCACAACTGGATCGAAACGTTGAGTTAAAATTAATTATTACTAATTTGCTTAGTTATTACTTTTATTATTGATCAAAACTGTGCGCCGAGAACGTATATTTGATTTATTTTAAAACAACTTAACATGTCGAAAATATGTTCTCAAAGAATTAGACTTGAACGTCAAAGAAAAGTATTTTATTTTACATAATCAGAAAAATAATCACGAGGAAGTTATTAGTAAAAGTGTTAGCATCACATTGGTATTTTAAACAATGGAGTAAACAATACAGTTTTCCTTCTTTTTCACTCGCCATCCTCTTCCATATCCTACAGTTACTCCATAAAGTCAATGAAACTAAAAAAATAATGAAAAATTATGCATTTTTAATTGGCATTACTTTCCTATATGCTTTCCTTCCTTACGACCGAAACTTTCACAGTCGATCAAACCACTAAATATAACAATTGATATTATATCGTATTTGGTCTGTTTTACTCAGAAAAATGTCAGAAATACGTTTTCAAAAGTCCCATGAAAAAATAATGAAAATTAAGAAGTTTCAACATTCGATTCATTGAGTCAATGTAGTGGTGTTCACACCGATATATCCGAGCCGACAATAATAGTCGGCGTCCTGCGGTGCGGAACAGCGTTGGCGGTCAGTGGAGTGAGTAGGCCGGGTCAACATACAGAGTCTGGATCAGGAGATGTCGACTACCATATAAAAAAGTGGACACTAATTTAGTTGTAGTTCAGTCCCCTTGGGCATGGTGGCAGCACAGTAGAGACCAAAGAGTAGGGGTACAAGCAGTGTGTGATCACACGCACACCTAACTCACATATGATCAACCTTGCATATACGTGTAATCGTATTCTTCGCTAGCTATTGATGGTTATGAATTTATTTTCAGGGAAAATGAATTGGTAATGTAACATATAATAATTACATTGAACAATTACATTGAATTACATCAATAAATAAGCAGCAAATATGAAAACTCAGCAACAGTCTATCTCCGCAACAGTTTGCAACAGTTATAAATGGCGTCTGATGGCGTCAAATAGCTGAATGACGCGCAAGGCAAAGATAAGATTTCCCCACCACCGAGGCACTACTGTGCTGCCACCGTACCCTAAGGGTATGAATTAGAATTATATTCGTCGCTATGGGAGTCGACACCCCCTGGTCTGGGTCCGGGACAACTTACCGGGCTTTACTGTACTATGTTTTCACAAAGTATCTGACGGGAGCAGGACCTAAAGAAGTTGTGCACGTCAGCTTCTCTGTGACGGGAACCGTAGCACCGTAAAGAAGTTATGGAGTGACAGCTGATTCCGCGCTGACTACAGAAGCTTGTCAAACTGTCTGGATTGTGGCCGGATAGTTCGGCGGATGGTCTGCCGCTCGATTTTGTCGGAGACGTCTTTCGCCGGTCAGGGCTCGCTATCAAACAGTTTACTACTTCCTGCACGGTTAAACGCTTTACTGCCATCTTTCCGCGCAACTGCCCCGCACTCGGCGGACTCTCCATCGTCGCGTTTTTATCGTCGGCCCTCTCGATTAACGCGATCACGATCGAATATTTTATCGGAGTATCGGGCGCGCGGTACGTACGCCTCGCCACTTTGCCGGTTTTACAGCTTCCTCGTTGACAGCCGGTCCGGCTAAGACCGGCCGTCGCTACCCTTCCATCGTCCATCAGGCTTAGGATAGGAACGTAGTCTGAACACATGGCCCGCATTTATCTGCGACCTGTTATTCGTATTAAACGATGCGGAGGAGTTCGGCGAATGACGTCGTAAAAACGGTAAAGGCACTTGGCGACGGCGCCGAAGATGTTACAGGTGAAGGCGTATAATCGGATTACGCTCGTAATCAAGAATCAAGTATCGATCTGATGGCTCGCGGGCGGAGCTTCCACTCGACAGGACCAAGCTTTTCGGAATCAAGAGACACGGCCGTGAGCAGGTCTCTAAATCCCCTCGAGCTACCTGTAGTACGTGAGCGGGATAAAGGATTAGTCTCGTTTGGGACACGCGACGCGACCCGTGAAATCTTATTAGCCGAAAAACGCGACGCGGATCTTATCAGACCCCTCCCCCCGACCTGATAAGATAAGACACGATCGAGGATGTCAAGGTGAAGATCGCGACCGTTCCGGGTATGCACGACATGCTTTTGTTCTCAGCCTCGTTCTTTCCAAGGCGACTAACCCGGCAGGTCCAGGAACAATTACCGCAGATGATGCTTGATGAGACTCCACAGCTTTGCTGCGAAAGTTCGCAAGCTCTCCGCAAAGTTTCGAAACGACGCTTGGTGGTCATTGCCTCCGATAATTGCTAAGTGCTGGCATGTTTTGTTTGCTGCGACCGCTGATCTCCGTTCAACTTCATTTGGGCCTTGATATAAACACGTCAATTTGTGTAAGTGGCTCTATTGTCTTTATCACTTACTGTTAGTTTGAGGCTCTGTACACGAACAGGGTGTTCATTTGAAAATTTTCCAACCGAATATTTCGCAAAGTATGAAAGATGTTAGAAAAGTGTAAAACACGTGTCCAATAGGGTATGTCGGTTTTTAAATACCGGGTTTTAAAAGAAAATTATGCAGGAAGAAGGAAAAATTCTTATCGATCGAAAAATTGAAATATAAATTATAATTATGATATCGGCGCCAGGTTCGATCCTTATTAGATACAACAAATATGCAAGTTAAATATTTAAATTTCTCAACGTTTCGATCCCAATGCGGATCATTATCAAGAGACCCAAATTTTTGCGTCTGAAAAAGAAATTAATATTAAAATTTTGAAATTAAATATACTGTTTGGAATGTGACACAGTGACAAAATTTTAATATTAATTTCTTTTTCAGACGCAAAAATTTGGGTCTCTTGATTATAATCCGCATTGGGATCGATACGTTGGGAAATTTAAATATTTAACTTGCATATTTGTTGTATCTAATAAGGATCGAACCTGGCGCCGAAAATT
The DNA here is from genome assembly GCA_963971365.1 of Lasioglossum villosulum. Lineage (NCBI taxonomy): Eukaryota > Metazoa > Arthropoda > Insecta > Hymenoptera > Halictidae > Lasioglossum > Lasioglossum villosulum. Next base: position 11,246,034 of record OZ020497.1, read on the forward strand.
ATGCAATTCGAAAATCGGTTTTTTTTCAGCAAAAAACCCGGTTTTAAATTTATACATAACACTTATATATCTTCTAGTAAATTTCTTCCATTAGCTACAAAAACTGACATTATTAAGTTATCCGGACAGATATTATCAAGATTATATAAAGATTATTCTACAGAAGATGACAGCAGTGTTAAAAAAAGTGACGAAGAAGAAAATCAAGATCTGCAAGAACTTGAAGAAGTGACTTCCTCTAGTCCTCAAACAAATAAAAAAATTTTACTTTTATATGTCGTCTGGTAAACTAGTCCTACAAATTTCTGTAAAACGAACTCAAAGCACTTGTTCCAACTTTAAAATGATATCAATATTAATGAGTGTCGCTGTATATCTCATTAAATTTAATGAAACTCTGATACATTTGCTGACCCAGCTTGACCCGTAAGCGTAGCTCATTTATTTGAAACAATGGGAGCTAATAAGTGCACAGCATAATTTGTTGGACTCAGTCATTATACAATATAAAGTTAGGAACAGAAGCACATCTGGCTTTTCATTATACGAATATAAATTAAAGAAAATATTAGGTTAATTTGTTGTATAGTAATTATAACTACTGGAATTAGGATTTTAGAATATCATGGAAAAGGTGCCCCGTTCAAATTTCCGAATTTAAGAGATGCCAGGCCGTAGGAAGAGTTTTGGAAATGCTGTGTTACGTCCCAAATTGGACCCAAAGAGATTTCGATAGAGATTCGATAGATTATAATGAGAGGGATATTGCGCAGTTTCGAACCTACCTGCATTAGGGTGGACCTTAGTTGCTCTTGTGCAAAATTTTTTTTTAAATTCATTTGATGCGACCCTTGCAATCTGTTCTACTCGGTAAAAAACTAATTCCCTCCAAAGGCCCTAGGGGTGTAAGCATAGTGAATTTGCCCTTGAAAGATGTCGGCACGATACTGAGAGGATTTTTAGGTACTAATGAGATAATAAGATCCTGAATGTTTCAGATCTCTAACCCATTTGGTTTTTGAGAAAAAGCAATATATGTAAAAATCAGAAAAAATGAAAATTCTCTGAAACGCGTGAATCGATTTATTTGAATTTTGGATATGTTTTGGGGGTTGATGGTAGCTTCTAGGAAAAAAATTATGAGCTATATCGGTTGATAAAAACCTCGAAAAAAACGACGCTTTTGTTTTAATTATGATTTTTAACTATGATACGATCCTGGCACAATTATGAAACCATTTTTTTCGAATTCCTCATCCATTTTTCTATGGATTTATGAGCTTTTAAGATTTTTAAAAAAGGTACGCCATATTGCAAAAAAAGAAAAACCATTTTTTATGCAAATATTCACTTTATTTATGTATTTTATGCCTAAATCTTTATTTTTGTCGTTCATATATATCTTTTAACCTCATTTTAAATAGTCATTTCTAAATCAAAAATTAAATTTTAAAATATCAATGAATATTAACTAAAATATTTTAAACATTGTGCGCTTATAACATAAGAAACAGATTTTAGTTGCTAAATTATAAATAAATAACAACAAATGTTTGAAAGGTATATTTGGAAGAAAAAGTTTATGATCATATTTTATCAGTCTTCATCACTATCATCTTCGATCACCGGCGCAACATTGTCTCTATTAAATAATTCGCTTAGTGTTTCAGCAGGCCTCAGAATTTTTGTTAAATATCTTCCGTGTGACAAGTAATAAATAATAGCAGCGACGTGAGAGCAACATCCAATTGTTCTAAGACCATTTGCACACTCACAACTATGCCTCAATATGCTTTTGGTACCAATAGCGTTTTTTTTATACTCAATAAAATATCTATAAACCTTCTTATTGATATGACGGGATTGAACTTGAGCTTTGAGTATGTTTGACTGGTCTTTTACATATTGAATAGTAAGATTACCTGTTTCATCAAGCATTTCTGCTAAATACGACACAGCCTGCTTCAATTGATAAGAACCGGTGAAAAAGATTCGCAGATCTTTTTCCGTCATTTCTGGAAAGTCTTCTAGAGCTTCAGATGAAATAGTTTGAAACTGCAATTTTTTACGTTGCCAGCCATTTTGTTGAACTTCATTAGCTAACGTATTTTCTACACTATTTTGTGATTTCATTGTTTCGACGACTTCATCCAAAAACTCTGAGTCGGAAGTAAGACGCTTACTGTACGTATTATGTAGAAATGAAGCAATTTTGAAAAAACTTCCAATTCTCGGAAGCATTTTATTGTCAATTCTTTGATCAAGTAAATGATATTTTTGTTTTAACATTCCATGAGTTGCCTCTACGGGCCAACGAGTTTTAGTTACATATCTTGAAGCATTACACTCGGCTGTTGTTAATTGATTTCGTTTTCCCTTAAGTGCTGGCATTAATACTTTATAATTTTTACTTTCTAAGTATTCTTTAACATCACGGAATCCACGATCAACCACAAATGCATCGCCAGGTTCTAATAAATGACATATACCATCAAAAAAAAATAATTATTGTTAAAAGTAGAGAAATGACTATTTAAAATGAGGTTAAAAGATATATATGAACGACAAAAATAAAGATTTAGGCATAAAATACATAAATAAAGTGAATATTTGCATAAAAAATGGTTTTTCTTTTTTTGCAATATGGCGTACCTTTTTTAAAAATCTTAAAAGCTCATAAATCCATAGAAAAATGGATGAGGAATTCGAAAAAAATGGTTTCATAATTGTGCCAGGATCGTATCATAGTTAAAAATCATAATTAAAACAAAAGCGTCGTTTTTTTCGAGGTTTTTATCAACCGATATAGCTCATAATTTTTTTCCTAGAAGCTACCATCAACCCCCAAAACATATCCAAAATTCAAATAAATCGATTCACGCGTTTCAGAGAATTTTCATTTTTTCTGATTTTTACATATATTGCTTTTTCTCAAAAACCAAATGGGTTAGAGATCTGAAACATTCAGGATCTTATTATCTCATTAGTACCTAAAAATCCTCTCAGTATCGTGCCGACATCTTTCAAGGGCAAATTCACTATGCTTACACCCCTAGGGCCTTTCGAGTCGATCGGCGAAAAATGAAAAAGTACACATTTTTTCAATCTCACTGGTCATTAAACACTATTTTAGTGTAATATTCTTATTATATCAAAGCAAAAATTAAATTGTTTAATGAATTTGTTTAAGCAAAATTTTTAATATTTATTTTTTAAATATAAAATTTGATCTCACATTAATATAAGGAAAAGTAGAAAAAGACAGCTAAATACTTATAATTAAATATTTTATTTATAGGCCTAATTATAATAAGAGTATAAATAATTTTTAAAAATGTGTACTTAATGTTGTTTTATCAATTTTTGGGTATTTTTCCCTATAATCGGTTACAATTTGTAATATGAATTGTTTTTCTTCTTCGTTTTTGCATAACGTTAAATTATAATCTTTCATTAATTTTATTGCTCTTTCTGCAACGTCATTCACAACTTCTAATTTTGTTATAATACCTATCGCTTCGGTATAATTATTATTAGTTTCCCATAGTGCTGGATCAATTAAAAGAAAATCTGAATTTATATTGAACCGTTTGAAAAAATTATTTGATTCAGATGATACGAAATGTTCTATTTCCAAATTCGGAAGATTTTTAATTTCTATAGTCGTTGTCATGTATCTCTTATAATTATTATTATTGTTTACATTTTGTAGTGCTTGCACCATCGATCTTTTTGTTTCTACTGAAACTTTTTTATCAAAAAACGATAGCGCCGCATTCTCTGGTAACAAGTACCATAAATGGATCACAATTTTTTTTTAAATTTCGGGAGCCGAGCGTTTCCCGAGCGTAGACAATACAACGACGCGACCGTTTGGCGCGCTCATAGCTCTACTCCGTAATTTAATAAACCAAAATATTGACAATATTGTTGAAACTTTCAAGTAAAATTTCTTATTATACAACCAAAAGATGATATTTTTATGTTATAACAGTAACTCTTATCATTAAAACATAAAATTTGAGTTGCATGTAAAATTAAAGGGAAATTACTGAAATTTTCAAACTTCAAACCGATTGCAACACCCTTTCCTGTTGTCCAATTGAGTTCTTCTTTTGCAGAACTTTTTTTTTGGATCTGGAACAGATCTAGCGGGTCGCATAAAAAAAATCAGATGGTCGAAAAATAAGGTCCACCCTAACCTGCATTCACCGGCTTCGGTTCGGGAAATTGAAAATTTTGTGAGGTCTATGTGATTTTACTGTAAATTATTCGTGACGAAGAATTCGAAGTTAGGTATTTGAAATGAATTTGGAGAAGCTGATGTTTAATGGAAGTTAAACAAAGTATATTTAAACGATGAATTCAGAATACATTTGAGTTTTGAGTGGTCGATACGAGAGATAATAATTATTATAACTGTTAGTATTTTACCGTTACGCTGGTTCGGCTTATGCGGTAATTAATCCACTAAGGTTCGGTTCGAGTTGTTTGGATTACACACACTTTTACAATCACGTTATCGATTTGAAACTATATTAGTACGACTCGCTAATCGACTGCTGATTTTTATTACTACCGGCCCGCTGGCGAGGTGTCGTCGTTTTTATATTTTCTTCTATCCTTTGTTCCAAGCCAAATCCTTGTGGAGTTGGTTCGGTTTTCACTTGTCATCATAATCGTAGTCTGCAGTTTTGTTCATTGAATTATTCCTGTGTCTTTCTCTCTCTCAGCTGGATCCTCCGCTTCTCGGGTTCTTCCGGAGTGCTTTCAGTCTGTGTGTCAGCTCTATTGCGTTCTTGGTCTTCTTGGTATTTAATTTTGTTTGGGTGGTTTTCTTGTAATTTTGCGCTGCAGGTGGCCTGCAGGTGCTTTGTTGCTTAACATCGCTCGCGTATTATATTTCGGTTTATTCGCTTAGTATATGATTACAATATTTTATTTCTATTTCTTGTGCAACATTAGTTCGAGAAAATCTTAAATAAACTTAGGGAATATTTGTATTGTGGTTATTTGTTATTTATTAATGACGGTTGGACCACCGGACGTGACAGCTGCTTTAATTTGTCCCGGTACTGTCGCTCAAAAACAATGGCCGCCAATGTCACCGCATCAGAAACGCCGTCAAACGCATTCAATTAGTCATTCAAATTTTTCCAGACAACGATGCGACAACCAGACAGACATTCCTGTCCGCTGTCATTTACGCTCCTCTGTAGCTCATTTTTCAGCTGGCCACGTGCCGCTCGGGCGCGGTTCTAGTTAATTAAAATTTCAATCTGTGTTGAAACGCGTCTCTGAAAGAAAAATTACGCGTTGAATATTATAGCAGTGTTTGGTTGGCGCACATGGCCGCCGTCCGCTCAACAATGTTAAAATCTGATTCCTATCGCTGGGTTTCATTAATCGACGTCGACAACGCATGTCAAAACGCACGGTCAAACAATTGCACAAGCACAGTAGGCAATTAAATAATTTCTCACGCAGAAAATACGTTCACGTAGAAAATTCTTTTCTGTTGTTATCTACGGATTCTACGCGTGTATAGTAAAAACGATTAACTAAATTATGAAAAAAAATTTCGTTTTTCTTCTAGGGAACTAGAAGTTATGATTATGGTTTCTGTAGCTCTGAAGAAAATTATGCGGCAAGCGGTCAATGAAAATTCTACGTTTATCACTCCTAACAATCATTTTTGTAAACTAACGTTATGACTTTTTGTATTTAGTTGTCAAAATTTCTCTATGAAATAAATAAATAATGTACAATAGTATAATACACACCTGTGCATTTACAGTAGCGGACAAAAGTTTAAGACCGCTCTAAAGAAGACGATAACTTTTTTAATATTGTACTATACGATTTGAACTTTTTTGGGAAGCTAGAGCAATTAGTTTACTAAAGGATGTGGAAAGAAATTTTTTCAAAAATTGCAATTGATCGGAATTGTTGAAAAAATACTAAAAGTTGATTTCTCAACTGTTTTATGTGGGCCTATATTGAAAATTTAAAACATACGTTTTGTAGATCTGTGTTAATTAAACATATCCTGAAAATTTCTTCAAAATCGGTCGACGTTGTAATGAGCTACAAACGTTTAAAGATGGTAAATAAAATAGTTTATATCGATCGTATTATTGCTTATAACAATTAATAAATGATTTCGGCGCTACGTTTCGATCATTTTTCAACATTTGTAGCTAAGAGCAACGTCGACCGATTTTGAAGAAATTTTCAGGATATGTTTAATTGACACAGATCTATAAAACGTATGTTTTAAATTTTCATTATAGGCCCACATAAAAAAGTAGTAAAATGCAACTTTTAGTATTTTTTTTATAATTCAGACGAATTGCGATTTTTCACAAAATTTTTTTTCGCATCCTGTGGGAAACTAATTGCTCTAGCTTCCCAAAAAAGTTAAAATCGTATAGTACAATATTAAAAAAGTTATCGTCTTCTTTAGAGCGTTCTTAAACTTTTGTCCGCTACTGTATGTTCTAGAATAAATAATGAATAATATTTGGTCAAGTCCAAACAAGAGAGGTATTTTTAAAGAATTCGAAAATACTATTGTATTACAGTTTTAATAGCAAAAAAATGTTCTAAAATTGAAATTGAGAAACTTGGTTTCTGACCACGAAACGTTGGTTTCCAGACCACCGTAGACTGAGCTTATTTTTACTGAACGACGACTGACAGCACAGCACCATCACTGCCATCGCTTCGATAGAAATTGTTCGCAGATGTTTGCGTTGATCCAACGAGTGAGGAATAAACACCGGGCTGTCAGATTATTGGTCCAGGGAATATCATCGGGAGAATATCTCGTGGACCGACTCCGTTTTACCGGAAGTCGGAATCTAGATCACGGACAGGATGGACGCTGACAGTGTCTCGAAGCCGGTCTGCTATCGCGCGGAATGCGCTCCATTAGTCGAGATAATCTGCCGAGCTTACCAACGACACCGAGAGAATGATTGGGTCTACCTGCTTCCCCTTGGACTCCTGTATACTTAAGAATTAGACAGACGACTGAGGACATCGCCGAGTCATTCCCAGAGCTGAGTAAACTTTCGGAGAAGAAATATTTCAAATACTGTCTTCATTAATCGTTGTTCTGCGATCCAGACAAAATGCTGTCTCAAATAGACAGTAAACTTCCTGGAAATAACACAGTTTATTTTAATGAAATCTCTCTATTGTCGTAAATTAAACCATAAAAATAGCTGGTTATTTCTGCTCGCTTGCTTCACGAGCTTCGCGATGTTATTTGGTATCTGACTCTCTAAGAGTCACACCAAGAACTTCCCGATTCGTTAGTTGCAGTATATTATTATCATTATATAGTGTACGTTTTAAGAAGATTATACGTTCTCAGGGAAGTTCTATAGTTTTCTACTTATCAAAATGTTTGGTAGATGGCGTCGCATTAAACCAACTGTTATAGCATAGTAATGTTGCAAAATAAATCGTACAAATATTAATTCTGGATACAATCAAATTATATATATACAGGATGTCCCAAAATTCCTTCAACATCCGGATATGGGAGGTTCCTGACATCATTTGAAGCGACATTTCCCTGTAGAGATGAATAACTCAATCATTGGGATATTTTTCGATTATTGTAAGCGGTAACATTAGCATTAGTTGCATAACTAAAAAAATTAATAAATAAAAATGAAATATATATAATTACGTTTGGTTATTCGGTGGAAAATATCCATCCTCTCGTATAAATTGCATTGTTGAATGAACTTCTTTCGAAAAAAACTAAAAAACTACTGGGCCAAAGTGGACCGAAATCTAATCAGCTCTAAGTTACAGCGGGGCACATCGATTGCATCATTCATCATTCTGATCGCGTTGTTACTTTTTCAGAAAACGTTAACGAAAAGTTTGATAACATACAAACGGACATACGCACACACACACACATACGAACATTTTGATAAAAATAGTCTAAAATGACTCCAACGACCATGAAACGTGAAGATCTCCTAAAAAATCGATTTTCGGGGTAATTACAGTAACTTCCCTATGAATCGGGAAGTGAATAAAATATTTCTCGTCGATGAAAATAAATGGAAACGAGAAATATTAAAATGCCAGAAACTAAATATAACATTGCAATAACTGAAGTCTTACGCAGAGTGATTTCACAAGAACGACATTTAAAAAGCGAACACCAACAACGGTGAACTTCGATGACGGAATTCTCGCAATTTAATTTCCACTGGAACTCTGGTCTCGCCGGGAGAACGGGCAAGAAATAATTTCCACAGCAAATAAATTATCCAGCTTATCAGCGGGGTCGAGAGTTCGCGGGAACAAGGTTCAATAGCCGTTGGACCGGCATCTGTGGGGAATCGTAGTTCGAGATTAGTCCGGGCATGTCGTGGAAAGCTTACGGAAGTCGGACCGAATTTTAAACTCATTCGAGAAGCGGTAACAGGCCCCGACAATTTCCCCGGGCAAATACCACGTTGTCCCGCGCGACGTGTTCCCCGCGGCTCGGCCGCGAATTAAGAGCAAACAGCACAACCGGCGGGAAAGAAGGCAAACAAATTCGATGAAGCGTCCCGCTGGAAAGCTGCCCGAAACAACCACCGCGGAGCATTGCCGAGTCTTTATTTACACGTGCAAACTCGTGTCGGGACCGCGAAGAAAGCCACAAGATAACCGCGCGCCGGAGCCTGTCCTAAGAGTTCCGAGGCGTGCAACAACTTTAATTTGCTTATACGACCGGACCCGACCACGCTCCATTATCCGAGAACTGATAATAGAGAAGTTTAGAGCCGGCAAACGCTCTCGCGGAACTACGCCCGGAATTATTTTTCGAAGTTCTACCGCCGCTAGCGAAATGGCCAAATCCGGCCGAAATTTAATAAAAGGAATTTCGTTCTCCAGAACTTTTCACGGCTGCGACGCGCTGTTGCTAATTCATTTATTTCCAACTGTCCCGGCTAGGTAATCGTCTGATGCCAAAGGCTTTTTAATTTTAAGATAAAGGGAGTTCCCTTTGTTACGAGCCAGGGCCGCGAGTAGCACGAGTGGCCGGCGAAGAGTTATTACCCTGAGAATATGGTCTCAAGTTGTTAGTTAAGAGCGGACGTGCCTGATACGATTGTCAGGGAACTGCTAGAATGAGTAAAAGGGTATAGCAGGATAAGCATGGGCTAGCGGCCCCCGCTCCGATTTTTCTGATTTCTGTCTTAAAACATAGTTTTATGTCTAAAAAAACATTGTGTAAAATTTCAAATGTCTACCCCCATCGATAAGGGTGATATTGGGGTAAATTCCCCCGCACTTAAATGCAATTTGCTACAAAACGAGAAAAGATATCGACATGGGATAAACGGCAAACAAAAGATATAGATATACTCTACATTCCTGATTTTTTTCAAAATTTTTTGCTAATTATTTATAGTTGAAAATAATGAATTAATTTTTTGGGAATTTTTTAAAGTATCTTCCCCTGGGTTGACACCTTCCAAAAAATTATAAAATATTGCTATGATACTTACCTACTTTGTAAAAAAATCTCAGAAGTGTCCATTTGGTGGAACAGTGTCAAGAAAAATAAAGTATGCCGGCGAACGCTTGGTCTGATCAGTATCGGCGCAGCAACCGCATCCCCTTGCTGTGGCTAGTTGTGGGAGCGTACGGGAAGTCGGCGCGTGTACGGAAAAGCTGATACATGTAAAAATGCGACTAAATGTTCTAATATATGATTACAGTTGGAAGTCTAAACAATTATATTTTAGGAAATAGCTTACATTGAAGAAGAAAAATGCGTGTAAAGCTAGTTCGTTGCTTTCAAGTAACAGAAAGAAGAAGCTTCTCACAAATATGTTGTATGGTCGCGGTGTTAGAGGTTCTGCTCGATGCTACGAAGGGCTCGAGTTTTCGAATCCTTCTCAACTCAACTTTATTTTCTTGTTTTTTTCTTTTTTTTATATGCATTTATAAACTAAACGAATTTTATTGTTTGCACTTCAATATTATTATAAAATATTAAAAATATTATTAAAATATTATTATATATTAGACGATTTAGTCGCATTTTTACATGTATCAGCTTTTCCGTACACGCGCCGACTTCTCGTTCGCTCCCATAACTAGCCACCGCAAGGGGATTCGGTCGCTGCGCCGATACTGATCAGACCAAGCGTTCGCCGGCATACTTTATTTTTCTTGACACGGTTCCGCCAAATGAACACTTCTGAGATTTTTTTACAAAGTAGGTTAGTATCATAGCAATATTTCATAATTTTTTGGTAGGTGTCAACCCAGGGGAAGATAGTTAATAAAATTCCCCAAAAATTTATTCATTATTTTCAACTATAAATAATTAGCAAAAAATTTTGGAAAAAATCTGGAATGTAGAGTTTATCTATATCTTTTGTTTGCCGTTTATCCCATGTCGATATCGTTTCTCGTTTTGTAGCAAATTGCATTTAAGTGCGGGGGAATTTACCCCAATATCACCCTTATCGATGGAGGTAGACATTTGAAATTTTACACAATGTTTTTTTAGACATAAAACTATGTTTTAAGACAGAAATCAGGAAAATCGGAGGGGGGCCGCTGGCCCATGCTTATCCTGCTATACCCTTTCGTTTATCTCGAGGCACGCATACGATTCTGTATTACCTTTTCGACACCGTCAGGTGGACTGCAGTAGTAGGCTTTTCTCTATACGTTCTTTCGGTTCCTCTCTTTTTGAAACTTTTCTATATAATATTGTATATTAGTTCATGTATTTCATACGAATTTTTACAACGAATAAACTCGGTGTACAGTAATCCATTTTAATTAAAATGCATCACTCACTCGCATATGGATTGTCAATGATGCAGAATGCAGGTACAATATTGGAGATATTGATCATATTGTTTAGCTGTGTCGGTTTCATCAATCCATAACGTTCAATTTTTAGTCGCTTAATAAAATGTTTTTCGTCTACTCGTGTTTTATGCACTTCTATAACGTACCGAAATATGTGATGACACATACAATAGAGTGCACGAGTTGTCAATAAACTATTGTTCTCCATTTCAATGGCAATATTTTGAAAAGTTATAACTGATATTGTAATCGCGCATGAAAATAATAGAACAGGTAGATAAACTCTTGTTAATAATGCTTTCTGTATTCACAAGTAAATCTAAAAATGAAGCACTATTAAATTCTCGAGAGATGAAATAATTACGTATGACTATTGAACTCCTGTTTCTTGCAATCTAAATTTTGATATTGCATAAGCATACGTAGTCTACTTTATATACATATAACAGTTATTCGATTACTTAATAGAGAATAAGAAATGATTTGAGTTCAACCTCGAAGTGTCAAAAACGCTCTGTCATGTTCAAATTTTTCTAAAATTTCTATGCTATGTATATTCTGTATTATTTCTATAAAAGGATAAACGCATTTACCATTTTGTTCACATTATTCGTTCTGGCATTCGTTCTTGTACATGCGTCAAATTGTCGTTATTTAAAAAAGAAACTGAAAGTATTTGTAATACTAAAGAAAAAACGAAGCTGCAGTGTCGTATCATCGCTAATTAGTAACTGCGTTGATTAATTGTGGAGGTCGACGGAACGTAGCTAGCTCCATAGATAGCGGTTCAACTGAAGAGAACAAATTGCTAAAAAAACAAGCACTCGTTCACCAATATTCCACTGGGAACACCGGCTGGCCGCGTTTTCTTTCTCCATTTTGTCTGCCGCGGTGTCGCAAACGCGCAGGTGCAGAAACGAATAGCTGTCCCATGGGCAAATTGCTAATTATCAGGACGTGCTGTACTTTATTAAACCGGTCGGCTTCGTGGGGATCGTTTCATATCATCGCGAAATTTTATTCAGCTACTCAATCAATGTTTGCATAGAAATACGATAAAGATTAGATTTCATTGGTGCGCCACAGAATGAAATACGTGGGTGATTCAAATATAAACTTAATTTTGATAGTGTACTCAGCAAACAGTTCCGAGCTGGAGGGTGGAGTGAGGGCAATGTGGGGCAATATCTAATACATAATTATTTAAATAAAAATTTGTTATTTGGATATTCACATAAAAAACAAAACTAATTATTTATTATTTGAGCAAGTCTAAATGAATTATTTAAAACAATTAAGTTAATGGTTATTTGCAAACACAATTTCGATTATTTGTATTGGCAAATAATAAATTAAATTGTATTTTTATTTAACAACTAACTGATCGCTTCCTAAAAAAGAAGAATAATATAAATTGTATGCTTATATGTTCTCCAACAGCTGTGTATTAACAAAACCAAAATAGAATTCTATTTCGGTTTTAAGGAAATTATTAATATACATTTTTATCAGTAAGTGTTCAGAATCTTTACCACGTATCAGGCACGACTTGGTTCCTGTGTCTTGCAATCAATGCAAACATTTTCTATTTTGCATAGAGATCCACAGTCTAGTCATGATCGACGTTCAAAGTCAAGTCTCAGTCTCGCAAATGACAAGATTAGTGCAATTCGAGAGCATATAAGAGCATAGAAGTAGGTATCAGCATTGGGAGTACTCGACACCACACTGTGCCTTCAAGGGAGTTAAAATCTCCGAGGGTTTAATCCCTTCAGTGGTTAAAAACTTTATGATAATGCACTGTGAAAAATACGAAGTAATCTCGTGTGCACTCATGGCTGTACTCAGAGTTGGGCAAAAATTTTATTTGAATAAAAATTTCGAATAAAGTTTTTTCCAAGTGGGTTTTAAAGAACTTGTCCCATCTCTGGCTGTACTGAGGACAAAACACAGTGGTGGGAGCTAACAAAGCTGGTACCCCTTCCTAATACACTGACCATATAATTAATATTTAATATTTTTTAATTTGCAATATTTTATTTGAATAAAAATTTCGAATAAAGTTTTTTCCAAGTCGGTTTTAAAGAACTTGTCCCATCTCTGGCTGTACTAAGGACAAAACACAGTGGTGTGAGCTAACCAAGCTGGTACCCCTCCCTAATACACTGACCATATAATTAATATTTAATATCTATAAATTTGCAATTTAATATTTTAATAAACTATATAAATAAGAGTTTAAATCAACCCCTCACTCCACCATCCAGCTCGGACACTACCAAAACGACCGTTTATATTTTAATCACCCCCGTAGTTTGCGATCGATGAACAGATCTTGACGGTTCGAAATTTTGGCGTGTTTTCAAATCAACTTTTTTGGTATCTGTTTGAGTGCACTCCTCCTCTGCATGAATCATTTTACGGATCCACGCGAATTTGAAACAGCACGGCGCCTGCTGTTACACTCGCGCTACGATTCCAGATTATGGAAATCGTTGGATTATTATTCAACACAACGAATTGTAGAATATTCGTTTTTAAAAGTGGTTACAGTCACCTGTTTCACAGTAGCTGTGTCGTAAACACTATTATAGTCACCTGTTCCAATTTCGCAGTTATTAACAACTCTTTGGTTAAGTTTTATGAATCTTCTACTTTTTTTTAGCAAGATTAATTTGTGTCTGTTTCTTTTTGTTCTCATCTTTTATAATTCGTTGTGTTAAGAATAAAAGAAGACAGACAGAAATATTAATATTGTTAAGCGAAAAGTAGAAACTAAAACTTGTTAATAATTGGGAAATTTAAACAGATGACCATAGTAATTTTGAGGACGAAACTAGTGTTGAATAGGTAACTATAAGCACTTTTAAGAACTAAGGCAACGTAAAAACGTAGACATTGTAACGGATTGTTAACGCACGTGAGTTCATGCACGTGAACCGACCATTCAGAATACAAAATTAAAGTTCCTTGGATCTGTTGGCTCTCGATTCAACTTCTTCAAATATTTCAAGAAAAAGGAAAAATTCTTATCGATCGAAAAATTGAAATATAAATTATAATCATGATATCGGCGCCAGGTTCGGTCCTTTTTAGATACAACAAATGTACAAGTTAAATAGTAGCCGTTAAAGTATAGCGATCGTATGAAGCTTGAAGCAAAATTAAAACGTTTTTGGCGCATTGGTTCGATCAAAAATTACTATTTACACAATTTGCAAACTGGGCACAATAATTTGTCTCGACGCGACGTTTCGATCTCAATTTAGATCATTCTCAAGAGAATACTAACAAAATCCATTACAGACACAATATATATTTTGTTAGTATTCTCTTGATAATGATCTAAATTGAGATCGAAACGTCGAGACAAATTATTGTGCCTAGTTTGCAAATTGTGTAAATAGTAATTTTTGATCGAACCAATGCGCCGAAAACGTTTTAATTTTGGTACAAGTTAAATATTTAAATTTCTCAATGTTTCGATCCCAATGCGGATCATTATCAAGAGACCAAAATTTTTGCGTTTGCTGTGAAAAAGGGACAAAAACTTTTTAGAACACATAATTGTGAGTTACACTGTTTCCACTTTACCCCATGCTGGCGATAATGTAACTGATGTTGTATCTAAAAAGGATCGAACCTGGCGCCGATATCATAATTACAATTTATATTTCAAGAAAGTTGAACTGATTTTAAAAAATTTCGATTCCTAAAAATATGGACACTACGAAAATTATGAAAAAGTAAATGAAGCAAAACTGAAGTTCTTTGAAAACATTATGTGCCAATTGCGAAGACTATGTCGCAAAATGGAGATAACATTTTCATCGAAAAAATTCCAATTCCCAAACATATGGGAACTGAGAGAATTCAAGAAGATCTAGGTATTTGATCCGGAGGACATGGAATACTTTCTTGAAGGAAGCTGCTCGGAATGCGAATGTTTTCGTCACGAACGCTATGAATTTTCGAAGCAAGATAAACCCGGTAGGAATTTCGCGAAAGTACGCGTCACGTTGTGAAACTGAACGAGGCTGTGAGGTTCGCACGACTCTCGCCGTAATTAACTCCCTGATTACCAGCGTCGAATCAGAGAAGATCGACGGTATTCGAGCTAGGAGAAAAATCCACGAGAAGGTGTTGTACGCGTCTGCCTGGAAACTTTTCTCTGGAAACTTTTGATGGAAATAGGTTTGCTCGGCCAGTAGATTCAACCTAATTGAAACAAGGAAGAATTATGATCGGTGGGGAAATATACATAGGCACGGTAAACCCCTCTGTTGTAATACTAGGGATACACGTTCCGTGTTCTGTCAGTCGTACGTTCCTTATAAATATGGATTATATTTTGGGGGAAAAAGTCTCTTCTTGTTTTAATGTAGAAATGAATCAAGCTTCCTCCATATTTAAAATGAAATTTATTAAATCAAGTATGTACCATTTTGATCGACCACCTTTTGCCATTTTTGAGGTAAAACAACTTCAAAGTCAACTTTACGCCATTAAGGATGATCTGGAGGTACAATGGGAGACGAAAGTACAAGAAATTCGAAACCCATCAATATATTAGTAATGAAAGCCATTCACGAGTATATTTTCGATTTAAAAAATAGATTAATTTAAAGAGCTTTCGTTTAATTAGTGAACTTAATGTTATATTTATTTTTTAATTAAATTGTCTTTATATTATAAAAAATTGTAAGCGATGTTTGCAAATAACTGTACCCCATGATGTGAACTTCAAGAAAATAAATTCGTGATATTCGATATATGTAAATAATTACGCAATAAAAAGTTAAAAATAAATATTTAAATAGATTAAAAATACTTCAGAAAGCAATATTCATGGTTATTATTGAAAATAAACAGGTGAAATTTGCGGAAAATTATGTTCTGATAATAACGAAAAACGTAACGACACTGTACTGTCGCGTTTCCATTTTAGTGAGATGACAACACGATAAATTTGACGTTTTGCAACAGTTTATAATTTTTCGCTCTGTAACTGTTTAGTGAATCCTAATAAATTTTGAACATAATTATTTAAACAATTTTACTGTATATAAAAAAAACTGGAGTTTGCGGTTGCGTTTTTTCGGTTTGAAGTAGAGTTTTATGAATACTCCATAAGAAGATATGTTAAAATGTGCAAATTTTAAGTTGCTATAACATTAATGTAATTGCATTATAATATAATATAATATATTATATAATTGTAATTGTATTATCATAACATAACTGTAATTGCATTAATTTAGTAAGAATTATATCTTGTCAAGTTTTGAAAAATTTTGTTGCGTTTTTATATACCTCCAAGAGACCGAAACAAATGGTAGTGTAATGGCGCAATGTCAGGAATTATTTCAATTGAAGAGCACCCATGAATTATAAAATATTGACTTAAAATCAGTTCAGTTTTCACACGACTCTGTAATCGCGAGTTTTCCCCACTCATTCGTCGGTTATGTTCATGATAAAGCGAAGCGGAGGAAATAGAATTCTTCGGTTCGCTCGCGAAGCACAATGGTTAATACGTTGTAGCGTGAATGATAGAATACGACTCGGATGAACGAACGTAAAAACGATAGCAGTACACAAGCTGAACGATCGAGACCACGCAGGCAACAAAAGGGAAGCAGTGCACGCTTGAAAAGTTTTTTTAGAAACTACATGAACCGCAGCTTTACACGTTTTGAAAAAAAAATCCCAACCACCCTGCGGTCTATTAATCGTACTTAAAAACTCCTCGTGCCCAGAGTAACAAAAGAGCATTATCGCACCAGACTGAAATGTTCCTGTTGTTACTCGACACGGAAACTTTTAACAGGAAACAACAGTTGGTTGGTTAACGTGCTGTTAAAAAACCACCTTTTCATGGCTAACTGTTTCGCTTTTGCACGATGAGATGACATAGTTAGAATATTGGTTGTAGCTGCAAATATTCCGTGAATTTAAATCGCGAATGCCACGCGCGTTTTTACTTTGCACACAAGCGTGTCAGTGAATACTTTTGGAAAGCGTATCCTTTCATTTTGGAAATTTCCGGGTCTATTTTTACCTAGAATGCCAAAACCATTGTTTAAACATTCGACAAAAATTCATAGATTTTTTCTGGAAAAGTGGCAATATTTATTCAAAAATATAAAACACTTTTGAAAACTAGAACTGCAATTACTCTTACATTCTTACAAAGACGATAACTTTTTTCATATTGTACTATACGATTTGAACATTTTTTTAGAAGCTAGAGCAATTAGTTTGCCGCAGGATGCGAAAAAAGAATTTTGTCAAAAATTGCAATTGATCGGAATTATAAAAAAAATACCAAAAGTTGCATTTTACAACTTTTTTATGTGGACCCACGTTGAAAATTTTAAAAATACGTTTTATAGACCTGTGTCGATTAAACATATTCTGAAAATTTCGTCAAAATCGGTCGACGTTGCAACGAGCTACAAATGTTTAAATATGGTAAAAATTGCAGATTTTCACGATTTTCGGCCTTCAACTGCAATAAATATAATGATTCTTGCATCTTTTAATCGTTGTCGTTGATTTCCACGTCAGCCGATTGCGATGAAACTTTCACAGGGCATATAGTTGACACAGATCTACAAAACGTATTTTTTAAATTTTCAATATAGATCCACATAAAAAAGTTGTAAAATGCAACTTTTGGTACTTTTTTTATAATTCAGATGAATTGCGATTTTTCACATTTTTTTTCGCATCCTGTGGCAAACTAATTGCACTAGCTTACCAAAAAAATTCAAATCGTATAGTACAATATTAAAAAAGTTATCGTCTTTGTAAGAGTGTCCGATTATTAGTAGGAGTCACTGTATATGTTTGAGAGCTCGAAACATAACAAATATTTAGTTAAAGGAACCTTGATCTGGTTTTAAGTAAACAATGAAACACCTGATAATCCTTCCGGTCAGTATCGGATTATTAGAGAAATCTTTACTTTTAGTAGTGTTCTCTAAACGTTGAGTAATAAAACCTTTCTCATCAGCTATGGAGTGCATAAAGGAACGTAAATATTGTACTATAATACATTACCGTCCATTATTTTATTTAGTTGAATAATTTCTTTGAAAATTACAGTCCTCTTCAAAATTTAGGAATGTGTAACTTGCTTCGAACTTATCATAACCTCAGAAACATGATTGCTCCTTTGTGGATTATTTCGTTATTAGATTTTGCCAGTTTCATATGCAAATACGTGCATAATTTGACAATAAGGAATTTTTCAATTTCTATGTGAAGGAACATGTAGTGACCGTAATATCGGGTTCATTATCTTTTTATAATTACATTTTCTTTTGTAATAACAAAGTTTTTGTTGTTAAATAAAGTTAGGAGTGGGATGGGGTGAAAAACCGTACTTGTTCTGTCGCGTTGGTTTTCTGAATTTTGAACAGCTGGATCGGCGATCGGTTCACTGTGCGTTGGCAGATTTAATGGAACGTGCAGTCGTAGAACGCGGATATCTCTATAATTCGATGATCGTCCAAAAGAACAAGGGACGCCGCTAATTGGCTGAATTTACCTCTCTCTCTCTTTTTATTTTTGTCACGCGGGACAGTTCGTGCTCGCACACTGGCGAAAATGAAATAGCGAGGCGACGATCGGCAAACGGCCGGTGCTGCTTCGATTTTAATCGACGTCGAACGTGACTCAGGCTACGTGACACTCTTCGAGACAGTTCCGCCGGGGGAGATATTAAAATGGAAGCTGCGAACCGACGGGAAATTGTACGGTGTCCGCCTATCGGCACTGCTTCGTGAAATATTCATGGGGCAGGGTTTCAATGACAGACGGTTGTTAGTTTGCCAGCGATATTTTCTGATTCAGCCAATCTTCGGCTGCGTACCGGCGCGCGACCGTTTCAAATATGGACAAGCCTCCGAGGGAGACAAGCCTCCCCCGGAGGTTCACATAGCGTAGGCATGTCGGACGCGTCCTCTCGACGAATAACTGTAGAAACCAAAATTTTCTTGCTGGAACAGCCGGTGATATCTACTGAGACGTGAGACATCGTTCTGGGAATCGTCTGTTTGGTTTCGTTAAACTCTGCAAGACCGAGATAAGCAGTCAACGTGTTCCTTCGAACTTCAAAGACCAACGCGAAGATGTTAAGTCTCTTTAAAATACACTACTTCCTCCCTAGTACATTCCACAACAGCAAAATGACACGCCTGATTTAGTTAACGGTGAATGTACTATTGGAATATGGGTATATAAAACTAGACTCTATTAGTATAAGAAACAGAATTTATTCTATGTAAAATATATCTAAGAAAGCACGTTGTGAGACACGTCTTTATTATTCGACAAACTCGAACGAAGTGAGGATCGCTCTTGAAAAACAGACGACGATCTAAGAAACAAGCGATAGTTGAGAGTTTCATGACCCGAACGGCGTAGATACAATGTATGATTTGTACAGGCGCTCGAAAAAGACAAGTAGCTTCTGAGTTAAGAAGAAGCGACCGAATGTGCCTACTAAGTAACAGTTGATTATTTTTGTCAATTTGTTTCTTAAATCAATTCCAGCATATGCCAGTACCGATCACAATGACCGGTTCACAATTATTGAAATAACGAAGAAGATTTTATAAGAAATTATTTGTGTCAGAAAGTTTTGCCAACGTCTCTCCGAACCCGGAAAGAAAGACCGGGTCACCTCGAAAGAAAGGGTCGTTACGATTGCTCTCCCTGGGAAGTCCGAGTACATACCAGTGGTGGAGATTTAACGTGTTTTAAGGGGGTACCAGACACTCTGATCTGGGTATTTATCAATGTAACCAACCTCCACGCTGAAGAACAGTTTGGCAACAGTGATGAACATACATTTGTATCAATCTAACGCTTCAATTTCGCTATAATTACAAATTTCTTTTAATCATTATCTTTATTGCTATTAATGGATCCGAGTGGCTTCATACCCTTTACACTTATGTTGTTAAGAAACTACGCTGATAATTCTCCTGACTAAGCGCCATCTCGTCCAAGTAGCTGAACTAAAATTGCTTCTACCTGCCCTTCATTGCCCTTCATGAACGGAATCTGGAGAACAATTGAATGCGATCATGGGAACACAACTCAAGTCCGCATACGATTATACAGGGTGTTCGACTACAGGTGGGAGAAAATTTAAGGGTTGGTTCTTAACGATGATATAAGACGAAAATGAAGAATAAAAAAATTGCGATTTCGGCTTCGTTAATTAGCTATTAACAACGCGACAGTCACGTATCAAGTGACAGATGCATACATACCTTGGTTCTCATTTGGGGCCCCAGCGAGGTGAAAATGTTTAACAAATCGTTGGACAACATTGAACTCTTTGACGCACACAACGTACACTTTTGTTAGACGTGTTGTTGATTTTTAATTGTTAATAGCTAAATAACGAAGCCGAAATCGCAATTTTTTTATTCATCATTTTCGTACCATATCATCGTTAAGAACCACTCCTTAAATTTTCTCCCACCTGTAGTCGAACACCCTGTATATTGAGCTGAGTGAGGGCTCATTCTAAAGAGAAAGGTTAAATGAAAATTAGCAAATTAGCAGGAAAAATCTTTTTGTGTTCGAAAAATACATTAGAACCTCCGTAATTTTTCTTAATTTGTTTCCCCTACTTTGGAGACTCATATTCCTTCATGAAATCATCATCTAAAAAAAGCATGAGAAGACCGCACTGCATGCAACCTTCCTCTTTCGAATGAGCCCTCACTCAGCTCAAAATATAATCGTATGAGGACATGAATTGTTCCCGCGTCAACCCCTGTTTTGGCCCAAAATCTAGTTAGATTCTGGTTAGGTTTTAGTGATGTCACGTGGGTACCCTACGCCTTTAATGTCCTTGCCCACTAGATCACCGCATCGCCTGAACTGTAAGGACCTGCAAGGACCTCCATCCATCGGAGCTCGACAAATTCGTGCCGCATAGGCTTGTACATTTTCGCGAAGGCCTGCAAATGCCGAGCTCGACGCGAAAGACGGGAAACCGTCAGGAATTTTACGCGCGAGCGACCGCCGATCTGCCGCTACCTTTGTAAAACGCGCGCGGCAAACTATTTGACTGCTGCCAGTTCCTGCCGCCAACTCATGACCATGCGTCTCTAATAAAGACTATTTTGCCGAATTCCCGTGTCTAATTTCCCTTTGAGAAACGTTCCTGCCGTGAGGAATGTCCCGTCCATTCCTCCCGTAGAACCTTCGACCTGTTCGCGAGCTATTCAATGTTTTCGCGCACTTCTCGTGGCTTCGGAGTTTGCTCTCGTGACTCGTGCCGTTTCCGATTTGTTCGCGTGGCACGACAACGTGCCTGGCGCTCGAATTCTCAGTTTCTGTAGTCGGAAAATTGCGCTGATCCCGAAGCCGTGAAGATCTGTTTGTCGCGGGCGGCTAAAAGTCCTATCAAAGATCCGTAGTCGCCACGTTTTGCGGTAAAATTTTCGGAAAATAGGCGGCGTGACAGATTGTATAGATATCTTTAGTAGAGCAAGTGTTACGATGCATTAGACTCATCCGAATCTTTTCCCGGTTTACGGATCACTTATAGCACACGTTTCTAATAGCATCCGACGCGAGCGATTTTGGCTACCATTTGGTCAACAGAAAACGTTTTCCATGGATTATTCCGGACACGGGTCCGTTGAGAGCCCGCAGTCGACAAACTTCCTCATTGACTTTTATGACATAGCAACCACTGCTTCTCAGCTCATCCTTGACAACTCCTTCGAAGGAGCGAAAAATGGCCAGGGGAAGGGAGTCGCGGCGACAGTGGGATCCAGTCAACCGTCAAAGATCAGAATCGAAAAAATCAGCAACCGGCTAACAGTATATACAGGGTGTTCAGGCTATTACTAGCCAGCATTTTTTGTGTAAATAGTAAATATTAGAAAAAAATGATGGAGGAAAAAGTATTACTGTTTTTTGTGTGCAACACAATGACATATGCATTTTTGTTTTATTTACATTATTTTGACAGAACTGAAGGTGACCTTCAATTTTTTAAATGGAATGAGGTATTTTTTAATACGTCAATCGATGCAGCTGGACATTCGTAATAAAAAAGTACTAACCTATGTATGTCGATAAGTTAGTCCTTCAGTAGATATTTCAATGTAAAATATATAAAAATATCATTACTGCCGTACTAAGACGTTAGCGTTTACTTACTAGTACGACAAATGTATCGGTATCTAATCAGTTACTAAATATATAGGCATTGTATGAGGTATTATACCAATTTCATATCCACATAATTTCAAAAATCATAGGAAATATGTTAGATCAAAAGAAATGTATAATACTCCATTTAAAATAGCTCCGAGTGCAAAGGGCTAAAAGAAGCAGAACCAGAGTGACAAAATATCTAGAATCGGCAACTTAAATTCCGCGAGAGTTCATCAACGACGCACTACCGAACGGTTCACAATGAACAACGTGACATAAATACTAACCCAATTCGTCAAGTCACGTTCTGTCATACAACGTGACAGTACGTGGGAGTAGACGACGACGTCGCGTGACGCGACGGGAACGTGTTGTAAAGCATCCCCCATTGAACGGTTCCTGGAAAATCGCGAATACACAAGCGTTCAACGATTGCCAATTGAAACTGACAATCCCGTGTACCAACACGCGGCTGCTCGGTTCTGAAAGGTCTGGTATTTGCTAATTTCCTCTGGCGCTGTAACGGTTAATACCCCGTGTTCCCGGAGTGGGTGCTCGTAGCACTCGGTTGTGCCCGGGAATTCCCGACGATATCGTCTAACGAAAGCACACATTCTCTCCCAAAAATACGTCCAGCTCCGCAAACACTGGCTCCTCTGCCGAGAGCTTTCCCGATCCCCGACCCACGGTGAAATTATTTCACGGGGCTCAGCAGGTTTCGCACGGGAGCATTCGGCTCCTCGCTTATCGGCCATTGTGCTGCCCCCGCGCGTTTCTATACCTATCTAGCTAGATACGTGTGTCGGCCGTGTGTGATACCAGACGTTTTATCCGAGCAATGTAAGCGACACGATTCGGGCCAGGTCTGAACACGGGAGGAGAGGATAGAACGCGGCGAGTTTCGAGTTCGGAGCCGACATTTCGCGGGCTGTGACGTTTACGGCGTCGTCGTCGCGTACCGACTAATCCGATCGAGTGGCACCCGGGTATTTCGCAAATTTCCGTCCGGTCGCACGTCAGAATGCCGCCGGACGAGCACCACGCTCAACAGCCATGTTTACACCAGATTAGAACGCCGTTCACCGTTCAAAGCTTATATCCGGGATATTTGGCTTACACCGGCGCGACGCACGATGCAACATTTGCATCGAAGTACAAAATACCTGTATTTTTCGGTAATAGGCTTACAACTTTGTATGAACCGATGTCGGGGTCGTACCAGTATATTTAGCTTGATGTACAGGTAATTTTCCGGTTTTTTGATTTCATTGCATCCGTTCCGTCCAAAATCACAATTTTTCATAGGTTTTTTACACGCTTTCTATTGGGTTGGCAAGAAAGTGATTCGGTATTTTATGGTGAAATAAAACCGACTTCTTTTATTCAAGCGATGAACGTTAATCAATAAAATATTTTCTTATTTATTCTTTTTGGCAAAAGATCATCGAACGAAAGGGAGAATATATTATACATTATAAAATTCATTGTTTGGATAAAAAAATCGGGCTCTATTTTACCTTAAAGTGCCGAAATTACTTTCTTGCGAACTCAATACCTATTTAAAGTTTTAAATGTTATCGGCGCCAGGTTCGATCATTTTTAGAACAGAAACAACGAATGCGCAATTAATACATGTTTCTCAATGCTTGTAGTATCTCAAAAAACGTTCTCAAATATCTTACAATTTCTTTTGTTCCATTATTTTAATATCCATAACGAGCTAGTCCGGATTGTTATAAAATTGAAGATTATTATTTACAAGTAGTGGATATGCGAAGAAACTTTCTCCTTTGCGACAATGTTCTGCACGGTTTTGATAATGAGTAGACCGTGGATCTTCATGCAAGATAATAATTGTTTGCATCGCGATTGCAAAAAATAGAAACTATATTGAACGTCACTTCCTTCCTGAATGATTTTAATAGAGGAGAAATAATATATTGACATCTTCATTTTTAAGAATTTTCAAAATTTTCAATTTCATCTTCTCAATTTTGCTATTAATGCATACATACGTGGAACAGAACAAAAAACATGGACCAATCAGATCGCGGTTACAGCTGAGTATCCGCCCTTAGAAGGTGCGCTGTGATTGGTCCGTGTATTTCGTTAGTAACTCGAGAACAAATCCAAGGAGAACGTTTTCGCGAAGGGAAAAGTTACTTCAAATCACCTAAAAAATCGCCCTTTTCAAGTAAGAACAACTTTATGGGACACTCCGTATATGCATTCCAATTTCCTATACGTGTGACGTGATATAGGAATGTATCTGTGCCTTAAGTGACTGAGATGAGACCAGTTAGTGACCGTATTAAAATAACTACTAACAGAAGCAGACTTTAATTATCAATTTTCACTCATTATATTGTAGTTACAACTTTTCTCACTACCAGCGTTTCAGCAGTGTTGCTTCTCAACTAAGTACATCACGCTCCAAACGAAATCCCCTCATCATTCCATTCACCACAGCTTCCAGTACTATTTTCTTACTCAACCACACTACAAGCCCGCACACATAACAGGATTAATGCCTTTAATCCGGATAGAACAAGTGCGGATTAGCCAGCGCTTTGACCGCTGTGTATTAACAAATCCTTACTCGAGGATTACCAAGCAGCTTCCAGTTAAAAATCCACTAGTTACGAGGATTAAATCGACGTAAAGCGGCGAGGTGATGTAAATATTAAAGAAGCAAGTAACCATAACAAATGTTGATTCATTCATTTACAATATGACCGATCAGTCACATGTTGGTACTTGTAGAAAGTTTACGTTTTCGTATCGGGATTGTTAACAGCATTCTTTGAAAGGAATTTGAGTGCCATTCGTATAAATTAAAGCAGTACCATTTTCAGTGAACTAACAAGTCACCCTCAAAATCGTCATCCAATATAATAATTTCATTTAAGATTGCAATTTAAAAGAAAATTTTCATGCTATCTTCTGGTAGAGCACAATTATTGAAAATCCTATTAACATGCTTCCAGTAGGTAAAGTGTTAAAAAGAAACGCTAATATACAGGGTGTCCCAAAATTCCTCCGACACCCGAAAATGGGAGGTTCCTTGGGTCATTTGAAGCAACATTTTCCTTTACAAAAATGACGTCCGCGGCTTTGTTTAGGAGTTATTAATGAAAAACACGGACCAATCACAGCGCGATCTAGACATGCGATGGCACGTCCGGCCAATTGACAGTTGGCGCATCTGGCCGAATGTGCTAACTCGCAAAATTACCTTACAAAACGAGAAAAGATATCGACGTGGGATAAACGGCAAACAAAAGATATAGATAAACTCTACATTCGAGATTTTTTCCAAAATTTGTTGCTAATTATTTATAGTTGAAAATAATGAATTAATTTTTTGGGAATTTTATTAACAATCTTCCCCTGGGTTGACACCTACCAAAAAATTATAAAATATTGCTATGATACTTACCTACTTTGTCAAAAAATCTCAGAAGTGTCCATTTGGTGGAACAGTGTCCAGAAAAATAAAGTATGCCGGCGAACGCATGGTCTGATCAGTATCGGCGCAGCGACCGAATCCCCTTGCGGTGACTAGTAATGGAAACGAACGGGAAGTCGGCGGTGTGTACGGAAAAGCTGATACATGTAAAAATGCGACTGATTATACTGTTTCTAACATTCTTGTGTCTTTGTTATATTATTTATGTTTCTTCCGTGTCCTGTTCTGTTTTGTGGTTTTTTATTATTTTGTGCTGTATGTATTGCATTACAATTATGTTGAAATAAATCTCATATGAGATTTTCTAATAAAAAAATATATATATATTCTTGGCAGATATTGGTCCATGGACACCATGCACATTACGTAACAAATGTTTGTTGCATCACAATAACCTGAAGAGATATTTAGGTGTTCTCATTTAAACGGATCTCCCTGTATAGTTCCTTTCAAACTTTTTTTCTTCCTCCGTGAGTGAAAGGTGTGATGTAAAACATTCTTTAATAATAGTTTCAAGGTAAGTTTCTTTTACAATTGTCCACTGACCTAGAGATGTAGATTCATCCCTACGACGGACTACCATTACTTTTTATACAACCTGTACGTATTCCAGGAACCCATATTTCCCAAGTCCCGGGCCGAAGACAAGGGATTTTAGAGATGCACCGTGAATATTGCAGGAAGTTTCGAATTCCATCAGGAGCAACAACATCTCGCATTGATCATCCGTCGTCGTCGTGTCGTGGTCCGGCCATGTGCTCGGATCGCGCTTGATAACGAAGCGACGCGAAAGATTGTAACGCGTCCCCTGGGCCGAGTTTCAGCGTAACCGGCGAAATTGCCAAGCACAGCCCAGCTTGTACGTTAATTAGAGGCACGGGGCCGGCTTACTCCGTGGAAACTCGGCACGAAAGTTGCCCGTATCCTCTTAAGACGGGACGCGTAACATCTCGCGGGTATTGCGTTCCTGATAAGCAAAAGCCGTTGCGTCGTCGCTGTTTCAACCTGTCGAGCCGCCACGCAATTCCCTGGCAGCCGACAACGGGTTTGCTGCCGATTTACCGGCGAAAGTCCCCACGAATTTGCCAGATGTCCGGCGAAAATCGTGACGGGACGCGACAAGCCGAATGCAAAGCGACCAGAGGCATCAATCGGTCTCGTCGGAACATTTATTGCCTCACGTATCCTGCAAATTTTATTTTAATAGGGCCTGTCGACGGTTGTCAGCGTTTCATACTCTCTCGTGCCGACCGTCTACCCCGTTCTCCCTCTTCAATGGTAATACGATTTGCGACACTCGTGAAATCGTTCGAACACGTTCCTGCCGTTTGTCGATTGTCGCGGAATATACAAGAGGCGCGTCCCGGCACGAATTTGTCACAGAAAATTGTTTTTCCCAGGGATCGAACGAGTTGTAGATCGGTCTAACGGATTCTAGTTAGGACGTGGACCGGACAACTTTTTAGAGAGAATTCTTATTACTTAAACTAGAAAGATATTCGATTAGCAAATATACAATACTAGCAGCCCCTGACACGACTTCGTCCGTGCTAAATGTGAGAAGAATTTAGATTTTGATCGTAAGTATGTTAATCTATATCCATTTTTATATATATAGATATAGATGATAACCCCGGGGAACATTATTAATTTATTAATAGCAATTTATTGTTGAAATAATAGTTCAAATCATGAATATAGACTAACGCGTCCGAACGTGATCGAACGTGTCTGAACGTGTTTCGCGGTATAAAATATGATAACCCTGGGGACCATTATTAATTCATTAATAACAATTTATTGTTGAAATAATAGTTAAAATAATTAATATAGACTTGAAAGATGCAAAGCTCGTTCGTAGGCGTCCCCACGGGGTTTTTCGCGGTATGTAATATGACACGTGCATGCTTTTCCCAGGAAGACTTGACCTTGAACGTGTCCGAACGTGTTTCGCAGTATAAAATACCTCGTGTTCAAATACCTATGTATACCAATTTTCATAGCGATAGGTTCAACGGTATGGAAGTTAATATATTGCAGCGCCATCTAGAGCGGCGAGTTACAACAAAATGAGTAGCGTAAAAACCTTCTCCATGAAAAAACACATATATGTGCCAAGTTTCATGTTGATCGGTCAAACAGTTTCGAAGTCTATTAATCATATATATGTATATATGATTAATATATATTTTCCTTAATATATATTTTATTATTTATTTTATTATTTATTTATTTTATATATATTTTATATAATATATATTATTAATATATATTTTCTCCATTTTAAAATAGCTTAGGAATTTTCGCCTTACCCTGTAGTTTCAATTTGAATATAATTTATTAAATATAAAAGTATCACTTTGAGAGACTAGAAAATATATTTTTTTTTAAATTAGAATATAACGTCTATAACTTCTCGCACGAAGCAAAGTTTCCTTGTCTTCATGAATACAATCTTATTCAACCTGAAGTAGCAGTTACTACGTACCGCAGCAGAAGTGGTTCTATTTTGTCCCCTGGTGTTGACGTGATGAATATAGTAAACTTTGTTGAATTTTTAAATGCAAGTTAATCAAATTGCAAATATCGCTGCCGTTTCCATGTAAATGTCTCCGAGCATTCAAAAACAAATTTGTCCGGGGAAATTGCAATTTTGTACTTAAAAGTGGCCCTTGTACTTAAAAAAGCCTGTCTGTATAAAAATTCTAATTTGAAAAAAAATATCTATACTAGTTGAATAAGAAGATATGTTCCCTACAGATAAAATATTTTTGAAAATCAGAGAAAGGCTGTTTAAACAAATAAAAACATCTAAAAGTCAACACGTATACAGCTAGAAATAATTACATTCCGACTGACCAGTGCACGGCAATATGAAAAAGGAAATAACCGTGCTGTGGTATTCCCCATCTATTCAATTTTGTCAGGTAGCAAGTTATTTTCACGTAGAATGAGTTTGACGGAATTGACTTCTAGCCAGCTCGATTGGGCAAACATCCCACTGTGCCACCTTACACGAGACTGTCCGCCTCCCCAAGGGTTAAAGAGTACTCGAGTACACTACCGACCATAAGTTTCCTTCTTATCTGAGCCAGTTCGGGCGAAAAGCACACCGATGGTGCGATAAAACTTTCTACCGAAATTTAATAAAAACATTCTCTTTCATCAAATTTAGATGCGTTTTTCAATCACGTTGACGGGAGTCACACGTCCACTGTAGTCATTTATGAGTAAAACAATTTTATTTTGAAAATCGACTTTTTGTCACAACATATTTACGTGAGGGAAATTTCATTAGGATTTGTAGGATCCAAGAGGATTACCATGCCCGCGGACTCGGTGACCACAAAAATTGGGCAACATAAAAGCAATTTGTTTCATAAAACCAGAACTGAGAAAGTAATATTTACGGTTTTCATTGTTTTTTTTTCTATCCTCCTACAGTTTACAGACCATGAACAAATTTAACATACTCAACAAAATAATTTACTTCAACATTCCCCAAAAATTATGCACTGTCTCTATCATTAACGTATATTTCTCTGTTCATACTTTTTGTTTTGTGGTAGTACTGCTTCCTGTAGATCAGGCAAGGGCAGATATTGCCCTCTGGAGCATTGCCGTGGCCCCGTTAAGACCTTGGGCCATCAAACCACGCCCACTTCAGTCACTTGACAAAGGGGGGAAGTGACAGATGAGTTACCGTCTATATCGATGGCTCTAGATCTTATGGCTCCGACGTCAAAGCGTTGTCTCCCGGCAATCTAGAACGCTCCCGGGGCTATGGCTGATTATTAACTATGCTTCCTGTCGATAATGAGGGAGTACTATTCGATCATTATTTAGCACCTCGAAACTGAACTTTCCTGAACACCTTTCCAACAACGCGATCTTCGTTGTTTCTTCATAACTAGATTCCGGATTAATTAAACATGGTCTGCATCATTTGCGAGAACAGGGGTGAAATAAAAATTGATCTCGATTCTTTAATGATTTTGCTAAATTGAAAATATTCTGTTTGTTCTATATTGAATGCATAAAATAACTAATCTATTCGTAACTCTTGAGCGATGAATAATTATCGTCTATAAATATACGAGCACTATAAGATTATCGGTTTTTATGTGCAGGAGTTTGCCGTCGCTTTTCTTGTAACATGTGGCTACTAGCTGCAAACTTACTATAGCAAGCAACCACAAAATCTTCGTTGTTACCCCGTAACTTTGTAACGATGCATAACTAGCGCCTCTAAACAAGCACTACACGATTGCTGTACTCGTGTCGGCATAATGTAGCATTTGTTAAATATTTAACACTTCCAAATAGACTTTCCGTCGCTTCTCTTGTAACGCACTATCGTTAACTGTGCATAATACTACTAAGTGCTCTAACTTTGATACTTAAGCGAAAGGTAAATCACAGATACCCAAGGAAAACATTGAATAAAACAAAATATTGAAGAAACAGGGAACAGATCCTTTACAGATCAGTTACTGTGATTAACTTTAGTCAACAAAATTAAAACCAATTTTTTAATAATACAATAACTATGCTTATCTGTTTACCTGTTTGTTATTCACACCATCAGACTTTAGAAGTGTTCAGCCCATCGCTGCACTTTTCGGTTCGATCTTCAAACAGTTTACAAACTACGCCGTTTCTATAGGAATAAATCAATCAATCCTAACAAAAATAATGAATAATAATCCATGCATATCTCGAAACGAGCACACAGTCGCTATTCTCACGTACAGAGTGAAATGCCAAACAATCTTATTGCATCAATGCAATGCTGACAACGAGTACCAATGTAATTCTCTGACACGTTCACGTTGCAAATGATGTAGAATTATCCATGATCCTTGATAAGATTACGTTGTTTCCATCCTTTTCCTGCTGCAACAATGGACGTACACTCTCCCGGACGGTTCTTGGTAAGCCAGGACAGTAGCGGGAGCACGATGCATCACCTAATTCAGCATTCAAACAACACTATGCTGCAGCTAGCGAGTACAACAATCGCGAGACACAACATTCTGCGTTCAGCAAAAGATAGGAAGAGGGACATAGAATGAGATAGAGCGAGAGAAAGGGTACAATTCAGATTTCGTAGAGGGCACGCCCGCTGGAAAGTCGTCCGGCGTTCGTCACCTTCATCGTGCATTCAGGAGCGGGTAGCATATTTCGCGTGGCACCAGGCCCGTAACTCACTCGTCTCACCGTTCGCTTTTCACAACGACAGCCCTTCCAAAGTGAGCGAACTTGGTACATAATGCATGTCTCGTTAGATGGACCGGCTGTGTCGACGAGGCAGCCGCCGATGAATAAGAAGACCTACCTAGGAGTCCTCTCTTGCCTCGACCGTTTCGCAAACCTACGGTAGGGGCCTAACCTCAAACGCGGCGAAGAAACAGTTTAAGCTTGAAATCACAGCAGCACTCATCTTATGTGAACAATTCTTCTTCCTCTTCCTTTGTTTATCGCCGTATCGCCCACTTGGTCATTAGCTATGTACAGGGTGTAAAGAAATGTTCGGTCCTGGCTGCCATAGACGTATTCTACATCTTCGGATCGGTGAAGATCTGTGAAAAGAAGTTGCTGCAAAATTGTCCTTGACCTTGAATTTCAAGGGAAATTTTTGTGCCATTGCATTGTATTCTACGTGTTGTGTATGTGGGTGTGTGCTGAGACTCGCAAGGAATAATCCTTCACCATTTATATTTCTTAATCCCAAAATGCTACAATGATATATAAATATACGCTATTACAACATGGAGCAAGACACGTCTAACGCACGATAGCTACACAGTGTTATAGATACACAATCGAATGCGATCCTCTGATTATTCGAGATCGCGACAGGTGGCGTAACTCGTCTTTGGAAGCAACCGTCCTAACACTACGCATCATGGGAACAAAAAGTGTCAAGGAAACCATGGGTGAGTTGAGTTTTGACTCATGGTTCCCTTGACACTTTTTATCCTCATGATGCGTAGAATACAATGCAATGACACAAAAATTGTACTTGAAATTCAAGGTCAAGGACAATTTTGCGGCAACTTTTTTTCATAGATCTTCACCGATCCGAAGATGTAAAATACGTCTATGGCAGCCAGGACCAAACATTTCTTTACACCCTGTACGACCTACGACTATATCAGTACATATTTCGATTTCGTCGGACACAGGGTGTTCCATTCGAAGTTTCGCACACAATTACTTGCCAAATAAATCTTCTCTGTGTTGATTAATGTTCGTCGTCGATCGTTAGATCGTTCAAGCTTCTCGAAAATTTGCACGTGATGTGCCCGACTAATCTTGCTAAACACGAAGGACCTATCGTTCCGTAGATCATTATACGTAAGACTATCCCGAAACGGTTCACTAAACTATAACACTTTCGTCTTCCAAGGTCATTCAAGGGCATTTAGTGCCGTTCAAATTTAGTTTAGCTAGACGCAAGCACGTCCACTTTCAGAAGATTTATGACCACCATGAGATGTGTTGAGATCGCCAACACAACAGAACTTAGCACAATTGAGAAAATTGAAAAAAATGAAAAGTGGGGGCTACTCAAATATAGTTTTTCTCAATTTTTCATCTTAATTTTTATATTATAGTTATAATATTCGAGCACAATGTAGCACAAACATAGCACAATTAAGCACAACTGTTGCGAAATACTGTTGAGACTCACAACTCAATATGTTCCCTGTATATCAAGAATCAAAATCAGCATCAATGTTAATGTCAATGTAAAAGCATTAGTATACAATTATACATATACAAGAATGAATACGTACAAAGTACTCGTGTTACGTATAAACACTGATCTTATCGTTTCCATGCAACTTTTCGATCACGTACTTGGAAGGGATCTTTTGCTGCGTTTAGCCTGCTTTGCCGCACTGTGTACCAAGGAGCACGGGAGATAGAATCCATGGGAACATCGGCAATCCGGTGACAGGGTCACAAGATCTCCCGTCGGGGATCCCTCCAGATCTCCGGTGAAACTTGCCAGGCACACGATAATCAGTAGCGAACGCGACGATAGTGTGCCAGCGAGAATGCCACGTGATTGATGGATGGGAACACGCACGTGTTGCCCGCCGGTGTGCCATTCTGACGTATCGGAATTCGGGGGGATCCGGCTTAATGCTCGGGCCGGCAGAGCCGCGTAATTAATCGCCGGAAGCGGTGTTTTTCCTGTCGCGAGTAGATCATCTCATGTACGGCGCGCTGAGTTACGATAGTAAGCCGCTCGCAGAACTATCCGGTTTGTATATTCGGACTAGATCATTTTGTTGACCAGCTGCCTTCTCCACGTCCAATCACCTGTTTCACACCCTGTTTCGTCATTGGTCCGTTTGAGTTTCTGTGTTGATCTTCTATGTTCATGAAAATATTATCAAAATAAATGTTCAATACTCGTCAATAAGTAGGTACTATTGCTGCAAAATATACTTGGAAGGAAGAAACGTTTTAACCCTCGGACGGCCGACCATTTTCATAACTAGAGTTGTTACAAGCCGAGCTTTGGCCAAATCTAGTTATAAAATTCGATGGGAATTCATAGTTTGGATAGTAGTATAAGATGGCCTAAAAGTCGATTTACGAATTAAAGTGGCGAGTGTAGGAACTATATCGCATTTCAAGGAAGCTGTCAACACAAACGAGGTACAGGAATCCTATGCCTATATCTTGTTTGTGCTGTCAGCTTATTTTAGAGCCAGCACCACCGACGAGACCCTGTTCGTGGCCCTAAACCCAGTTGGTAATACAGGAAATGACAAGAATAACGGGCCAAGTGGCCCTGGCAAAAATGGTCACCGAAGTACATTGGATGATAGGTCTATCCTACATCTAGTCGGTGATTATACTGATAGGCGATATATCAGAGAACTAGCGAGAAGGTCGTTCAACGATTTGTCCATCTGGTGATATGTCACCTATCAGTATAATAACGTTCCTCAAATGCCTTCCAACATCCCGTTGTCTAAGGCAGGGCCCGCTAGATAGAATTACTGATGAGTCCTCTAGCGGGCCTAGGACGAATACCACCTTCCTTTTTCCTTTTCATCTATTCCAACATTCTGAATGGCTCAAACGTATGGTCTTCAATTTCTTAAGACCAAGAAACAGATTCAAACCCGAATCAAGGTAGTACCATTCAAATTATGAGCACCGTCTGGTTAGCAAACGACACTCGCGCGTTGACGTGTGTGAGTGCACACGTCGCTATATCACATATACGTACACGAAAATTGTAAGGGTCCGGGAGTAAACGTCTGAGATCTTTATAATGCAATGACTGGATTTCTTAGTAGTCAAAATCGCTAGATGAAAGATCAATCTAGGGTGCTATTTGGCTGAAAAGTCGTACCTCTACGTTCACGAGCTATGATTTGCAATATTCGGCAGCACGTCAGTGAGGACGTCATAGTTGAACATTTTCATAAATATCAAGAGATTTAGGGCAATTATGGAAAAAGAGGGCAAACAGCACCCTGGCAGGGGCATATACGTTGTCAGTGCAACGTTTATTATTTTGTTTGCATATTTTTAATATCGAAGCCACTTAACACGAAGCCACAGTGAGGTTGACATTCAAATATAGTTCTGACATTTTCCGCTACGAGCGTTGATTTCTGTTTCATTTATGACGTCCTCACTGACGGGCGTGCTGTCGAATATTGCAAATCATAGCTCGTGAACGTAGAAGTACGACTTTTCATCCAAATAGCACCCTAGATTGATCTTTCATAGACTACTAAGAAATCCAGTCATTGCATTATTAAGATCTCAGACGTTTACTCCCGGCCCTTGCAATTTTTGTGTACGTATATGTGATATAGCGACGTGTGCACTCACACACGTCAACGCGCGAGTGTCGTCTGCTAGCCAGACGGTGCTCTTAAGTTTGTAGAATCATGATCGAACCTGTGCGCCGATAACATCAATTTCTATTTGTCTAACAACAATTTGCGATCGCGAAAAATAATCCTTATGTAAATCAAAATGTTACAGACAGGTATAGATTTGAAAGTATTCACGAGCCTGACTGTACTATAAGATTACGCGAAATGGGAAGGAAAAATGTACGTAATGGCCGCGACTGTCTTTCCCTCGGTACATTTGCAGGAAATAAGTAAACCGTGGCGATGATAGAATGCCCGCCGCTACGAGGCCGGTGGTAGTTATTAAATAAACCGCACGTATTATACTCATCCCGATTTTATGAGCCACCCGGCTCTAGTTGCGCTGCTTCCCCGCAGGCGCGGCGCAAGAAAGATACTTTTAAAATTAAAGACCGTCAGAGAAACCTTGGGGAGAATGAATTCGCTCGAAATAATGGAGCCGTGGCGAATGTAAAACTCGTAGAAATCTGAAACACGGAAGAATTGTAATGTATTTGAATAACATGTTACCCAATGCCGTATATACTTCCATGTTATCACAGTTACCGTCAGAATGAATAGTATGTACAGCTTTTCCTCCTCCGTTCTTAAACCCTTTTCATCATATGGTACAGTCGTTACCGTCCCCTCAAGAGTCTCCGCGTTCGGTCTCGTCTATTTTTCATAAACGCCTAATATTCCGCTTCAATTACGTGAATAGAAACTTCTGCGGCGGACACGCTCTTCGCAGTAAATAGTTAGCGTCAAGAGTATCCACTCGTTACAAAGTTCCCGCAACTAATCGTTAAACTTGTTTCTTCAATCTAGAACTTCTTGCGTACAGATTACTGTCGTCCTTTCATCTCCCTACCTAATTATATACGGCAGCTTTCCTATTACGTCTTTTTAAAATTCAAATTCCGCTCGACGTGTTTGAATAACCATGCTGCCGCTCGAATTATTCATGATTAATGTTCATTGGCAGTTTATTATCGTGGCGAGGGTTGTAGAAGAAATTTTTGTCTACAATATGGATCCAATATGTAACATTTTTATGATTTGCAATTTAATTTAAAATTGAATGAGTATTTATTTCTTTTTATCGAAGAACGTTTTGAAGAAGTACTTTCAATATAGCAAGTTATTGTAGATTCGTATCTGCTTCGCAAATATTGTATGTGTATCGTACATTTAGAAAGATTGAAAATGATCCTATCTAGATGAACTTACATTTATAAACATTATTTTCAATTTCTTTCTACATTTACGTATTTCATAAATGTAAAATTATGAACATTATTTTTAGTTTCTTTCTATATTTACGTATTTCATGACTGAAAAAAATGAACATTATTTTTAGTTTCTTTCTACATTTACGTATTTCATAAATGTAAAATTATGAGCATTATTTTTAGTTTCTTTCTACATTTATGTACTCTTAAAAGGAAAATTATAAACATTATTTTTAGTTTTTTTCTACATTCACGTATTTCATAAATGTAAAATTATAAACATTGTTTTTAGTTTCTTTCTACATTTACGTATTTCATAAATGTAAAATTATAAACATTATTTTTAGTTTCTTTCTACATTCACGTATTTCATAAATGAAAAATTATGAACATTGTTTTTAGTTTCTTTCTACATTCACGTATTTCATAAATGAAAAATTATGAACATTGTTTTTAGTTTCTTTCTACATTCACGTATTTCATAAATGAAAAATTATGAACATTATTTTTAGTTTCCTTCTACATTTATGTACTCTTAAAAGGAAAATTATAAACATTATTTTTAGTTTCTTTCTACATTTACGTATTTCATAAATGTAAAATTATAAACATTATTTTTAGTTTCTTTCTACATTCACGTATTTCATAAATGAAAAATTATGAACATTATTTTTAGTTTCTTTCTACATTTACATACTTCATAAATGTAAAATTAAGAATTATAATTACAATAGATTCTGAACGAGATTGTTTATTAACGTTTTTATAGTAGGATTCATTAAAAATATTTAACCAGTAATTACTAATATGATAATTAGTCTTAAATGAACAATACTTGCTGAGATCGAGTCGTTTACATTCGTAGAACACACGTAAAAATCGTATTGAAAATAGTTAGTTTTGAAATTGCTGTAACTTTGAGACTACTAACGCTAAGGTTGTGAGACTTGGATTGTTGGAGAGCTTGGGGCTGTGCTTTAAAACGGCGCTTGTTTTATCGCGATCGGATAATTAGTTCCTAAGATATCGTCGTAGAAAGAAGCTATTATATTTTTTGACATTTCACTATCTCCGTCTCATTCGTACAGTATGTTGCTCTCGCTCTCTCCAGACGTTACTGACCTACCCATGCACGTCATCGGTTGAGGCAGGACAGTTTTTACTATTACTATTAGTGCGTACGCATTTCCAGGAAATTAATACTGAATGGACTCCCCACCCCATTCATCTTCTGCCCAAACTTTAAGTGCTTATATCTCGGTAACGGATTGAGCTATCGTCATGGAACAAAGTGCGTTGGAAAGAGCATCCGCTCTACTTTCAATCGAAGTTATTGAACATTAAATTTATTATTTTTTTAGAAAAATTATCTTCTCTACGAAAAACCTATGTATCTTACAGTAATGGTATATGTTTTTTTAAAAAAGAAATAACAGAAGACTAATACATAACTGGTACAACAAACAACAGTTCTATTACCACGTTTTTATTGTCTACTAGCTGACCTGACAGACGTTGTCGTGTCCAAATTTCAATAAATTTGATTGTGATCATTTTGTGAATTTGTGAAAAGCTGTAGGATATACGTAAACAAAGTAAAAATGAGAAAAAAACGTATTTCGCAGTGATCGTTATAGCAAACAGACGTGGATAATGTAAATTCCTATTGAAATATTGATTAAAAGCTGGGACGTTCATTTTTTTGTTATATTGAAATATGATTCAAAAAGCACTTCTAGTTTTTCCCGAATTCTCATGTTTCTGGGCAACTTTTCCAATTTTTTGTACTCTAAGATCCTGATTCGGACTACAACGAACATTTAACAAAAAAAATTAGCCAAATCGGTCCAGCCGTTCTCACGTGATGTCGTGACCAACGAACAGCATTTGATTTTTATTATATAGATATGTTTGTCTGTTCGGTACAAATTTTGCAATTGATTTTAAACTAACTTCACGAAGCTATGATAAGATCGAACAGGGAAAATGAAAGCAGGCAACGAAGGAAGAATTGGATTCATTTAAGGAAAACAATGCCTGGGAACCTGCCGATACTTCGGAAGCCGAAATAAAATCAGTTATGTTGAGTAACATAAGTACTGCATACGTGTTATAATTAGACTGCGAATCTTTATGCACTTATAGGAAAATTGAGTAGATGAAATTCAAAATTGTAGAAAAATTCTGAAAACTGATGATCTTTTGAATTGAAGACTTCTCCTATATTAAAATCATTTAGGGAAGAAGCAACATTCAATTTAGTTTGTATTTGTTGCAATCGATGTAGATAATTTTTATTTTACATAAAGCTTCGCAGTCTAGTTATAATACATAGCTTGGCGGAAAAGTTGAATTCTCAATTTCATGAAAAAGTTAGTATGATTTAAAGTGAGTAACATTAATTATGAGATTGACTATGTTACGTATGCGGCAGCGACCGTTGGCAACCTTTGGCCCTTCTGGAGGTACGCATCGAAACAGAGGGTCTATTCGAAACAGGACAATGATTTAGATTAGGGCATTCATTAAGATTGGGACATTTAGAGACGATGCATCAAACTGCATCGTTTCCGGGAGCCCTGTTTCATCAATAGACCCCTGAATTCCTCGATATTCGGGCTTTCATCTCAAGAGTTTTACACTGTACGCGTCGATTCACATCGTGATTTCTATCGAGCAAGATCGGGTATTAGTTCCCTTTCGAGAAAAATCATGTGCGTGGAAATCACGCGCGGCAGAAGTGAAATTTATTGCTTATTAGCTATAATAATTTGTCTGTATCTTGTCACGTCGCTCACGAGCGGAGGCTAGGAAACCTCCGATCGAGCGACTTTCGGGCTTTTACAGGCCCTTAGGCCGGGCCGCGGGCCGCCGTATGCCCGTGGTCCGCCCGAGACAAAGGACGTCCGAAGGCTCGAAATTTCCGCGAGATTGTTCGGGCGCCAGACACCGTGAAAAGTGTCACGCGAAACACGATACGAATTTCGGACTCGGAAATCGAACCTTCGAAACACGCGGATCGTAACGAGGACGCGATGGGGTCCGATGGTTCGAACACGGAAGGGCGAGGACAGCCCTTACGGCAGGACGGATCTCACGGGGAATGAACGACAACGTAATTGGTCTCGAGTGGATGTTTTATTTCCTTGTCAGCGAATTTATAATATCGCGGTCACGTGACCGCAACCCGAGAGCCCGCGCTCTTTATACAGATTTTTGCGGACGGTTGATCGGTCGCAGCGCGGTTGTCGCTAAATCAAATCGCGCGAAAAGGGTACGGTTGACCGGTACCGACGATAGCAATTTCCCGACGGACGGGATCACGCGAAGCGCAGATGGACGGCGCGATACAAGACTGTCGCGATAGCACGCGTACGCAAAGCACACGACGGACGATACGAACGGCGACGGAGTTGAAACGCGTTCGCTACGCAATACGACACAGGATTCGAGATGTTTGCGAGGCGTCGGTCGAAATATTCGCGAGACGCGATTCCTCCGAGGAAACTTCCGAGCGCGAGATTTTGGGGGAACTCTCTACGCGAAATACCGCTCAACGGACCGTCGCTACGGCCCGAGCCGACGGCACGAGACGCTTGGCGTCTCGGCCTGCGCGAAATATCGAGGACGAAACGACAAATGGTCGTCCTCGCGCGATAATCGAGCCAACACGCTAACCGAATATTCGAGAGGATCACTGTGCGACTCACCGTTCTTTTCACCGCCGCTAGTCCCTTCCTGTGGGCCTCTTTCCGCCACACGATAATTCGGGCTTCGCTCTCGCTATTCTTCGGGGGCGAACGAGAAGTCCGCCGGGGCACCACTTCGGACACGAGACGGCCGCGAGACCGGCGTGCGCTATTAGGATGCTGAGGCGCAACAACATCGCGTTCGCAATGTCGCAACAAATTCTCATCGTCTCGCGAGAGGCTAACGCAACAGTGATCATCGATTTTCGGGCGCGTGCCGCATCGATTCTCGTTCCCCCCACCCGACCTCCTTGCCGAATTTCCTAGGGCGCCATTTCACGCGCGACGTTCGCGTAACAGGGGCGTCTCGACGGGGTCCATGGCTCCTTGACCCTAACGCGAAAACGTCTCACTTTTTGTGAGACGTGGGGGAGGCTCGTGCCTCGTCTTGGCTTCTCGGTGGCACCATCCTCGCTGGAACCCTATTTATGGCGGGATGAGGCGGCGTCGGGACCGCGAAATGGTACGGTGGTCGGTATGGGTTCCTGTCCCTTCGGCGCCTCCAAGTCGATTGACCGGGTGCCCTCGATAACCGTAGTGGCCCGTAGTCGGGCTTCGAAATGCCATTGGGTTTTCGTCTGACGTCCTTCTGTACCGGAATCGTCTCCTAGGAAAATCTCGAAGGTCGGGGCTCCTGTGCCTGGTTCGTTA
This sequence comes from Lasioglossum villosulum, assembly GCA_963971365.1. Taxonomy (NCBI): domain Eukaryota; kingdom Metazoa; phylum Arthropoda; class Insecta; order Hymenoptera; family Halictidae; genus Lasioglossum; species Lasioglossum villosulum. Next base: position 11,286,082 of record OZ020497.1, read on the forward strand.
TTCGGCCCTGAAACTTGCCGTTCTCGGCGCGCACGCTAGGTGTCAATGCGCGCTCTAAATTATGGAAATTCCTCGCGGAACGCTCTCGAATCCTGTGTTTCCCGGTCTCGCGTCTCGTTATTGCACGGTCCGGTCCTTCGCACTATTAAAAATGTGCTCGCAATTAACGGCGAAGTGACGTCGCTGATTTGCAACGTCACAATCTATACTTAATAGGCAATAAGTTTCACTTCTGCCGCGCGTGGTTTCCACGCACATGATTTTTTAAAATATATATCTACTATATATAATAAAAACGCATATTAGTATAATAATAAAATAATCACTTCAATAAAACACTTCAACAAAATAAAAATAAAAACGTGGCTGCACGTGCTGTCACGGCCTGTACGAAGCGCTGAAGTCCTCAATGGCGGCGCGGGTTGAAAAGAGTGAGAGACAGCGCTATAGATCCCGACTAATGCTTTCTTTCTTTCCATAAGACGGTGCAGTCTATCTCTATGAGTCTATAGATGCAACATAACCATGTATTTCTAACCATTTCGTTTGATACTACTACCAAAATCTTCGCTGTCATTCTAAGATTATTGGTTGTCAAAGCGGTTAAGGAGTTGGACTACCAATTTGTATACCGGGGTTCGAATCCCGTCGGGGTGAGAAATTATTTTTCTCCGTTCATTCTCAGTTTAAATTTTCGCGCCACTCGACATTCGACTTCCGTCACATCGACTTCCGCTACATCAGAAAATTGTCACCCTCAGCACCGACGAGATACTGTTAAAGACTGCCAGCGCCCGTGCTATTCCGCGGTCCGGTAAATGGGCGCAATGGGCGAGGTGGTAACGGTGGAAATTACAGTGACCTGAAAGACCACATCGCTAAAAGTTACACCACCGACGAGAATAGTATCAAAATAGTGCTAAAACATCGTCTAAAATATGGCGGAGAATGCAATATTTAATAATAATATCTTCAATGGTCTTCTGCACTAACGAAATGTCGTCGGAGGCTTTTTGTTCTTCTGGCTGGAGCCAGAATAAATCCCAGAGAGCGTAAGAAAACACCGAAATTTTCGTGGGACACGTAGTCCCGTAAGGCTGGCAGTCTTTAACAGTATCTCGTCGGTGCCCTCAGCAAAGACGTTTCACTTCAAAAGTTATCGCCTTTTTAAGAGTGTGCCAATACTTTCTTTACCCACTGTAATTCCAAAGCTGCAACGAACTGTTTGTCGCGGGCGGACCACGTGTCGCGCGGCCACGCGTGGCCCGGCTAAAAGGCCTATCACTTAGCCAAGAACAGGAGTGGCGTTGATTTGTGGTAGAGGTTGCGCTGTAATGCGAAAAGTAGGTCGCGCAATACTCGTTAGCCGCGAACACATACGAGGCAAAGGGTCCAAGGGCCTTAGGCTGTGGGGTTTTAGAGGGTATGGGTGGAAGCCGTTGTCGCAATTGGCGACAAGTTTCACGCGTGCGACAGCTAGATGGGACAACCATCGCGAGCGCGCTTCACGCGATCGCGGAACGCCGGTAGCACGGCAGTCGCAATTAATAAAACGTGCGAAGAAGACGCGACCGAAAATCAGTCTGTGTGACCAAATCAAAAGTTGTATTATTCAAATATTATTCAAACGTAATTGTCTACCATTTGTATTCGTTTATACACACGTGTTCTAAATAAATAGTTAATCACTTGAAGATAAATACCACAATGGGCAGGGTACGAGATAGTTCATTCTTGTAGCCCCGTTTCCCCCACATTCCCTTTCAGGGGGATCGAGTCCCTCACTACCCTCTCCAGACGTTATCTGAGGACAGGGTGTACGTAAACAGCATTTCCCCACAGCCAAACAAAGGCCTATCAAAGACCCGTGTTCGCCCTGTTTTCCGGTCTCACAAAATAGGCGACGTGAAAAACGATAGATTTAAATTTTGTGATCGTATAATATTTGCTAGGGGTTGTCGATGTGCCAATAGTTTTCTTTAAAGAACGTGCTAAACGTTGCCTGGTCTTTCAGACGTAACAGTGAGGAGTTACGATTAAATGGTACCGGTGTACTCGGTGTCAGCAGTGATAGAATTTAATAACTCTCGGATACGAAACAGAAAATCGGGTTTCGCGTCGTATCAGTGCCCGGAGGTACGTACCCGGTTCCTAGAAGCATCCTTTAATTTCCTTCCATCCGCTGGTTCTCGATTTTTCACCGAGCGAAACGAAATGGAAGGAGAGCCACAGCCCCGGCAAACGTTAACCGACTTCTTCATGCTCGAGACCTACTCGAATTAGTCTGCCTCGTATTCAACCGAGCATCGCCAATTTCTCGTTGTTCCCATAAACAGGGAGCCCGTAAATACGCACTGGCTAAACAAGCGCCAGCTAAATGTTGAAATAATTTTGCCTCTACTGTTCATGGCTGTATAATTACAATCCGGATATGGTAATTATACATTGGGAACACGCAGAAATTATATACCGAATTATTCTGACACGTCAATGAGATAAACTAGACTCATTCAGCAGTGAAAACTCATGGCAGCGAACGACATGACTCACAGTGGGCTGCATCCCCTATTTGTGCGGTCAGAATTCAATTTTCTAAATTTTACATAAATTGTACAATTTTTCTTGCTTGAGTTACTTGAATATCTGGGAAACAATCTCCCATCATTCGTTTTCCCATTCATTTATCCATGAAGCACTTAAATTTGTCGGAAGTTTGAAATTATGTTAACATGCTTTCATTTCTCAACAATTTCACCTATTAGTAATTGTTACCTTGTTTGCATAAATTAAATAAATTTTGATTTCATAGAAGTTTTTTTAGGTAAGTATAAGGTGTGCTTTTAAGAATTTCACTTTTGTACTATATATTTTTGTAATTATTAATATTTAAAGATAACCAATGATTCACTCACTTTTTTATGATTCTAAGTCTTTTGTAATGACTTTATTATACTTCAGGGTGAGTCCCGTTACTAATTTCTGTACCATTGTGTCCTTTGAAGTTTTCTGATTAAGATGCAAGAAAAATTGGTTCCTACTACGTCCTACTCCGTGTTTTATAGTTGATCTATGAACAGATGGAATTTCTCACATTCCTGCATGTTCGCAGTCGCTGTATCTCCGTATTAACTTAAGTAAATACTAAGTAATAACAATAAATATACAATATACATTAAAATAAGAAAACAGCACACATATAAAATTTAAATAATATACAGGGTTAGTCAATTAAAGTGTAACTAACGTATATCTCGGAAATGAAGCATTTTGGAGAAAAATGTTTCACATAAAAGTTGCATGGTTTTATAGGGAACATAATAGGGTGTTATTGATTTGACTTGGATAGACATTTGAAAATCACGTGAAGGTCATCTTCAATTTCTTAAATATGTAGTGCTATGTAGTGCGTTAAAATGTGAGGTTTTTCCTCACCCTGCTTATTCGCCTGACCTTATGTCAACTACTGACCATTTTTCAAGCACCTAGATGGCTTTTTGATTGGAAAAATATTCAAAGAAGAACGAGCTGTAGAAACTGCATTCGATAACTTTATTGCCTCGCGTTTATTAGATGTCTATCAGAAAGGCATTCAGACACTTGTATCACGATGGAAGAATTGTATTGATGTCGATGGAAATTTTTTCGATTAATCGAATATGAATAAAGCTCGTAAAATTAAATTAAATTTAAAATCGTAATTAAAGTTTACGTTAAAGATTCAAAACGGCCATTTCATTTGCAACAACGTAATACATCTCTCTATCTGTCTGTAGTGTCGATTTATAAGCCTCCAAAAGGCAGCTAAGATGTTTCGTGTAAAAGGTGGTAGTGCGAGAACTTGGCTGGTGCACTACCGTGCACCTAGATAAGGGACGTGGTTAGTGCGTGCTGCTGGATTCTGAACTGTTTTACTCGAGTCCTAATGCAATCTTCTCACTATGGGTATTTAGCATACTGATTAGTAAATACATACAGCAGTGTGGTCTGAAGGGTGTAGATCCGAATTCGACCTTGACGACAAACTCTCCAGTGTGAGAGACACACCGCTAGCACGTATACGTACACGAGGATTACAAGGGTTCCGTATTTTTCGATTCCTGACTCTACAATGCACATTTCAGTGTTCTAGGTAGTCACAATCGCTAGATAAAAGATTAATCTATGAGGGACGTATCCTAAAAATGGCTTAATTTTAGGTAGTCGAGGCGGAATTTACATTATTCGGCAACAAGTAGCGGAGAAGCAAAGGGACAAGCGAAAGTGCTGCCGCCTATCCTGGCTGCCGAAAGATATTTTCATAAACTTACGACCGCCGAATAATGTCAATTGCGCCTCGATAACGTAAAATTAAGCCATTCTTAGGATACGTCCCTCATAGATGAATCTTTTATCTAGCAATTGTGACTACCTACAACACGGAAATGTGCATTATACAGGGTGTCCCAAAATAAGTGTAATTCCCGGAAATGGGAGGTTCCTTGGGTCATTTGAAGCGACATTTTCCTTTACAATCAGAACGCGGCTACAGCGGATTGATTCTGGTTTGGCCAATAGCAACACCACGTTAAGCGGGACCTTTTTTTTTAAGGGCGGTGGGGGAATGCTACTTATGCACACCCCCCGCAGATGTAGTTTGGGGGGTAGTGTCGGGCTCGGTTTCCCCTCAAGGTGAAATTTAGGGGAATTATGATGCCTTTTGCCAATACCATACCGACTAAACCCCCACCGCCGAGGCCTCACCAGACCTTCTTTCTCACCCTGAATTACATGAACTAATTCCTCCGCTGGCCCGCTATCCGCATTCAACGGAGGAATTTTTTCATGTCCGAAGCCACGCATGTTCTTGGCCTTTGACGTTGAGCGGGACCTGTCACCGAGTCGGACTCCGTTCGCTATAGCCGGGCCCTGATTGGTCCGTGTTTTTCGATAATAACTCCTAAACAAAGTCGCGGACAGCATTTTTGTAAAGGAAAATGTCGCTTCAAATCACACAATGAACCTCCCATTTCCGGGAGTACACTTATTTTGGGACACCCTGTAGAGTCAGGAATCGAAAAATACGGAACCCTTAGAATCCTCGTGTACGTTTATGTGTCTAGCACAGTGTGCGTCACGCACACTAGAGAGCGGATCCACACCCTGAAGCGCCCGCATATGGTCCCGACTCCTTTTAAGCGAGGAGGTAACTTCAACGGAAGTAAAGAGAGATGTCTATATCTGGCGTGTGTCAAGTTTCAATTTCTGAAACTCAGTCCGAGGTCTCATCTTATTCTGCAATCGGGGGATAGCGGCGGACACTTAAGTGTGCACTATAAACGTTATGCGTTTACAATAAACTTAGATAGTTTAATGTCCCAAAATTGTATATTTCCTAAATGAAAAGATTCCTGAGTTAATTTGAAGTATTTTTTAAAACACGGACCAACCAAAACGCGGCTACAATGCAGCGAGAGAATTGCTTGGCAAGGGAAAAGTCGCGTGAATAGTTGAAGTGTTAAGTTTCTTCTATTAAGAAGTTCTTCCGACCGACACGATGGTCTCCATGGATACTGGAAACGGACTCAGCAGAGTTTTTACAAGAGTGCTGGCTCTCGTTCGAAGAAGAGAATCGTTAGTTACTGGTGCAATTACGTGGCTGTCCCTCTGTCGTCTCCGCGAACTTGATTCAATATTTGTCGTATTATTACGTTACCGGTTTACACGTGTCGGGTTTCCATCGTAATCAGCCTGATGGATGTTTCCTGGTATTCATTAACGTCCAATAGAACCCGTTGAAAGAGGAAGGGACGGACTAATTAGAGTTGAAATACACGAACGGACACGATGAACTTATTTTTTTGCATTACTGGAACCGTCTTTATGCAAACGGACTGTTGTCATGGAAACAGCGACGAAATAGCCGACAGTTCTTCCTCGCTTTGCATAACCGGGTCCGGAATAACGCCGGACGATGTGTTCATTGATCGAATGTTAACCAAATACCCGGAGCCAGGAAATGATCTAATTATGGATGTTTGTCGGTAATTATTAAATCCGAACATAGCTATACAAAGATTGGATTTTGCTTTATTTGTTCGTTGAATCCGCGATTTCCATCTGACTTTGCCATCATTAGTAACGATATTCGTGCAGAGACACAGAAATATACTCGTCGAGGTCATCTCAAGTCATTAATTCTCATTTAAGATTTATTTTTGTTATTCGTTTCTGAAGCTGTTCAGTGTCGCTCTGACTGTAGACGTTGCACAGGGATCCAGAAGCCCTGTTTTTGTGGCTAAAATTCAAAATGTCGTCATCATTTTCTGAAAGTTGGTAATTAGGAGCTTTTGGAGTCGCTGATATCGAATCTTTCATTAAAAATTAAAATTTTTTACGACAGGATTAAAAAATTTTGTAAATCGATGTTTTTCATCATTTTCATAGAACAATATCATTGAGATACTCAATGCCATGTTTTTTTAAATTAGTATAACCCATAGAAAAAAAAGAAAAAATACCTCGGACGACTTTATTAAAATTAATACAGAGTTAAAGTTGCAAGAGGGAGCAGCTAAACATTGCATATTCTTTTTAACAAATGTTTAAACTTTCGTACAAAATAAGTCCAAAGTTTAGCACTTTCAAGCATTTTTTTAAAATTCTTCTTAAAGCTTAAATTGTTACAAACTTGGAATACTTGTTTATGGATTAAAAATGGGCAAGAATAATCATGTTGAAATGTGGAAGTTTAAAACTTACGTGTTTCAGCAAAGATTGCGCGTTGTTTACGTCGGGTTCACCTTTACATATCATATCAAGGTCATGTCAAGGTCAAAAAGGTGGTATCCACTAAATTCAGTTTTTATTGTCTATCATGCTATCGCAAAAATATATACTATTCCATTTAAAAAACCATCGGTGACATTGCAATTTCATTTAAAAACACGACATAACAAATTTTTTTCTTCATTATTATATTGCCCCCCTGCAATAGCGTCACTTTGTCCTCTGAAGTTTTCTGATAGTACTGTAAATACGAAAGATATTTAGGTGTTATCATTTATGTGGGACACCTGGTATAAGTATAAGCAGATTAAGAGTTCTAGAACCACGGGACCATAAAAATGATCGTGGGCTCGGTTAAAGTGTCTTCCGCGTGAGCCAACAGCGAGCCAACAGTGTCGTCTGTTAATCCGTTCTTTCAAGCGCAATCTCACGGTTCGTATTGAAAACAACCATCCGATTGACAAAACAAGCTTTGAGGACATTTCGCAACGAGCATTATCAGAGGCTTCTTCTTTCGAATCGGCAGCCTTCAATAGATGTCCGCGTATAGCTTTTCAATAGGGATAACACTGGCGCTCCCGCGTGCGATACGAGCGAACTAAACGGCAAGGACTGAATGCGGGCCGATTCGATTACGAATCTCATCTCACCGAATTGAGATGCAATCTGCCCGTGAAGGAGCCTCTGTTGCCTTCCCAGGGAATTGCGTGTCGCATTGATGCGGCAACTAGTTAGCGTTGGATACCAGCTCGCGTTAATCGGATGTAAGTCTCGACTAATGCACGTCCGTCCCTCTGACGTTATCTGGATCATCGTCTCCATGATGATTATCCGTGTGAATTCAGCTTGTTCGTAACGTTTCCATTCAGTGGATCGGTGTAATTGGCAAAATCTCTGACAGCGACGAGGTAGTCTCGGGTTTTAGGCCAGTATTACGGCCCGGACGTGACTTCTTTCTTATCCTTGAGATCCAAGATCAGATGTCACAATATTTCCCGGCTTTCTCTTGTTTCGATCCATTCGTCGTTTCCCTACAACGCAAAATTTTCTACCGAAGGACCACATCACAGTACCATCTGGGCTAAAAGTATTAGGTCAAGAAGATCAAGCATCTGTCATTACTAGACAGATCTTTACGCAAAATCAAATTTTTGTGCATCAATCACGACATACAAGAGCTAGCACACATTTATTTTCTTCGTTAATAATTTTAATATGTTGAAAATAATGTGATGACAGTCTTGAATCCATTGAATTGATTTACTGTTTTAAATTGCACCCACCCAATCTCGTCAAAAGTGCATAAAATCCGCAGTCTGGTCATTACGATTTTCACTAGATTCCCATCTAATTCACGATACAATAGAACTTCGATTATCTGTACTAATCAATCGAACACCAGTGTTCAGATAATGGAATAGCTATCAAGCTACGGTGATAGATTAAATCTTTACTGATTCGTACAATGGGCAAAGTCGCATGTAGATTGGTCTAGATTGAACTGTTCATATAGGAAGAGACAAGATGCGAACATGATTGCGTAAACGTGGGTTATGGTTGTGACGGGTAAAGTGAGTAGAGAGATAGAGAGGGAAGAAAAGAACGAATGAGAATTATTTTTCCTCTCTATTATTTCAATATACACTGCTGTGCAAAAGAAAGAAGCACCCGTTCATATTTAATAGAATCGCGTAAAAAACCAAACGAGATTACGGTACATATTTAAATAGCTTATCGAAAAACTTTGAATGTGTGTGTATGTTTCGCCTTCCATAATTTAAATAAAGTTTTTGTGCGTTAATTTCAAGAACTTTTGGCATGGAAGCGGTTGAAATTCTCAAGGACTGGTCTCGTACAAAAATTTCCATCGTTAATTGTAAGATAAGTAATAAGAAATCATTTCTTCTGAAATGTCGTACACACAACATTTTACCTAAATTTATCATTAAAAATGTCATGAAGAGTTGCAATTTTCCCTCTAGCTCTTTGTTTGCTTGTGACAAAATAATTGATCGGACCTGTGCGCCGAAATCATCTTACATTTAAGATCACAGTACGTTTTAATAAAGGATTCTGCTGTTTAATTGAATAGTTCTGAGAATATCTATAATATTTTAAACGCAGTAAGTCAATCATTGTCAAATACAATTTCTACATAAAGATATTGTTTGTCATTATATGTTATAATTATACTGGTTGCTTCTTTCTTTTGCACAGTAGTGTATATCGGTTCAATTCAAATCAGTGCTTTAGTAACCCTCACACTTTCCTACACAGGTAAAACATGTATTTCCTGAGCTGACATATTCAGTGCACCAAAATCTATCATAATCTTAATTTTCCTATTTTTGTTTCACTAATCCAACTGTTTTAATTGTATGACACTTTCGAATGTTGCCGGGTTGGCCATCAAAGGCAATCACACCTAAATGTCTGAACATTTTTATACTCGCTGTGCGTTTGGAAATCAATTTTCGTTCCTTGTCGGAGCTCAATGACACGCTGTCATTACGCCGTCACGAACCATAATGAAGATATTGTAGTTTGGTGAAAGGGTATTAGATGGAGGCAATCACCTTCGATCCGTTCGAGCCCTAGTCATTAAACTGTTCATATTGAGTGTGGACGCACGAGAGACTACGCGCCACTTAACGGTATTTGCAATTATTAACGGGCAATCACCGAGCGAGCCCACGGACGATCATCGTTCCGATATGCAATGTGCGCGTCGGTTCGCGAAACAATTTCATTTTGTTCGCAAGTGCTACACGAAAGAACGTAGTAAGGTGAAGTGCCCAAAGTCTGGACAGTCCATACGTGATACCTAAATATGGACAATTGTATTTTTATAGTAAAATCAATGATTAAGAGATTAAATAATTATATTATATATTCTGAGGCCTTAGCTACAAATAGGTGCGAATATTATTTCATTAAGACAATAATTGAAATTTTAAAATAAAATTAAAATTCATTTGAAAACAGTATACAAAATAGTCTACTTACATGTGAATCATGTGCATTTATAGTTCGAACTTTTGTTAGAAAAAAATATATAATTTAAGCCCTCAGACAAAAAATAATTATCACGCATAATAATATTGATATTTTCAAATTAATTGGCAATCAAACTTAACGTAAATAATAATTATTAATCGAAATATCAGATGTCCAAGTTTAGGACCGTTTTGAAATATAAGTCCGACTCTAAGCTTATACGCAATGTGCATACGTCTGAAGCCATTGTTTGCAAATTATTTAACTACATGTACGTTTAATTACTCTTCCATTAGCTTGAATAATAAAAAACAGGAAAAAGATAAAAACAGAATTAGAAAAGAAAAACAAGAAATGAATAAAAAGTTACATGAACGAAAAAAATTAATTACACAACAAATTAAAGATATTAAGATAAATCTAAAAGATTAAAGTCTAATGAAAAGCAACTAGTGAAAAAAATGAGATTAAAGAAGAGAAAGCAAAATTATGCACCCAATTAGAGAATATGGAGATACTAGTATTGTCTCTGAAATGCTTGTTTTACAACAAAAAGTAAAAATTATAGGGGATAAAATTAAATACAATAATATTTTGATATGTAATTTGTTACATATCAAAATAAATTATAGTTTAAATTATATCTTTTTTTCTAAATAAGGTTCGAACTATAAATGCACATGATTCACATGTAAATAGACTATTTTGTATAGTGTTTTCAGATGAATTTTGAATTTATTTTTAAATTTCAATTGATGTCTTAATAAAATAATATTCATACTTACTTGTATCTAAGGCCTCGAATATATAATATAATTATTTAATCTCTTAATTATTGATTGTACTATGAAAATTGAATTGTCCATATTTAGCTATCACTTTTGGACTGTCCAGACTTAGCGCACTTCACCTTCTAACGATATTTCTTTTATGCGTTCTTGCGCTCCTCTCTCCCTCGTTGTTCATGGTGGAAATTAGTCGGTCTTTTGAGCTAGCGGAGAATTCATTGCTAGAAAGGAACACACGCTGGATCCTAATATTTCCTCCGCCTAAGTTAACGCCGGTTGAATCGTTATTTCTGCTCGATTCGTGAACAACCGTAGGCGTGTACGGATTTCTCCATACATGCATCGCGACGTTTCCCGCGAATATTTACGCCGGCAACAGCTGCTCGGTTCTCACGCTTATTATTCTGATTCGAGAAGTGCGCGGAAAGTTTCGCAGAGTCATACACGGAAAGCGTCTAGCAGGATAAGCATGGTCCAGTGCCCCTCACGATAATTTTTATTGATATCGTACGCATAACAATGCTTTTAGGTTGAACGATAATCCTCCAAAATTTTAAGTCGCTAACCTCTCGTTTAAGGGAATAGAATTGCTCTGGAATTTGTCGGTAGACGTCGTTCAAAGGGTTGCTTGCAATCTCCACATGGGTAATATTAATCATATTAATGAATATTAAAATAATGATATTAAAATGAAAAAACATCTCGAACATACCTCTTGTATTTCATATATTTTATTTACAATTGTGAGCAAATTACGAAGGGTAGAAAAAAAATTCATTTTTTTATGGAAAAAATGAATTTTTTTCTACCCTTCATAATTTTTCCAGAAAAAAATGAATTTTTTTTCTACCCTTCATAATTTTTCCATAAAAAAATGAATTTTTTTTCTACCCTTCATAATTTGCTCACAATTGTAAATAAAATATATTAAATACAGGAGGTATGTTCGAGATGTTTTTTCATTTCAATATCTTAATTGACAACCGAGAAAAGAAATTATATTATTGTATCATTATAACTTCATTAAGTGACGATTCCTTTTAAACTGTATACAGGGTGAGTCACCAAACGTTAGCACCTCAAATATCTTTGTTGTTTCTAAAGATACGTAAAATATAGTAAGGACAAAGTTGAATGGTACAATGGGGCTGACACGATGCAAAAAAATTTTGTTTTTATATCATTTTTTTGGAGATTTGAAGTCTCCAACAAAAGATATCTGAGGTGCTAACGTTTGGTGACTCACCCTGTATAATGATGTTGGAAAGTTCTGAATGTTGCGATTAATTTGATAAAATATTCGTGCTTGAAAAATCTAAAGTCTTTGTTTGAGAAAATATAGAGTTCGCGAATTTTGCCAATCTAATAAAATCACCAACCGGCCGCTTGTGCCATAATTTCTGAAGCACCCTCTATATCAAAGGGTTAAATACTTTTATTACCAAACGTGGATGTCAGATGACGTTGGGCGTGCGGTTAAATCGACAAGCATTAACGTGGAAAACCGGTGGCCGTTCCGAGTAAATGACGTTCGATAAAAGTTGCGCGAGGTTCCGCTTTTGTTCGTGCGTATCAGCATTTTCGTGCCATTGTAGCAACTGTCGACAATTTAATTCTACGGATCCCGTGGAATAATAACCAGGGATGAATGTTGCATTTACGCTCGGCAAGAACGGCGAGGTGAAAGGGGCGAACTCCTACAAGGGAGGGGAGAAGTAGGACACGAGAAAAGGACACAGGAGAAAAGAAGAGCAGACTCTTTTCGTGAGAGGTAATTCGTAGCAATTTAAAGCGATTTAGCATCGGCACGGTCGCAGCGACGATTAATCGGTCCGGTGTGCCTGAAAAACGCAGCGACGAAACGATCGAGACGATCGCGCTGTCCCCAAGCGCGGCGCAAAAACAGAGGAGATTCTTTACAGGACCGTCCGTGAAAAATTTGTCAACTTATCTTCTCGCATGGACGCCTCCGCTACTCCCATAGAGAGAGCGAGTATGCCGCGAGGGATGTCAGAAGAACCTACTTAGCATGGAAATCCCAAATTATAGTTTAATTCAAGTGCCACACATTTGTTACCGTAAGACTGCCCATTGTACGTGTTTGTAGCGGAAATGGCCGGATCGAGTGCAAAATGGTGAAAATATTAGGTCCTTCGGAAAGTTCTACGGAGTTTTCGTTAAAAACGGTTGTCCATCCAACGCGACTATTTTAATCGATTACGATTAGTAACATTGCACGTTTTCCAACTCTTTTGCTAGCTCATTTTTCGATTTAGCGGGGTTTACAAGGAAAGCAACAATTCTACTTACAAAAGTTGTATTCGAATCGGAGAGTTTATCACTGTGTGTTTTATCAGAAAACTACGGGTCTCTATGTACAATAAAAAGACTTTTCATTCTTACCCTAATCATTGTAACAATCTAAAAATAATAGATTGGCATTCTTAAATCATTTTAACCTTACCACTGTTTCAAAATAAATGCATAAAATCCGCAGTCTACTTATCAGATGAGTCGAAGTCTCCTCTTCTAAACCGTTTGCAGTAAAGCCTTGATCTAAGAAAACGCCCAAATTATATCGTGTTTAGCGCCATTTGAATCAGAGAAATGCAACAAATAAGTTAATGAAAATACCATAACAAAAATAATGCAAAATAAATCAGTTTTGTAATTGGATTAGTAACTATAAATGTTTACACTGTTCGGCGACTAAAACAGCTTGAGTTTCGTGGCTCCTAACTGAATATGACCGTAGTGGAGGCGGTAGGCAATTTTCTTAGATCGAACAGTCCCCGTTTACTTAATTTCCCCTGTACAGGGAGTCACGAAATTATATGTCACGGCCACCATAGCGTGGTTCTCCACCTACGATTTAGTAGAAATTGACAAAAAAACTCCAAGCAAAATTGACCTTGACTTTGAAAAACGAAATTTAAAACTAACTTAGGACTAGCTTAGGGACTAACTTAGCACTAACTTTTATGAATAAAAGTATATATATGTTCTTATGACCAGTAGAACACGATGAAACATAAAAAATTTTGTTTTTTCCTTGATTTTCAAGGTCAATTTTGCGGGAAGTTTTTTATGTCAATTTCCACTAAAACATAGATGTAGAATCACGCGATGGTGGCCGTGAAATATAAGTTCGTGACACCCTGTACAACTCCTGTCCGCTACTATACAACCGGAAAATCATTTCCACTGCAATACGTTTTACCTGCATTGCCGATCACAATAAGGTCCGAATATATGCAAACGGTAGTGTAGTGTAACAATGAAAACATTAACATTTACAAATCGACGAGTTACACTATAAAACTAGAAGTTTCAATGTACAACCGTAACAGTGAACAGAAGAATCATTTCCAGCGTAATACCGTTAAGCGATCGCAAGTCGTGCTGACAGATAACTGTCGACCAGCAATGGGCAACAAATCAAACCGGAATTTACGTTAACAACGTATCCAATTCCCGGCGAACTTCACCAGAAAAAAAACACTGTGTCCGTCCGGATGAGAATGCGGATTAATTAACTCGAATTGGACGAAAGGCGTAACTTGTCAATTCCTATTCCCGGCTTTGTTTTTTCATCCGGTCACAATTCCACCCATCGCATTGTGATCAATGGTCGCGCGATTTGCTCTTGGATTGACATGCGGTGTCTGAATGCAAGCGTTCGAATTCCCCGGGAAAGGATTCCATTAAATCCGACACGCTTATGAAATTTGATAAATTCAATGGGATTTTATTAAATCGCTCGTGCGGCCGCCGCCGTTTTTCTACTGCTCAATCAACATCAGAAAGGATAAAATGATATGAAAAAAAACGTGTTAGCGAATCGGTTATTTTTCCGCGCGACGTACTGCACAGACCATGCGACATCCAATGAAAAAAACCACACTAGAGTAATATCATCTTGGTTTCCGGCGAAATAAAATTCATTAGTGGATTTTCAAGCTCTCGTATTCGATATCATCGGATCCAGTTTATTCCGTCATTATTTCGTCCGTTAGTTATTACACTCACACATAGCAGCGTTTCTGTGGTCACAATACCATTAGAATGTGTATCATTCCAATATCTTTATAAATGTTAATATTATATTATATTTTTGTATTGTATGTAAAACGATTGGTTATGCGATATATCATACGCTATCCTTGATATCGCAGGAATAAATGATGATAAACATCATTAGCAGACCGCGGATTTTTAAGCGAAGTAAAAATTGCCTTCGTCAATTGCAAGAAACGGGAATCCAGTTGAAATTTCCTTCTGCCTTTAACAACTTCGTTGATCTGAAAATTGAACAAAATTTTTTAATTCGTTTTATCATTCTATTCTTTCAAATTGCACTACTCATTGTTCTCATAAATGAACGTTCCGGTTATCACGATTGTAGTTGGAAGGCAATTTAAACTAGAAACTTAAATTATAATATAAAGTATATATAAATTATATAAAGTATAATTATATTATTTATGTTTCTTCTGTGTCCTGTTCTGTGGTTTTTGTATTTTGTGCTGTATATATTGTATTCTATATATACTATATTCTATGTATTGCATTACAATTATGTTGAAATAAATCTCATATGAGATTTTAAAAAATCGACGTTTCGGTGCTGATTTGCACCATTTTCAAGATTAAATTTGAAATTGCGTCTGTAAGAAAAATGAGAAAAAAGAACTTTTAGAAAATAACATACAATTTTCAAAGTAACAACTATTACATGTTTAAATGTAAGGGAAACAAATTTTAACAAAAAATTGTTCTTACTCACTTGCTTAGGTGTGATTAGGTATAACAGTGTGAGAGTCGTGAGACTAGTGAAACACGTGCGTTCAGCATGTTTGCCTTCAGGACACTGATCGTTTTGGCAGGGATCTAGGTTATACAGGGTGTCCCAAAATTCCTCCGTCACCCGAAAATGGGAGGTTCTTTGGGTCATTTGAAGCGACATTTTCCTTTACAAAAATGGCGTCCACGGCTTTGTTTAGGAGTTATTAACGAAAAACACGGACCAATCAGAGCGCGATCTAGACATGCGATGACACGTTCGGCC
Source organism: Lasioglossum villosulum (assembly GCA_963971365.1). Taxonomy (NCBI): domain Eukaryota; kingdom Metazoa; phylum Arthropoda; class Insecta; order Hymenoptera; family Halictidae; genus Lasioglossum; species Lasioglossum villosulum. The sequence goes on from OZ020497.1 coordinate 11,301,700, forward strand.
AATTGACAGTTGGCGCGTCGGGCCGACTCACAGTGGTCGATTTACTCCGAAACGTGGCCAAAAATCAAAAAAATGAATCTTCAAATCAAGAGTTTTGTACGCGTGGGTTGGCTACCCTGATAGTTGGGCTATTGGATGGTTAATGGGAAAAGGGCCTGACTTTTCCACCTGAGTGATAACTTCAGTCTGAAAGTGACCATCGTTCAGGTAGCAGCTACGCACAGTAAATTGGCGAGTGAGAAAAGTGTCCAGAAGTCAATATATTTGTGATATATCCTAATAATTGTTATTCTGCAAAATGGAGGGTGTCCCTGGAGGTAAGTAAATCATGTTTATACATTATGTAAAATGCAAGTAACAATGGATAATGTAGTATATAAGATATAACAAAATTTCATACGAAAATTTTAGAAACCTTGGGAAATAGTTATGATTTTAATCGATTTTAAACATGTGACTTGTACACACCTTTAGTTTGTACTATCACCTAGTAGAATCAACAAACATTGGCTGCTCCAAACTGCTACCGCGGTTGTTATGGCAATTTTTGTAATGTACTGCATGGGCCGGAAGCCCGTTTTTGTGAGCTAAAGCTATCGTAGCCTTATTTCAAGGTTTAAAGTAATATTATTAGAGTTCGTTGAATTCGTCTCGGTACCAGTTACAATATTATGAAGTAAAAAATATATGTTAATGTTTAAAAAATGGAATTAACTTTCTTTTTTTTATAAAAAAACATTTTTTGTTTAAATTTTTTCTATTGAAATTTGGAGAAAAGTGAATACCGACCAACTTTTATTGGAAACATGTTTTAAATAAAAGAAGAAAATACCAGTATCGCGCTTGTTCCTTCGCTCGGAGGGTTTTACGACAGTCGTATTTGTATTGTGTATACTTAGCTAATTTAAGTGACCGTACTTCTTGGGGCATCCTTTGCATGGGAAAAACCTAAAATGTAACGGTATTTCTGACGATTTCGGTAGAGCATCGGTTATACCGAAACCGGTATTTTTACGATTTCAAGCATTTGCTGCAGGTATCTTTGTAATTTTAGCTTCGACGTTTTCTGTTTCTGTATCCATCTTTCTTATGCACAGCAGTCTACATTATGCATGCTTTTCTGTTTCAGCTTCCAATGTCCGAGTTGTAGAAATTTCTAGGAAGGAACTTTTTGTTTCAATAAAGGATCATTTACACGATGAGATGACAGTAATATTTTCAGTTATTGAAGAATTACTATCTATGAAATTTAGAAGTTCATATCAATTGACGGACCATAAAAAAGGAACGCTTCGAAATTTGGTATATGTGTTCAGAAAAAAGTGGTTGAAAGCATGTAGGGTTGAGGCAAGATTATACCAACAGTGCAACCAATGGCTGAACGGTTCCTTGACATTTGAACAAATGTCAAATGCAGAACTTGATGAAGAGACAAGTAGGAGTCGAGGTCGTCCTTCTATGAATTTTTCGACATTGAGCGAAAGATCTAAAAGAAGGAAGACGGAAGATATTCGTTCCAATTACAGTGTAGAGGAATTAAGTTACGCAACGCAAATGAGCTTTCGATCCTTAGGCCGATCAGAAGCTGCTAATATAGTAACAAATGTTACGTTAGGGGGCCCAAGTATCGCATTGGAATATAGCCAATCCATGAAGGAGAGACAAGAACAGCCATTATCTGTGGAAGAGGCACTTTCTCTTATAGTGGATCTACAATTATCACGAAATCAATACGAGGGATTGCGTGCTATTAGTATCGCACATAACTGCAATTTGTTTCCATCGTATTCAGCTGTACTGGAGGCAAAACGTAAATGTTATCCAGATCCAAGTGCAGTTGTAATTACAGAAAGCAGTGCAGAAGTGGAACTACAAGCATTGCTAGACCACACAGCAAAACAAATTATTCGGACGCAACTAGATGAAATAGAAAAACTGGATGAGAAAGATCTAGGAAATATGGCGCTAATTTGCAAATGGGGCTGTGATGGGAGCAGTGGCCATAGCGTATACAAACAGAAATTTACAGATGATGATGGACAGAAAACCGATGAATATGTATTTTTGACATCGCTTGTCCCTCTACAATTAGTTTCCGAAAATGAGAAAAAAGTGGTATGGAAAAATCCTACACCCGCATCTCCCAGATATTGTAGGCCTATACGGTTACAATTTTTACAGGAGAGTACAGAATGTACTATGCAGGAGATTGATCACGTTAAAAGGCAAGAGGATCAACTTATTCCTTTGCAATTAGTTATAGATGGAAAAGAAACGAACATTTTTTACAAATTGGCATGCACAATGGTAGATGGGAAAGTGTGCAACGCAGCTACGTCAACTACGTCTACACAACGTTGCTATTTGTGCAATGCAACGTCCAAGGACTTCAATTTCATTGATGATATGCTGCAAAAACAAATTAATGAGGACCATTTAAGCTTTGGGCTTTCGACCTTACATGCGTGGATTAGATTTTTCGAATGTTGTCTACACATTTCATACAGACTAAATATTAAAAAGTGGCAAGCTCGCTCTGCGGCAGAAAAAATGTCAATTGCCGAACGAAAAAAAATAATTCAGGAAGGTTTCCGCATCGAACTGGGTCTTATCGTGGATCGTCCCAAACAAACATTCGGCAGCTCCAATGATGGAAATACAGCACGACGTTTTTTTGAAAACGCTGATATTTCTGCAAAGATTACAGGAATTGATTTAAAATTAATAAACCGGTTTTATGTAATAATGCAAGTTATTTGCAGCGGGTTCGAGATAGACGTCGAAAAATTCAAACACTATGCAGTCGAAACGGCAAAATTATTTGTGCAATTATATCCATGGTATTACATGCCCACATCCATTCATAAGATATTAATTCATGGATCAGAAGTAATATCGGCAGCACTATTGCCGATCGGCCAAATGTCGGAAGAGGCTCAGGAAGCATCGAACAAATATGTACGAAGATTCCGACAAAATTTTGCACGGAAGAGTTTTCGGACAAAAAATTTAGAAGACGTTTTCTGCCGACTACATCTTGCATCTGATCCGTACATTAGTAGCATCAGAACATTGCAATTGCCACGAAAAAAATTAAAAGCATTATCTGAGGATGCTATGCAATTATTAATTCCTAACATGAATTTGGCAACAGAAAATGTAACAGATGACTATTCTGATTATTCAGATGGTGAATAAATAATTTGGTACATTCATAATTACAATGCTTCCTAATTTATAACCTTCCATTCTTCAAAACACATATTTAAAACAAGAATTTCTTCTTCTATAATTTAATAATTAGCCGGCTACTTGTGTTCTTTATATAATTTGATATTAGATTCATATTTAACAAGACAAAAAATTTTGAGGTATCAAGTTTCACCTGTATTTAATACTTTCTTACTACGTACATCCGCCATATTGGTTCCGCCATTTTGTTTTTTGTTCTTTTAACTTCAGATTTATAATTAACGACTTCAGGAACCCCAAAATACCAAGTTTTGTCCCATTCGGACAGTTTTCATAGGTTCAATCTCTATTTTACAGCCGCCATTTTACTTTTTTTGCGATTTTGATTTTAGATTCGTCATCAGCGACCTCGAAAACCCCGAGATACCTAGTTTTGTATAAATCAAAGAAAGATTTGATTTTTGGCCACGTTTTGGAGTAAATCGACCACTGTGCGACTGTGCTAACTCGCGTCTAGATCGCGCTCTGATTGGTCCGTGTTTTTCGTTAATAAGTCCTAAACAAAGCCGCGGACGCCATTTTTGTAAAGGAAAATATCGCTTCAAATGACCAAAGGAACCTCCCATTTTCGGGTGTCGGAGGAATTTTGGGACACCCTGTATAGATCGATACAACGGCGGTAAATTTAAAAGGCCATAATACATCTTTAACATTCAATTTAACTGAAATTATACTTCACACAGAAAATTGTATGTGTGCTGTATTTATTTTGGTTAACTTTTGTTTATTCAGATTTATTTGAATGTATCACAAAAACTAATGGGTCTACGAGAAATATCTTCAAAAATATGTTTTAGGGCATTGTTAGGGAAAAATAATACTAGCAGCTTATTTACTGCACTCGTGCTTTATTATCACAGTAAAAGGTTATTTTATTTCACTTTTAATATACCTTCTAATTACATTTACACAGGTACTACTTATTAGGAACACGTGATACAATATCGGCGGCTAGACTACGACTGACTAACTAGACTCGAACAAAACAACGTCATAAGAAAAAGACGCAAGAGGGCGCATTGCCATTTTAAATTTCCAACAGGCATTAATAAATACAGCTGTGAATGATGTCGAGCAATGTAGTAATTGTGAATGTCTACAATTGTGAAAGAGCTCCGATGTCCGAGGATTGATAGAATAGTAATTATTAGACTGCGGATTTTTATGCAAAGTAAAAATTTTCTGCATGAATTGCAAGAAGTAGAAACCAAATTGAACGTAATTTCTTGCCTTAATGATGTTAATAAAGAAGAAATCATATATTGACATGTTCAATTTTACAAATTTTCCAACAATTTTCAAAGTCATCTACTCAATGTTGCTATAAATGCATCAAGATCCGCAGTCTAGTAATTATACTACTACCCAAATGGACTGAAAATGTTTCCAAACGAAAACGCATCAAAGCTCGCTATTATAATGGATAATATTGCGGAGCTGGACAGTGCTTATTTCACTCGGCTCATTTTCGGTAACAATCTCGGTCTCTTGGCCTCGGATCGTAATGAGAGAGAGAAAAATGAGTGGTCGCGTTGGTTTCGAGTTGAGTGGGTACCCTTGTATTACTCACGATCGGTTCAATTACAGGTATTGAACTCTTTGTGAAACATTTCGCGCATAAATATCAGCCCTTTTAATCTGCATCAGTTACTTCTGCGATACAACAACGGGGCGCCGCGGCCGAGCTCCAACCGAATTTACGAATTTAATTTCACTTTGGCATCGGTACCGATTGGTATCGAAGTCATTTTGCGCTTGGGACACAATTAACTGCGATTGTGATCCTTGGAAACATTTAGTCGCGATATTAACGCGACGCTACTCACCGGTCTCCCATAAATAGCTGGTCTATCTGGCCAAAATTGTTGATTGCTTAAAACTGATTCAATTGATTATGTTTCATTAAGTTATGCTCGCATTAATGAAAAAGAACAATTTATACGTTATAAATAATGGGGTCGGTTCAAGGGACTACCTGGCGCTCCCAATAACAATGTTACTTTTTACCTGGCGGTAGTTTTAGGAAATCGACTTTTGGCCAGCTAGATCGGTCAAATACCAGTCTGTGCGGCGCACAATGGGCCAGATCGAATAAGTAGAAGGAAAAAAGTCCGAAATTGAAGGTAAAAAAATATAATTATTTTAGTAAGAGACGAAAGTATTAGCATTATCAACAATGAAACAAACGACAAAGGCTAGTGCCGCGTTGCGTTGTTTTACATTTCTCGAATGTTTGCTGCGAAATATGTATTGAGTATCAGAACGTGTGTTGTGAATATCTACCAGCTATTATCAAAGACTTTTATATTCTTAATAACATGAAATCAGCAGTTGAAAGTAAGCACAGAAATACAGGTTTATTTTAATTTGGTGATTCAGGTTATTGTTTGTATTTTCGGAAATCTTGACAGTCGTAATGTTCGTTTCTTGTAAGCTATTTCACAATTGGTAAAGTGCAGAGCCTAAATTACCAAATGTTACTAATAGAAACTATTTTTAGTCGATAGTAACATTCTTATACTTGATGTAAATTCAAAAGTTTTTTGCTGCTAGTTGCTGTTTTATGAGAAATAATTTTTTTGGTAGATCGTGAACCTGTTGTAACTCGACGCAACGTGGCACTTGATCTGCAAAAATTAGGACTATTACAATCCACTACAACAAAAAATCGGCAAATTCTTGTAAGTTATGAACGAAGTGCGCAACGATTTTGCATGTTCTATCAAGTGGGTTTAATATCCATGTAAAAAACTTCAAAACATACACCTATGAGACAGCAGAACTTTTTATAAAATTGTATACATGGTATTATATGCCAGCATCTGCCCATAAAATTTTGTTGCACGGGCATGATGTAATAAAACACTTCCTGTTGCCAATTAGGAACATGTCCGAGGAAACACAAGAATCCCGTAATAAGGATGTTACGTACTTCCATGAATGTAGTACAAGAAAAAGAAGTAGAATAGCAACAAATGAAGATCTGTTGAACAGACTAATACTTGCATCAGATCCTCTGATAGCTCTTATGCGAGTTTCAAGTTATAAGCGAGATTTACCTTTGTCACAAGAAGCTGTGGAAACAGTAATCGTTCCAAAAGATCCACAACATGCAGATAATTACGAAGACTGTATTCTTGATGCAGATTATACACGTATAATAGATAGATGGTTTCGGCGCACAGGTTCGATCACATTTTTTTTTTGTAGAGGAATGAGGAAACAAATTCTTTCATGTAGTTCAGAAATTTTTTTTGTAATTCTGATAATGAATTATGTGTATCTTTGATAATTATGTTAAGGAACTTTTTCATGGACCTGTATTGTAAATTGTATAATTTGTTGCAAGTGAACAAAGAACTAGTTGGAAATTTGTAAATTTTGTTAAAATTACCAATAATGAATTTCGGGAAGACATTATGTGTACGACATTTCAAAAGAAATAATTTCTTGTTACTTATCTTAGCGATCGTAGTATTTGTTCTAGACCAGTCCTTGAGCATTTCTACCGTTTCCATGCCAAATCTTCTTGAAATTGACGCAAAAAAACTTTTACTATTTGTGAATGTTTCGCCTTCTATAATATATATTGAGATAGTTTTGCGATCGAAAAGAATTGATCAAACCTGTTTGATGATCGAACCTGTGCGCCGAAACCATCTATCTATTATCAATTCTTTTCGATCGCAAAACTATCTCAATATATATTATACATGTATGCTGGATATGGATACGACGTCCGATGATGCGGAGACTATGTAATTTACAATGTACCAAGTAATATACGAGTATACCGGTAAGTTAGTTACGAGTGTTACAACTATAAATTTCAACATATTTTGAAAAATACTGATTACATCAATTTAATTTTTGTCACAATCGATTTAAAATAACAAAATACATACACAGTAGCATTTCCATTAACATAAGTATAGTTTTAGATTTTTTTCCTCCTACTTATTCGATCTGGTCCACTGTGCGGCGGTTCGCGTTAATTAACCGTTCTTCAATATTGTTCTTGATGCAGGATAAATCGATCGTTGCACGCCAGACAAGGGGGAATAACCGCGGTACAGGAAAAACCGATCGGATAGAAAATGCGGCGAGCCCACCTGGAATCGATGCGGCGGCGGCGAGACGAAGTTATCGAAATTGGAAATTTTCGCAAGGAAAATTGATCAGCCGGTGCGCATCGGCCAATTTCATTTTGGCCGCCGATTGATTATGAGCCTGGCTCGCGGTGAACGAGTTGGATTGCAGGTCGAATAGAAAAAGGATCGTCGCGTCCGTGCGCGCGCGCTTTCGTTGAAATACGGGACACAAAGGGAGAAGGATTTCGAATCGGTCGAGGAAATCGAAAGGTCGATGGTTCTGGGGACCATCGGTCGAGCCACGCCGACCGTACATCCTGCTTCCCCACTGTTTTAGATCGACCGAGATTCCCTTTTTTCGTCACGCTCTCTTTTTTCTCCTCCAGACATGAAATATTACGTCGCCAGCAGCGACAACTCCATTTTTATGACCCTGCTGGCCAACGTGGACTTCCGGTTCGGCAGCCCTAAAGCCATTCCAGCAGCGGTCGAGCAGAGAGCTTCTAGCTCTTTACGCCCGATTGAAGCTTCCGCGTACCGTTCCGAGCACTCCTGTCGTCGCCTCCTTCGATTGGTCGCCACGGAAATTCGACGAATGTTGTTATCGAGTCAAAGCTCGCGATCGAGTGCCCTCCGACTACGATCGAACGTTCTTTCCCTCGTGATCGGATCTACCCAACTCGGGAGTGCTATGACAAACGATTATTACTCGGTGTTCCAGTATGTATTAGCACGTTGTTTGCCGGAAACGCTTAAACGCGTCTATTGCATACTGTTGGTACAAAGCGGGAGACGCTTACAAGGGGAAGCCACGGTTGATGGGTCACGGATTTTTCTGAAACTTGCAGTACTCGAAGATGTCTCCTCGAAATGTAATTTGGCAAAGCAGATATTTTTTGAGCTGAATGAGGGCTCATTCTAAAGGGGTAGGTTAAACGAAGCGCGCGTGGGTCCAATTTTAGTTACATTATGTTTATATGTAGTAATGGGAGTGTCCAAAGTAGGGAAAACAAATGAAGAAAAATTCCGGAGATTCTAATGTATTTTTCGATCACAAAAAGATTTTTCCTGCTAATTTAGGGACCCACGCGCGCTTCATTTAACCTTCCTCTTTAGAACGAGCCCTCACTCAGCTCAATATACAGGGTGTCCCAAAACTAGTGTAGGAGCGAGAAATGGGAGGTTCCTCGGGCCATTTGAAGCGACATTTTCTTTTACAAAAATGGCGTCTACGGCTTTGTTTAGGAGTTATTAAAAACACGGACAAATCAGAGCGCGACTTAGACGCGAGTCAGCACAGTCTACCCGACGCGCCAACGTGTTTTTCTTTAATAACTCCTAAACAAAGCCGCGGACGCCATTTTTGTAAAGAAAAATGTCGCTTCAAATGACCCAAGGAAGCTCCCATTTTCCGCTCCTACACTAGTTTTGGGACACCCTGTATAATCGTATGAGGACTTGAGGTGTGTTCCCGTGATCGCATTCAATTGTTCCCCAGATTCCGTTTATGAAGGGCAATGAAGGGCATGTTGAAGCAATTTTAGTTCAGCTACTTGGACGAGATGGCGCTTAGTCAGGAGAATTATCAGCGTGGTTTCTTAACAACAAAAGTGTCAAGGGCATGAAGCCACTCGGATCCACTAATAGCAATAAAGATAATGATTAAAAGAAGAAAACCTGTAATTATAGCGAATTTGAAGCGTTAGATTGATACAGATGTGTGTTCATCACTGTTGCCAAATTGGTTTTTCGACCCTCTTAAGAGATATTTCTACATTAATGTTGTTGAATTTTGTATAATTGATTTTTCGACAATTGAAAATCAGAATACCCGCTAATGGGTTGTGAACAATTACGGTAGTCGTCGTAACTCGTTCATTAGACAGATCCACCCTCGTTGCGGAGGGTTCGACCAGAAGCACGGTCAATTTTCCGCGGCTAGCCAGTTTGTTTTAAGGTTAGCTTGGCCCGCGAGAGCAACGATTATTTATACAGAGCACGATGGGAATACTGGCATTGTTTTTGTCGTGTGTAACAAATGGCCGGCCCTCTGCGCCGGTGTGACTCTATGCTCTTATGTCCCCGAAATTATTCCGCGAAATTGCGTACGCCGCGTCGTTATAGCCCCGGCGTTAATTAACAGTATGAAAATGCGTGGCTGGTAACTTTTACGCGGTATAGAGGTGCCGCTTTCTTGCTGGATTGGCTCGATTCCGCCACTTTCTGCGTTCGTGTCGACGATAAAGGGGCGCACAAGCTCGCCCCTAAATATTATACTAACCGTAAGCTTGCTGGATAAGCGGTTTATGCCGCTGTAAACCAATTTAGACACGAATTTACATCGTCGCCGATGACATCCGTGCAAAAATCTCGCGGTTTCATCGGGCCCGGGATCACGAGGCGAACGACATAGAGACCGTTTAATAAATTTATGCTCCACGAAGGGATTTAACCACGTCTCAATGATTTAAAATTTCAAGTGCGCCGGTCGAGCGGTTTCAATAATCAACAGTGGAAACTGGCGCAATGGAATTATTTCAAACGTTTACCAAATCCAATTTTTTCCTCTGAATTCCCAGGTTTTTAATATTTCCAAGTGGCACCGTTCATACCAAGTGGTCTCGAAACTTTTATAAAAAAACAATTCGCCTCGACTATTTCGCGCACAACGTTTCATAATGGCTGATTCTCGCCGTTGCGTTGGAATTGGTACATATTTTCTGAAAAATATTCGTCTGTTGCGTGGTAATTTTCAAGACGCTTGAAATTCGTATGTTAACGAACCATGAGGGTTGCACGGAGTGGAATAATTAGTTGACTGAAGGAGATTATGTAAGTACACATTTTTATAAACCACCTTATGGACGTTCGAAAATATGTTGCTCTGGCAAACCTTCTGAATGTCATCAAAGCGTTTCAAGTTTTTTACTTTTGATGATGTTTATCGAAATCTGCAGTCTAATGGTATGAAAGGAATGTTCGTTCTTTTGGAAACTAACTTTATTTGAACAACAGCTTTAATAACTTCATATTAAAAGTTTCAGATTCTCTTTGTTACGTCACACAGTATCTGCTTTAAAATTGATTTGTACAGTATCTTTATAGTATATTTTAATATTAATAACTTATACCGTACAAAGAAGAGTATACCGTACAAATTGCGAGTAATAATTTCTCACGAAGTAAAGTTTTCGATATGTATGCAGTCCTTATGGACCCATTTATTTACAATAAGTTGTTTTTACACAGTCACATCCAGGTCCTTCTTCATCGCAATAATAGAGTGCGCCATTTTGTCATCTTCTGCTACAGTTCCATCGTCACAAGAAATATTCGCATCTTCAGAACTGTCGGAGACGTTCAACTTATTTTACGCTTTTTATTTCTAGAACTGCTCTTCTTATTTCTTCAAATGTTGTTCTTCCTTGTTGCCACTCCTTCAATTTACTGATGATGTTTTATTCGAAGCTTTCTCTATCACGTTTTCTCGTGTCTTTTTAAAGCCTACTGAGATTTTCCGAATCGCTTTGATTTTATGAATGCTGGAACTGGGATAATATTTTGAGATACAATCATATTGGAAAGTGATGGATAAAAGCGAATGAAATCAAGAATTCATTCACAGAGAAACTGGTTTTGTATAAATGTTCGCATGTTGATATGATCGATCGTATTGTACTGATTAACTATATAATTATTCGTACAAACGTATAATTGAAAATCTAGTGAGAATATAAAATAAAGCCAGGACAATAATTTTACAAGTTAATTGGATTTATTGAAAATGTAAATAATTAGTCTTGAAGTGAAAAATAATTGCTGCTGCGTCCCCGACGTGCGGAAGTACTAAATTACACAGAATGAACGTGTGCAGTCGTTGCGATCAGCGAATTATATGAGAAACGATTAACAACTCGCATATTTTCCAACGGGGTGTATCAATTTCAAACATTACAAACTAAAAATAAAAATTATATTAGCAAAAGAAATAAAATTATATATGCTAATAAACTGATATAAATTACAGTGGTATGTTTTTCTCTTTCATTTTGTTCTGTCTATATTCCATTAAAAACACTGTCTCGATGAGAAGAAACAAAGTAACAAAAAACCGGTTACAGCACTATATGCCCCCGTGGAAACCATGCAAGATTTGTATGAAACATTTTTTGTGAAAAATAATAACTGAGGGGTTATTGTAAAGAGTGAAGTTTCGAGACTCATTCTGTACACCACTCTATTCTGTAACCCGTTTTTTGTTACTTTCTTTTTATCCATCGAGATTTTTAAATGGAATATACAGAAAACAATATGAAAGTGGAATCATTTCACTGCTATTTATATCAATATATTAGCATATATAATTTCACATTTGCATTATTTTAAATGGATGCAGCCTATTAGGGGATATGCAAGTTTTTAATAATTTCTCATTTGAGTCGCAGATGGCATCGATTGTACACGTTCTTTCTGTGGAATTTCTTTTTAAATCTCTTCCTGGGATGATTTTAAAATTTGGAAATCATTGCATCAATGTCGAAGATTCTTGAAAATTCGACATTTATTCGATCGAGAAGAATTTAACCTTTACTCTTGAAAATTGTATGAGAATTGTATAATGCTACATGCAAACAATTAATAAAACAATTAACATATAATTGAATGTTGAGAATTGTGTAATGGTGCTATTTCAGTTACGCTTCACAGTGTAGGTACACTGAATTGCCGTATAGTAAACTCGCCAGCATTCGGCCGCCATTCGGTAAAGTAACGGGGTCACGAAAGGATCTTGTTCGCGGCGATGGCCATGCGAAATTTTCCGGAATCTGCGTTGGCAAGGCGCGTGAGAGGAACTCATAATTTTGTAATGAGATCGCGGGGCGAAGCCTTTAAGTGCTCGCATCATTCACGAGCGCTTCAGGGCTAAATCAAGTTTTAAGTACGCTGGCTCTAAAATTGATGTTACGGGGTTTTGCGCCGACGAGGAGAGCGCATCCCTGGAGCTCCGCTGGGCTCAAACGAATGATTTATCATTCCCGTTCAGTACCACGAAGGAGATATCCCCAAACCCCGAAACGGTGGACCACGGGATATTCCTTTGTGGGGATGCATCGGGCTCGACGGATGGACGCATAACTTCTTGCCCGGAAAATTAATTTGCGCTTCATCCAGATATCGTTGCGTCGGGAACTACGACAAATTCCCGTTCATAGGAATTGCCGCCCACCAACACGATTAAACACCGAGTAACTTTTCCGCCGTAATTGGATCGACTAGTTCACTAAACTCCGCCAAGCGTTTTCGCATTACCGCTATAGTTAGATCGTGAATTTTATAATAGAGGTTCAACCAAAAATTATCCGCACCGTGGCCGTATATGTACAACCTTCGCGCAGTCAACAGTTCACAATTCCCCATATTTAGGGACGTTCACTGATTTATTTCAAACTTGATTTGTAAGGTACTTCTTGCAGATATGCTAAAATCTTTCCAGTGTTTCTAATACAGCGGCTGTTCATTTAATTCATTCATCAGGAATGTGCAAGTTAATGACGGGTTTGCCAAATAGCGAATGTATCCGCAAATGGACTTTATTCCTTGGTAAAAAATGATTTTGGGTGACAAAAATCATGAAACTGCACAGTAGAGTGCGTTATGCCTAATGCAACCCTATTTTTCGTGTTGCTTCTCGCATTAAAAGGGTGAAATCAGCCCTTGGAAAAATTTAAATATTGTAACGAAATCTCTATTTCGCTAAATAAATAAACACACTTTCAATAACCCTAATACGCTATTTTTCGGAGGAAGGCAACTTATCCCTGGCTATATCGCTTTTATCGCCTTTGACGTCTCGAACGTCCGCTTTCTCTCGTGTCTGTCTTCCGACTCTCTTTCGTTCCAGCGTCGTTTTCTTAGGAAAACGTCGTTAGCGACGCTGTAACCAACCTGAATCTTTCAACAATTCTATACAACGGGTATACCGACAGACGCGTAACATTAGTATGTCGGTAGACCCGTGACAATATATTCTTTTTCGTGAAATATCTGAAGAACACATAATATTTTTTTAAAAAGTGAAACGAAAGTTACATGGTACAGTAAATCCTTGAATACTGTCCGAGGTCTTCTACGTAAACGTTGTCCAGTGCCTACTCACTCCACTGCCAGTCAACGCCGGGCCGTGCCGCATTTTCAAACTTCTTAATTTTCATAATTTTTTAATGGGACTTTCAGAAACGTATTTCTGGTATTTGTCTGATTAAAACAAGACCAAACACGATATCATTTCAATCGTATTTAGTGGATTAATCGACTGTGAAAGCTTCGGTCGCAAGGAAGGCCAGCATATGGGAAAGAAAGAAACGCTTCGACCACCCGATCCGTGTTTCATTCTATCCTTCTCTATGTTCGGCTCTCTATCGAAGTTTCGGTGTGATATACGTAGTCATCATTCTGTCCTTCTCTATCTCCGGCTCTCGATTGAAGTCTCGCCGCGGTCGGCGCGGTAGACACTAGACGCAGTCATAAATCAAAATATAAAGTCTTCTCTGCAAAGTTCGTCCAGAATATAATTTTTGGATAGTATTCAAGGATTTACTGTATTATTGTATCTACCAGACTGTGTGAAAGAAAGTATTTTTAAATACACTTCTTTGAGACATACAAGAAAATCACATATTTACTCTCTGTTTAAAATCTTCCATATTCAGTAGAACCTCGATTAACCGGATCCCGATTATAAACAAAAATGCGTTTAAATATAATTGTTACACTGCGGACCTTTTTGCAAAATAAAAATGTTTTGCATTGATTGCGTGCAGCAGGAATAACTTAAAAATTTATTTTATCCCTTAACGCCTTTGTTACATTAAAAGCAACATTACAACATTCTTGAATTTTAAAAATCTTTTACTGTTTTATATTACGCCCAAACAATTTCTTCACAAGTGTATAAAGATCCCCAGTCTGATGATAATACTATGAAGCGAAATAAATTTTTATATATAAAAAATTAATTTTCACATATAATATAGATTTTAACGATTTCCCTCGAGCCTTAATTTATCTGGGCTGTTCGTCTCCGGATCAAGCCGGTTAATCGAGATCCTGATGTACCTCTGTATAAATTCTGCAGCTATAGTACAAGTCCTTTCTACTTCATCCTCGTATTTTTCATCGCACAAGCATCCGCATTCACGCGCTCCTTACGCCTTGGCCAATTGAGTCACAATATTCGAATTGCATTTTTTAATGACTGGTTCATTTACCTCCGGAATAAGTAGATTATTTACATATGATCGCTCAAGAATATTCCCGCGAATTTAGTAAACACATCCGGAGAGAAGATCTCGCGGTCACGAACGAACTTGCTCATCCATCTCTGTCCGGATTATCCGGCTTAACCAACCTCCTCCCTTTTTCGTCGTTCCACGGTGAAACTTTATTGAGACGTATACCCTCCTATAAGTATCAGGATATCCAATGGCTTCAGAAGAAAGATGATGTTTAACCTTTTAAAATGTAACCTTGAACAATTTAGCATAAAGATCTACAGTCTACACAACATTTCGACCACTTTACTTCACACACAAATGTTGTTACTATTTTACGACCCACCAATGAGGTATTTTTTAATATGGAAATTCGTTATAAAAAAGTACTAACCTATGTATGTCAAAAAGTTAGTAGTTCAGGAGATATTTCAATTTAAATAACTCAAAAATACTATTACTGTCGTACTAAGACGTTACACTAGTAAGTAAACGCTGACGACTTAGTATGACTGTGGTGGTATTTCAGAGTTATTTAAATTGAAACATCTCCTGAACTACTAACTTTTTTACATACATAGGTTAGTACTTTTTTATAACGAATGTCCAGCTGCATCGATTGATGTATTCAAAAATACCTCATTCCATTTAAAAAAATAAAGTTGACCTTCATATGTCCTTTACGCGTCTACCTACAAAAAAGCTACTAACATGCAAGTTCTATCTGATGCATTTCTTCCTAACACCAATAGCAGCCGCGTTATTAAGGTGACCTGTTTATACTGCCCACCCTGTATTTTTATTGCGATAATTATCAGTAGATATTAATCATTTTTTAATTAATTATAGTGTAAATCTTGTTCCTCTTATTGGTCAAGCGTTATAGTGAAATCACACCAAATTTCTCGATCCAGCTCACTGGAGCGCCAGATTGAGACTAGTCTCCCCTTTCCCTTCCCCGGCGCTGTTCCCACACACTTGCGCCCTGGAATGAGGCAGGTGCGAGTCACGTTTCGGCTCTTTGCGCAGCGTTCAAAAAGTCGCGTCGTTATTTCCAAATATATCGATATTTCGCGTTTTTTCGACATAGGAAAACTGCACGAGGAAATTTCCCGGGCCAAGCAAACAATACGCGTTGCCCCGCCTGGCCAATTCAGACCATGGAATTGCTCATATTTATGTAACGGTTGATTTTACAGAATTTTTGGATCCTGGAATCGCGTTTCGAGGAACCAGCGGGCTTTACGAGGATTCTATTTGTTCCCCGGGAATTCCCCACACGCCTAACCACCGGGAAACCACGCTACGCACGTGCTTCCAGCCGCCTGGAAGTCGGTTAATACCACCTAGTTGAATTACGGTAATTCAGCATTTCTTTCGCAGCAGTAAGCCTGGTGGTGCGGTCGAACGGTGTTTTCGATTAGAGTAATTGCTGGGTTGCGGACGTTTAGGTTCAATGTTGATAACAGCACGAATTACAGCACACAGTCTTTAAACTTCAATGGTGTTTGCGTGTAAAGTAATTCCTGCGTTGCGTGCGTTTAGGTTCAACGTTGATAAATAGACCGGGAATTTCATGCATTTATAAGAAAACTGATCAAATGTAAATACAGTAAAATCATTTCAAAAATTCAAATGTACTGTTGTATTACAGACATCTTATTACAATTACGAAGAAAAAAAGAAGTTTTACATAAATTCTATATATGTATGTCATTGCAATTGCAACCTCGAGCGCAATTAAACCGACGCGATGTGACAAAATTTCATTTCGAAACAAAATGTTGCGAATTTATGAAACGATTCGATACATGCTTCGAATATTTCATATTTTTCAGGTACGTTTATCGGATTTATTTGGCAGAAACGATATTATTTTTGGTACTTTTAGCCGGGAATATCGTACCCGTAATCAAGCAATCCTTTGGGAAACGAAATATATGCAGCAATGTATTTGCGATATAAATCTACTTGCTGTAATGGAATGCTATAATGTGCGTAATATAGTAAATATATTAAAATACAATTAACTCTTTTAACAATAACAGAAATGCATTTTCAGTGATAACTAACATTGATTACCAATCGTAATATAAACGATGATAGCAATTTTAATGGTGGAATGTGTACATTAATTTATGGATTTAATGATCAACATGAATGCCAAATTTTCGGTAATTAAAACTCATTTTAATGTATACGATGATGAATGATAATTAATTTTATATATATGAATGTATGTAATTACCCACAATAATAAATGAATTCCACTTTGGGCTAAATTTTCACCGAAATTTTACTAGTACAATAGTGTAATCAGTTGCATACTTGAATGGATGGGCTGCTGTTATATTTATTTTTAATATTAAGAATTTTTGAATTTAACAATTAATATTAGACGATATAACAATTCAACATATAAGAGTTCGAAAGTCAATTGTTCCAAGCATTTAAAATTAATTGTTTACGTCCAATCTAGCGCAATAGTTAAAATGGTTAAAAATAATATTAGACGATATAACAATTCAACATGTAAGAATTCCAAAGTCAATTGTTCCAAGCATTTAAAATTAATTGTTACGTTCACTCTAGCGCAACAGTTAAAATGGTTAAAAATAATATTAGACGATATAACAATTCAACATATAAGAGTTCCAAAGTCAATTGTTCCAAGCATTTAAAATTAATTGTTACGTTCCCTCTAGCGCAACAGTTAAAATGGTTAAAAATAATATTAGACGATATAACAATTCAACATATAAGAGTTCCAAAGTCAATTGTTCCAAGCATTTAAAATTAATTGTTACGTTCACTCTAGCACAACAATTAAAATGGTTAAAAATAATATTAGACGATATGACAATTCAACATATTAGAGTTCCAAAGTCAATTGTTCCAAGCACTTAAAATTAATTGTTACGTTCACTCTAGCACAACAGTTAAAATGGTTAAAAATAATATTAGACGATATGACAATTCAACATATTAGAGTTCGAAAGTCAATTGTTCCAAGCATTTAAAATTAATTGTTACGTTCACTCTAGCACAACAGTTAAAATGGTTGAAAATAATATTAGACGATATAACAATTCAACATATTAGAGTTCGAAAGTCAATTGTTCCAAGCATTTAAAATTAATTGTTACGTTTACTCTAGCACAACAGTTAAAATGGTTAAAAACGACATCGCGATCTAAAATAAATTACGAGACAAAAATCATTTCAGATTCTCAGAAATTGACAGAAATGCCATTTCTTTTCGCGAGTAATCGTTGCAAATGACGACCAAGTATTAACGCGCAAACAATTACGTCAATTGCAGCCGTCACTATTCGCTTATCAAAATTATGGTAATGTCGTGTGGTTATTATGGCCGTGTTTTGGGGAGTAGCCTGGATTATTTATAGCGAAGAGCGTTTTGCGATCGTGCCAAACGTACTAATGCACGCCTAATGCGCCCACGCAAATACGATCATTAGGCAGGTTCGCCGAAGTGTACGGTGCATAAGAATGACCGAAATTTGACGAAGAAAGCGGTGAACGTTTGTAAAACCGATTAGAGTGGTTGTGTAAGACATCGGATGTTCTGCAAGGATCAATTTTCTTTTATTAAATAAATGCAATTCTAGCCTTCTTCTCAAATTTTTACAACACGTGGGATACAGTGACTCCCATTAATATTCGGACGCTCTAAAAAAATCTATAACTGTTTCAACATTGAACGATACGATTTTTACTTTTTTGAGAAGCTAGAGCAATTAGTTTGCTACCGAATGTGAAACAAAATTTTTTCAAAACTTTCAACTGATTGGAATTGTAGAAAAATACTGAAATTTCATTTTACAACATTTTTGTGTGGGCCTATATTAAAAATTTAATAAACACGTTTTGTAGGTCTATGTCAATTTAACATATTCTGAATATTTTGTCAAAATCGTTATCGTTGCAATGAACTACAAACGTTGAGAGATGGTAAAAATTGCAGTTTTTTACGATTTTAATTTAATTTTAATAGCATTAAAATGTTTTAAGCTACAACTGCAGTACATCTAAGGATTCTTTCAATGGCTATCGGTTCTCTCCGCATCAACCGATTTTGATGAAACTTTCATAGTACATATAATTGACACAGATCTACAAAACGTATATTTTAAATTTTCAATATAGGCTCACATAAAAAAGTTGTAAAATGCAACATTTAGTATTTTTTCTACAATTCCGATCAATTGTAATTTTTGAAAAGATTTTGTTTCACATCCTGTACGTGTCTTCGTTATAGTATTTTTGAGCTATACAAACCTTCTTAGTAATTACAAATTCTGAGATTTTATTTGACATGCACACTTTTTGAAATTATTCCGTTCATAAAAAAGTCAGGCCGCTTTCAATCCTTCCAGAGCCGACCGAAATTTAAATGTGAGCGAAACATGCTGAGTCAAAATAGAAAGAGAATTTATAAATTAGAGAATGGAACTGTAATTTTATAATGTAATTACATAATATCATACGATGAGATTCTAGATTGAATATATAGATTTACTTATCTATAAATTCTTATATTATTCGATAATATAGATGTCTATATTATTACAACTCTAAAAATTAAGATTACAATCACTTTTCACAAGTGCTGCTAACGACAATCTATCTTTCTTCAGCACGAAAAGAGTTAAACTAGATTTTAAAAAAACGAACTCAAACTAAAAGATCGATATATGCTATATAAACCACTTGGTTTAAAGCAATAATAAATAAATAAATAAAAGATCGATATACTTCCTTTGCACGTACGGTTCCCATTTTTTGGTGATGATGCACAGTGGGGTATTTGACACGAAAGGTTGGAAAAAACTATTTTAGCGTTATTTATGGCTAAATAACTATAACTTAATATTAATTCGTCTTAACGTCAGCTATAACATTATGAAATCAAAAATGCATATTAACATTGCACGTAAATTATGTTGAAATGATGTAATTTATTATTTTAATTCTAAATATGTAGATCAAATCCTTACTAAAATTAATTATAAATCTTCAATCTGTTAAAATCTGGGACTAATTCCTTTTGCGCTATGATCACAAACTTTTACCGAATGTAAGAATACCAGAGAGTACAACAAAATCGTCAATAAAGTTTTACAATCGCAAAAAAAACTTGCAGAATAAGTTCCAGATGACTTACAGATTATGTTCAAATATTAACAACTATGCTAATTTATACGATAACGAATGAAATGGGTTCGAAAGAGCTGTGTAAACTTACTTGAAAACCTTCTGCAATCTATTTACACAATTTCTTTAAAAGACTTAAAGATCACTAATGAATGAATCCTGTTTCAAAACGCTGTGTTTTACTCCGAAACAGAATATTTAATGGATGTACAAATAAAAAAACATACTGAAACCTTATTCTTCAGATCTTTAACCACAAAATTCGAAATCGACCATTTTCTGATTTTTCGGGTCAAATATCTCACTATGCGATGTCTAAAAGACGTAGAGAAATATTTGAAAATCAGAAATTTAGAGTCTATATAGTTTCTGGGACCACTGTGTGTCGCGAGATGCCTCGTGATAAATCTTGCCTTCGGTCATTCGGAAAATTGGTTCGAGGAGGGCGGCGATAACCTATTTGGATAGGAAAGAACATTTGTATTCATCGCATTGGAAGCGTCCGCTGTCGAATGTCGGCGGTTATTGTTCGACGATAACGAAGCGCAAACGACCCATCAAAATATTTCCGATTCCGCGGGGCCCCTATCCGAAGATGACCAGAAATCGTATTATCGCACAAATAGGCGTGAAATAAAGTAGTATGAAATATCGGTGCGGGTCGCGGTACCACGCCGGGGCTGTTGTCAGAAGCATTGATGCGAAATTTACATCGGAATAAAAGCGCGTATATCGATCGGCGATGTTTATTTATCGGGACGGTCGACGCAGAATTCATTCCGAGCAAATGGGAATGAAATCGCGCGGGCGGCGGTTGTTCCACAGGTCGTTTCCGCATCGTTTTATCGTAACCGTTCGCCGAACTCGACTTTCTCTCGCATAAATTTCCCGGCTGTATAACTTTACGAGGCCGCGATGGACGTTCGTTTCGCATGGGCTCGCGAAACGAACCGTGCTGCGCACGTGAAATCTTTATTCCACGCTCGCGTGTCGCCCGGGTTCGTTTGGACCCGTACACTTCTACCAGGTATCCAAATAAACAATTATCCTTCATTTCTCAAAAAAATTCTATACCAACTTATGTTTCTCGTTTAACTCTTAACTGGTTCGTTTGCTGGGTTAATAGGCTTCGATCTGGACACTATCAACTGCGGGCCTTTCGCTTTTGTTAAAAAAAGATATCATTTAAAACTTCAATTATCTAAATTTTCGATCGAGAAGAATTCACCTTTTATTACGCTTTCGTTTTGAAATGACTTTTTAAGAAGCACAATGCGTCTATTGTACAATCAATCTATTTCTTTTTTTAAACAAAATCTGTAGCCTCTAACATCAGAACGTTGCTGCAGATTGGGTGTCCTTTTTCCAGTGGACTGAAAAAATTGGAATTTTTTTGTTAGAATCCGAAATTTATTTTCTTCTGACGCCAAACTTTTGCCACTAAATTCTTGAAAGCTATCTGCAATTTCTAAATCTAACTGTTTTTCTAGTAATAGTTCCTCATTCTGAGAATCTGAAAGTATTTCACTGTTTTCATAAGAATCATACATAGTTATATATTCCGAGAAGTCTACTTAGAATTTGTCGTCCCGCCTAAACTTTATATCACATTGTGTCGTGCAGCGAACATCACAGCACCAAGTGCATTACCTCGCATTGACAGGCATCCCCAACAATTATTATAAATTATCACATTGCAAACATGCATACATACGCAGGCATCTACATGCTGCTTGTAGATATGCTTATACGTACGCGATTGATTAGTAATATGCAATTTGAGTTAACTAAAAGTTCATTTCTGAAAAAATGTTATAAAATAAATGAGATTCATAAGAATTTCCCCAGATTTAAATTTCTCGAGTAATGAGAAAGAACCAATTATAAAATTTCTCGAGAAATTCTCGAGATCGAACACTAGTATTAAATAATAATACTTAAAAGTACCTGGAAACAATCTGACTAAACGCTATATCACTTAATGGTTAAGAAAATATATGTTCTAGTACGATTTTTATGAGAAGGAATATCACTCGTAGAGATTTTTGAAAAATTCTAAATTTGATGTATACTTACAGGAAAGGCATAATGGAATGGTGAGCTCATGGAATCCGAACGAATATAAGCATTGCCCCGCAGTCCATTATTTTTCTATTCGGCGTCACGTCACCTGGAGACGTAATCACGGCTTTATTAACTAATTTGTTGTCACCGTATTCGACTTTTTCCTTTCTGATTTGACAAAGACATATTAATCTCCCCACGCGAGCTGGGATTTCCATTACACCCGGAAGCCAATAGTCGGGTCCGTTATGGAATTTCGCCGCATCGCGCCGAGGGACCGTGAAAAGGAGAAGCAATGGAACCGTAAAATGCGAATTTCTTCTCCTCTGTCCGTCCGTCGTTTTCCGAGAGCCATAAACCAGCAAATTCAAACCTAGCTTGGCACAGCGTTCCCTTGAGTGATGGAAAAAATCTCACAGTCCTTCGCCAATGCCGACGAAATAATTTCTGAAAAGATCGATTTTTTCTCGCATTTTCTTCAAGCATAACTGAAAGGATTCGTTTGAATTCATAAAATTAACGTAATTATAGGCGTTCGTTTTTATCAAACACGTCGAAAATGTGGAATATTGCAAACATTTCAAACATTAAAAGAAATGGCGAAATTTCCGTTTATAGCAAAAATCAGAATTCGATGAAATTTTGAAAATAGGTTCCTTTTTTACTAAAATGACGATTGCCAGAAGGATTTTTGGCGCATCGAAAAAAGTTTTTTTCGTCATTTCAATGTCGCGCTCTACCTTACCGACTTACCGACTTTCTATTTTATATAGTATATCTACAATTAGTTGTAAAAAGGGATCATCACTAGCCTAGTTCACCTTACAGCGCCATAAAAATTCACACATATCATCTATAAACGAATCCTCTTTAGTTTAAAGTAATACATATATAAGGTAACCTTGAAATTTTTAAAGACTACTCCTGGATTGTCGTGTGCGTGGTCGTCCCCTCCAACCCCACGCCGACCTAACCACAACTCATTCTAATCACATAATTAATAAAGAAACTTTCAGGTTAACCTAATCCAAATTAATTCTCATCGCATAATCTTCCCATTGTAGATATTGGTTCACTTGGTGTAACAATTGAAATTTTCTATACATTTTACATTAATTTCCAGAATATATATATATACAGGGTGTTCGACTACAGGTGAGAGAAAATTTAAGGGGTGGTTCTTAACGATGATATAAGACGAAAATGAAGAATAAAAAAATTGCGATTTCGGCTTCGTTATTTAGCTATTAACAATAAAAAATCAACAACGCGTCTAATAAAAGTGTACGTTGTGTACGTCAAAGAGTTCAATGTTGTCCAACGATTTGTGAAAAAAATTTTCACCTCGCTGGGGCCCCAATTAGAACCAAGTTATGCATGCATCTGTCACTTGATACGTGACTGTCGCATTGTTAATAGCTAAATAACGAAGCAGAAATCGCAGTTTTTTTATTTTTCATTTTCGTCTTATATCATCGTTAAGAACCAACCCTTAAATTTTCTCCCACCTGTAGTCGAACACCCTGTATATATCGCATCCGCACAGCACGAACATAAAGTACAAAGTCGCTACGGTAGAGCGCAACATTGAAATGATAAAAATTTTCATTTCGACGCGCCAAAAATCCTTCTGGCAATCGTCATTTTAGTAAAAAAGGAACCTATTTTCAGAATTTCATCAAATTCTGATTTCAGCCATAAACGGAAGAACAGCCACAAACATTACCGTTGATTGCGAAAATTGAAGGTATGTGAACAGGAAAGAAGTTGTGGACATAGTTGATAAAAAGCCTCAACTAATCCCATAGACCGTCGTGGTTGGACTTATGACGAAACTTTCGGTAAAATACAAAACTATGAGGACATTGGAAGAACTCAAATTAATTCAAATAAAAACGCATGTTTTGATTGGCCCTCCCGCGGTTGCCACGAAAAGCAGCTTAACAGAGCAAATGCCTCTTCTAGTTAAGTAGAAGCGTCGCGCAAACGGTGTCAATAACACGTGTGCCCGGCGGGCTTTTAAAATTAGATCGTTCCACGACCAAGTGTGCGCGCTAGAAAATAATGGCCTACATTTTTCATTCGTTTTTAATTATAGAATTTCCTTGTCGCCATCGGCCGAAGAACTTGGTAGTTTCTTTGCGGCTTTGAGCGGGTGGCAACAAAAAGCGAGAGCCCCTCGAAAAGAATCGACCGGGAAAGCGTGGTCCCCGGAACGGGAACACAGGTGGACCGACTCGGCAACCTTTTCTTTTGTATTGTTCTCGTTGAGAAAGCCATGCTACTCGTTCGCGCATTCAATGTTATTAAGCGGTGGTAATGCGCGAAGTGCTGGCCGTTGAACAACTTCGCTTTTAATCACGAAATTCCCAACCGCGACCGGGGAAAGTGGCGCTCAGGTAAATTTTTCCTTTTCGTTTGTAGAGCGAGCAAAAAGAGGGCTGATTCGCGAGCGAAAGAACGGAATAAAGTCTGTGTTAACGACGGAACACTCGCGGACGTCACCCAGAGCTAAACCTTGGGACAGGAAAGTCGGTTGCCGCCGCCCTCGGCCTGTTTCCCGAGAACTTTCCCCCTTTTAAGGGCAGCAGTTTAAGTTTCAAGCATTTCCGAGTTCGCTCGCATACCGGCGTTATGCCCGTCACTCTGTCTCCCTGCCCTGCACCTAAACGCCCTCAGAATTCCGTCGACCTGCACGTGTGCTCGCGAAACGTTTTTGCATCGCGCCAGACAGGACATGCTCAACTATTGTTCTTGTGACAGCAGAAACATCCTTCGCCACGGAGCTGTGGAAAATGTGTCCGTGTAAGCCACGGCGATGCCTGCACACGGGCAATGAACATTTGCAAACGCATACACTTTCACTCGGGACCAATTGTAGCAGGAAAATATCTTTCACCAATTGCAGCAGGAAAATATCGTGCTCTCGTTGAAAAGGTGACCACTGCTGGGCAAAGGGATGAATAATCTGATCAATATATACAGGGTGTTCACGCTATTACTAGCCATCATTTTTTTTGTAAATAGTAAATATTAGAAAAAAATGATAAAGGAAAAAATAGTACTGTTTTTTATGCGCAACACAATGACATATGCATTTTTGTTTTATTTACATTATTTTGATAGAAATGAAGGTGACCTTCAATTTTTTAAATGGAATGCTATACATTCTTTTATGTCGTATAAAAGCGTGTGTCAAGACGAATTCATCCATGTACTATACAATGACCTTCAAGGTCATGCAAGGTCAGAAATGGAAGAAACAATTTGAATATTGCGTATCACCTCTGGACTTTTATTTATGGGGTACTATTAAAGAACTAGTTCATGAGACACCGCCCAGCGATATAAACGACTTGAAAACTAAAATAACACAAACATGTGGATTAATAACTGGGACCGCATTAGAAGAAGCTACCAAAAACGTAATTAACAGAGCCGAAATGTGCATTCGTGCGCAAGGAAGTCATTTTGAACATTTGTTGTAGCCTCATTAATAAAGAATACTTGTTAACACATTGGTACGCAATATTCAAATTGTTTCTTCCATTTCTGACCTTGCATGACCTTGAAGGTCATTGTATAGTACATGGATGAATTCGTCTTGACACACGCTTTTATACGACATAAAAAATGTATAGCATTCCATTTAAAAAATTGAAGGTCACCTTCATTTCTATCAACATAATGTAAATAAAACAAAAATGCATATGTCATTGTGTTGCGCATAAAAAACAGTACTATTTTTTCCTTTATCATTTTTTTCTAATATTTACTATTTACAAAACAAATGATAGCTAGTAATAGCGTGAACACCCTGTATATTATTCAATATATCCAGTTAATTTCGTTATTCAAGAGTCGCATTCAATATTACATGCAATTATTCCACATATTGAATTATGCATTACTCAATCAAATTATGAACCAATTAAAAATTAACTCTGTACATGGCGCAAGGGCAAATATGTATTTCTTCAGAAAATATGACACAACGTCCGGATGTCTCTGTAACATCAAGAACAGTTTTTATTTACAGGAATGTAGAAAATAATAAGGAAAATGTGAGTTTTTAGTTAGAGCGGAATATTTACTATTTACATTGTTCAGTGTGCGGCAGAAATAACATCCACATTTCAAAGGAGGATTGGAAATGAGTGGCACGAAGTACTACTATAAACTTTTTATTTCCCAATTAACTCTGTATCCATCTATTTAACCTAGATCGCGTACAAGAATGATCAGTGTCGTGCAAACAAACATGGGGAACGCACGCGTTTCACGTGTCTCACGACTCTCAAATTTAAATATTTAATCACACCTAAGCAAGTGAGTAAAAATTGTTTTCCTGTACTTTAAACATTTATTAGTTTTTTTTTTAAATAGTTTCTTTTTGTTCTTTGAAATTTGAAAATTGTATGTCTTATTTAAAATATTTTGATTACAGACGCAATTTCAATTAATTTCTTGAAAATGGTTCAAATTAGAACCGAAACGTCGAATTAATTTATAATTAGCAAAATTGCTTAAAGTAGTTTAGTGATCGAACCGTAGCGCCGAGATCATTTTGCAATTGTTTTTTCCCAATTAACACAGATTTTCGTTCTAAATAAATATTTCTGCCACACCGTGTATTTAATGTATAGAAATGGATCTTGAAATTGATTTTACCTAGGGGCTACAAAATTCGGTACGAAGTAAACCTTATATAAACGATATAAATTAATTATTAAAACACATCGAGATCTTCCTACGGTCCTATTTTTGTAGTATATTTTTATATACAAAATGTAAATACACTTTTCCTTAAATGGAACTTTAATTGTTTGAAGAAAATTATGTTTCAAATACGATTTTGTGAGCCCACTCACATTCTGATCTTATGTCTCTTGTTTCAATAAATTACACCTTAAATGAAACAGGTAGATAGAAAGTGTACATACACTTTCGACGAGTAGCCACACATTTATTTCTATAAAGAACTAGATTAAAATTGCAATTCTCAGAATAAACGGAATTCACTTCATCAAGAGAAATTCATTCCATATTCGACTCGTTACTACGGACGCAATCCTCTTCTCTATCTTCAAATCACGCAAATACCACGCTTCATTGCATTTCAAGCAAATCCGCCTTCCGTACTTTTCTTCAAAGATCTTCCTAGATCTTTATCCTGAAGCAATTTCTCCAACCACTCTTGCAACACCAAATGGAGCCGGAGAAATTCGAAATTCTCACGGGTTGAAGTTAGACGAGTGGAAATATTTAAAATAGCTAGTGGAGAGACACCTAAACTAGTGAAAATATTCGAGAAAAATTCCCTGAAGCTGTTATCATCTTTCTATTTCGGTTACTTTAAAACGTCGACAAAGTTATTTGCCAAGATTTAAATATTCATCGTTGCTCCGACAGGTTCACGAAAAGTATAAAAGAAGACGTGAAACAATTAACTTGGAATAAAAGATTAACAAGTGACAAACTAACGCAGAAATATAGAACAACAATATACAATGTGCCTCAAAAATATTGTACTTCCTTGAAAAGGGTTATTTGAAGTAACTTTGAAGCAACTTCTTGAAAATATTCTTGAATTTACGAAGGAGATATAAATGCAAAAACACGGACCAAAATCAGAGCGTGACTACTATGACTGAATTCCAGCTCGGCCAACGCCAACGCTACGCTCAGCGGGGCTGCTAGTAGATGCGCTCCGATTGATCCGTGTTTTTCAATAATAAATTCCTTCGCGGAACTGCGAAGCACATTTCCACAAAGGTAAAAGTTATTTCAAATGATCTCCGGAACCACCCCTTTCAGTAAAATAATTCAACATTTATGGAATACCCTTCATAGTAACATTCCACTATCTAGAACCCGCGAGCACTGACATTAAGATATCGAGATAGCGACCGCGAGGTACATATTTTCGGCATGTTTTTAGCCTTAAAATAAAAATGGTGAAATTCGAGAGCGAAGAGCGAATTCGTCGGATGCCCCGGGCCAAATCTGTGCTCGTTATGTAAAAGAGTTGGGAAAAGAAATAAGGAAAAGGAAAAACAACGATAAGTTCAACTCGGCCTACGCGCACACCAAGGCGGATCCAAAATTATCGCGCGGAGGAAGAAAAGAGGAAGCTCGGATGCGGCACTCGAAGCCGAGGAAACGGTGCAACGTTTGAGAAAAGGACGGAAAACGGGGAACGTATATTTAGAACTCACGCATGCCGGGCATTGTCAACGATCTCGGGCACAAAGTCGACTGTGTCGGAATCCGAATAGCTTCTCCGCGAAGTCGAACACGTTTGTTTCTTCACTTCCTTAAAATAATTGCATTATCAGACTTCGATTGTCGATACTTCCACAAACGATAGAAAACGTGTTTGAACATCCCGCGCTTTTTAGGTACACGTTGTACTACACCCCGTGGCAGAATGTTTCCGATCGGAGGCATTGAAACGGGTTTTAGAGAAAACATTCACAATTTAGAAGTATAAAATATTACTTTACGGGGTTCAAACTGATGGGAAATGAAAAGGGGCTTGTTGAAGAATTGAAAACAACAAAATAACATAAGCCTCCATTTATTATTACAAAGAACAGAGAAAATAAAAAAAATGTTATACGGAAAAATGTTTCCGATTAATTGAACTGCTGGAAGAAAGTTTCCGATCCGATTTACAGTGTCCAACACCAAATTTGTTTAACAATTACTGTTGGGTGATTCTTACAGAGTTTTTTGCGCTGTTTCCGAATCTGCCCTTAATTTTTCCGTTAGACTTATAGTTTTTAAGAAACTTAATGAGAAAGGGAAAATATGTTTCTCAATTTTGAACAAATAATGTCATATTATTATAAAACATATTGCATTGTTCTTTGCAGCAATAGATTCTGTAGGCTTTCCCGAATACATTGATATCCAATATTAATACATTATCAATCTTTGAATATGTTTAAACAATCGTTAAAGATGTAGAGACAACCTTTTTACACCAATTTGTGAGGATATTTTTCAGTTTGCCTTAAAAAAAAGGGTGCACCGGAAAATCGAATTACATCACGCGATAGAGCAGACTTTTATCTTGAGACAAACCCAACTCCAACCCTTTCAAGTTAACAAGTCGACGTTTTTTTCGACCCCGAAAGCAAAATATCTTCGATCGACATGAGTTGCCACCAGATACGACGAGATACAGTGCATCACTGGTGGCACTTCATGCACAATGCAATATGTTTTATAATAATATGACACTATTTGTTCAAAATTGAGAAATATATTTTCTCTTTCTCATTAAGTTTCTTAAAAACTATAAGTCTAACGGAAAAATTAAGGGCAGATTCGGAAATAGCGCAGAAAACTCTGTAAGAATCACCCAACAGTAATTGTTAAACAAATTTGGTGTTGGACAGTGTAAATCGGATCGGAAACTTTCTTCCAGCAGTTCAATTAATCGGAAACATTTTTCCGTATAACATTTTTTTTATTTTCTCTGTTCTTTGTAATAATAAATGGATGCTTATGTTATTTTGTTGTTTTCAATTCTTCAACAAGCCCCTTTTCATTTCCCATCAGTTTGAACCCCGTAAAGTAATATTTTACACTTCTAAATTGTGAATATTTTCTCTAAAACCCGTTTCAATGCCTCCGATCGGAAACATTCTGCCACGGGGTGTACTGTAATCTACACGTCTCACAAGGAGAGTGCAAGGCCTTCGGGTCACTGATTTAGTCGAGATTACAGTTTAACGAGTAAATAATAGCGAGTAATGGACGGGCATTAGGGTACCCCCAGTCACAGTGTGAAATTTTTTGGTTATGACCAGCGCAACGGGCGAAGAGCATGCAATAGCGAGAATATTTCGAAGCATTTGCCGAGTTTCGCAATGTCTGAAGTTCTGAGCGTGCACGCAGAGACGCCGAGATTAGAAATTTTCCTGGATTCCCAATAATTCACGAGGCGAGTCCATTAAACCACGTGCGTTGGTCTTGGACAACAAGAGCGTAAACTACGTAATGCGATCCCCGATTCACTTAACCAAGTACGGTTTTGTGGTAATGAATTCGTATTCAGTAGGGAGGAGAGGATTGGGACGAATGGACAGGGATAGGTCTGAAGAGATACGTGAGCCGAACAGGTGGGGGTAAGAAGCATAGTTGGCAGCAGAGTCGAACTACAATTTCTCTCTCACGTAAATTTAATGGACCCTCCAGGTTGTTTGCAAGTACTTAGTGAGTCGGATGACACGAGCCCCGAATCATCGGAAATCGACGAAATAATACAACTCTTGTCGCAATTCGCATTGTTATTCGATGAACACCGGTTTCACTAGTGTTTGGCGAAACGATAAATAAAGGATCCCGTGAGCGAACGCGACTGTTTGCCCGAAGTTCAAATTCACAGCTCTGTAATTTATTTTGCGACATAAATGTTTGTTCGCTCGGGCGCGAAAGGATACCGGCAGAACGTGTAAAATACCAGTGTGTGCATTGTTTAATCCAATTCCTCTCGTTTATGGAAAATGCTGCTCCGTAAATACGTGCCCGTACATACTACGAGATTGAGAAAATTTGGTCCATCTCTGATTGTGAATCCACCATAAATTCGAAAATTGAAATTTTTCTTTGACAGTGACTTTTCAAACGTCGTCAGACCATTTTTGTTAATAGTTCTATTGAATTTTAAAAAATCGTGGTACAGAGACTTATGAACAGGAGTGTGTACATATAATCGGGCACATAAATTGTGTTAATGGGAGAACGGAACGTGGAAACGAGTTAAACAAAGCGGAAAATACAATGTAGATGTATGAAATGTTATTTGGAAAATGAGAAAAAATTCATAGCACGAACGAGTCAGTTAAACGAAACATGAAACGTGCATTAATATTGGCCTTTCAGTTAAGTTAGCTATAATTCAATACTTGAATGTCTGAAAAGAAGTGCGGTTAAAATCGTTATTGATAATAGAACATAAATGATCTAGAATTCTCAATCAGCTGAGTGGTTGTATATTTACAAATGCATGGTGTAACATTTTCGGAAATTTACGAAGTGCATATTAAACATTTTTAATTTCATGATTCGGAAAAATAAAGAATATTATTTGACAATGTACTTTGTTGGAATCACAAAGAGTTGGTTCTGTGAAAAGATTAAATGAGTTCAATTTGTTTTCACCTTTAAATATCAGATCGTTGCTTTATGAAATTAATATTCAAGAATGTCATCTTTTATAAAAATATATTTTTTCTCTTTTTCTCAAACAATGCAAGTTAAAGATTCAAAGTTAGTTAATGCGTTATATTATGTTACATTCACACTACCAATGTATAACTATAAGATAAGTTAATCAAATGTCTTATCAAACTTTATGTTAATCTTACTGTAAAGCTTCACAACCCCCTATGGGGAGTTCCACTTAAGCTCTCAATGAAAAGAAAGTAAAAAATAGTATTTATTTAAGGCTGAATTGAGAAGTGTGCCATAATGATCGGAATAAAAAGAAAAGATACTGACAAGGAGAATGCAAGGCCTTCGGGTAACTGATTTAGTCGAGATTTTGTACACGTATAGATCTCGATCTCACATTTACGAATGTATACCATTATAGGGGCAAACACTCAATAATTGTTGAGATATTCATAAACAAAGTTGTATTTCTTTTTAAATATGCTATTCGAAGAACTATATATCTGACATAAGTTTCATCAAAATCGGTTTGTATCAACTGATTATGTTCCTTTGTTAGATTATGATTTGACACAAAAGAGAATAATTGTTCATAAAATAACAACCGGCTTATAGTCTGATCCACTTTCACAATGTTTGCACGTGCAGTAACTTGCACGCATATTAGCGCATTTCAAGTGCACAGCTCTCTTGCAGGTGCTGCATTCGATGAAATTCAAGCAACTCAATTTCTTTGGCATGCTCATCGTACAGACAATACAACAATCTATACGTAGACGAATCCAAAGAATCAGATGAAAATGAGAATTCCTAATCCGCTCGTTTTGCTGCTGACGGTTTTTGATTTTTTGGACGATTTTTCTTCGGTGTCGCTTGTTTTATTTTTATTTTTTTTAGTCGAAATAGCGCTTTTTATTGGCTTGTCATTCACGATTGGAATATTTGGCCGTATGGACGCAATCCTTGCCTTAACAATTTGATTACTTCATTTATTTAGAACACTTCAAACATGGTTTATATTCATAAAAATGAGATCTATATGCAAAACAAAGAAAAAGTGTGTGTCCCAACTTATACACGGCACGAATGTCCCAACCTTTAGAAAAAATGCCATTTCAAAACATACATATCGAAAAGATAAATTCACATGACGATACATACACAATCCTTTTTGCACGTGTAAACTACATTAAATTTCCAACAAATTTGGTATATTTAAATAATCATGGTTGAAAAGTTTTCAGTTGAAAACTGAACACAATTTATTGGTTCCAATGCTTATGAGAAGTTTGTTCATAAACAGAAATAAAGTTGGCAACCATGACATTGGTATTTCCAGTGCGTTAATGTGGAAAAAAGCACTGTCCAAACTTATACGGTGTTCAAATCTTTACAACTGTCCTTTACTATGGGTTTCTCACGACTCACCCTGTATATACAAGATTGCCCGAGGCAATTCCGTTTCTTCTCCAACACGTTCGCTTTTTTCCACCCTGATTTTCCCGATGCTGGTACGAAGAGAAAATGTAAGTGTCGCTGTGATTGGTTGAATTAGTTACTGGAAGGGGAGGCTGCAAAAACGTTCTGCAGATGCAGTTTCGAGGGTGTTGCCGGACAGGAGATTTACAACCCTCGAGTCTTACCAGCTTCACCAAAAGTGCGAATGCATTTTCTGTTGAACGGTTCTGTTCTTGTCAACACCTGCCCGAAAGAGCTAAGCTATTAGGTTCTCGTTTTTGTAGAATACCCAACAACCTACAAAGCATCCAATCTAATTTTTCCTATTTAATACATATTTTCCTATTGGATAAAATGCCACACACACGGAGAACTTTTCGAATTACGTTACAAATGGAGCTATTTATAATTAAAGTTTTCAATGATATCGGCGCCAGGTTCGATCATTTTTAGAACGAACAACGAATGTACAATTACATGCTTTTTATTTTTGAGCTATTTATTTTTGTTTCTTAGAATATCTATTAAATATCGCCTCGATAATTTGGTACTGGGAAAAATTGTTTTCTATGCAGACAAGTTTCAGCATGATCTTAATATTTTCAATCGTCGATAAAAGTCATATATATAACCGATGGACGTCCAATGACGTATGGACGTAAATTGAACGTACATAGGACGTCCGTGCTATCTGGTATGTAACAATTAGAGGTGTGCGATAATCCGAAATATCGGGTCGGGTCGGGAACACAAAATTTTGAAATTCCCAAAAGAATCGGGATTCCGAAAGAATCTGCGAACAGCAATGTCCAAGTACCAAGCACGAAGTCACACATTTGGTTACATCAGGTTACACTATTATTAAAATCCGTGTTTCCAATAACTTCACGAAAGTGGCAGAAGAAATTGGAAGAATGTTGTTCTCGAAATTTTCAGGAACCCGACCCGACCTCTTCTCCACTCGTCCCGACCATCGGGTTCTCGCACACCCCTAGTAACAATTGCAACTGGATCAGTCTTGGAGACTCCAAGATGATCTTCGAGCTTTTAGTAAATAAAGCTACTCGTGTTCGTTTATCAAATCAGACAATCTATTTATCGACCAATTCATTCACCGATTTATGTTGGTCGTCCAAGGTCATTCAAGGTTACGTACGATCGTTCAAAATATCACTTGATCTTAACTGACGAAGGATCAGGCCACTTAATGCCAACTGTTCAGCCTCTAATCCTAGTTTAATCGCCCAAGTGAAGTTGCACTGGGCAGTTAAGATGCTTATTGCTAGATGGCCGATCATCTAGTACACTGTTCCCTGTTGGCAAACAGTACTAAGTCCACGTCGAACTGCGGAGGGCCGTTTCATTATTCGCGATTATTTAGCGTGAGGACTTCAGGCGAGTCGAATAATCAATGCCGTCGACCTTCGATCTGGATTACAGAAATAGATTCCGATTTGAAGAATTTTGTTCACTCGCTTCGGATACGTTACGATTGTATACTACCTTGAAATTCATCCCGAAGAAGACGGTAAATACGACAAGTTATTATATGCGCACGTTACTACCCTACCATGTAGGTTCATGAATTGCTAAGCAGCACACAGATGTTCAAGCAGACGTGTCAAGCATGGCTGTTAACGCGAAGTTAAACTGTTTCGATCGTTCAAACAGTTTCAATTAGCCACGTAAATTTTCGTTTATATTCTTGCACGATTAATTAACTGCTGAACAGCATGTATAACGTGCACAATTAACCTGCAGTTCATACTCGAATTTATTAGAACTGTATCTGGTATCATCACTCATTAAACAGGCGTTTAACATGTTTAGTAACAATTGACGAATTGGGTGCATGATTGTTGTCAGGAATGCATGAAATCCGCTGTCGACAATAACTCGTAACAAAGATTTCCCGTATTGAAGGCAAAAATGAATAGGAGAAGTACAAAATAAAAGAAACATCCGAAGAGTTCAATATGACTGGTACATTAAAAACAAAATATGATTAGACAACAACGCGTAAATCTTATGAAATAAGGTCGTATGAAATAAGGTACATGACTATTACGCGACATTACTGAACCAGTAATGTTTATTTATGATGATATTTCCAATAAAAAAATTTTTTTTAGATTCTACCTAATACGTAATTTCTCAACATTTGTTCTTCGCAAAGTATATTTTCTTTTTACTTATTTCTTAATCTTTGTTTGTTTTTCAAAATTTTACACACAATAGTACCTTTAGTTTTTGAAAATGGATATGTTTTTTCTGTTTCTTAAAAATTATTATACTATATATTATACTGTTATAATGGCGTAATTTCATTTGTTTTTCAATATTTAATTATGTTCCACCCCTCCGACCATATTGTAACTTTTGTGTATATTAGATAGATAACAGAACATTATTGTTGAATTTTTTGAAAGTGATCACTCGAAGGGTTGTTTGCAATTTCCACCCCTAAAAAATTTAATAATTTTTTTCTACCCTTAATGATATGATCACAATTGTGAAAAAAATATATGATATGAAGGACGTAAATACGAGTATTTTCGTATTTTTTATCTGAATATCTTAATTAACAACCGAGAATTTTTTCTACCCTTAATAATATGATCACAATTGTGAAAAAATATATGATATGAAGGACGTAAATTCGAGTATTTTCGTATTTTTTTTATCTGAATATCTTAATTAACAACCGAGAATTTTTTCTACCCTTAATAATATGATCACAATTGTGAAAAAAATATATGATATGAAGGACGTAAATACGAGTATTTTCGTATTTTTTTATCTAAATATCTTAATTAACAACCGAGAAAAAAAATGATATAGTTAAGGGTATTTACCCTCATATAATCCTTATATGAAGGGTTAGCAACTTGAAATTTTGGGGGGTTATCTTTCAACCTAAAACCAATGTTTTCCACACAATTTCAATAAAAATCCAGGGGGGCCGATTCACTAATCTTAGTCTGCTAGACCCTTATCGTACAATACAATAGCGCAAGTTGGTGTATAGAGAATTGATTAAGAGTTAGAAAATCGACTTTGACTCGTCTACATGGGCCTGTACCCTTAACATAAATATTCGATCCCATTTCCACGGTTTTTGTGTTCTTTCCCGCAATGTATCCCGCGAAATGGATCGTCGGGCGGTCGGAAGTAAGCCAAACATGTCGCGACGAACTTGATTCATCGACAGAAGTGTTGCGCGATACCGAAACTTCACAATTCTCGTCGTAAATCCTATCGACGTCGAGGTTTATCGTGAACAGCCGGTGATCTCTAGTCCCAGTTTACTTTTTCCCTCGGCCTTCCCCCTTATCTGGCAGTGTTACTTCCTGGACACAGTCGGCACGTTAAATTACAGTAAGCAAAAATCAATACACGCCGCGGAACAATTGATTGTTCTCCGGAGATGCGGGAGGGCTCCTCGAAGAAACTTTCGACGTTCCTTCGCGAGGGTCTCGAGTGTCTCTTTGCGCTTGCTCGTCCGAAAGAAGTTCGCCTAGTGGTGAGAGCACCGAGCCTTCAACAGTGTAGTACCAGGAACATTGCAAATTAGTTCTCGTGGAAGTTCCTGGACAAGCACAAAAATTCTGGGTCGATGTTTCGCACGGTGATCGATCTCAAACTTGATTGTGTAAGGTCCGGCTGGAAACTGTCTGATCTTCTTGGACGTCTTTCGAAGCGATCTTCTTCATGCAGGCGGTCGAAAAAGTCTCCGTGCACCCGAACAGATTAACTTTTTCGAACCGACTTCGGCAAAGTTCAGCTTCCCTGCGACGTTAGAAGCGTTAGTTTACCAGCTGTGTGTATAAAAATGTTCAGAATGATTGATCTTGGTTCAGAGTAAAAGTCGTTTTACGAAATCGGCAAAATGATAAATGTACTTTATTTTTGGTTCGGTTGTTGTCATTTTATTTTGCAGAAATGATGTAATGTTGTAGAAAAACTAGCCGAAGAATTATTTAAATGAATACCATTTTTAATACACCACGTTTTTAACGCTAAACCTACCGAGCCTTAAAACTAACCGGAACACGTTCCGTTATAAAAATGACAATATTGATTTTATTTAGACTTCGTGCGACTCGCATTGTAATGCATGCTCTACTAAAAATATCTACCCAATCATTTTTATTATTTCAATAATTGTAAAATAAAAAATCTGGAACCGGTTACCTTGACCGGTGGCGGTAGGTGTAGTGTTAAGACGGACTAAAAAGTAGAAAATAATTTTTCCTACCCCCTTACGGATAGCCCTGAAAATTTGTGACTTTGAATAGCTATGAAAATACTTGTAGGAATTAAAACAAAAAACATGGAGCGCATGCAATAAATAATCGATGCACGAATAGTTCACCTGAGTCACTAACAATTTTCTTGCACTGTCAATGATACGGACTGCAGTGTGAGTTTTCTCAATGGCAGCTGCTCTCTGCACTCCTTTACTCCTTACTATTATCCTGCACCCCACGTTTTTCGTGTTAAATTTTAAAAAAGAAAAGTAATTTGGAGATGGTACAATGATATTGAAATAAATAATACTTTTTATTAATAATTTCCGTGAACCTTTCGAGCAGACTATAAATTCAGCAATAAATTGCGGTTTTGCAGCGAACGACTCGGGCCGATCCCCATAAAGTAGATAGAAGAATCGTCGAACACAGCACTCGAAGTACGAGACGTGCATTCTTCGGCGGAGAAATCCTGCGGCGCTCTTTTCCCTTGTTTCGCGAGCAGTGGTGAAGAATTCGATACCCGCGTCACCGTGATCCTTTCTCCGCCCTGCGAAACGTCTATCGAAACGCCTGACAGTTCCCGCGTATTCCTAGAAAGAGAAAGCTCGAGAGATTGATGTTGCGAGGTATTCATCCTCTGGGAAAAATTTGATATCCGATCCGGTCGAATTCCGTTTCACCTCCGAAGAATGCATCGAACGCGCTTAATTGACCCGAATCTCTCTACATTTCTGTGGTCGAATAGGATTCTCGGATTTCCAAATGGTTCTCTCTTGTCCCAGGCTCTTCTTCCGCGTTATCGAGTCCTTTAGGCCCCTGCATTTCGACTTCTTCGTTCAATACTTCGCAAATGCGAATAAAATTGATGAAGGACTACGAAAACGAACGTAACACATTAGAAACAAAGCTCCTCAAAGGCAAGTACTGTTTCCCTCTTTGTATTAGTTCCTTCTTATGTAAACCAGATATACAAGGTCTGAAAATAATTTTTAATTTTCTCAAACAATGTTCCGTTAGAATTTAGAAATAACGTTTCATTTAGTTAATATAAGCTAATTGTAATAATATTGTACTTGCTATATAAACCACTTGGTTTAAAGCAATAATAAATAAATAAATAAAATTGATGAAACTCTCAATTCAAGAAATCATATTATTTGTTCGTCGTTAAACATTGATTTGTTCGACATATAGGGTAACTGGGCCTCTTCGATGACTTTAATTACTAGACTGCGGATTTAATGCAGCTATTAAAAAAACTTCTAAGCGAAATTTAACAACCCCTTGCACTATTCAGTCAGATTCATGATTTCGGACAGTATGTACTATGAATAGGGGGTAAATATAGTTTTGAGTTGACCCATCTCGGATCACCTTGACCTTAATATATGTTGTCAAGGACATCATGCTGACCAACTTTTGTCTATTTATCTACCCTTCGCTCGGACTTAGTTTCCGACATAATTATAAAACCGTATTGATGCATTTTATAACATAATGAGCACTGTGTATACTTTAAATAATCTAGAAATGTAATTTAAATTATCATTTTGCATACTTATGGACTATTTTAAGTTCACTCTATACAGGGTGAGGCGTCAGAAACAGGCCACCCGAATAATTCGGCTGCTATTGGTGTTAGGAAGAAATGCATTGGAACTTGCTTGGTTCCGAGGGGGCATTAATCTGATGTTAGTAACTTTTTTGTAGGTGGACGCGTAAAGGACATATGAAGGTCAACTTAATTTTTTTAAATGGAATGAGGTATTTTTTAATACATCAATCGATGCAATTGGACATTTGTTATAAGAAAGTACTAACCTATGTATGTCGAAAAATTAGTATTTCAGAAGATATTTCAATTTAAATAACTCTAAAACACCATTACTGTCGTACTAAAACGTTACACTAGTAAGTAAACGCTAACCTCTTCGTACGACTGTGATGGTGTTTTTGAGTTATTTAAATTGAAATATCTCATGAAATACTAACTCTTCGACATACATAGGTTAGTAGTGTTTTTATAATAAATATCCTGTTGCTTCGATTGAAGTATTAAAAAACACCTCATTGCATTTAAAATTACAGTAACTTCCCTATGAATCGGGAAGTTAAAAATGTAGTTGACCTTCATATGTCCTTTACGCGTCCACCTACAAAAAACTACTAACACCAGATTAATGCCCTCACGAAACCAAGCAAGTAATCTGATGCATTTCTTCTTAACACCAATAGCAGCCGAATTATTCAGGTGGCCTGTTTCTGGTGCCTCACCCCTTTTTTTGTAAGAGGATGAGAAAATTATTATAAAAACTCACCCTCAGGGGCTTCAACCTTTTTTCCACCTGTGTCCTAGCAATAGGAGTCTGTAGGGGCCCGCTTTGCGCATTTCGCACTACAAACACTTGACGCGTCCTGCTAGGCCATCCTGACACTAAGGCCATACTCAATTCCGAAAGCCTCACCCTGTATACGTATGACCAGGGTGGGATACTACTCCAGGATTTTCTCTCTACGACCTAACCACAACTCATTCTATTCGCATGATTTTTCCATTACTAGTTCAAATTTTGGATGATAGCTACAATGCAAAGATTATGCGAATAGAATGTGTTGTGGTTAGGTTCGTGGAGGGGGTGGAGAGGCCGGCCGTGAGGGTGGCCCGACCACGCATACCAAAATCCAGTAGTGGTCTTTCAAATTTGAAAGCTCACTGTATACAAGGTGTACCACATAAATGGGAACACCTAAATATCTTTCGTATTTACAGTCCTATCGGAAAACTTCACAGGACAAAGTGAACCTATTGCAGGGGGCAACCATAATGGTAAAGAAAAAATTTTTTTCTATAAAACACTGCGTTTAGTGGATACCACCCTTTTGACCTTGAAATGACCTTGATCTTCGAAAATTGGCGTTTCTTTGCGTGGTAAGGCCACCTAAATATCCCTTCAGGTCATTGTGATCAATCACTGTAAATGCAAGGGGTTAACTGGTATACTGGGGTCTCACATGACCCCAATAACATTTCTGTACTAAATACCTCGAATTGGTTTAGACTAGCTTGTTTTAATATTATCCAAATTTACAATTACTAATTAAATCCAATGACATAATATTCTGCACAACGACGAAGCGTTCTTCCTCAAGATGAACAAAACAACATCATAAACTCGCTAGTATGGGTCACGTGAGACCCAGTCACCGACAGCCACGATGCATCGATGCGTGGGCTTAATGCTTTAGCTGTTTTCCTAATTTTTATCATAAATGCACAAAGTCCTCAGTCCAGTTGCAAGCATAGTCGACACGACAGCGGCTCGGGCAATCGTTTCTTAATGTTCGTCTCGATTGTATCGAGCGTTTTCTGACACGACTGCCGAGTTTCCGGGCACCAACCAGAAAATCGATTTTTTCATTTTTGTCTCACAGACGACACGCTGTGAGTGGCATCGAGTCGAGTAGCGTCGCAACCAATACGAAGCTACCAGTCAGCGATCCGAATAAATCTACGTCGGATTTGCGGACGAATCCCGATACAATGAAAACGCCGCCGGGAAATCGCCGTCGGACAGATTTATCGTTGCGGTATTTTGCTCCTGATTTCTCAACTTCCCGGGAATCTTGCCGTTGACACTGATGAAACATTTTTCGGTTGAATACCGTCCGATCCACCGGGATTTTCCCGTTTTTTGCAGAACCTGCTGTCCTCGAGTATAGGAGCATCTGTTCGAGATTTTCAAATGGTCGAAATTTAATCGACGCACTGCGAACTCGGTTAAGTATTTCACATGATATCGCCAAAATTGTATTGCATGCAGATTTGTCCTTTTAAAATCTCCAATTTTCTCGTACGATACCTTACTCTGATTAATCTGCGGACAAATGGATTGAGCAGTATGTTGAAAAATTTATTATACAGGGTGGTCCACGCAACTTGCACACCAATAATAACTTCCAAAGGATGCGTTGCACAGAGAAGTTTTGTATACAGAAGTTGCATGGTCTGAAGGGATACATTACGTAGTGTATGTATTTTTTTTAAGGGTGGAAGCGTGTCGGAGATTTGAAGGTCGACTTTGTTTTTTTAAATGCTATATTTTTTATACCAAAATATGGAAGAATGTTAAATGCTGAGCAAGAAAGTATTGACCTTAGTCCTAAACCTAATAATTAACGAGTAATTGCACTTTATTTCCTGAACATTTTCTTCGCGTAATATCAAGTTAGAAATTCAACCTTATCACAGAATTCCGCAGGACAGCTGGATGTTTATGTGACAATGTTTGTACAATTACTCGTTAATTATTAGGTTTAGGACTAATGAAGGTCAATACTTTCTTACTAAGCATTTAACATTCTTCCATATTTTGGTATAAAAAATATAGCATTCCATTTAAAAAACAAAGTTGACCTTCAAATCTCCGACACGCTTCCACCTGTAAAAAAGATACATACACTGCATAATGTAAATCAATTATATGTTCTCGGCGCACAGTTTCGATCAAAAATAAAGCAAAAACAAAGCAAATTAGCAATATTTAAATGTAACTCAACGTTTCGATCCAGGTGTGGATCATTTTCAAGAGCAATTCCGTCTGAAAATATATATAAACAATATATAAACAACTTCTGTATACAAAACTTTTTTGTGCAACGCATACTTTGGAAGTTATTATAGGTGTGCAAGTTGCGTGGACCACCCTGTATATAATCTTTTACAAAACAGCCTTTTCGTACCTTCATTCTGGTCATTGGGTGCACAAATGGATTGGAGCTGTACGTTTAAAAAACGACAAACGTCTAGATTGTGAACTGTTTCATATGATGTTAACATAAAAATACTGCATGTAAATATCTATTATGGACATCTTTATTTTTTATTCTTTTAATGGATCTCTGTTCTTACAATGTGCAACAACTTATTAAAGCAGTATGTTTAAAAATATAAAATGACAGACATATAGATACAACGAAAATTTAACTTTTTTCCTCGTGATACCGAGTCTGGATCGCAGTGAACATTTCAAACAATTATCAAGAATATTCAGGAGCGTTATAGAGATACAAATGGAAACAGTCTTTCGTTCTTTTGCGATTCTGAAATATTAATGCAACGTTTAACGAAACATAAACTATTCAATTTAAACTATCTATTAGATTTAAACTATTACTAGGTAATCGTCAGTGAATTATTGAACTTGAGCAGCTCTGTGTACTCTTTAATCTTCAATAAATGATTCCATGGTAGCTTTGATCACAGTAATCTCGAATGAAATCACGAGGCTTAGAATTAATTTCACTATTCAGTCAGATTTGCGTAATATTCTGAAACGTGGAAATTCTTGAGAAACATTTTAAATGTGTTAGAATATCAAATTCGACGAGAAAATGTTTATTCGTTCCAGAGTGAATTATGTTGCAAACTGAATTTAAAAATGCAAAAATTTTTAAGTTTCTAGCATGTCTCCTCTGATAGGAGACTTGAAAAACGTGCAGATATTTCTTTCGCACGATTCTGGATCCATGTAAAACAGCTTCTGCCGCGAAATTTTGTTCGCCCTTTTCCTTTTCATTCTTTCATTCTCTGCTTTAACCTCTTTTGTCAGCGCAGTCGCTTAAATGTCTGCAGTCATTTTTTAACGCGGCACGCACATTCTTCTTCATTTATTTCTTTCTTGGTGTCTACTGCGAGTTTTTACGGTTCGCCATAACTATCTGCAGCGTAATTAATAGATTTCACATAATTCCTGCGATCATTATAGTTACGTAATACCATTGTTCGTACGTTATGGTTCTATTTTATCGGCTCTACCCTCGTGATTTGCCT
Organism: Lasioglossum villosulum; assembly: GCA_963971365.1. Classification (NCBI taxonomy): domain Eukaryota; kingdom Metazoa; phylum Arthropoda; class Insecta; order Hymenoptera; family Halictidae; genus Lasioglossum; species Lasioglossum villosulum. The sequence continues at coordinate 11,344,280 of OZ020497.1, forward strand.
TCCGAGTCCATTATTCAACTGTACACTCATTGGCAGCCATGTTCAGCGTTATAACTTTCACAATACATAACTGGGAACTTCTGCTCGAAACTTTGGTGTACAGCCAGTCACAAAAGTTCACGTGAACGTGCCAAATTCCGTATATTAAAAACAAGGAAACGGAGATTCCGCACAATTTACGGACATTAATTAATTAAAAACGTTAAATTCGTCTCGATCGAAAATTAATAATATAATAAATTGAATGATATCGGCTCTAGGTTCGATCATTCTTAGAAAAACAACAAATGTGCAATTATTTAAACATGTTTCTAACGTTTCGATCCCTATGTGGATCAAAGAGACACTGTTGCGTCTGAAAAATACGAAAGAAAACAAAAAAAGAAAAAATTACTTTTGGTATGAAAACAATTATCACAACAGAAAAATCAAAAATTAAATTTTATGTACATACTAGTGTGAAAAGTGGACAAGAACATTTTGGAACAAAAATTAGTGAGTTACACGTGGATGAAATTTATTCCATTAATTAATTAACTTGCTAGTTTGCAATTAAATAGGTCCTGGAGATATTTCGCTGCATTTCTTAATTACAGTAAAACTGAATTATAAAGATTTGTCAAATTTGTTGTTACGATTATACAAATTTTTTTACGTTTCAAAATGGTTTTATAGCAAAGAACATTTCCATTTCTGATCACTAAATAAAACATTGAATAAACGTGCGTGACCATGATTAATTTATTTCGATGATTTTTGTGGCAACAAAACATTCTTCTTCGATTCGAATTTTTCTGTGCAAACTTTGTTTTCGGGTTTCAAGGTTGTCGGAAGTCATTAAGCGATTAAAATGATTAAAGGAAGTAACAACTGATCAATTGATTTCTGTACCTTGTAAATGAAGCTAAATGATTGTAAATGATTATTGTATGTATATGATATTTGGTCCCCTCAGGGTTTCAAATCCATTTACCAATCTCCCTTCTTTCCACTCTCTCTATCGCCAAATTTCAGCCTAATTTTCAACGGGACCTACTTTTTATTACGGTGGGTTCCGAACCACCTTATTGTAAATGATACTTAATCTTTGGTCCCGCTGAAAATTAGGCTGAAATAGGCTGAAATTTGGCGTTAGAGAGAGTGGAAAGAAGGGAGATTGGTAAATGGATTTGAAACCCTGAGGGGACCAAATATCATATACATACATACAATTATCATTTACAATCATTTAGCTTAATTTACAAGGTACAGAAATCAATTGAACAGTTGTTACTTCCTTTAATCATTTTAATCGCTTAATGACTTAAAACAACCTTGAAACCCGAAAACAAAGTTTACACAAAAAAATTCGAATCGAAGAAGAATGTTTTGTTGCCACAAAAATCATCGAAATAAATTAATCATGGTCACGCACGTTTATTCAATGTTTTATTCAGTGATCAGAAATGGAAATGTTCTTTGCTATAAATCCATTTTGAAACGTAAAAAAATGTGTATAAAAACTGTAAATAATACAATTTCGAAGAAATAAATTATAGAAATAGTTGTACCACAACAATTCCGGAAGTTCAGTGAGGTCACGTGCAAAAGAGCTAGAGTATTGTACATCGGTTAACGATAAAAGAAAGTCAATTATCGTGCTGCACCCTCTCAATAATTGAGCAAGGTTCACGGATATTGGTCTGGCTCATGATCCAGCCGAGCCACTCGGAAGAATTATATCGTACTTACTGGTAGCAGAGGCACCGTCGGATTCCGTTCGCGGGAAATTAAGATTCGCATCCCGAGCGCCCATTAAAATGTAGCAACCGTGGGGCGGAAGCGGTCGAGAAAGCAACCGAGCTGCTACGGGCCGAGTTTTCTTATTTTATAAAAAATTCAGGGCGCCTGCTGGGTACTGCAATCTGTTCCTGAATATACGGATTACGCGGAAATACATTATTCCCTTTCTCGTGTGGCGGCCTGGGACTCGCGCGGTTTTACGGTTTCGCAGTTTTACCGGCTCGCGAGTATTCGAGAACTCGCTGGCCGGAAATCGGCACCAGTTTTCCAGGACGTATCCTGCGGGGAGTGGGGAAGTCAGGGAGGAGGATGAGCAAAGACGTTTCCGGTCGGAACGGGGCGGCAGCGGGCTCAAAGCCAGTGCCCATCGAAAGAGAGGATCGTAACATTAGATCTCTTCCGGGCCGAATCTCGGCGAAACTCCATCTACACCGTCTTTCGTGGTGCTGGCCATCTATCTTTTTCGCTGACTACGGCCCGGCCCACGGCGACCGACGATTTATAATGGAAATTCCGTGGATTTCTCGAAACGAGGCTCACAATGGCGTTAAACCATTAGCGGCGAGACATTAATTGCGAGGAAACGGCCCCGGCGATCGCGAGAGCGTTGTTTAACCCTTCGTGACCCAACGTGTTCCCTCTATTTTACGTCAGAACTTTCTACACAATCATCTAATTTCATTATTATTTCTATAGGTACAGTACTGTGCAAAAGGCTACCACGTGAAATTTGTTTTCATCGAGTTTGGCCCGGTATGGGACCGCAAAGGCCCTCCGTCCACGGAGCGTCTCATAATAGACGCGTACGCGACAAAATATCGATTGCTGTACGATTCAGTGCTGCGACCAATGTGAAATACTTGATTAATCCGCGCTAAATGTAGTCGTCGTTGCGATTAGCGTAGGATGCGAAAGCAATCTCCATGCCGGTTACGAAAAGCTAACAAAAATGTCGAGTGACGACGAGGACGTGATTTTTTATAATTATATTCATACCAGATCATTTAATTTCTGACGTTATTTAATTCCGTGCCGCTCCTGTAGCGTGGTTTCTTGAAAAATCTAATATAAGTATATTAAAAGTATGAAGTATTTATAATATTAAGAATAAATTTGAATAAATACAGAGAAATTTAGAATCAAGACATTGGTGGTTTAAATTATCCGAGAAAGTACTAAATAAAAGTAACTAGTGAACAATTCTAAATATTAATTCAAGACAATCAAATTTAAAGAATTAATTAAAAAATTATTACAAAAAATATATTTATTACGATAGTTATCAGGAGGTGGAATAATTTTTTAATGAATTTTAGTGGAAATTTCTCTGAGATTGTATACACTTGTATTGCTGTGCAGGATATAAGGTTTCCCTTGAGTCTTTTCACGATTTTTCAAGTACCTTTGATAATTTATACCATGACCTACGGATGACCTTGAAGGCATATCTTCTAACAGTGAAAAGGTTGAAATGTTGCTAATATTTGGAGAATGTAAAAGAAATGCACGTAAAGCAGCAAAGGGTATAGCAGGATAAGCATGGGCCAGCGGCCCCCGCTCCGATTTTCCTGATTTCTGTCTTAAAACATAGTTTTATGTCTAAAACAACATTGTGTAAAATTTCAAATGTCTACCCCCATCGATAAGGGTGATATTGGGGTAAATTCCCCCGCACTTAAATGCAATTTGCTACAAAACGAGAAAAGATATCGACATGGGATACACGGCAAACAAAAGATATAGATATACTCTTCATTCCAGATTTTTTTCAAAATTTTTTGCTAATTATTTATAGTTGAAGATAATGAATTAATTTTTTGGGAATTTTTTTAAGTATCTTTCCTTGGGTTGACACCTACCAAAAAATTATAAAATATTGCTATGATACTTACCTACTTTGTAAAAAAATCTCAGAAGTGTCCATTTGGTGGAACAGTGTCAAGAAAAATAAAGTATGCCGGCGAACGCTTGGTCTGATCAGTATCGGCGCAGCGACCGAATCCCCTTGCGGTGGCTAGTTATGGGAGCGAACGGGAACTCGGCGCGTGTACGGAGAAGCTGATACATGTAAAAATAGGACTTTTTTAAGACTTGTTTCATTTTAAAAAATGAAGGTGCCCTTGACAATACTAAAGAAAAGAAAAATTCCTAACTTTTTCATTGCAATGCATAGCCAATCGAAGACTGACAAACTTTTGCTTGAAATATTTTTTTGTCAGCTTATCGCAAGTACATGAAAAGTCGTGAAAAGTGTTATATGGGACACCACGTACGTATCTATGATTAAATGATCATGGAGAGTGGAAGTATTCTAGATCGGAAGAAACTTTGATTTCCGAGTTAAAGTAGCTCCGAGTGCAAAGGGTTAATTACAAAGCGACTGCTTAATCACCGAAAGCTGGAAAGTTCTCGAAAGAGGAATAAATTTTCCCCACCTGCAGCTCAGTAAGGTACAAAATTTCAGACACGGGGCAGCATAAATCGTACGCTCAGATTTAGAGGGATCCTCGTTCCTCGTTTCCAGCCATAATTTATCATATAGATAAAATTCCACGATTCACCAGTAAATACAATAGAAAAGTTTTTTGTTTACGGTCACCGACTCGATCAAGTTTTACGACCGGCCAGGATGGACTCGCGAATATTGTCCTCGCTCATTCAATTTATTGTCCCCGAAGTTCTCGTGGGTCAACGGGTTAGTAACAAATCAGCCGGACGCCGGGGACAACTCTGTGTATGCTCTTCGGTAAAGTCCAATTAGCAGAGACAAATGCACTGGCGCTAATTTCGAGATCATGTACCCGTTCACGTCCATGGAATTTAATATGTTCATCCTGATCGTTCCCGGGACTAGTTCGAGCGTTATGTGTATCGATGAACTTTCGTTATTATTATCAAAACAATATAGTTTATCAAATTACATTGTATCATGCGAGATTGTGCAGTCGATTATTAGGAATCTCAATTTGTATAAACAGGAGCTAAATAGACATTTCTTTCATCTATAATATTAAGTTGATTCGAAGAATTAAGAAGATTAAGTTGAGACGAATGCATAGAGATATTTAGACTGAAATGTATCTACAACAGTGATTCCCAACGTGGACCCCTAGGGGTCGATTCCGAACTGCAAGGGGTCCATGTCAGCGAAAACAAAAATTAGGGGTGCATCAAATGTAAATGGGGGTTCCACGAGTGTTCCGTAGCAAAAGAATGAAACACGTGGAGTCTTCGTCGACAAGGTTTATGACACGGACGAGACGAAAAGGCTATTTTTGAGATTAAGGCATATTCTACATTTGGCATGCAACGTTCGTTTCCATTTTCCTCAATAGCCGCGACGTATCATAAATAGACTGCGGATCTTTATGCATTTATAATATGTCGAAATATGCAAAATATATGCAAGATTTATGCAAGGTATATGCTAAATATATGTATAGGGAATGTATATACGAATCTGTAAAATAGTAATTATTTTATTGTTTTATTTATTATAATTTAAATTACAATACACAACAATAGTGTCAGCTGTCAAAAACATATTTGACGTTGATGAATTTGTAACAATTCAATATTAGAAGGGGTCTACCCAAAACAGAAACTATTGGCAAGTGGTCTACGAGAGAAAAAAGTTTGGGAACCTCTGAACTACAAGAACACTGCTGGTTACTCAAATATATTAATATTAATGAAGAAAGAAATCACTTTCTGTTTAATTCCCATCTTCCATAATCATTTATTTAATATGTATATACATTTATATAATTAATAAATAGCGAAGGACAGGGGAAGGTATGAATGCATGGCAAATTTGGAATAAAATTCTAATGTTTTCAAACTGTCTTACCACGACCATTTTCCACTGTTCTGATCAAGATGTTTCCTAAATTAATTATTTAGACACATACAGTAGCTCGGATTAATAGATAAAATCCGGCCACCCTGTACATCACGAGCTCTTTCATATTAGCTGCATTTACCGTAGCTACTTACTTAGAACCAACTTCGCCGGAAGCCATTTTCAGAACTCCATTCGATAATTCCAGTTTAAGATTCCTTCGACGAATAAGTAAACGCAGCCGCCACGACTGATCCCGAAATCATCCTAATTCGCGAGCCTGCACTTTCAATACGACGGGAGCTTCCGAAGGACTCAGTATTTTCACAGCAGCGCAAATAATCGCATAGATAGCGGCCCGAATGAACTCCGGCGCTGGGTTCGATTGAATAAGGTGAGTCGCGCGAGGTTTCGTCCCTTTTACAAGAGAAATTTCAAAGTATGCAGGCGGCACGGGACCGAAGAAAATGGAATTCTTCGTGAGCTTGGGATGCGTGCCGTTCGCGTGGCTGTGTGCGAATGGGTTTCACGTACGTGCAGAACGTTGCAGCCTGTGTGCGCGAGGAAAATGGTGCATCGTGCCCGGAAAAATTCGACTGGCTGCCACGGGAAATTTCTTGGCCGCGAGCAATACCCGGGATATTCGAAATAATAAAATCGAACCGTACCCTTACACCCGCCGTATCACCGCCGATCTATCGGCCATTCGCTTCTGAAATATTTGCATGGATCGCATCGAAAAGCGCCACTTCCATAGTCGAATTTCCCTCAATCGAATTTCACGTCGATATTTTATCACCCTGCCTAGATATGTAAAGTAGGGTGGCTCTTATTTGTGAGATTTGAATTCTTTTATCCCCCCACGCTCCTCCAGGAATGTTCCAAGTAATTAACAAAAAGACAAACCAATACTGAAGGGAGAATTTCTATGGTAATTACACACCTTTTTTTTATTCTTTAAAGACGTGTCGAAACTAGTGATAATCGCGTCAGCTGACTCTCCCGATCAAACTTCATTCGAAATTTTGCATACGAGTCCGCAAAGAAGTGAGACATTTTATGTCTTCACTTTGCTCCCCCCACCCCCTCCCGCTCCCGCTTTTCTTCCTTTGCTGTTCTATATGATTTGGTCAAGTGTATAGGTCAATTGAGAACATACGTCTTACGTCATACGTCTTACGTCATGTGGAAAGATTTATTTCAAACAAAAGTAACCTATCAAAAATATATTTACAACTGATCCTATCTACAGAGGTGGAAAATGAGCCGAAATCACAAGAGGCTTGTAGGATTGGTTAAGATCAAAAGGGTGTGAAGCTATGGGTCAATAGTCGCGCCAAAAGAATTAAAATGGAATCATACAGGATGCTTATGATTTTTGCTCAACAATTGATAAAGAAATAGAGTTTGAACGTATTGGTAATAATTCGAAGGGGTTTATTAATATTGGAGTAATGAACAAACAAAAGTGAGAAACAAAAGTTATAAGCAGCAACGTGTCCTCTCTCTCTCTCTGTCTCTCTCTTGAAGGTTTTAGATCAAACCGCATTCGAAATTTTCGTGACACTTTTTCGTGACACTTTTCGTTAACGCTTTTCGGTAACGCTTTTTTCTGCTATGTGCCAAAGTCAAGACATAAAATGTCAAAAATGTGTGGAGCTAGACACAAGTGTTCGGTGTCGCCAATACCCACTAAAAAAATCGCACGTCTAGTACTGAGACAGCCCTTTTCTCTACCTCTATGCCCTTGAAAACAGACAGGACCCCGCTTTTAGCATTTCTCCTGACTGTGTTCGTTTTTAGGCTTCGTCCACTCCTGTTCTTGACTGTTCCTCGCATGTTCTTGGCTCAGATGCTGATCGCACACCTGTCTGTTAGCTTCCCCGAGCTTAGCCGAGTAGCGTTTCACCTGGGACGTGGTACGCCTAAAGAAGTTTTAAGTACAGAAATCTGTGCGAAGTTTGAGCTCGATTGGATAACTCGGAAACGTGCCCCCGCGGGCTTTAACATTAAACAAATATATAAAAAACTTTTTAAAAACCACGCTTATATTAAAATGCACTAAAAAGGAGAAAATAATTTTTTTAGACATTAGTGACTATAAATAAAAGTAATTTTATAGTTCTTTTCTTTTTCTCAATATCTTTATTGCTATTAATGGATCCGAGTGGCTTCAAGCCCTTTATATTTTTATTGTTACGAATCTCCGCTGACAGTTCTCCTGACTCGGCGCCATCTGGTCTAACTAGCTGAACTAAAATTGGCTCTGGACTTGATCTAGACTCTGTTTGTATGAACGAAATATGGGAAGTTGAATGCAATCACGGGAAACCATTGTTTGTAGTTATACAAGCGTGTTACGAGCTGTGGGAGGGCTCATTCTAAAGAGGAAGGTTGATCCCGCTTCGCTCTCGTCATGATTTATGTCAGAACAATCGTTTTGTATTAGAAAAATACATAGGAACCTGAGGTTGGTCGTCTCGATTTTTTCCCCTACTTTGGACGCTCATATTATTAAATATAAACATAATCTCGTTAAATCATGACCACAGCGAAGCGGGATCAACCTTCCTCTTCAGAATGAGCCCTCACACAGCTCGTAACATGCTTGTATAACTACAAACAATGGTTTCCTGCAAACACTGTTTTTAACTTCACGATTCATAGGGAAGTTATGGTAATTACTTGTTTTTTTCTAGTAATATTCTAGTAAGATCCATGGGTCTGGTACCCCCTTAGGGTGCGTGCGGTATGGATCAGTTTTCGCCCGATTAGGCCGACGTCCGACGTTATGCTCTTTTCCGCATGCTTGAAAAAGGAGACAGATGCGTCGAACGTCGGCCGAATCGGACGAAACCGGATCCATACTGCACGCACCCTTGTTTTGTTGTGAGGACTATACTTAGGGTTCATTCCGTTTCACGCTTCAAGCGCATGAATCGCATAGAGGACCGTTCCGTTGCATTCAATGCGCGCATCAGAACTGCATCAGAACGCTCAGAATTCCCTAGATCCCTACCACTTCTCGCGCATTAACATCGAATCAGCTACCACAGCTCAGAAGTGAAGCGTTTTTTTTTTTATTAGAAAATCTCATACGAGATTTATTTCAAAAGTGAAGCGTTCGATGCGAAATCGCTGCATCAGCGGTTGTTAGCGGCAATTTCAAAAAATTTGAAATTTGATGTGAAGCTGTGCACATTAACGAAACGGAACGATGTCAATGCGCGCATCGCATTGGAAGCGATCTGTGCGCTTGACGCGTGAAACGGAATGAATCCTTAGTAGACTGCGATTAGTAGACTGTCATTAGTATCTTGGACTCTGTCAGAACGTTGCCTAACCCGTTTCCTATACCGATCTGTTAACGGGCTCGACTGACACCGCGAGATCGGAACCGGCGATTTACTGGCTCGTAGTCGCGGTAAAGTGGAAAGTTAAGCTGAAATTATTACGTAATTATTTTTCCACGGAATTTCGATTCATATTTACTCAGCCGGTATAGCGTTATTACCGCGGGCGGGAGTGAATTTCCCCAGGAAATAATGGAACGGCGGGTATTTACCGGACAGTTACAGCTCTTTCAGCGGAACACCAATTTTTATTATCGCGCGCACCAGCGGTAGACAATTTCCACCCTCCCGCACCGGTAATTCCATCTTGCCGAACGGCATAAATCCTACGCTTGTTTGCCCGGGGAAGTTAGCGGAGTTATCAATTTGTATAACGCTGTCGTGCAACCGCGGCGCAAGTTTCAATCGCCACTTAAGGCTTTGGATGTACCGTGACTGTCGTATACCCGGCCACCTACAGAAGCATGTCACGTTACGGGCGTCCACGGACGACCATTTTCCTACTTTTTGCCGAAACCGTTTTCTTTGTTACATCGTTTCATTTTGGTATTATTATAAAAGGGGCCGACAGTTTCCCGGATAACATTTACCGTAGAGGAAAATGGAATTAAAACGTGTTTTACCAAAAACCCCGTAATTGCTTCGTTAAAAAGTTATAACGATCGGACTTTTCAGTAGCTATTTTTTCTTCACTCTCTGTAACACGAAATTTTATTACATTTAGCACAAGACCCGAGAAGGATGTTTTCACTAAAAAGTTTTAAACAATAAAATAATTTAGGTATACAAATGTTTATTTTTATAACTTCAGTAAATGTCAGACTTTTGGAAAATCACAGTACCACAATACATACCAGAAGCTAAGAAAATTAAATACAACAATATACGATATTTTTGAAAACTATTGTCTTATAATATCGAGTGACTTGTGATGAAAAGTTTTGCACACGATCTACTGAACGTGTACGCCATTCACTTTTATAAACTCAAAATAAACTTCTATGTTTGTTGTCGATGCTTAATTTTCCTTCTCTCATAGGAAATTGTAAACAACAAAACAGTTGTAATTAATATAACTGTAAAATAAATTCTAAGATGAGGGGATAATCGTCGTAGTCGACTGCAGACTATCTCCTTTCTAAATATTGAACTGTTTTTTCTCCTATTCATGTTCGTTAAGACAGTTCTATTGGATTCCATCTCATTTTGGGATTTCTGGAAACGAAAGAGCTGATCTCTTAGCTAAAGAGGCTTCATCCTTTAGCAGTCCTTGTATTCCCTGCATTCTTTCACCGATTGCTTTGACAATACTCTAGCCTCTATAAAAGCCGATGGTCTTTTCAAGGGTAAATTCTATTTTCAGAAATTTTTTAGTGAAAATCGACTTCCTTGGTTTTCACAGTTAAACCTATCTGACCATTACCATCTTGCTTCTTCTCTGGCTCGCATTGGCTTTATTGACAATCCTAAGTGTAGTTGCATGAAGGAGGACGAATCACTGAACCATGTTTTGTGGCAATGCAACTTGTATAATGAGGAAAGGCTCAAATTAATGAATAAACTCCGATTAATTAACTTCCAGCTTCCAATGGATGTCTTCATATTAATAGCTAAACCTAATATCAAGGCCTGTCGTTATATACTTTCATTTTTTAACAGCTGCGGACTTAAAGTATAAGTGTGTGTTTATTATTGTATTATTGTATTGTTATATTATTCATGTTTTTTCTGTGTCCTGTTCCGTTTTGTGGTTTTTGTATTTTGTGCTGTATGTATTGTTTTCTATATATACTGTATTCTATGTATTGCATTACAATTATGTTGAAATAAATTTCATATGAGATTTTCTAATAAAAAAAAATCCGGTCTAATCACGTTATCTGGAAGGTATTCAACAGATGTCTTTCGCGAGGAGGTGATAAAACTTCGCGAGAATTTTGCGGGCGTGAGTCACCGACGAGGTTCGATCGAGAACCGAGCACTTTTATGCGTTTGCATTCTCTCGGAGAAGGTTAGGATTATTTCGAACTTGCAGACGCGAATTCCATGTTACGCGTTCGATGCGAGCCTCCGTGAGCTATATATAAATCCATTCCTCGCGAGGACCACGCGCGAAGATTCCTCGGGTAATGCAAATGCTCAATATTCCAGGGTATTCTCGCAGCGAAAGTTTTTCGATTTATCATCGAGCACTCCGCTCGCGGTACACGAACCTTGGAACGTGGCAACTTCGACCAAGGCAAATAGATTCCACCATCGCGTCGTGGAAGAATTAAAAGCTCAAAGAACAAAGTTTCCCGTTGGCGCAGCGTGCAGCTAACTCCCTTGAAATATTCAAGCGCGACCGTTTAAGAAAGAATCCGAAAATGGGAACTGGATCGCGAAATTGATACCGGTACCGCGAATAATATGTTTCAAGATATGTACTTTGGATTTTACGCGATAAAGCAAATCGCACGATTCCTAATTAAATCGAACAATTCATTCCCCTGCGCCGCACGCGGCCGTCTAAACGGTACGCCCGCTTTGTACAATTAGTCGTTAATCTGATTGATTGATCGAATACGTTACGCGTCAATAATATACACATGCGTAAATACGTGTGCTATAATCACAACAATTTCGAATTGGCAAACGGCATTTGTCCGAGGCATTCTCCTTTTCGTAACTGGCTTAATTAATAACGCGCGGTTCGATTTAATAATGCCCACCGTTCTAATGCGTGCGAACCAAGTGCATTTAATTAGCGAGGGATCTTGTACCATTCTCTAATTAATAACCTATTAACACAAGTTATACTGGTAAAAACGTTTGCACGTGCTCATTTCATTTAAACCTATTGGACATGTCAGACATGTTTTGTTTATGTCGAGGAAAAAACATTTTTCCGTTGGGCAGAATATTGTCACTGGGTTTAATTAGTAACTCTAAATTTGTGTAATATTAAAACAAGCTAGTTTAATCCAATTCGATACATTTAGTACAGAAGTTTTATTTGGGTCATGAGAGACCCTAGTATACCACTTAACTAGCATTTACAGTAATTGGATCTTCCTTTTCAATCATAATTAGACAAGCAAACTAAAAATTGCTTGCACCAATTACAGGTGACTGGAGCCATATCAACAATTAATTTTTATTTTAATAATTTTAACAGGCTGAGAAAAATTATATCTGCATTCTTACATCAATGTAACCTTTTTACTGTTGGAAATTGCACCCACTCATTTTTGCCATAAATCTATAAAATCCGCGGTCTATCGATAATTTTTTCGAAGAAGAAGGATCATATTGTATTGTCTAGTAGTTACAAATCGACAACAATAAATTTTCTTATGTTGTATTAGGTTGTGTGGGTCACCAATAAAACACAAAGTGTTTTATTTTAATTCAGGACACATCGTTCTTCCACAAAATGCTTACATGTTATTACGTCATGATAAATTAGTAATAATAATGACCCTTGCAAGATAAGGTTTGATAACACATAAATAGTAAGGTGGGATCTCTCAGACTCCGACAAATGAATTTCATAAATAGCCTCGTTTTCAATAAATTTAGGATAAAGAATAACATGGGACAAAAGTGAACAAACAGATTTAACTTCATTCATATAAAAATTCTTTTCAAAAATCTGAAATTGGGGTCTCTGAGACCCCACATTACCTTACGAAGGTTAAAACAAGGTACGATCAAAGCACGATAGATCACTAATCGGTTAATTACCCTATTATCGAGATACTAGCGTCCAAAGTTGATGTGCTAATCGAATTCAATTGAACTTTGTTAAATTGTAGATTGAATGTAAATGAAAGTGCAAGGCCTGCTAGAAGTTAGCCCCCCACTTGTGGAATTAAACAATTTCAACAGTTGTGCTGAATTGTGCTATGTTTGTGCTGTATTGTGCTCGAATATTATAACTGTAATATAAAAAATAAGATGAAACATTGAAAAAATCGATTTTTTGAGTAGCCCCCCACTTTTCATTTTTTTCAATTTTCTCAATTGTGCTAAGATTGTGCTAAAGTATTATTTTAAAAAAATTATAAATAAAGAAGTTATAGTGAAAAATCGATTTCGACATGTAATTAACGTAAAAGTAAGAAACAGTTATCCAAACAGCATCTAGCACAACTTAGCACAATTGAGAAAATTGAAAAAAATGAAAAGTGGGGGGCTACTCAAAAAATCGATTTTTTCATTTTTCATCTTATTTTTTTATATTACAGTTAAAATATTCGAGCACAATATAGCACAAACATAGCACAATTCAGCACAACTGTTGAAATTGTTTAATTCCACAAGTGGGGGGCTAACTTCTAGTAGGCAAGTGCAAGATTTAAAAGTAGAAAAATCCAAAGTTGGAAAAAGTCTGCAAGAGGTTGTTAAATTTCGCTTAGAAGTTTTTCTCACAGCTGCATGAACTCCGCAGTCTAGTAATCAAAGCCACCGATGGGACCCAGAGGGTTAGACCAGGAACAAGTAACTTTGAGACACGCGCTTATCGCCCTATTCAATGGAATTATCCAAGTTAGCCGTGACTCGTGACGCGTTTAGATGACGGGGATAATTGTATGCAAACGATGGCGGCCGGCTGTTTTCCCCGAAAAATTCGTGGCGGTTCGAGGTATATGGTAACTGGGGAAGTTTTCACGATCCAATCCGTGGCAACGATATTCACGCGTTAACGGGCACATAAAGAGGGCCCCGCTCGGCCCGTTCTCTCGTCAAATCCGGCCGAGTTCCGGCCAGGACGAAGTTTAGCCGATTAGCCGAAACTTTTCTCCTCTAACTTCGATCCATCGGCTTGAGAGTCGGATACCGAGTGCTTGCGGCCGCAATTTATTTCGAGGTACATGGGAATAGTCGATGCTCTACCACTACCGACGCTGGTGATCGTTCGCCGGGAACAGAGTTTGACCAAAACATTAATCGGTAACAATCCGGATCACCACTGGAACCAAGCTTGATCGACACATTAATAGACAATCAACTATATTGATTAGCACTAATTGCATCACATGCATAGTTATTATCAATCCACACACTTAGATTGCTATATATTTCCCTCGTCCGTCCGCTATTAGAATATGCATCAATTAAGGTAAAGGTACTAGTAGTAGACCAGTTAAGAGAAGTTTTCCACGCGAACAATAGAAACCATTTACTCTGCCATTAAATAGCGAGAGTCGATGTCTGAAGATACTCTTTAAGTCTTCTAAATTATGTACCAAGGCCACTTTTTTAAAAAAGTTTACTTATACAAATTTAAGAAACATATTTAGAAATTTATTAATTGCTTCAGAAGTTGACCACTCATGAAAATGAAAAATCTAGTAATTGACCTCCTATTCGTTAGTAGTTGACCACTTATACTAGAAAGAGGCTTAAAGCAATAATGTTGGGAATCATTTTACTATCACTTAATTTAAACAATTTCTAGCACAAATTACAATTAAAGAATGAAATAAGAAATAAAACAAATCAATTCCATAAAATGTTTAATTGAGGAACAGAGTAGATGTTGCAAGTTAATAGAGAATGGTATTAGAGAAATTTAACCAAATGGTATGGCATCCGAGGTTCACTTTCATCAAAAGTTTACAGCTTATAAAAATCTCGTTTTTTATGTTTTTCTATAAAATGGTCAACTACTTGTGCATGGTCAACTACTGGTACCTTTACCTTATATGGTCTCCGAAAAGTTTCAAGTACGAAATCATGCTAGAGAGAGTGCAGCATAAATTTCTCAGATTTTGTTCATTTAAGCTAAATAATCCAATGTCAATCTTTGATCGTGATTACTCCGCAATAATAACTGAAATGAACCTAGAACCATTATCTGTTCGAAGAAGAATATCCGACCAGAGCTTTATTTTCAAGTTAATTAATAATCATGTTGACTGTTCCTGTCTACTTGAGAAAATCAATTTTTATGTGCCGGAACGTGAACTGAGAACAAGAACGGGCTTTCAAACACTTAAAGCGAAATCTAATTATGGACTAATTAATCCAATAAATCGCATTATTGCAAAATCTTGCACTATCTATAATCGTGTTGATTTTTTCGTTTTTTTACGTTTTCTGATTGCTAATTTCGGACCAGGTCCATTCGTTACACCGGGCGACGGTCGTTTTGTTAATTGGGTTAAACATCACATGCCGCTAATT
Source organism: Lasioglossum villosulum (assembly GCA_963971365.1). Classification (NCBI taxonomy): domain Eukaryota; kingdom Metazoa; phylum Arthropoda; class Insecta; order Hymenoptera; family Halictidae; genus Lasioglossum; species Lasioglossum villosulum. The sequence continues at coordinate 11,359,427 of OZ020497.1, forward strand.
AATAAGAGTGAATTGGTGGTAAATTAAACGATGCAAAAGGGAAAAGAAGTTGCCGGTGCGGCTAGACTGTTCCGCAAAGTGCTATCCCATGGGAAATTATAAATAGGGGCCAATACTTCGTTGCTCAGCATTCTGCCATCGCGGTAACTAATATAAATATTGTTAAACACGACTCACAGCATGTACGTGCATGCTAATTATCGTTCAGCTTCGAAGAGTTTACTTTCCTACTCATTTGTAATTAATAAGGCTGCTGGCTATTGGAACGAAGCTCGTAAAAAGGAAACCAATTCGCAAACTGTTTTCGAATGTTTCAATTGTACACATACTCGGAAATTAATTACACTAATCAAAATTAATTATTTATTATGCATCGATGGGTTTGTTCAGTATAATAAGTAGATTGTGTACTTCATGCATTTATATCATAAATGCATATTATAAGTTTTGTAACAAAACTGGGCAAGCACAATTTACAGCAGTAGGCATGTTAAAACTAATTAAGCACATCAATGTATCAGTTTTAGCTTAATAGGATAATTAAAAGAAGAATACAATTTTTTATTTGGATCCTGTTTCCTGGGATCATACAAACATTTTTTGTTTCGTATAAAGATTCGCAGTCCTGTTATTAAGTTGGTCTGTTGACTGGGAAAACGGATTAAACTCGCCATTTATCTTCGTTATCGTCTTTCTGTAACATTTCGTTTTCTTCTTAATGCTTTACCTACTGGCAGTTACTTAACTGTATGATAACGAGTCAGACTCTTAATGGAGATTTCAAACATACATATATGAACCAAATTACAAATAAAAAACTACGATTACAAACTACCAAATATACATATATGAACGTAATTAATTTCCTTCAACTGGAAATCAAAGTTTGTTCTCCTGTTACCAATATTAACAGGTCACTGTAAATTTAGATGAATTTTGTTCTACTATGAGATTATTGAACGAATTTAAAATTCTACGAAAAATGCACATTGTCGTCTTTCTGTAACATTTCATTTTCTTCTTAATACTTTACCTACTGGCAGTTACTTAACTGTATGATAACGAGTCAGACTCTTAATGGAGCTTTCAAACATACATATATGAACCAAATTACAAATAAAAAACTACGATTACAAACTACCAAATATACATATACGAACGTAATTAATTTCCTTCAACTGGAAATCAAAGTTTGTTCTCCTGTTACCAATATTAACAGGTCACTGTAAATTTAGATGAATTTTGTTCTACTATGAGATTATTGAACGAATTTAAAATTCTACGAAAAATGCACATTGTTCTTATACTGCTCCGTCAGTCAATCACGTTGGGAAACAGGTCTGAAATATACGAGATACAGCAATACCGATGACAGGTACTCATTTAACCACGCAAAAGTATGAGAAAATATTTCACGTGGATGTTGTTTTACTTTATTTGAATATGTCGACGGTACCATCGCATGTAAAGAGTAAAGCCACATCATCGAGGACTCTCTCCCCTTTTACATATTTTCTGCTTCAAGTACCTACTGTACTGACATGAGCTGGAAAATTGCTTGAGGAAGGATACAGAGGCAAGAGGAGTATTTCACTTGGTTCCACGATCCTTTTGCGCGTTTAGGAAACGGCTAGGGAGAGAGTGAACAGAAACATAGAGAGTGGACCTGATAGGACAAAAGCGAGCGAGATCGATATCGGCGAGAAAACTTACGCGTATCAAAAATATTGAACGTCTTCATCTCATCTGTTATTAGTAGACTGCGGACTGTATATGTTTATGACAAAAATTGAACTTGAAGAAATAAAAAATGAATTAAATAAATCGAGGAGTATTGACATATTATGATTAACTTGTTGATAATTCGTCTGCAGTTTATTGATGAGATTTAAACGTTCCCCGCGCAAGTATATCTGAATCTGTAAATGTATCAATAATTACATATTTAACCATCGATGCACCACTCACAATCGATAGACTGCAATTTAGTTCGCTATTTGTTTGTTAACCAATGCTTATATTTGCAGATAATAATTATTACAATTTAAATTACTCAACAAAATTGGCACGAGTAACAGCAATGACATGAGCATCACTCAAATAGAAAAAGATTATTCCCCTGGATTATTGCAATTACGATCTAATCCAGATTAAACAAGGTAAACACAGTTATTGTGCCTGTCAGCAAATGATAACTTCAATGTTGCATTGCTAAATGCATAAAATACGCGACATACGTCGGAACTGTGCTGTGACATTATAAAGCTGTATAATTACTACATTTAAATTACAATATTATCAGAACTTTTTGTAAAATAATTTTTTGTCAAGGGATGCAAAAGATTTCTGGTATATTGGCAGAGTATGTCGACAAGAAAGGAGAACAAGAAACGACTACCTATACAAACATCCATTTTTTCCGCTGAAGCCTATGCAATACACGACGCTCTTAAACATATATACACCTCCGATTTCCAAGACCACGTAATATATACTGACTCTATGAATGTTACCCAAGCCTTAGGGAGCACCACGAAACACAACAAAAATGAAATTATAAGAGACACTTTAACATTATATACGGAACTTGTCGCCACCAACAAACAGATATACATCACATGGATCCCCTCGCATCAAGGAATAACTGGAAACACAGAAGCAGACCTGAGAGCCAAAGAGGCAACCACCCTACAGACAGAACAACAAACAACCCAAATCCCGCTCCAAGAAGTTATCAATTACGTAAGAGAAGAAATCAAAGAAGAATGGAATAACATATGGAAGTTGAAACCAACCAAGATACACAACATAATCACAAATTTTTTCCAAGACATACCACGTGACCACATGAGCAGAAAAGAAAGAATCGTTCTTTCCCGCCTGAGAACTGGTCACTGGAAGATAACACATGAATTCCTCATAAAAAACACAGATCCTCCCTTCTGCTGTAACACCCCGCTCACAGTCCACCACATCTTATACGACTGCCAAAAATTCTCCACCCAGCGACTCAAATTCGGAATCAACCAGAACACGGTCCTGACATCCAACAAGCATGTAACAAACACCATTGAATTTCTTAAAGACATTAACTACCTCAACAATATATGTATAAGGAAAAAAGGTAAGACTTTAGAAACCCCCCCCCCTTCCTTTCGACATGTGACATACGTCATTCTATTCGTTTTGACATGCTGAACACAAAATTTATGTGTCATTTTTGGCTGAAATGAATAGTTTTCGAGATATTCGTGCAAAACTGCAGTTACTACACATTGAATTTTGTGTATACGTGCATGTCAACTCATTCTATTCGCACGATTTTTCCATTACTAGTTCAAATTCTGAAAGACAGTTACAATGTAAAGGTTGTGATTAGGTCACGGAGGGGGTCGAGAGGGCCTGCTGTCAGGCCAGCCCAACCACGCATTCGAAACTCTAGGATTGGTCTTTCAAAATTAAAAGCGACCCCCCTTCATTAGAAAAGGAAAAAGTTGTTCAAAATTTCGATATCTATAACATGTTTAAATTTCATCAAAATCGGAGTACAGCGACCCTTTCGCAATACATAATTACCGAATCTACTTCTCAGAAACACTTGGTGGGTGTGTGTGGTATTGTTGTAATGTGTACTCACTTTTCATCATGACATGTTTTAAAAAGTTCACGCGGTATATAGATCGTTCGACGATCGTAGTGATATATCTGTAGAAACATTTGACCAGTGGTCGCATCGTGGTGACGCACATGCACAGCACGGACATGTACGTATACACAAAATTCAATGTGTAGTAACTGCAGTTTTTCACGAATATCTCGAAAACTATTCATTTCAGCCAAAAATGACACATAAATTTTGCGTTCAGCATGTCAAAACGAATAGAATGACGTATGTCACATGTCGAAAGGAAGGGGGGGAGGGTTTTCTAAAGTTCAGCCGGAAAAAAAAGCAAAACACAATAGTTCGTCGCTAATGACCTAGACGTTGATGCGACGTTAAACCTTAATATAAAAAAAAAGAGGAAGGAGATTACGTCAAAAAGTACTGCGTCTGTATTTTCTTACAGTTTATTAAAATAATTTGATAGCCACAGTGAGGATAAAGTTTGAGTGACCGTATAATGAAGAAAGTCATATCTCAACTGTATTGCGTTAGCATTCGTATTATATGGGCTGGCAGCTCGTCCTTACCATAAGGCGCCGATGTGCGTTTCAAACGCGGAGTCTGTTCATAAAAATCGACCCTTTTCAAGAGTTTCGCGAGCGTTTTTCGGCAGTGCATTACATTCATGCGCATTTCAAGCCCGAAATGCCTCGCCTTCTGATGCAGACGCGTGCCTAGCAGTTGGGTACGCGGGATCTTGGCATAAAAATCAATCTTTTTCAAAGGCGCGCGCGAATGTTTCTGACTGTACAGTGCAGATAAAACCCTTTCAGCTTTAAAATGGCTTACGCACCTTTGAATACAAATGTAGCTTGAGCGTTACATACTTTCGTTACCGGCTACGGCATGTGCACAAGCGGAAAATCCTGATCCGCAAAGCGTGTGTGAACATTTTCAATTGCTACAATTTCGTAAAAATGTTCTATTGAATATGCAAACTGAGACTGTTAAACCGGGACGTATTATAATATCGTTATAGTCGATAATAGACCATACATTTTTTGTAGCATCAGCTCGAAAATGGTGAAAATAAAATTTGTTTTTTGTATTTCTGTAGTTATTACGGAAAATATCATTTTAATGTTAAACGTTGAAATGGAATTCCTCCCATAGGAGTAATGAATTGCGTTTTTTCTGATGAAGCGTTAATATAATATTATATTTGTTTTTCGTAATAAATGAATGCACTATTCGTATACAAGTTTCATTGCGCTGGTAAATTATTAAATAACTTAACAATACATCGTGGTGTTGTTACTATTTCGTCACGAATTTGTCTTGATAAAGAAAATAGCATTCCATTAACGAAATTGAATGTTTCCTTCATTTCTAACGAAATAATACAAATACAACAGAATCGTATACGCCATTACGTTGATTGTTAAAAGTAGCATCATATTTTCCTCCTTTATTTTTTTCGAATATTTATTATTGCAAGAAAACCGCGAGCAAGTAATAACATTGATTTTAATATTATAAACGAGCCACTGTGGTCGCTCTTACTTACTCTAGACGAAATTGTTTTCAAAATGTCTTTTACCACTTTTACGACATCCTCCAGGATTGTTCCAATTAATAAAAAAATCTGTATGAAACTTAAGCTTGATCGGAAAATTGGAGGATATGCCCCAAAGCCTTAAAAAATTAAAATAATTAAATCGAATGATCATGTAATCATTTTTATCGAATATCTTCTAAATTGTTGAGAGCATCGAAAAGTATGTTAGACAAATCCTGTAGACCTGGACAGACTGTGTCTTTTATGTCGCACTGCGGTTTTCGTAAAATAAATGGTAAACATAATAATAATAATAATAATGTCAGTTGTATCTATTATAATTATATTTTAATTTACACTAAGCAAGTGAATTACAATTATAATTTTTTTAAATTTAAAAATTTTAAAAAAAAGGTTTATAATTATATTTGCTCCACAGTACTAATTGTCGGTTAATTTACAGACGCAAAATTTTATTAATTTCTTGAAAATGATCTAAATATAGATCGAAACGTCGAAATTTTGATTTTGTGATCTTTTGCAAATAGTGAAGTAGTTTTTAATCGAACCAGTGCGCTGATACCACAAAAAATTTTGTTTAAAACCTATTTACGATCGATACTAAGATATTATTATAAACGGTAAACATTAAGAAAAATGTCGGACCCTAATTAAAAAATTTTGTCTGAAATTTAAAAACTGAATTGTGCTTTCATCATTTTTTATCAAGAAACATTAACGAAAAGTATGTATTGTCCTTGGAACTTGCGGAACTTAATTGTTTTTAATTGCACATTATTTTGCAGAAAATAGTGTTCCCTTTATTAGAAGACAAAGGACTTTCCAGGTTCCACTTTATCAAGCGTAAAGGTGTTATAAAGACAACAACGTTTCGAAAAGCCTTTTAAAATGAGCAAAAAGTGGAAAATAAGAGCCACCCTAGTGAACACCCTGTATGCACGGAAACTGTCCGACAGTTATTGGGGACAACGTGGCATAAGGACATCATACTTAATATTTTGGAGTGGAAAAGGATAATGTTCCTATAGAAATGTTGTCCACTACGTGTATGCTTTTAATTTCCGTTCTCGATCTACTCCCCCGAAAACACGAAATTATTGAACTCCGTATAAATTTCCTCGGTTACGTTTCTTCCTTCAGAAGAATGTGATTTACCGGGTGGATGTTGTCGACTGTAAACGATGCGAGTTCGCGAACGCAGCCACCTGATATTTCCGAAGCTGTTCTCGCACAGCTGCGCACTGACGTACACTGTCAGAACGTCACAGTGAAAATCACTTAGGAGACTCGTCGAACGTATAAAGTATAAAGTATTCGACGGGAGGTGAGCATATATTGTCATAGAGAGGGAGGGGCGCGCAATCCCTGTTCCGAGACATCAGCGAACATAAATATATCGGCGGGACTGCGATACTCCAAGACAGCTTTGTATACGCACATGTTCTCCCTCGATAAAGCCCTCTCGGAGAAGCCAAAGAGCATCGTATATATCGACTTTGACGGTCGACACGGCGGAATAAACGCAACGCCTATTGTCTTCCATTTTGAATTTTATTCGTCGAGGGGAATACGTAGTACGGTGGTCCTTAGCTATACCTGGTGAAATTTTTTTTGCGAGATTTTCTCGCGGCCCCTCCCGAAAATTGTGCCTTTGGGTAAGAAAATAATTTCTGCAAAGTTTGAAGTTGATCGGATAAAGGAGAACCGTGCCTCATCGACGTTAAAGTTGCGACAAACATGAAATTTCGTAGGAATGGGAATATTTGATCAAAAGACTTTTGATTATGACTAAACGTTGTTCTTGTGTCAAAATATTGATTATAAAAGTACCAAAATGTAATATTTTCAATATAACAATAATTAATTATCATATTTTTGTAAATTAGTTTGAAGTTGATCGGATAAAGGAGAACCGTGCCTCATCGACGTTAAAGTTGCGACAAACATGAAATTTCGTAGGAATGGGAATATTTGATCAAAAGACTTTTGATTATGACTAAACGTTGTTCTTGTGTCAAAATATTGATTATAATAGTACCAAAATGTAATATTGTCAATATAACAATTAACTAATTATCATATTTTTGTAAATGTATATGTCAAATTTTACGTATTTTATTGAAAATACCAATTCTCTTAGTTTTATTCTTATACTAATTTAAAAAGTAGTAAAATTAAGATTGGACATTAATATATTATAGTTAATCAGAGCATAATATTTTTATCCGGATGTGGTGAATATTACACCGTATATGAAAAGGCGAAGATAAGAAACTAAAAGGTATCGAGGTATTGAGTTTAAATGCATAGAAATTGAGTTAAATACTACAACTAAATTATTTACTATAATTAAGCCTGCGTTATAACTGGGATCACTTTCCCATTCTGAGGGATCCTTATTTATAAAATCTATGGAAATCGGAAATCTTTAAAAAAAATTTACCATACATCATATTATCATATTACCAATACATCATAAACTGCAAGAGCTTGCTCTTCACCAGTACCAGAAGGTATCGCTGAAATTCCGAGCAATTGTTCATCTCTATCACAGGTTATTATTACTGGTAATCGGTCTACTTTTTCTTTGCCAGTTAAAGATGGTAACATTTTACCATCCCAATGCAAAGTAATTGCATTATGCTTTTTTATTTATTTTTTTATTCGAACTTTATGTTCATAGGCGGCATTCGAGGGTACCCGGGTAAGGAACGAAATAAACATAAAAATAGACGGAAAGGACCTCGGTGCAACGGTTCAACGCGTCGCACCGATGTTACGCTTCGCGAAAATGGACTTTTTAGCGGAAAGGTGGCGGATAGAATTTCGACAGGCTAATTAATGTAAAATAATCTTAATTCGTACAAAGTATAAAATATTTAACTTCAATTTTCAATTTACGATTTACATTTAGCGCGCTCTTACCTCTATTTCAAAACTTCGCGCTCGATGAGGCACGACTTCCCGATGTCCGCTTGCTCTAAAACTATGGATATATCATTTTTTCATGAAAAGGAACAATGTTGAAGGGGGGCCCGCCGAAAATTTCATGGTCGTAAAATAAGGACCACCCTAATACGTAGTCACGCCGAAAAGCGAAATATATATCGCCTACTATGGGTGAGGAGAGAAAAAACGAAAAGAAAAATTGAGAAACGCTTTGAAAAAACCCGGGGTGGAAATTGTCGGGCCATCCGTGCCCATTTTCGCTAATGCAATTCGAGAGTTCCGGCAGACGCGATTAAGCAGCGACGGAAGACGGATTAAACGACCCGCTCGCGACTTAATTCGCACAGGGTTCATTCTTTTTTTTACGGAAAACTCGTGGAAAATTAGCGAAACGGAACGGGGAAAATAGAAAATCAAATATTCTACGCACGTAGCGCGGATCGAGGAGATTTTGAAGCTTTTTTTCCGTCGGTGGTCGTAGGAAAATGGGGATAGTCATCGCGAGAAATATTTGAATGGGAACAGTAGAAAATCAATTTTTATAATCATGTTTTCGGGAAGCACGTGTCGTTTCGATGTTCAAGCGAATTCACATTCGCACGACACAGTTCTACGGCATTTCTACCACGGTTCCGCAGAAATTGAACTAGCAGACGCATGGTAAATTCATTTATGGCTTGGTTCGAATTCGATTTCGTTTGTGGTCTACCAGCGTCAAATGTCGAGCGTTCTGGGCGTTATAGACGCGGGCGAGAATGGAAAATAGGCACGGTTCGATTCGGTTAGATCGAGATAAATTCTATTTTTTTCAATTGGCTTACACTATATGAAATCCAGGTTCGAGTAACATTCAATTATTTTAAGTACACGAACTGTTGAAATCAATATTTATTTTTGCACACTTTAAATTGCATGGGGTGTTTTATAAAAACCAGAACGAGGAACAAATTTAATTCATGTCATTAAGGTCTAGATTCGTATTAAAATGTGTGCATCAAAATCTGACTGAATGAATACATTTTCATCACAATTTAACATACAATTTATGTAACTTTCTAGTTACATTCTAGCAAATTTCTATTTGCACTTTGAAACGTATGTGCAGTCCAAATATTAAATAAATATGTAGAATTCGGTGATATCAAATTGCTTCTATACAAACACCATCTGAAATAAATTTTGGTCAGAATTGAATAAATATTTGATATAATTTGAAGTATGCACTTTGAAACCTACGTGCAGTGCAAATTATAAACGAGTATGCAGAATTCGTTTACGTAACATTACATCGTAACATAAAAATATTAGTATAAGCTTGATACTCGACGTGTTGTTGGAAATTATTTCACAATTTAATTTGTGTGCACGGGAACGGTATTATCTTCTGCAGAACCGTCATTATCACGAGGTCCAATCTCATTACACGTTAATATCATGTTGTACAAATTACAAGACTCGAATGAAATCTAATCTTTTTTAAATAATTTTAATAAATGAATGAAGTCGAAAATAGTATCCGTGCATTGCTACACCCGTCACGTTTATCATTACACGTGATCGTCTTTCTTTTCAACTCCCGATAAAAGTTTTTAAACACTATGGCCAAAGAATTGACTATCTTACGTTCCTAGCCGTACCGTAATACAGTAAATATTCGACCTAATAAAAAGGGAACTGTACGATCAAAGAAAAACAAATGTCCTTTCCACTGCGAGCCGTGCCCGCGAGAGGCTCACTGTGAGTATAAAGTGTAAATATGCCCGTAATCCGATACGGGGTTGGTATATCAATGTGAACCACTACTAATCCAATTAAAAAATTTTTCCTATTAAAGTCACACTAAACACGATATAATTTGATGTATATTTAGCTGTTTAATTGAAGACACATTGTCCTTTTGTACTGTCCACCAGGTTACAAAAAAATAGTACCACTGCACGATATAAGAAATAGTTATCGGTCAAAAAATTCTCGACATCGTGATTTTGCCGTGATGCTTCGCTGTCGAGGGTTGGACAAATTCTATTTAAACACGCTGCCAACAAGAGCGATCGATTCCCTCCATTAATCCGAAACTTTCCACGTCGGGCAAGTTTAATTGGCGAACAAATTCGAGGTGCAAACGCGATAACCACAAAACAAACCGAACGGGGATTTATCAAAGATACGAACCATTGCTCCGCGTTATCAACTCGGTGAAATATCATTCCTCGAATAACTATAGCGCCATATATTTTTATTGTCCACTCGCTGTTCGGTTTTGCACGCATCGTGGCTCGCAATCTTCACAGGTACGCAAGGGTTTTAGCATTTTTTGATCATTTCACTGCAATTAGTGATTTCAATGGATTTCGTTTCATTTGATAAACTTTTTCCAAAGCGATACGATTTTTAATTGTACAGATACGCAATTTATATGGAATCAATGTAGCCCCTTGATTAATGGTACACGAATCAGAATAACTTTTTAATGAATGGACCACACGATTCCAGTTTTAGTGCCAAATACTGGTCGGATTAATTGTCTAAATAACAGTAATGAAATTATTTGCAAAATCGAATAAAAGTTTCGTTTTATAACCTATTTATTAGAGCTTGTAACGAAAATTTAGAAAATGTGAGTTTAGAAAATATCATCGAGATTGGTCGATTAGTTTGCGAGTTATAAATTTAAAGATTTCGAAATTTCAGAAAATGTAATAACGTTAACAACAGATTTCCTAGCAAGATTTTGCATCCAAGGATTTTGCACTACGAACAAAGTTGCTGTGCCGAGTGGTGCATTATGGGGTTTCTTAACACAGTACGGAATGTGAAAGCAACGAGGAGTACGAAAACATTGAAACACCGGCGGTAGAAACGGCTGGACAGGAGAAACACATCAGTTTTAATGAAAACAATCTTAAGTGAGCAGGATTTTCTCGGTGGAGTGCGGAGTCTACAAATACAAAACAGTGAAACGTTCTCCCAACATCTGTTGTGCGCGGACGAGTTCTGCAGATTGTATCCAAAGGAATTAAAAAAGTTTTTGATTGAATTGTTACTTGATTTATATCAAGATTACAAAAATGTATGGAACGGTATAAAAGCGATGTTACGCCTTTTTATTCGTCGTAAAATTATTGTTACATGAAAAGTACCCTTTCAATTGTTTTGCCAACTTCGTCCAAAGACCCAGCAGAATTCTCCAGTTATTCTATCTCTTCCGATCCCGAAGCGCTACATTCATATTACACGTAATGCTAGCAGGCTTTAAAGCAGAAGAAAGTGTCATAAAATGAAAATGGATAATGAACTTATTGCCACTATAGAACGGTCTGCTGCATTAAACAGTACCTCCCAAAAAGAAGAAAACTTCCCTCCAGTATGTGGTGCATCTTTAGCTTTCTACAATATTATTTACGAACAAGCTTGCTGTTCGTTACCGTTTACATCGTTACTCCGATTAAGTTGGAGATTTCTCTGTTTGTGGCAAGTTTCATAAATCGTCTTCCGAAAATCAAAATGAAGAATGTATATCCTAAGTTTCGATAGTCATATAAATCTTTTTGAACGATTTGAAATAAGAAAATAAATTTAAGCAAATGCAGAACAATTTTTAGTTTTCATTAAAGCCTGCAGTCTGATTATTAAGTACATCGTGAAATTCACATGTAAAATATCTTCAATGGAGGTTGATAATGCACAAATAAAAAGAAATGACTATCACTTGATCTCCAAACTGTAGACTGAATCTTCTGCAATTTACTGGGGATTACCTACCCCATGCTAGTAATGCAGGGTTAAGAGTGGTTTCGAGTCTGCACTTTGTCTGAACTTATTTTAGAAGTTAATACAATTGGATTACTACAAAATGTGGAAACAATTTTTGAGGAAAATTACATGTTGTCGGAATTGCAGAAAAAATGCTAGAAGTTATATTTTGCAATTTTTTTAAATGGGCTTTTATGAAAAATTTAGGAAACACGTTTCGTAGATGAGTATCACTTAAACATATTCTGAAAATTTCATCAAAATCGGTCGACGTTGCAATGAACAAACATTTAAAGATGATCAAAATTGCAGTTTTTCACGATTTTCAGCCTCTAACTGCAATCAATCGAAGGATTCCTAAATCTTTCAATGTTTGTCGTTCTTTCCCGCATCAACCGATTTCGGTGAAACTTTCATGATACATACAATTGACACAGAACTACAAAATGTATTTTTTAAAGTTTCAATATAGGCCACATAAAAAGGTTGTAAACTGCAACGTTTAGTATTTTCTCATCAATTCTGACAAATTACAATTCTTAAACAAATTTATTTTCGCATCATGTAGTAAACTAATTGCCCTAACTCCTCAAAAAAGTTCAAATCGTATAGACCAATATTTAAAAAGTTATCGTATTTTTAAAATCGTCCGAATTTAATATTAAACCTACCGACCATCTAAAGTGACTGATGTGTATTGCATTATAAAATTAATAAGATTAAATTTATCTATATTCTGTGCAATTTTTATTATAATATAAAATAATTGTAAGACGACAATCCACCACATATTATAATATATGACTGCCAAAAATTTTCCACCCATGGACTCAAATATAGAATCAACCAGAACACAGCCCTCAGATCTCAAAAGCATGTAATAAACAGCATTGAATTCCTTAAAGATACTAACCACCTCCACAAAATCTAAAAAACACAATAGAAGTTCGTCGCTAATGACCTAGATGTTGATACGACGTTAAACCTTAATATAAAAGAAAAGTTTCGTGAAAATCGTGTAGGAGTATGATGGAGTGTGGTTCGCTGTCGAAGTAGCGCACAGTGAGTAAAACCGATAAAATCTGTGTCAAAACCAAACTTTCGATAGAAATAAGAGCAATAAAATTTCTTTTAGATTAAAGCTGAAACTTTACAGAATATTAAATAATGATGGAGATTGTGGTGCGAACATTTTTCAAACTTGAAATAATTCGTTGAACTTGCACAATTTCAAGAAATTTGTGATTTTTCCAAGACCACGGGCGGACAAATTTTGTTTTGGACATGCCATACATCATTTCCCGTAGATTTTTTTTATTTCAAATCTGGTCACAAAATTTGTGTACGGTTAGTGGTACGCATTGCTAGTGGGGCATACAGCTATTAATGGTTTTTTTTTTATTTTGTGTGTGACTCTCCACGAGCCACACAAAGAACTTCCCGATTCGTTAGTTGCAGTACATTATTATCATTATAATAACTAATGATGACTAATAACTTACTCTTTCATTGGGATATTTTTTGATTATTGTAAGCGGTAACATTAGCATTAGTTGCATAATTAAAAAAAAAATTTTTTTTTAAATTAGGAAAAATTTTTTTTTTAATTAAAAAGAATTTTTAAAAAATAAAAATGAAATATATATAATTACGTTTGTTTATTCGGTGGAAAATTTCCATCCTCTCGTATAAATTGCATTCTTAAATTGAACTTTTTTCGAAAAAAAACTAAAAAATCTAAAAAAATACTTGATCAATATGGACCAAAATCTAATCAGCTCTAAGTTACGACGGGGCATATCGATTACATCATTCATCATTCTGATCGCGTTGCTACTTTTTCAGAAAACGTTAACGAAAAATTTGATAACATACACACGGCCATACGCGCACACACAGACACAAATATTTTGATAAAAATGGTCTAAAATGACTCCAATGATCATGAAACGTGAAGATCTGCTAAAAAATCGATTTTCGGGGTAATTACAATAACTTCGCTATAAATCGGGAAGTTAAAAAACGTTCACGGTCTCCATAATTATTCCGTGTTCTGCAAAGTTTCAGCTTTAATTTAAAACAAATTTCATTGCTCTATCTCATTCCTGTCGAAAGTTCTTTGATTTTGACACAGATTTTATCGGTTTTGCCCACTGTGCGGCGCGCAGGAGGAAATTTCCGAGGCATCCAGTAACGGAAAGTATTTGTCCATTAATGTTTCAGTCAGTGGGACGGCCGCGGAAACCACACGCGAGACGGAGCGGCCACTTTGGGGTACGTACGACGCACGGAGGACTACTCGATCCTTTGCCTGGTCGTCGACCAGCACCACGACGACGACGGCGACGAGCAGGTCCGACGGAATGTTCCGTCAAACAAGTTCCTGGCACGCGGATACCTCGAATTCGCCGGATCGGGTCGCGTACGGGATGCTGAAGACGGTTACCGAGAGTCCGATCGAGGTGCATCGGAATGCGCCCGCCACGGGAATCGGAAGCGAGCCGGTGAAAAAAGTGGAAACCAACCGTGAAAATTCGAGCCAACCCTCAGGGGTCTCGCCCGACATCAGACAGACGATAAATCTATCCGCTGGTCGGACGTTTATCCAATCAACGACGACAAGGTCGAGCTCCGAAGAAACGAACGTCTCGAGAACTTTTGATAACGTAAGTCGTACATCGCGTTGCATCGCGAGATTTTATTGTGGAAGAAAATTGTCGTGATATTCTTCACTTTCGAATCGGTGAACAATCACTTAAAAAGTTGCCGGAAAATTCACGACCTTTAAAATCAAGGTCAAGCTATGTTTTCTTGCATCGTGAGGAACGAAAGTCTCAAAGGACCATGTGCACCAAGTTCTCTTCAAAAACGACTTTAAACTTCCGTGAACTATTTTATTTTACATGTCCACTGCGTGTCCGAGGATTGTATAAATGTGCAGCGAAAATACAGAATTTTATTCATTTGGCGTTTCGTTTCCGAGAAATTAGAGTTTAAAAATTATTATTATTCAGAAAGTATTATTCATCGTTTCATTAGTACGTTCGGTACAATTGGAAGTATAATCCAGTTGAGAATGCTGATGAATTTTTCAAATTAATTTCCACTAAACGAGCATACAGTTCCACGATATCGCTGCACATTTCATGCATAGTATGTTACGTTAGATTTAATGGCAGCAAAAAGCAAACTTTGTTGGATTATTCTCATGATTATGTTACTAATCATGTCAATGAACATGGAATGAGAAGGAATTGTTAACATGAAACTTCACGAATAGTAAACTTTGCTACGTAATTTGAACCGAATTTCATATTCGTGTATTATTCAATATTAATCTCTTTCCTTATTTTTATCTTTTGTTTTCTTATATTAGGAATGCAACTAGTTTGTGTATATTCATGACATGAATTATTGCAATTTGATTTCACGAAATTATCACAATTTTAATATTGATTATTTTTCGAACAAATTTCTTTTAATATCTGTCAGATTTTAATAATTTCATCATAAATTGATCTTCGATATTTGTTCATAATTTTTCAATGTTAGGTATGCTTGTGTAGGTAGGTTTGTGTATATTCATGACATAAATTATTGCAATTTGATTTTACGAAATTATCACAATTTTAATATTGACTATTTTTCGAACAAATTTCTTTTAATATCTTTCAGATTTTAATAATTCCATCATAAATTGGCCTTCGATATTTGTTCATAATTTTTCAATATTAGGTATGCCACTAGTTTGTGTATATTCATGACATGAATTATTGCAATTTGATTTCACAAAATTATCACAATTTTAATATTGACTATTTTTCGAACAAATTTCTTTTAATATCTTTCAGATTTTAATAATTCCATCATAAATTGGCCTTCGATATTTGTTCATAATTTTTCAATATTAGGTATGCCACTAGTTTGTGTATATTCATGACATGAATTATTGCAATTTGATTTCACAAAATTATCACAATTTTAATATTGACTATTTTTCGAACAAATTTCTTTTAATATCTTTCAGATTTTAATAATTCCATCATAAATTGGCCTTCGATATTTGTTCATAATTTTTCAATGTTAGGTGTGCCACTAGTTTGTGTATATTCATGACATGAATTATTGCAATTTGATTTTACGAAATTATCACAATTTTAATATTGACTATTTTTCGAACAAATTTCTTTTGATATCTTTCAGATTTTAATAATTCCATCATAAATTGGCCTCCGATATTTGTTCATAATTTTTCAATGTTAGGTATGTCACTAGTTTGTGTATATTCATGACAGAAATTCATGAATAAATAATCATTATTTAAATATCGACGATTTTTCGAACAAATTTCTGATCTGTTATACGTAGACAATAGTTTTATTAGTAATATTGCTTAGATATTGTTAATACTGATTTGAACCGTTTGTGTTCCATGATAGAAAAGCTTAGTACAGTATGTTTTCGCCTCAACTTCGGTAAATCTTCCACGCTATAAGCTTACCATTACTCTACCGACTTAATCGGTTTGTAGCGAGGGAATTCTGTTCTCTTTTTTTATATTACTGGTACAGTTTCATCGAGAGTTTATAACCGTGGGATTAGCAGAATCCGAAACGCGGTTTCTGGGACGCAAGTTCGCGCATAAAAAAAAGAAACGAGGAGGAAGAATCGAAACTAGAAGGTTCATCGATCTCGACGCAATAACGTAATTACAGTTGTAATGGATTTCCCGCACCCCAATAACTTCGTACGGAGGCGATAACTATAATTTAACGGTATCACGGCACCAGTTGCCTAAAGCGTCGTTGGACTCTCATTTAATTAACGACCTGACACCTGTGTATCGGAGGATTATTGCTCATCGATCGTATACATTTTCAATTGCGTCAGCCTCGAGTTACCGGTACGCCGCAGTCGTGATACGTGCGACGCAAGGTCTGTTCTAAACGTGATCGCGCGTTTACCGAATGCAAGAAACTAGTGGCAACACCTACGTATGAAACGCATGAGAAATACACCATTCATTTATTATGCTTTCCAATTCGATCGTGTCTGGATCATTAGAAGCCGAGTTGCAGCACACGACCGTAGCTTTGGCACACGTGTCGCAAAACTTGGCAGTTAGGCTCTGTTTCACGATAATGCTGCACGAAACTTCGCTCGCTGGGAAACGAAGTTCCTCGATAGTCGAAAACATACACACAGAATTTATTAATCATAATACAAATTTTTAGAATGAAAGTTTCTTCAATAATTTCTTGGCTGTTCTTCCGTTTATGGCAAAAATCAGAATTCGATGAAATTTTGAAAATAGGTTCTTTTTTTACTAAAATGACGATTGCCAGAAGGATTTTTGGCGCGTCGATAAAATTTTTTTTATCATTTCAATGTTTCGCTCTACCTTAGCGACTACTGACTTACCGACTTTGTACTTTATGTTCGTGCTGTGCGCATGCGTCATATGTATATTCTGGAAATTAATGTAAAATGTATAGAAAATTTCAATTGTTAAACGAAGTGAACCAATATCTACAATGGGAAGATTGTGCGATGAGAATTAATTTGGATTAGGTTAACCCGAAGAGTTTATTTATTATTTAGTTATATTATTATTTATGTGATTAGAATGAGTTGTAATTAGGTCGAGGTGGGGGCGGAGACCGACCATGCACACGACAATCCAGGAGTAGTCTTTAAAAATTTAAAGTTTACCTTATATATGTATTACTTTAAACTAAAGAGGATTCGTTTATAGATGATATGTGCGAATTTTTATGGCGCTGTGAGGTGAACTAGGCTGGTGATGATCCCTTTTTACAACTAATTGAAGATATTCTATATAAAATAAAAAGTCGGTAAGTCGGTAAGGTAGAAGGTGACATTGAAATGATAAGAAAAATTTTTTCAATGCGCCAAAAATCCTTCTGGCAATCGTCATTTTAGTCAAAAAAAGAACCTATTTTCAAAATTTCATCGAATTCTGATTTTTGCTATAAACGGAAGTTTCGCCAATTTCTTTTCCTGTAAAGACGAAGCTACAAGTTAATGTATAACGATCACTAGACTGCGGATTATGCATTTATAGCAAAAATAAGCAGATGTAATTTCAAACAATAGAAAGTTTAAAAGAATTGAAGAGTGTCAATATAATTTTTTAACGACTTAATAAAACTATTGATGGGAGGAATAAAGCTGTCTTGCATAGCTTGCAATTAATGCAAACGATTCTTACTGTGCATAAAGATCCACAGTCTAATGATCTCTAACTTACTCTATTAATGAAAGAATAATACTTTTTTGTCTCTAACTATTTTTATATAAAACTTTCATTAACACATTCGTGACAGTACTCTGATTGAAATTACTTTATTAATCCACGATACAGTAGAACCTCAATTATCCAAACGGATTTCTGAATTCTCCATTATCCTGATGCACCTTTCATGTACGTAAACAGTTCGATCTAAGGCGATTCTGTAGCTAGTAACAGTTCCATTATAACAGCGATTCCCAAACTATGTTCCCCTACCAGTCTTAACACCATTGTTCTGCTGAACCTGAATAGGTGAACCGCGACAATTTGGAAAGGTTTTACACACTACACCACATTTAAAGATCTTATACTTCATATTGAAAGGCGAGTGATGCTCAACCTAAAAAATAAACTAAGTCTCCCGTTAAAATTTCCGGGTTTGCAAAGTGTTGCATAGTAGAACAAGTTTGGGAAACCCTGCATTATGCAATCATTTATGGCTCGTTGATTAGATTGGATAATAGAGCTTCTACCATGAATTAAACAGGCGTTCCATCATAGTTGCGGCAGACCTTGTAGAACGCGTGGGTAGGGTTGCTATACAGGGTGTCCCAAAATAAGTGTAACTCCCGGAAATGGGAGGTTCCTTGGGTCATTTGAAACGACAGTCTCCTTTTTTTGTAAAGGAAAATATCGCTTCAAATGACCCAAGGAACCTCCTATTTCCGGGAGTTACACTTATTTTGGGACACCCTGTATGTCAAATACAACAATTTGAACCAATTTGAATATGCTGTACCGAGTCTTTACTGACTTATGAACGAGCCTCAAAGAATTTTGCGATATCTTAAAACTGGTTGATTTTACAGAGGTGTAAAAAACTCCATTCATTAAATTATAGGACTAGAACTAACAAACCGATGAGAATGCGTTTTCAGGAGCTTATAATGGAAACATAAGAGTACCAATTAAAAATGTTGTTATATGAAAAAATATTTGTTGAATCATTTATGTTGCAATTATTATAAACAAAAGCAATGTTTTCATAACAGAGAACTTTTCAAAAATTTGAAAAATGAGGATACAACCCTTCTTAAAACTTTATTATTTATTATTCTTTATGGTATCGTATCTAAATTAAAAAGTAGTTCAAAATATCCGGGTTTTAGACGGGAAAGTCAAAGGTTTTTATGTTCTCCATCCTGGATCCGCGATTTTGTGGATGGCAACCCCACGCGTGGGTGGTCTAAGATCTAAAGCATGATATTCTTGGAGTTGGTGGAATAGCATAGCCTCACGTGATTTTTAACTATGTACAGACAGTGCCGTCGCACGAGAATCGGTTGGTGGACCAGCCAGTTGCGTCGAAGGAGTCGAATGACTTCACGACGATGACGATGCCGGCGCCGTTCCACGGGAACGATGTGGTACGCCGGCAAATGCGACACATCCCGGACGTGTGCGAGAAGTTCAGCATCGGCGACGAGATCAAGCAGGAATTTTACAGTCCGAACTATCCGGACAACTATCCGAACCTGACAGAGTGCGTCCGGGTCCTGGAAGGTGAGCGAACTTCGTCTCTCTCTCTCTATCTCTCACTCGCTCAAACGTTTACCGATGTCGAACGCGGAAACTTTGAAAAATCCACTCTGACCAGTCGCGGAAATGCCCGCGCAAGCCAGTGCCAAAGAATTCAGGATCGGGAAATACGGTTTCGAGGAGAATCCACGCGGTCCTCAGTTTCTTATTGCACGGAACGGCTCTTTCTGAACAAAACTTCCAAACGGGTTATCTTTTCGTGCGCATATTGAACCGCCACTGGTAGAAGCGAACGCGTATTGTTTAACAATAATCGTACCGTCGTTGGTCGATCGGTTTCAGATCTTTCGTTTCACAGTGATTGAAGTAGAGACGATTATCTGAAATGGTATTGAATTTCTTTATTGAAATATGTACATATACAGGGTGGTCCTCGCAACTTGCTCACCCTCAATAACTTTCACAGTATACATTGTATAAAATAACTTTTTCTAGAAAAGTGGTGAGGTTTCAAGAAACACATTATGTAATTCATATACTTTTTTGTAAGTGAAAGGGTTTCGGAGATTTGTAGGTCAACTTATCAAATAATAAAAAATAATCCAAAATATCGAAGAGCGTTGAATTTGAAGTAAAAATGTACCGAGACTGAAATCATTTTTGGAACCATCGAAATGTTGACTTGAACCAGTTCCGCTTCAAATAAATTGCAGGATATTTTAATTTTGAAAAATCCCGGGCTTATCGAGAAATTGATATTGGGGCTGCTGTAATAATTTGATTTTATTTGATATTTTATATATTTTATTTTATACTGTAACGGAACGTAATTGTCACGTTCATTTGGAAATACGAGAAGATAAGGGGCATGTTATAACTACCAGACACGTTACCTCTCTGATTTATGTAAAAACGTTTTTTACAAGTAATTCATTCGATATAACAGATTTCCTGGGTTGTACATTGAAACTGTGCTCAGCTTGCAAAATGAAATTTTTTTCAATTTCCGTTAAAATAGAAGCGCCCGTGTACTACGCGCAGCTGCGTGAAAACAAAAACAGGGCAAAAAAGATATAAGAATATTTAAAATATTGAGATTTTCATAACTGAAACCATGAAACTATGAATGTTCATTTCATCGACATAAACTTTCATTTTTAATGTTATATTTAAAAAATGCGTCTCAAATTTTGATCGTTAATTATTTTTTTTTTATGATTTTCTATGATTCTATCATTGAAATAATCGGCTTGTGATAGCTGAAATATGATGTAAATATTCTTGATTCAATTTTGTCTAAATATCTTGCAAACACTGCATTGTTCCTCATCTTGTTGTCGCTTCATTAGGATTTTTTACCATTTCCAATCTTAATTTACTTCTAAACATTACTAGACTGCAAGAAGTTTCACTGCTGTCGCGCGTGGTTGTCGACGCGTATGATTTTGAAGTGAAACTTCTTTGCTGAGGGAAACAATTTTCTGATGTAACGGAAGTCGATGTGACGGAAGTCGAATGTCGAGTGGCGCGAAAATTTAAACTGAGAATGAACGGAGAAAAATAATTTCTTACCCCGATGAGATTCGAACCGCGGTCTACCGATTGGTAGTCCAACTCCTTAATCGCTTTGACAACCAATGATCTTAGAATGACAGCGAAGATTTTGGTAGTAGTATCAAACGTGCAGCCACGTATTTATTTTCATTTTATTGAAGTGTTTTATTGAAGTGATTATTTCATTATTATACTAATGTGCGTTTTTATTATAAATATTAGATATATATTTAAAAAACAAGAGGTATGTATATAAATTACAAAATTACATGTAAAATAAAAAAATCATGTGCGTGGAAACCACGCGCGGCAGAAGTGAAACTTATTGCTTATTAAGTATATGTAGATACAGATAAATTATTATACCTAATAAGCAATAAGTTTCACTTCTGCCGCGCGTGGTTTCCACGCACATGATTTTTTTTATTTTGGTCTCAGTTTTCGTACTTATCGATCACTGCGCGTCGCGTCGCATCGCGTCGCAGAAGAGAAATTCATTAGGGAAGCGAATTTTCGCTTATCTCTTTAACTGGTGGAATTAACTCGACGCCGGGGATGCGGCCCGTCGGACGGAGTTGGGCGGTTGATATTCGAGCCGTTTCATATGTATAAGTTCGTTGCAACTTCCCGTCCGGAACTCGAGCGAACTTCGAATACGGAGCTACGGCCACGGGAAACTCAGTGATTGATACACCCCGGCGGTTCCGCACGGTCTCACCGAGGATCGACCTGTAAATCCTCTCAGTCGTCCGCGTACAATGTGCCTTCGATGGCGCGAGAGAAGCGGCGCAAGTTTTTGCCGAGCGCTGCGCCGCACATTGCACTCTACGTTCGACAACAGTAAAGGCATTAACTTTCTTACGGGCAAAGAAGACCGGAGCTAGTTGACTAATTCCCTTTAACCCTTCGCGGGCAAATCTGGGTCGTTCGGAGCGCAATTTCACTCTTGAATTTCTTTGTTTCCAATATTAATTTTTTCGAAATTAGTTTATGCTATCGGCGCACAGGTTCGATCCAAGAACAAAGACAAAGCAATTTTGTAATTAAAAATATCCTCAACGTTTCGATCCAAGTATAGATAATTTTCAAGAATTTTAATTTTCATTGAATGACATTTCATATAAAATGATTTTATTAATAGTATTTGATTTATAAAATTTAAATTGAGGAATAAATTTTCATATAAAATGATTTTATTAGCTTCGATTCCAGAATAAAGACAAAGCAATTTTCAATTTAAAAAATCCTCAATTTTAATCGTCAATCGGATAATTGATTAATGATTCACTGCTGAAATTTCGAAAGGAAATACGGAATCAAAATTGTATGCATACTGAGAAAAATATAAACTGAATTTAGGTATATTGTTATTTGGTCTATGATACGATCTCTATGTGTCAAGTTATTACAACTTATGGATAGACCCGTGAGGCGATTAACTTCAACAATTGATCAAATCAATCGATTGAAGTAATCGTCGATTTTTAAATGATTACCTTTTTTAGTCGTACACATTAATCAATCAATCTTGATTACAATTTTAATCGATTGATGCCCAACTCTGGAAAGGAACCATATGTCGCAAAGAAATGCTGTTCAAGTTTTTACGAAATTTTATTATGTGAAGTAATACACGGATACGACGTATACATGGATAAAAGACTACTACTACAGTCCACCTGAGTATCGATAAGACAGAACACAATCTAAAGGGAATGTTAATTAGAGGAATGAATTTTATGATGATTTGTTCACACAATTGGCGGCAACTTCGAAATCAATTGATGTTGTGAGAATCCTTGAGGATGAATGTACGATAGACCACCGCGTGAACAAAGATTTAGACGCCCTCAGTGATATTTGCTTGGAGCTTTGAGAAAGTGAACAATAATGATTCGGAACTACAAAATTTTGATTCGACAGCACTGTGCTTCGTCCCTGGAGCAAACAGTCTCAGGCCACAGGGGCGGCTAATAAACGATCCGTGAGGGAGCGAGAATTAATAACGACAGTCCCCATGTATCTTTTCGACTCGATCCCTCGTAAAAGAAAACACATTACGAGGCACGTCGAGCAAACAAACCGTCCCCTCCGTCGAACTCCGCATATAAAGCTGCTCCCGTATTGTACGTTCGAAATTCCAGGCGATAGTAATTCGATGATACCTCACCGAACACCGCGCCGCGCGCACGAGTCGTAAATCACGGCGATCTCGCTTTTGTGGTGGTCATGCGGACGGGATGTTTCCATAATGAACTGACAAACTTGAGAAAAGAATCGGTCCGGGAATATACCGCCAGGAAGTATGGCAGGTGATTCTTTACGCAAATGGAACTGCGGAATCAAATTTTATTAGTAAATGCTCGGCTTTCGAGAAAATCAAGTTTGCAGGTTGCGACATAAAATGCTTCATATCAACCTTTGTTATCTATCTTCGGAGGAAACAGGATAAATGAAATGCGAAAGTTATATTTTCTATTGAAATTATTACTTGAACCATTTGATGGATCATCCGAGATCACAATGTACTTGTTCGCTGTTTACCTCTGGTTGAATTGCAAAGCAAATATGTACAGGGTAGTCCCAAAATGTCGTACTTTTTATGGTAGATTTCACAGGTGATTTAAAGCAAGTTTTTCCTCTTCAAGAATGTTGTCCGTTGCTTTTTAAAGGTGTTATTGACGAAAAACAATGGGCCAATCAGAACATCGGTCCTGCCCATTCGTAGTAGCCGCAATTGGTCCGTGTTTCTCATTAATAAATCTTTAATAAAGCCGCTGAGAACATTCCACAAAAGAAAAAGTTACTCGAAATCACCTCAAGAATCACCTCTTTCAAGGAAGTACAGGGTGTATAAACAGTACAGTATTTTATCCGTAAGTGTCCCAAAAGTCTGGCCGATAAATGTCCCAGATCTATCCCCACTACTGCGGGGTAAACCCTCTTGAGGGGCCAAGAAATTCGAGAGGCCTCGGTCGCCGAGAAGTATGACATCATGCGGCTCGGATGTCTCGGTGAGACCGCATAATCCAAATTTTCAACTTCCTTATTTTTCATTATTTTTTTACGAGACGTCGATTACCATATTTGTGACATTTTTCTAAGAACAATGATACCACATATGATATAATTCTGATGATATTTAGTTGTGTAATAGACAGTTAAAGTTTCGGGCGCGTAGGATAGCGTATGGGAAAGAAAGAGACGCAGAGAGTCGTAGTCGCCAGCACATTTCAAAGGCTCGCCGGTAACTGTCCTTCCTTGCGCCCGAAACTTTAACTGTCTATTACACCATTACTTTTATACACCCTGTACAACCTGTATAATTAATTTGACTATCTTCAAGTAAATGAGAGATTTGTAGTAAAAGCTTTGAAATACGAGATAATGTATCATACTTTCGGGCACATGGTGTAAGAAGTCGGAGGACATTCTTGCGGAGGAAGCTACATTTTTCAAAATTCAATCTGAATATTATTCCAGTACATGTGCGCTCGAGCAGTTTTAGATGGTCCTAAGGTATCAAGTAAAAGGAACGCTTCCAAACTCCACCCACGCCGTGGAAGATGTTCTCATGGGACCCCTCGAGCGTCTAAAATTGAACTTCGGTGCTTGTGGACTGGGTCAATACCAATATCACTTTCCTCGAGCACGATGCTCGTGTTGCAAAATTTCATTCCGCATTTCCGATTCACTTTTTCTTCATTTAATTAGTCAAGTTTGTAGGTTGCCTCCAGCGTGGGCGTTACCGCCCGCCAGTGAACGCTACAAAGGTCTGGAGAGCATTAAAATTTCAGATAATAGATAGTTGCTTTATCTTCAATCCAACTTTCAGAAGTTACGCGTCGCTACATACACTGAAGTTTTTATAACAGCGATGCGAGGGCTGACCAAAAAGTTTTTCACTCGCTTCGAACTTTCTGTGTGTTAAATTTATCTCGGAGCGACCTGATGGAAACGGTGCTGTAGTTGTATCGCTTGTTTCGACGTTGCATTCGCTTTTCATTCTTTATCGATAGACCGTGGATTTTTATGAAAATAAAAGTTTATCCCATTGGGAGCTGAATAATAATGGTTTTCACACTCCTATAATTTTAACAAGTCTGAAGTCGTTTGGTATTCTTCAATTTTTTCCATATTTCTACTAGTTTGTTATAAATCCGTAAAATATTTGTGCGTCAGCTTTTGTGTTCTTGCGGATTGCGGTTTAATAGAACTCGGAAAACTTTTGGTGAGGCATCTCAGTTGTACCTCAAATATCTTTGTTGTTTTCAAAAATACATTAAATGTCTTGAGGATACAATTAAATGGTAAAATGATAAAACACATGATACTAAAAATTTTTGTTTTTATCATATTTTTAATAAACACAATATAATAGTCCCTTTCAGTGCGAATTCAGTGAATATGTCTTGGTTTGGTGGTTATGACTTTCGTATCGTATAACCACCATTGTACCATTCAACTTTGTCCTCAAAACATTTATCCCCTTGCTCTACGATTTATTTTACTGTTTCAGAGATTAGAACTTTCTTTGAAGTTCGTAATTTCCAACGATAGGAGAGAATTTATATTTGTTGCATACCTACATGTTCTCCCATAAATATACATTAACAAAACTGAAATAGAATTTCATCTCGGTTTAAAGAAAATTTATAATATACATATATACAGGGTCCTAAATATCTCTTCAGGTTATTGTGATAAAAAAATGTAGTTATGTTTCAAAAAATATCGATGACCTTGATAACTTTGAATAAAATGACCTTTGGAAAAACATATTCTTGCCAGATGTTGATCCATGGACACCATACACATTACGTAACAAATATTTTTTGCATCGCAATAACTTGAAGAGATATTTAGGTTGCCTTACCACGCAAAGAAACGCCAATTTTCAAAGATCAATGTCATTTCAAGGTAATGTTACTATACATATCTGAATGTATTTTTCCATCAGCTGCACGGTGCAATTAAGAAAAAATGTAGTTATGTACCAAAAAACATCGATGACCTTGATAATTTTGAAAAAAGTGACCTTTGGAAAAACATATTCTTGCCAGATATTGATCCATGGACACCATGCACATTACGTAACAAATATATTTTGCATCACAATAACTTGAAGAGATATTTAGGTTGCCTTACCACGCAAAGAAACGCCAATTTTCGAAGATCAATGTCATTTCAAGGTAATGTTACTATACATATCTGAATGTATTTTTCCATCAGCTGCACGATGCAATTAAGAAAAAATGTAGTTATGTACCAAAAAACATCGATGACCTTGATAACTTCGAAAAAAATGACCTTGAGAATTCCGAAAAAAATATTCATGCCAGATATTGGTCCATTGACACCATGCACATTACGTAACAAATTCTTTTGCATCACAATAACTTGAAGAGATATTTTTGTGTTCTTATTTAAACGGACCTCCCTGTATTTATGAGACTCTGTTCAAAATCTTCGTCACGAGTCTGATACGATATCGTAGGGCAAGGGGTCGGTGTATCTTAGAAAACGACGAAGATATTTAAGGTACAAACGTTAGGTGAATAACCAATAATAAATAACGATAGAATTTAGATAATATTTACAATTTTTGACAACTGAGCTTAATGAATAATGCTGGAACCAATTAGACAGTGCACTCATCAGTGCCAGTAAGTTTCAAGCCTCGAGCATATCTTGCTGTACATTGAAACAGGAACAGAAATAACATGTCACTGGTATTAGTGCAATCCGTCTGATACCGTCTCACGTAATATTGATGCAATAAGATTAGGGGATATTCTTGGAGATATTGACAAGTCGGTTGGCAATCCACAAACTGCCTACATGAAACTGCTGTATAAAATATTACATATATACAGGATAAACCAAGAAAGATACGACACAAATATCTCTACTGAAGATTTACGCTGAATGTACCGAGTATAAAAAATAGTTGGTAAACTTTTATTCTAGAAATGGCAGCATTGAATTTATTCAGAAATGTATGCAATTTTTATAAAGATGTGAATAAGGAAATTTATTTTGGCATTTTCGATGCCACCATTTATAGTTTTAATAATTTACAATAATTGTTCAAATGACAATAAACATATAAACTTTTGATGCATCGCAAATGAGGCTGAAAAACAAATGGCGCATGATTAAACGTATGCATTAAAACTGACGGAGAATGTTAACATTTCAATATCGATGGTGTACAACAAGCATCGATTCCATCCCTTTTAAATGCATACTTCCTAAGTAAAGCGGCCTGCTTCCTTGAAACAATCGAAAAATCGTTACCATACGATTTGCTTCTTTTTCCCAGTTCCATCGCACGACTCAAAGTGTCCGCAATCTCTTTGTTCCGTTAAGAATGCTGCGATTGCACTTTCGTTAGACGAAGATGTGAGAGAGAAGAACGAAATGAGGAAATCGATACATTCCACGTTGATACACGGGAAGATTGAGAATGCGACTTAAAAGTATTTAAAACTTGGCTAAGACTTACATTAGGCGAACAGATTATTATTTGAAAGAAATTGCCATAAGTCCGAAGTTTAATCAAGAAAGAAATTGAAAACAAATATACAGTGGTTAATATTTTTAACTAATCTTCTTCAATTTGAAAGGAATCGTACAGTGGGTGTACAAAGTGTTCGTACATTTTTTAAAATGGAATAACTTTTTTATAATTGTACCAAACGACCTGATTTTTAACCGTTCGCAGCTCGTGTGCATGTTAATCGATTTCGATGAAATTTTCAGCGCGTGTGTAACAAACAGATCTACAAACCAGATATTTTAAATTTTCATTAAGAGCCCTAATAAAAAAATTAAAAGGAAAGCTTTTTTTATTTTTACATGCACCTTGTAAATAATAATTTTTTGGAAAATCTTTATTGCAGATCATTTAGTAAACCAATGCTTCTAATTGATGATTAAAAAATCAGGTCGTTTGGTACAATTATAAAAAGTTATTCTATTATAAAAGGTGTACGAACACTTTGTACACCCACTGTATGTAACTATCAATATGTCATAAACCCTACAGCTGCACGAATATTATAGGGATTCTGTATTTCCAGGGACTGATGTTATGCAGGCATATTTGACTGAATCACTTGTTATTTACTGGTTATCGTGTTTGAGATGAAATTCGTGTCAGGCAGATTTCCAAGCCACGATAAGGTTTAAATCTATTCCAGAAAATAGTGAAACAGTGTGTGAATTTTGAAATCATAATTTTAAAAGCTGTGGACACGACATCCCAGATATTCTCATATCGATATTGTATCAAACTTTACTAGCTTATTTTTGAAATAATAATCTGCATGCCAACAGCACATTTTATTTGCCCAATTTTCATTTAAGCAAAGCCAGCGAGTTTCAACATGAAAACTGATATTTTACCTTCCATCTGCTTGTACTCTACCGCATGTTAATTTATAAAATACAGAACGTATTATTTAACAATTCAGTCTGTACTTTACTTTTAAATAATGGCTCTCTGTATATTTTTTGCACAAAAAGTTGCTGAAAATACAGTAGTATTTATGACAAACAAGTCCATATACTTCGTTGTGAAAAAATGTATTAAAATTTCATTTATTTGTCACTGATTTAAAATTTCATTTATTTGTCACTAGAAGTTATTGTTTATAACTTTTTTATGGGGGGGAGGCTATATTGAAAATCGAAAAAATAAATTTTGTAGATCTGTGTCACTTAACGTTACAATAAGCTGCGAATGTTTGAAGATACTGAAAATACGTAGCAGTTTTTCACGGTTGTCAGCTTTTAAAACTTGTAACTGAAATTAATGTAACGATTTTTGGATGTGTAATGGTTTAGGCTGCATTTGACTGGAACGGTAAGACTCCCATAATGTGGTTACCTTCAGAAGC
The DNA here is from genome assembly GCA_963971365.1 of Lasioglossum villosulum. NCBI lineage: Eukaryota > Metazoa > Arthropoda > Insecta > Hymenoptera > Halictidae > Lasioglossum > Lasioglossum villosulum. Next base: position 11,388,562 of record OZ020497.1, read on the forward strand.
CAATGCTGAAAAATATCAGGAACTATTGGAAAAGATACTGGATGAATATGGCGACAAGATTGGTGAGACTAATTTAATATATAAACGCGATAATGCTGCAATACATCGCGGGAAAACAATTAAAAATTAATTTGAGGGGATAAAAGATCAATATTTACCTTGGCCATCAAGGAGTTCAGACTTAAATCCGATTGAAAATCTTTGGGAAATATTAGCACGAAAAGTATACGACAATGGAAAACAGTACAGCACTGTTTCAGAATTCAAAAATGGGATTAGAGAGACGTTGTCCGAAATTAAATTAGAAACATTATAAAAATTAATTGAATCAATTCCATGCATAATATTTTAAGTTATAAAACACAAAGGAGGTTCAACTAATTGTAAGTATGTACTAAATTAATTTTTTTAAATTTATGTAAAAGTACATAATGCACCTATGTTTACTTCGCAATTAAATTTCAAGTGTGATAATAGAAAATTTGTAATTGACGTCAATTAACGTTGTATTATTCGATTGAGCTGTGTATTTTGTTAATTACGTTAGAATGAATAAGTAATAATAAGTAAAATCAGAAATACGAAGTGAACCTATTGTAGGGTTAGTGGTTCTTAGTAACACGATAGTTTCGTTAGTTAGAAGTTGTTTGACTATACAGGGTGGGGCATTTTAAACAGGTCACCTGAATAACGCGGCTGCTATTGGTGTTAGAAAGAAATGCATCAGATGGAACTTGTATGGTATCGAGGGGGCATTATTTTGATGTTAGTAGCTTTTTTGTAGGTGGATGCGCAAAGGACATATGAAGGTCAACTTCATTTTTTTAAATGGAATGAGGAATTTTTTAATACGTCAATCGATGCAGCTGGACATTCGTAATAAAAAAGTACTAAGACGTTAGCGTTTACTTACTAGTGTAGTACGACAGTAATGGTATTTTATGTTTTTTATATTGAAATATCTTCTGAACGATTAACTTTTCGACATACATAGGTTAGTACTTTTTTATTACGAATGTCCAGCTGCATCGATTGACGTATTAAAAAATACCTCATTCCATTTAAAAAAATGAAGTTGACCTTCATATGTCCTTTAAGCGTCCGCCTTCAAAAAGGCTACTAACATCAGAATAATGCCCCCTCGATACCATACAAGTTCCATCTGATGCATTTCTTCCTAACACCAATAGCAGCCACGTTATTCAGGTGACCTGTTTAAAATGCCCCACCCTGTATATTACAAGTGTCTTGACAAGCTCGCGACACTCTCTCAAGACAACTGACTTCGAGTTCGGGTCGTCTCGTCTTCTTATCCTAACGTCCTTCTTGGGGGAAGGAAAAAATCCCTTCCAACTACGCTGTTTCCTCCACACCTTACGCACGTGCGTTTCTTCCGGACGCGGACGTCCGCTGTCCCTTCGTGGAAGGTCCTTCGGTCCTCCACGATTGAGGTACCCGCTATTGAGACTGTGACTAACGAAGGTTAAAATCCTGGCAAACTCTGAAACTAAACAGTTCTCTCAAAAATAGCTTTGTCTAGTCACGCACACCATGAATCGTGTTCAGCTGAATTTTTTACGCTTACTGATTTCTAAGGACTTCGAGTTTCCTCGACTGGTCCGTACACGATAATTATTTCGGCTACTGTATTAAAAAAGTTATCGTCGTTCCAAATGTGACCGAATATTATTGTGGTTCCGTGTAGTTTTGAGCAACTCGCGAGAAGGCGCAAGGAGAAAAGGAAAGAAGCATCGTTCGAGAAACATTAGCAAGTCTATTTAGTCGTTGCGAACAGCTTGGAAACGTGGCAGATTGGGCAAACGAGGGCAGCTGGGTCGTGTTCGGAATTGAGTCAGGGTCGGCGAGCGGCTCGGTCCGTGTAAACCGAATCTTCTTCTGATGTACAAAAATAGTATCCCACGGTGATTGCTGGTCCTCGGCCGAGTTTTGGAAACGATAGGCAAGGACCGGTCCCGTGGCGGACGCGGTCGTTCTCGAGCTCGTGAAACTTTATGGAATCGATTATGGGATCGGATCCTATGGGCAGATCCAACCGCTACGATAGAAATCGTCGATAGGGTCCTGGAGAGACGTCCTCGAGGGAAAAATCTGTGGGGATCGCTTTTTGTTTCGCCACGTGGCAATACAATTCCTTTTCTTTCCTATAAATCTCTGTCTTATTATTTTCTTTTTTTTACAGCCCGAATAAAGTGTACAATTTTTCCTGAAAATACGTAGATGTTTAGTTGATTGCGAATGTTTATGGAAAATAAAAAGTTTTCGTATCAATTGTACCAAATGGAAGTTCAATGAAAATGTATTTTCTCTTTTGATCGTCTTGGGAAATTGAACATAATGTAACAGGATCCTTAATTTCATCTAATCTCTTCCGTTTTATATTTGTCTATTTATTTGTTGTCACAAATGCATCATAATCGCGGTCAGAGAGCATATGAGAAAGAATTTTAACCACTTGAAGATGGCCTTCGATAAATAGACAATATCTTGCATCGAAAGATGCAAATTAGTAATTTGATTAATGAATTGCAACAAACTGGAGTGACATACAAATTGATTTTCTTTCTCAATATGTTTAACAGATCGAATATAACATAACAGTATTTTTAAATTCTACTAGTGTTGTATTGCTGTTTTAAATTACATTCTCTCATTTTTGTCATAAATGCATAAAATCCGCTGTCTATAGATTATTTAGTGAGAAGAACTCAATGTATACGTTTACTTTTTCCTTGAGCTCGAGACTGTCGCATAGGGTTCACCTTTCCCACGAATATCATGTTAAAAAGTCCTCGTTCGTAAAGGGTGAATGTATTAATTTAATACAGAGGATTAGTTCGGATGATAGAGGTTCTAACAGACTGAGTGTACAATGATTGATTTATTGCATTTAAAGTATTCTCAGAACTATTAAATTAAACTGCAGAAACCTTTTTCAGAACCTACTGTATTCTAAAAGGAAAAATTCTTATCGATCGAAAAATTGAAATATAAATTATAATTATTTTTAGATACAACAAATGTGCAAGTTAAATATTTAAATTTCTCAACGTTTCGATCCCAATGCGGATCATTATCAAGAGACCCAAATTTTTGCGTCTGAAAAAGAAATTAATATTAAAGATTTTGAAATTAAATATACTGTTTTAAATGTAACACAGCCACGTAAATTACCAAAAACTGGTAAAATAGAAAAAGAAAAAATTAAATACGCACTTGCTGTGAAGAAGGGACAAAAACTGTTTAGAACACATAATTGTGAGTTACACTATTTCCACTTTACCCCATGCTGGCGATAATGTAACTGAAGCACGATGTGCTAACCCAACGCAAAGCAGAGTATGTATTGTATGTATGAAAGACCCAGATTGATTGGTCTGAAACGTTGAGAAATTTAAATATTTAACTTGCACATTTGTTGTATCTAAAAAGGATCGAACCTGGCGCCGATATCATAATTATAATTTATACTACTGTATTCTTATTTGGTTTTTATGTTTTCCTATTAAATATGTACGAGTACTTCCTTCTTTTGCACAGAAGAATATATTTGAAAAATTCAATTTCACCCTCCTTACCAACGCATAGACGGTTTAAGACGTGATTAGTATCGCAGTGTCGAGAAAAATGGAAGCTTCGCAACCTCTTGAACCATTATTCGCTGAAGTTTTCATCGCTCTAAAAATCCTTTCCGACCATAAATACTCTAAATGTACGGTATTTGACCAAAAAGGATCAGAGGAAAATTACTGCACGACGTTTCTTTGATTTCTATGAGATGGGGATTAAAGTTTAAGGATTTTTCCACGTTATGGCGCGACGGAGCCGAAACGGCGCGATTTAATAGAAATATCGTAACGCGGCGCCGCGTCGTAAACTTAGGGTATTGGTTGTCACGGGTGAATAAATTCCCGCTGAATCGCTTGTAAATCATATGCAGGCGGTATCGATGGGAAACGACGTACCTTATTTCCTTTCGGAGCGTCTCTCACTGCGGCCACGCTATTGCCTCGGATTTGCATGGGGAAGTTCGTTGTAGATTACGCGGGACTCGGAGAACACAGCCGGTTAAACCGTTCGCAACGTGCGCTGAATACATTTAAGGACATAGTTCTCTGATAATATTCTTTCCTCGGCCCGTATCAGCTGGATGATAAGGCTACGAGGAGCTGGAATTGGTGTTCGACTGATAAGGAAGTGCGTGCTTCGCCCTGGCACGCCTGCTAAATGCTTTGTATAGAAAGGGCTAATTCGAGCGTTTACCGAAACGACGAACATTTGCCTAATATCGTTCGAAATTACGATATTTCTTATTACGTACATGTAGAAACATGTGCGACAGCAATTTAAGGAAAGCTTATTGAACAGGAAAAATTATGTGATCGATCTTCCTTTCAATTTTCTTCGCTAAATCTCCTTCACTTTAACAACAAAAAGATTCTCCCTGGACAAACTGAAATTACAGTAAATGATCGCCTCATCAAATCTAGCTGCTCCACTCGATTCTTAGGAATAATTTTTGATTATGAACTGTCTTTCAAAACTCATTTATCCCATGTTCAAAACGAATGTATGAGAGCCTTAAATATCGTTAAAATTCTATGTGGAACATGGTGGGGTTCAGACCCAACAACATTATTAATTTTATACAAAAGTTTCGTTCGTTCACATATCGACTATGGGTGCTTTATCTATTTTCCTTCACGTAAGGATCTAAAGTACAAACTAGAAAAAATTCAATTTTCTGCCATTAGATCGGCTTTAGGTTATCGTAAATCTACTCATACCAATATTTTATTGGCGGAGTCAAAGCTCCCGTTGATAAGAGATCGTGTTGAATTTTTATATAATAGCTACTTGAGTAAAGTTATTTCCAATAATTCCACCTTGGTCAATAATGCAATACATCAGTATTATTCCTTCTAACTCGAAAATTAAACATCTCTTCCGATCTAGAATAAATCCAGTCTATAATATATGTGTGACTTGTTCATGTTATGGATATACTCAAATGTTTAGTAACACTGGTTAGATACCAACATATTTAATAATATACAATATTTTGAATACTGATGCAGCAATTTTTAGCGATGCCTCAGACTCGCCACTCGAGTGCTAAGGATTAATTGCGATTATAAAATTAAAAAAATAAAGAATAATAGAAGGGTTAGTGAAAGCAGCAAAACAGAAGTTAGAGCACTTAGTTAATGTGTAGGAAAGTTCTGCTTATAACTGATGAGCGGTGAAACAGTATTACGAGTAATTGCTAGAATAACTTGGGATTGGCGTTAGAGGTGTGCCAGAGTAGATTAGCGAGAAGCAGTCATGCATAATATATTATACAACAATGGCGTTAACATAAAACGTGTAAGTAGAGCCACGGAAACAGACTGGCGCACGGAATAAGTAGTTCCACCTAGCACAGGGTCAGACACGCAACCATTTCGAGAGGTGAAACAGAGGCTTTAACTAGTGTGGTTAAACAGACTGATCCGACAGCGCATCGTAGCCATTAGACCGAGCAAGGTGATTATGGCATATTAAGCGACCCACGTGAATTACATTTCCCAATTATCCGAATGTCAATAAGGCCCAGATAGAGATTAAGGAAGTTTCGCCTGGTACGCGATCGACGTTTTCCCCTTGGCACGCTACATTGTTCCAAACTACATAATCTGTTGTTAATTGAGCACTTTCTGTCCGTTTGTCCTATTCTTACGAAAATACTTCATTGTAAATTAACAACATTCAACTTGCAAAAATTGTATACCCACGATCAATATTAAACATTTCATCAATATTATTGTTTTATTGAAATTAGGTAATTTCATAGATTTAATTTTACCCCTCTCTGAGAACACTTTCACTTGATGAGAATTAAATAAAATTGATTGTGAATCGTTACAAACAATAAACGTGATAAGCGACTTACACCCCCGATCAAAAGTATGTGGACACATTCAATTCACGTCCTGGACGAGAAAGAATCCAAATTATATAATCTGTTGTTAATTGAGCACTTTCTGTCCGTTTGTCCTATTCTTACGAAAATACTTCATTGTAAATTAACAACATTCAACTTGCACAAATTGTATACCCACGATCAATATTAAACATTTTATCAATATTAGGTAATTTCATAGATTTAATTTTTCTCCTCTCTGAGAACACTTTCACTTGAAGAGAATTAAATAAAACTGATTTTGAATCATTATTACACCCTCGATCAAAAGTATGTGGACACATTCAATTCACGTTCTGGACGAGAAAGAATCCAAATTACATAATCTGTTGTTAATTGAGCACTTTCTGTCCGTTTGTCCTATTCTTACGAAAATACTTCATTGTAAATTAACAACATTCAACTTGCAAAAATTGTACACCCACGATCAATATTAAACATTTTATCAATATTAGGTAATTTCATAGATTTAATTTTGATCCTCTCTGAGAACGTGATACGCGACTTACACTCCCGATCAAAAGTATGTGGACACATTCAATTCACGTTCTGGACGAAAAAGAATCTGCAAGGGATTTAATCACTGGTTTACATATACTCTGTTTAATACCACGTGCCACGTCTTTCCGACGTGCAATTGATCTAAAATTTTAGGCATATTATTTCTTCGTGAAATGAAACAATTTTAGGGAACGGCGTGCACGAAATTTCATAGATGAAAGATAAGGTCCACCCTATAATGCGCATATGAAATTAGCCGTAATCAGGCAAGCGTAATTATCACTCTCTGCGACCGGTTGTCGACCCACGCTGTCGAAAAGTTCGTAGTACGTCTATGGATCGTCGAAACTTTTCGAGGAGCATCGTGAGGATAACGGCCAGTGTACGAATGGCGTTGCCATCGCTGTCGCGGCGGCGTTGCAGGCCCTGGAATCAAGTTTAATTGGAACAATTCGAAGTTCCACGGGCAGCGAAGACGAAATGGCTCGCAACGAGAGGATCCGTTTGTAATCGTTTGCGACCAAGCGAAATTGCCAGAGGGCTGATGAACGATCGGGACGGTACACCGTTCGATTCCCGCATTGATATAACAGAGATAACATCCCGCTGGTTTCGGGATTGGTATTCTCTATGCATTCACGATGCAATTCTGGATTTATATAGGCGCGCGTGTCGGAAAACAGACGCATAATCGAAACTCGACCATTCCGAATATGCTCGGTCCCCGAAAGACCGCGTTATGGTATGCAGCTGATCTTTCCATTGGCATTGGTCAGGCTTTGGTCGCGTTTACATGTGACATGCAGACCATGCGATTTTAGAGAACCGCCGTTTGTCATGAACCGAATCATGCCCGCAACTCGACGCGTTGCATATCGGCGATTATTTTACAGATTCTGAAATTTTTAAATTCGTGTATTAAGTTGTTTTACTTTATCGTTTCTTGCGTTCGCTGGTCTAAGCTTTTCGCGATGTGCGTACATCATGTTGTTAGACAACGTGGGCGTACGCAAACAGCACGATTGTGTTTATGTTTTATTAGTCCCAAAGTGTTCATTTATTTTAGATAGTGTATCATCAATTTTATCTTAAATGAAACAAATAATTAGGCCAACTTAATAGTTTCTAATGACTTATGATGCCATTTTTTCCGGTAACGTCACGGGGTTATTTGAATCCATTTCGATTTGAAGGAACTAGCGTGTCGTTTATATGCTGCAAGGCACACAAATGATTAATATCGCTAATAAATGTGATTCGAGTTTTTAGAATTGCTTATTAAAACAGGAGGCAGAAAAATATGATCAAATTGAATCCCCATGTTTTTCCCAGAATGTAAACATACTGCTTTGTTGCAAGTTTTCAAATCGATTTGGAGCTCCATACTTTTGTAATCAACGAAAGATCACATGTTACCGCACAGTTCCTATGTATTGCTTATTCGAGTAACGCTGGAAACGATTTACAATGTTTTTTTAGCTGCGTGTGTATTGATTTGTTCCTGTTGAGTAATTGTTTTTAGATATCGGCTCTTTTTTATTGATTTCCAAATTGAAATAAACGTCCGGCTCGTGGTATTCATTTCAGCAATTTCACCGTTCAATGATTCCAAGAATACTAAATATACAGTAGTACCACGGATTTTCGTCATAATTCATTCCTATGTCCACATCTGTGCAAACATAGGTAGAACACGTATGCTGTGTGCCGATGTTCAATTTGATTCCAATTCCCAAAATAAAAAACAAAACATTTTAGAATTTTAGACAGAAAATAAATCTAGAGGACAGAACAGTGAAATAAAGGATCGTCCTCTTTAACGAAGGGCGTATGATCGCCGTATCCATCGCGCACGATCTTCCCGAACTTTTCGAGCACGCCATGCAGAATTGGAGGTCGACGCAAACGGAATCCTTCCCCAAGGCACGACTCATTTCTCAACAGACAGCGTCCCGCGGTATCATACCAAATAAACGTAGCGAGATATACGAGCCCGCAAATACAGGAAGTGAATTATAGTGTACAGACATGCAACAGGATACATGTACCGTGAGATGAAGACGCAAGGACGCCGTCGGTAGGAAGCGATTGCTTGCCTCGGTGCAGCTTCATAATCAACCCTAAGGACATTCAATTTGGAAGAACTCGAGTAGTTCGACTGTTATCGTAGGGTGGGGTGACTCGGCGTAATTTAAGAGAAGAACATCTTGCGAGTGTCGTTTAAATAAAATTCCCGGTCGAGCGGTAGAGGTCCCGGTGCAGCATCGAGAAGAGATTTGCAAGTTCTGAAAGGGAGACTGCACGCCTCCCTTTACCCCCTGCCCTACTCCCCTTATGCACGATAACGTTCCCTCGCGACTTAGAGAAATCGCTCGGCTGTAAACTACAGATTTTAGGCGGGCTCCCGGGCGAGTTCTTCCTGGTCGTAGCTGTGGAAACTGGAACACAAGTGGGCTGAATGGATCGACGCCGTTGAGCTACAGAGCACCGACACGGATGGCGTCTTTTCCTTTTTAATTCTTTCTCTCCGGTTGATCCGATGGGCCAGAGAAAAAAGAAATGTGACGGGGAGGGGCGAGAGAGAAGTAGCACGCAAGCGGGCCAAGTAGCCCTTCCAGGGGGCCGCAATCGCAGTTCCTAATTGCATGGATGGAATCTTTTTTAATTGCTTGTTCGTGAGCACGGTTACCCGGCTACGGGAGTATCATTATGAAATGTGGGACAGTTTTAAGCAGTCGAAGCCACTCGAGCACGTTAATGAGATCACAGTCGGTTGAAGACGGAATAAGCAGTCGCCGCATAGAAATGCGATCGAATCCTCTCTCCATCCTTGCCACCGGGCGCCCTGCGGCCCTGGAACCCTGGACCAGGGATCCCGTGTCGGTGCACGGTAACGAAGAAAACGGAATCTCTGGAACCGCAGTTCGTTAAACGGGTGCGCTTGATCTCCTCCGGGGGTCTGCGGTAACGAGACCAGAGGCCGGCAACTTTTTTTCTAATTACTCCTAAAATAGATGCCCCGTATCCTTTCGACCTTCCTTCGTTCGTTCGTCAATCAGCGCGGCAGTGAATCATTGATGTCGACGACAGTGCATCCCACCAATTCGGAATTATTAGGCTAATCCGCAGAAGTGCGATTCGCGTAGGCAATCTCCCCGCTTCCACTCGGGATGCGCGAAACAATCCGTTCCGTGTACGGCTTGCGCGAACTTGATGGCTCGATGATGTCGAGTTTGGAACTGGAGAAGGATGGATTTCAGTGTCGCGCGGATTCGAACGTGTTAAGGATGCTGAGTCGGCGGTAATGCTGTTCAACGTGTATTTGGGTTTGCCGTTTCTAGCTGACGTTCCTAATTTTAGGGCTTTCTCACTTTATCGCATTGTGGGCTACTCTTGAATAATTTAACCCTTTCGCGGACGGATTCTTTAGGAGACAGCAATTGATCACTCGCTATCGACGAATGATATCACTGGATAAGAACAGGAAATAGAGAAATTCATGAATATTACGTAATATTGCTTAATCAGTAATGTATTTATGATGAAGTTTCTATACATATAAAGAGTATCAACATCCTGCCTGGTCCACCATTAAACACTTCGTGTTTAACATCTTTGGTCACAACGTTTGAAGGTTAATTTATTTACCATTACAAAAATGGTGTTTATTTGAATTTACCGCCTAAAATCGATTGAAAACTTGACAATCATAGAATCTGATTGGTAGAGCGTCAATACGCGTCGTTCCAATGTTTTTGTGCTTGTTCTTTCCATCAACGGTTAGTTGCTTCAGTTCAATGTAGACCAACATGGAACTCAGTCATTATTTGTATTTTTAAAACCTTTTTTTACACTTAGCAAGTATGTTTCTTTCAAATAGTATTTATAGTTTTATTAACTTTGTGAAATACCCAATCTATTTTGTTTATACTAATATTAAACTTAATTATTGCTAATTTGCTTAGTTATTACTTTTATTATTGATCGAAACTGTGCGCCGAGAACATATATTTGATTTATATGGAAATAGAGAAAGTTGCGGATACCAAACAATGGTATAGTGTGCAATAGGCTAGACAGTTAGATAAGGTAATTAGGAATAGAAGAAATGTTGAAAAAAGAAGAAGCATAGGTTCAGTTAGATCTATTGTAAAACCAAGTTCGATTCCTAGCCATGAGGCTCCACAAAGAAAGATTATTATACAAAATCTGGTTACAATTTGACTGAACCCTAATTTTTGTAATGTGAACGCTCCATTGTGTTCAAGAAATTTGCACATCGTGCCCATAATTATGAAAGTGGTCTAAATTATATATTTCTCGATTCAAAATATTTAAAGGAAAAGGATGTTAACGATAAATGAATTTCATATAATGTTGAAATAACAAGCACAATCTAACGATTCATTTCTAACAATATCCTAAAACTTACGTTAAATTAATTTAGTTTAAAATAATGTGATATGAAATAACTAGACTGTGGATCTTTACGTAAAATAAAAAATGTTTGCATTGATTGCAAGACGCAGAAGCCGAATAAAAATTTAATTCTTCTGTTAATTATCTAATTAAGGGCGTCGTCTGGTCAGCAGACGACACTCGCGCGTTGACGTGTGTGAGTGCACACATCGCTATATCACATATACGTACACGAAAATTGTAAGGATCCGGGAGTAGACTTCTGAGATCTTAATAATGCAATGACTGGATTTCTTAGTAGTCAAAATCGCTAGATGAAAGATCAGTCTAGGGTGCTAATTGGTGGAAAAGTCGTACTTCTACGTTCACGAGCTATGATTTGCAATATTCGACAGCACGCCCGTCAGTGAGGACGTCATAGATGAAACAGAAATCAACGCTCGTAGCGGAAAATGTCAGAACTATATTTGAATGTCAACCTCACTGTGGCTTGGATTTTTGTAGAATTAAACGTACAGAATTTTTAATTGAAGTACGACTTTTCAACCAATTAGCACCCTAGACTGATCTTTCATCTAGCGATTTTGACTACTAAGAAATCCAGTCATTGCATTATTAAGATCTCAGAAGTCTACTCCCGGATCCTTACAATTTTCGTGTACGTATATGTGATATAGCGATGTGTGCACTCACACACGTCAACGCGCGAGTGTCGTCTGCTGACCAGACGACGCCACTGGTGGCATGAAATCTTTTTAATACTTCCAGTGTTTCAAATTGTGCGCACCCATTTTTGTCATAAATGCATCAAATCCACAGTCTAGAAACATCTGATAATCATTTCTTTTGAATTTTGACTTCGCACGATTATGGGCTCCTTCAAAAATGCATAAAGATTCACAGTCTCGTCACTGACTTGTATACTGCCATCGCACAAGAGTACGTTAAAGCCAAAGTCGGATAGTTATGTCCCTCCTTGTTAACTCTAACATCCTGTATGAACGTCAACGTAAATACCGACGAGAGCGTAGGTCAGTTAAATTGAAGAAGGTCTCGTCTAGTGGACAAGAGTCAAGGAGAACGGAGCTTCGGCCGAAACGAGCAAAGTTACGAGTGACCCTTCGTTAAGGCCGATTTTAGAAGTTTGACGGTAACGCGCGAGTTGGCCAGAGGTTATACTACGTCCGCGAAATTTTTCGCAGACACGACGCGGCGTGGCGGCCGCTTCGAATTGCCGTTTCTTCCATCGGCCTTGCACAGTCGTCGTCTCGTTACCTGTGCGACCGCCAATTCGCCGCCACTGTCGCCGGCCGCAATTTAAACCGTGTCGTCGGCCCCCGACTTTCTTACCTCTGCCAAGTTCTACGTTACACGCCACGGGATGGGAACTTGCAATAAAAACTTTTCCCCTTGACGAACAACGACGCTGGTGTAATGTCCCACCCTTCGGGGTAATTACATTTCCCCTGGAACCGTTCTTTCTTACACCCTTTCGAAGCTTCCGGGCACCAACGCGCCAGTAAGCTATCCGTGCTTAGGCCACTTCGCGAAACACGAAAAATTACTTTCTCGGGACTGCTGCTGGAAAATTCGAACTCTCGGCTGATTAGTTTCGGACAGACGTGATCTTTCGCAGGTGCGAATTGCCAACAAGAAATCATTGCGATCCGATGTACAGGGTGTAAAAAAATGTTTCGTCCTGGCTGCCATAGGCGTATTTTACGTCTTCGAATCGGTGAAGATCTGTGAAAAAAGATGCCGCAAAATTGTCCTTGACCTTGAATTGCAAAGTCAAATTTATTTATTATTACATAGTATTCTATACATAATGAGGACAAGTGTTAAGGGAATCATGGGTGAGTTTTGATCCATCGTTCAAATTGAAGGTCAAGGACAATTTTGCGGCATCTTTTTTCACAGATCTTTACCGATCCGAAGATGTAGAATACGACTATGGCAGCCAGGATCAAACATTTTTTTACACCCTGTACAGTGGTGTATTTGGCCCGAAAAGTCGGAAAAATTCAATTTCCAAATTTTACGTAAGCCATACAATTTTTTCTGTCCGACGTAATTCATTGGCTGAAGAATGAGGCTTTAGTATTGTTGTTTTCTTGTATTTGTACACCCGAGAAGTACTCTATTCTAGCGAAAGTCTAGACATAAGGTGGTAGGCTACTCACGTGACATTACTCGAACCTAACTAGATTTTGGGTCGAAACATGGATTCGTGGGCATTCGTTATTTGAGCTTATGCAAGAATATTTTGAGCGGCATAAAGGTTCATTCGATGGAGAAAGGTTAAGCGCAGTGCATTGTGCCTCATCACATGAGTCAAAAAAATCGTTTTGTGACAGAAAAATATGTTTAATGTAGAGCAAAAATCGAGAAAAAAAACCGCCGATTCCAATGTATTTTTCTGTCACTAAACGATCTTTTACTTATGTGATGGGGCACTTAACCTTCCTCTACCGAATGAACCTTTGTGCTGCTCAAAATATGCTCGCATAAGGTCAAATAACGGATGGTCGTGATCGCACTCAATTTTCCCATATTCCGTTCATGAAGCCAGAGTCTAGAGCAAGTCCAGAGCCAATTTTAGTTCACCTAGTTAGACGAGATGGCGCCTAGTCAGGGAACTGTCAACGTGGAATCATAACAACAAGAATATAAAGGGTATGAATCCACTCGGATCCATTAACAGCAATAAAGATATTAATAAAAAGAAAAAAAAACGTATAATCATAGCAAAACTGAAGCGTTAGGCTGATACATATGTATGTTTATGTGTTGCCACTAACAATACCCTACATTTAGTGAGCCTAACCCCTTAAACAGGGGGTGGCTCGATTAGACACAGTACGATTGGAAACATAGCTATTGGACACATATCTTTTAGAAAAAACATCATTGGACACATGAAGGATTGGACACATCTCTATTGGACACAAATAGAATTGCGCACAGTACTTTTGGACACAAATGTACCGAGACCAAATTAAATTAATGGATAATTTAGTACATTAATACATTTTTAAAATAGGTTCTTTTTTTACTAAAATGACGATTGCCAGAAGGATATTTGGCGACTCGAAACACAATTTTCAACTTTTAAAGACTAATCCTGGATTTTCGTATGTGTGGTCGCTCTTCGCCCCCACTACGACCTAACCGCATCTTTCGTCTTCAGAAATGAGAGAGATTCACGATAGCCAACTACTGAATCGATTAAGATTATCCTAACCCTATCCTAACCTTAAATAATCTACGCATTCCGTTGCACGTATTATATTTACGTTTAATTAATGTACACTTCTATCGTCTTTAGATTTTAATAGTCGAGTAAAAGTTCAAGTAAAAATTTCGAGTAAAAACATAACCAAAAATTTGTTACACTCCAAAAACCATTCATTTAATTTGGTCTCGGTACATTTGTGTCCAAAAGTACTGTGCGCAATTCTATTTGTGTCCAATAGAGATGTGTCCAATCCTACTTGTGTCCAATGATGTTGTTTCTAAAATATATGTGTCCAATAGCTAAGTTTCCAATCGTACTGTGTCCAATCGAAGGCCTCTCCCTTAAACATTGCAATGTTACCAAACCTAGTGAAAAATTTCCTACTGACGCTATTGACATAAGAGTCAATATTAAACCGATGCAGTTAAGGAGGTTAGCCAGCGTTGCCGAAGGCAGAGCACTCGCCTTTGATAATCAGGATTTATTCGATGCGTGGCGAACATTGGGGGAAAAAATTGAGACAGGGATCTCCGTGAAAAAGGCTTTTTGGATGCGTCAGAGACGAGAGGAAGTCGTGGCTGAGTTCCAAAGTGGACGAGCAAATCAAGTTATCAACCACTCAGGAGGTAAGGAGCCATCAAAGAACCGTTTAATGCGATCTCACGTAAATCAAGGGCGACCGCCCCTCTGCCGTCTCCGTGTTTCGTGGAACATCGAAATACTCTAAGGCCGGGAGTCTCTGCAAGGGAAGCCATTAATTGCGGCAAGACAGTGTGCTTGTTCTTGAACTAAAACGGCGTTAAAGACCACCCACATTGTCCCATTGATCAGTTTCTCTCGAAAAACTCCAGGGGATTAGGTTATATCAACTCGACCACGGAATTCCTACGACTGGACTGCAGATCTTCGTGCAAAATACAAATTTTCTGCATCTTGACACTAAACTTACCACCACTGGTCAAAATGACCGGTTCCAGATTTATTATTTTATCATAATTGATATAATAAAAATGATTTTATAAGAATTGATTGTACAAATATCTTTAGTGGAACACGCATTATAATAGGAGCCGACGAAGTCTAAATGTACAGGTACATTTAAAGCTCGGTAAGTTTAATGTTAACAATGTCGTTCTTTCTTTAATACCTTGAGCAGATTGATGGGAATATATCGGTACTCTTAAACTCTTTTCATCTTTGTACTCTGTCAAACCACAAGTACTCAGTCTTGTCATAAATGCGTAAAATCTATAAGTCGACTCCTAAGAGTCTACCTACAACTGATTGTACCTGTATAACAATTGTTTCAAATATTTCTGTATTCGGGTTGGGTGTCTTGAAGAATCATTTCCTGCTAACTACCATTGTCGAATGAATGTTGGTGGCTTTCGGAAGTATAGCCTCAATAAAAGAAGTTATGACTGAACCAAGTGTTTTGACACTTAAATTCACAATATTTCAATAAGTGCAATTAATCAATTTGGCCTATGAACGGCTCAATTGATCGTAGACACGAGAATCTGTACAGGTAGTTCTAATTATTTGATCACTCATTGTATATCCGTCGCTTACATAAAAAAATAACTTGCGTTAATCAGGTGATAGACAGTAGTTTATCCTGCTGTGTCTGTCATACTTGAATTGGTGCCAAATAGACTCAGCATGTAATTATTTAATGTATACCTAGTATCTCGATTTGTGGAGCAGACTATCAACTTCTTGCAGTTCCGAAAAAATTGAAATTCCACAGCATTTGTCGCAGTTACCGATTTACTTACGAGGTCGTGCATCATCTCCTGACAAAACAGCGTGTTCCGGCTTCGTCGGTGCACCGAGTGCATCGAGCTTGGCGCAAGAACACAGTTCCTGCAACGCAAGCCAGCGTTTGTTTTAACGTACTGCGAAACGAAGCGGATCGAAGATAATGCTTTAACGAAGAAACTTCGCGACAACGGTATGCTAATTTTTTGCCACCACGGCGAGGATCACCGCTTTAGTTCAGCAATCTCGTGACGGCGAACGAAAAATTTTTGGATCAATTCCAAGGGAGCCGACGCGTCGCAAATGGACCGGATCGAAGAATTTTTAGCGACGTTTCGAGAGAAAAATGTAATGCGATCCACTTACAGCAAATATCGAAATTAAATTCTCAATGAAAAATACTAATAAGAGGGCACAGTGGTGGGGTCGTGGATTTTAATGAAACTTTTTCTGGCGAATCTAGAACAAAAATTAGCACACCCATGGCCGAGCGATTTTGACAATACTTTATATTTATAAAGGTAATTAACATTTAACTTCATAATATCCAGAATATATCTGGATACATTTCATTCCTTAATTATATCTGAACTTTTCCGGGCTTTATCTGATTTCGGAATTCTTGGTACGCAACAATACTAATATAACTGATAGATCTATTGCTTCCAACATGAACCAAGTTTGCTTTCCGACTGATATCTGAACAGCAATCTGCCTTCGTAATTCATTAGCATTCATAGAATGTTCATACTGTCGAAAATGTTTATGTTCCAAATGTTTTTACGGAGCATACCACCCTGTTCACTGTCCATTTCGTAGATGAAATATATACAGTGACTCCCACTATAAATTCGGACATTCTTAAAAAGACGATAACTTTTTTAATAGTGTACTGTACAATTAGAACTTTTTTGGGAAGCTAGAACAATTAGTTTGCTACAGGATGTGAAAAAATATTTTCAAAAATTGCTATTGATCGGAATTGTAAAAAAACTTCTTTATGTGGGCCTATATTGAAAATTTGTAGATTTGTGTCAATTTAACATGTTTTGAAAATTTTAAAGATGAATTTTAAAGACAATTTTAAAGAAAAATTTTAGAAACGTGAATTAAAATATTAAAGATGGTAAAAATTGCAGATTTTCACTACTTTGGGGCTATAACTATAGTACATCTAAGGATTTTACATCTTTCAATGGTTATTGATATAGATCTACAAAACGTATTTTTAAAATTTTCAATATAGGCCCACATAAAAAAGTTGTGAAATGCAACTTTTAGTATTTTTTCTGCAATTCCAATCAATTGAAATTTTTTAAAAATTGTTTTTCACATCCTGTAGCAAACTATTTGCTCCAGTTTCCCACAAAAATTAAAATCGTATAGTTCAATGCTAAAACATTTATCAATTTTTTGTAGAGCGTCCGAATATTAATGGGAGTCACTGTACCTAGTTGCACTACTGACAACCGCACTAATAAATAAATAGGAAAATTCGAAAGAAACAGAAAAACATTTTTAAAGAAAAGAGAAACAAAGAAAAATTGACTGACAACTTGAAATTGAATGAAAATAAAACAAAAAATGATTAATCGTAAAAGGGATTTGAACAGATTACCTTTACCACCCTCGTTGCCATAAATGTTGCGATATGATTAAGAAATGAATCTATATTAATATATTCTCTGGATATCGTAAAATTAAATGACATAAACATTCGGACATGGGTCTGGTTAGTTTGGATTGGGTTGAATGTCTTGAAGAATCATTGCCTGCAAACTACCATTGTCGAATGAATGTTGGTAGCTTTCGGAAGTGTTTTGACACTTAAATTCACAATATTTCAATAAGTGGAATTAATCAATTTGGCCTATGAACGGCCACCCTCGTTGCCATAACTGTTGCGATATAATTAAGAAATGAATCTACATTAATATATTCCCTGGATATCGTTAAATTAAATTACATAAACGCTCGGACATGGGTCTGGTTAGTTTGGATTGGGTTGGATGTCTTGAAGAATCTTTGCCTGCAAACTATCATTGTCGAATTAATCAATTAATTAATCAATTTGGCCTATGAACGGCCACCCTCGTTGCCATAATTGTTGCTATATGTAAGAAATGAATCTACATTAATATATTCTCTGGATATCGTAAAATTAAATGACATAAAAGCTCGGACATGGGTCTAGTTAGTTTTACTTTAGATTCACCAGAAAAAGTTTCAATAAATTCGACGACACCACCTCTATGATCTCTCCTTGTAAGAAGCGAAGTCCTTGGGACTGGAATTCGTTTGAGAAGGCACTCTTTTGGTAATCATCATAGCAATAGCAGTCTCGACAATAAAGTCAAGCGAGCAATTCCGACAAAATTTCAACCGGCGTATTTCGTCTGTCGATTCTCTCGCGAATCGATATCGATTTGAGAAAGTCGATTATTTGGCGGAGTGTAGCTAAATTCTTCGATAGGGATGGTCTTGCGGCGCGTCGCACGATAAGTCGAGGGCAGTTTAGCGATATACATCCAGTCGAAACCTTCTTCCTGACGATCGAATACTGCGAGGTACGGGTCCCAAAGCGCGGATAAAGATGGTCGTCCGAGTACGTTAAATCCTTGAGGATCTATAACGACAAACTCGGCCCCCTGGTCGGCACTCAGCAACGTAGTATATCCGAAAGCGGCTCTGCTCACATGGCAGATCATGCGCGTCCACGGTCATTCTTGTCGGAGACCTCGTCAAACGGTCTCACTCGACGAGATACGACATGATGCGAATGTAAAGGCGACCCGTGTCGTGCCCACGCTCTCTTTCCTGAATTTCCAGGCATCCTTGAGCCACCTAATGCCCTGTAAAATATGGCTACACTGGCTGCTGGCCACGCGAAATACGGTCTGATCCGAAAGACCCGGTTGAAGGATTTGCACACTGACGGAAGTACCAGAAATACGGTGCTGTGAATATTTATAAACTTGAACACATTTTCTCCCTTATTTTAGCAATACTCCAAAGAAACCACCTACTGTGGTTGCATTCCACACTTGGGCATTAATCGATTAAAATTTTAACCGAGATTGATTGATTAATATGTACGATTAAAAAAGTAATCATTGAAAAATCGATGATTCAATCGATTGATGAAGTTAAGGATGTTCTGGAACTATATAAAAACGGATTAAATTTTTGAAAATTTGACAAGATATAATTTTTACTAAATTAATGCAATTACGAAAGTTTGAGTTAGATTCACTACACCGTTTAATATTTATAGCAACTTAAAGTTTGCACATTTTAACACGTCTTCTTATGGAGAATTCATAAAATTCCACTCCAAACCCTATTTCAACCTTAAAAAATGCAACTAGGAACTCCAGTTTTGTTATATATATGAAAGAAAAATTATGTATTTAGTTATGTTCGAAATTCATTAGGATTCACTAAACAGTACCAGAGCAAAACGTTTTTGTTATTATCACAATATAATTTTACGCAAATTTCATATGTTTGTTTTCAATAATAACCATGAATATTGCTTTCTGAAGTATTTTTAATTTATTTAAATATTTATTTTTATCTTTTTATTGCGTAATTATATATATTGAATATCACAAATTTGTTTTTTTGAAGTCCAAATCAGAGGGTCGAATTATTTGCAAAAGTAACTCACAATTTTTTATAACATGAAGACAATTTGATTAAAAAATAAATATAACATGAAATTCACTAATTAAACGAAAGCTTTTTAAATTAATCTATTTTTTAATGCAAAATATACTCGTGAATGGCTTTCATTGCCAATATATTGATGGATTTCGAATTTCTTGTACTTCTATCTCCCATTGTACATAAAAAAAGAAATCATCGAAAAATCGGAAACTAATTTAATCAATTGTTGAAGTTAATCGCCACAAGGTTTATCCACAAATTGTAATAAGGGGAGAGAGAGAGAGACAGAAAGTGGAGATGGAGAATTGACATAAATATTCTCAGCAAAAACAGTACAAATCAGATCTTTTGTACGGAAAACAAAGTAGAATTTGGTTCCAGTTTTATATTCTCCGCTGGCCTACATCTTTGTATAATCACTATAACTAGAATGCAAATTTCTATGCAAATCTGGGTTTCCATATACTACTTCATAAAAATTAAAATCAGAAGAAATTCACTTTGCCGAATAAGAGACCGCTAATGAACGAACAGTAATTATTTAACGTAAACATTTCCTTGAATTTCACGCTATTACGGGTACTATAAATGCATAAAAAGATACAATTTAAATGTAAAACAAATATCGATATTCTTGTCAATTTAAGTCGCCAAAAAAAGTTAGCATACTTTTCTAATAATCTTTTAAATAACAGTTCTTTTTATATGTACTGTGCAAAATAAACGACCATGTGTAATAGAAAAGCGTACAAAATCAAATGGAAACACAGTAAGTTTTGAAAAAGGATTCCGCTGTTTAATTAAATAGTTCTGCGAATATGTGTTATTGCAGATTATTATCTAATAGTTACGTGTTACTCGATCGTAAATTTTAATATAAATCAATTATATGTTCTCGGCGCACAGTTTCGATCAAAAATAAAGCAAATTAGCAATATTTAAATGTAACTCAACGTTTCGATCACACCTAGATCGAAACGTCGAGTTACATTTAAATATTGCTAATTTGCTTTGTTTTTGCTTTATTTTTGATCGAAACTGTGCGATCACACCTGGATCGAAACGTTGAGTTACATTTAAATATTGCTAATTTGCTTTGTTTTTGCTTTATTTTTGATCGAAACTGTGCGATCACATCTGGATCGAAACGTTGAGTTACATTTAAATATTGCTAATTTGCTTTGTTTTTGCTTTATTTTTGATCGAAACTGTGCGCCGAGAACATATAATTGATTTATTATTATCTAATATTTGAAATGCAATAAATCAATCATTGTACAATACAATTTCTACATAAAAACATTGTTTGTCATTACATCTTATAATTATACTGGGTGCTTCTTGCTCTTACACAGTAGTATACGACCTTCCCAAACTCAACTAGAAATTCTTTTGATCATCATGTTAGAAATGCGAAGTGATAAATCTCTGTGGCCATTTGTAAGAGGATTTCGCGCGCCGCTACACGTGCAATAAACTCGTGTTCTCTAATTAAAAGCGCCGCTAAAGCTCGTCCAACGAGACAGGTCGGATAAATAAGACATCCAGCGTGTTTCCTATTTTAATTTAATTATCCAAAGAATGCGAATCCGACATTGTCCTACCAAAACGAGTGTTACGTGCTGTTGTTTACAGCAACTGGCTTGACGTTGAGCGGACTATAAGTCTTCTCTAAATCACGATGGCTGCAATGCAGAAACATTGCCTGGAACTCGTTGATGTAAAACGATTCCTAGAACTGGAGGTTATTCTTAACCCTTTGCACTCCAAATTGTTTTTCGATTTTGTTGCCAACTTCCTACTATTTTAAGTGTTTCATTTGAATTTTATTTCAAAAGACAGGTCCTTGACTGCTACTTATTTTAAACAATGTCGTTTATTAATTATATTAAATTCTAACTCTCAAACTCTGTTGTAATGTATATTTGTGGAACTTCTATTTGTTTTTAAATAAAACGTAAGACAATTAAATACACGAAGGAAGAACCGAATACACTCGTTCTTAGATTTTTCCTTATCTGATGTCGAGTCACACTCGAAAAAAGAGTGCAAATGGTTAATATACAGCCTCCCCAGAAAGTAAATGAACGATCGCAGTTAATGAGAAAATTAATATAATTATGCTGAATAATAATGACACATATTTTAGTAACACATTCTCTCTTACTGTGCCATCGGTCGCATAAATGGATATACAAGTCGACTCGGGTTTAAGAAAACTCGTTATACAGTTTTGTGCTATTTCCTCTCATCCAAAGAAGATGCGGACGGCCATCAAACGTCTCAACACCACTGAAATTATCAGCAAGACATTTCCCATCATTTGTGTCATTAACAGCAAAGAAAGAAAATAGAGAATAAAAAGATTGAAATGTATATTTTGTACACGATATTAGATACTCTATAATTCAACGAAATTAATAACGGGTGATTTCATAGAAAATCTATACGCTCGTGTTCATATCGTGCAACGTAATTATGTTTATTTTTTTATCTTTATTCGATTAAATCGATTTATCGATTAATAAATTTATAAAATAAATTAAAGAATAAATTTATTTACTCGATTAAAACCCCTGTATTGGTATTTTATATTATTTTTATTTGTAATTAATAACTTGCTGAAGAGTTCGTCTTCTTTTATGTAACTACACATTATTTAAAATTTAATAACGAGTCGATCTAGTTATTTATGTATGCTTTTTCTACGGTGATTATATTTCTCTAGAAATTTTAGCTTCTTTGAACAATCTTAGCGCAGTTTCAATGTGTCCTGTTGATCAAGGTTCTAAAATGAAATTCCTCGAATTCTGGCATTAAAACGACTCCAAAATGGCACCGCACCAATTTCTCCACAACGAAATTGTTCACTACAAAATGTTTCATCTCATTCGTTGTAATAAAAACCAATAAAGATAGCGATGTACAAAATTGCAGTTTAATTAAAAATTCATTTAAAAATTGGGATTAATGCCAAATGATGCTTTACCCCAAGAGCCGTGCCATAAATGTCGGCTAATCAGCGGATAATGTAACAAAGGCCGCGACCTTATCCGACGACCCAACTAAAACGAATGAAAATACTTTGCCCCTTTGTAACATTGAAATTTAACCGGTGCTCATAACGCGCAATTAAACCATCCCATAGCTGCGCCATCTTTGTTCTTTAGCAGACATTAATCATCGGAGGGGGAGGGCAAGAAACAATCCCCCAAAGCGAACTATTATTACCGTTGCCGTTTATCGAGACAATGGTCGCCATACATTACACGAATTTAACGTCTGATTCGGACGATATAAATCATTCGCCTTCAGTGGGAAAAAGCCACGAATAAAAAAGAAACCGTGTTCAAACGACGAAACACTTTCAGCAGTGGGTGGAGATGGTCCGAGTAAAGGAACAGCGTATCGTGTTCGGTGGAGTCTTCCCGTTGTTCTTATTTCTTCGTACGAAAATTGAAACGAAACTTTGCGACGAAGTTTGCTCGTTTGCGGCGCGAGGGACGAAAACCAATGGAGATTTATTTCCCAAATCATAATGTTCAACGAAACATCAGTTGCAACGTATCACCTCTAATCTCGTCGCACAGCGGTTCGGACGGCAGATTTAGTAGTTCATTTGGTAAAAAATGACTTGTCTCACATAGAAATTTAAGGATACCTACATATTCCCTTATAAAAATGACAAGATTGATTTTATTTAGTTTTTGCGCAGCTCCCATTGCAATACGTGCTCTACTAATGATATTTATACAATCAACTCTTACAAAGTCATTTTTATTATATTAATAGTTGTAAAATAATAAATTTGGAACACCACATTTTCACCGGTGGTGGTAGGTTTAGTGTTAATGCATTTACATTACTTTCTAACTGTTTAGCAACGCCAAATGTGTCGATATTCCAAAGAGTTCTGAATTTTTTCAAATTGGGACATCTTCAGTATACTTTTCCTTATATTTACTTTCATCCTTCTTTAAGAATTATCATTGTAAAAGTGTCACAGACACTTCAGTGGATATTCATGTTTATCGAACGTATATTGCTATCGCCAGAAAAACGACTAATAAGATTGATTAAAAATTGCACGGGCATTTAAAAATCAACATTTTATGCACCATATTATGGATTATTGTTTATTTCAAAATTGTACATGATTTTCTAGGCAATTCTGCAAATGATACGAAAGAACGTTTCAAACAAAAGTTAATCAACATTTAGCAGTCTACAAATTTAAATAAAAAATGTGCATCCTCTAAAAAATCAAGGTCAGCTTTAATTTATAAAGATCAATATATATTCTTGACTTTATAATATTGTAGCTGATGTCAAAATGAATCCAACGACCAATTAAATTTCCAAATTGTGCTAAAATCTGAATGAACACCTAGATTGGCCGCCTAGATCACTGTACGTTGGCCTGGGGCAAGAAATCCACTTTTAACCATGTCGATTGCGATTTCGGAGGGCCTTCTGGTCCAGACCCGAGCAAAATTTTGATTCTTTGAACGTTTAAGACCAGAACATCCGCTTAACTCGGCTAAACAGCCGTGCCAAAATGGTCGAAAATATATTTCACCGTTGCCCGTAATAATTACATTGATAGGACCGACGTCGGGACGCCGTAAGCCACGGCGCGTTCCATCGTTCTATAAAAGATTAAGTTGACGTTAGTTCCGCATCATAAAGCTGGCGTTCCTCTCGCGCTGAGTGGCCTTTTTACCCGGTCGCCTCCTCGAAGATAAAGGGAACAGGTTTACGGACGTGGTGTCGCGAGCAGCTCGTGCAATTAACGTCGGGACCAATCGAGCACGCTTTTTCAAATATATTTTCGCACAATAGTTCAAATAGCGTGCATTGCTTCGAGTGACGTACGTGTAAGCAACCATTCGAAATCGAGTAGCCATGGAGACGTCGAGGTCTCTACAATGCAAATAAACTCTAATGCCAATATCCGGGAACCCGGGTGCCTACTTTCACTTCTGTCCTTCAAAGTCTTTCTATGTTCTTGTCGACAAAGAATTAAACACTTCCTTGGATGATTACCAATTAATTTAATAATAATAATCTTCTTGAAAATCGTAGAAAGTTTTGATTGTTCACATTGCCCCTGTTTTAGGTGTCCGTTTAACTATTTCGTAGTTGCAATAACTTCTTTATCCGGAACGGTACTCATTTGTAATAATATCTTAGTATCGATCGTAAATAGGTTTTAAACAAAATTTTTAATGGTATCAGCGCACTGGTTCGATGAAAAACTACTTCTACACTATTTGCAAAATATCACTGAATCAAAATTTCGACGTTTCGATCTATATTTAGATCATTTTCAAGAAATTAACAAAATTTTGCGTCTGTAAATTAACCGACAATTTCTATTAGTACTGTGGAGCAAATATAATTATAAAACTTTTTTTAAGATTTTTAAATTTAAGAAAATTATAATTGTAACTCACTTGCTTAGTGTAAATTAAAATATAATTATAATAGATATAATGTCAGAGCATTTAGAAACAATGTAATCTGTATTGGATCGATCTATACCTGATCAACGTTGAGCGGTAAATTCAAACATAATTCTTATATTCGTATATTTTCACATATAGTTTTCTGCCACTATACCATATTATTTGAGTATATGGTATTTATAAATTAACTTTCAGTTTAATTGAACACAAATATATACCTCTTTAAAGGTATACGTTAAGATGAGTATAAGTACTCCAATGCTTTTATATGTTCTTGTCAACAACGAGTAAAATGGATTCACTTCCTTGGATAATTATAAATAATTTAATAATAATAATTTTACTGATCGTTGTATAAAATTTTGATTGTTGACATATCCCCTGTTTTATGTCCCTGATTAACCATCTCGCAGTTACAATAGTTAGAACTTTTTTATACTGAACAGTTTCACGATAGACCAAGAAAGTTTTGAAATTTATTGCGTGTCTGTTATCTTCATGGACCGAGAACCTGAAGTAAAGTTATCTATACAGATTGAGGATGAAACACGCTAAATTGACACAGGCATTACAAAGGAGCGACCTGCCACGGTGCCATACGTGTAATCAATGTGTGAGACGGTCAACAAGTAGATTAAGGATGATCTATAGCCAAGTAAGTGGAATACGAGTGAGCAGACCAGTGGATTTGGGACGGCTGGGGATCAGTAAAGTAGGGAGAACCTGTAGTTGATTATATGGTCAGACAAGTGGAATAGGCGTGACATGGGGTCAGACAAGTTGAATTGAGCCGTCTTGGAATTACGCAAATGGTAGAAACGTCTTATAATTTAGTAAAAGAAATACAATAGGAACCACTTATAGCAGTCAGAAAAATGAAATAGAATCATTACATGTATGTATAGTCAGACAAAAGGAATAGCTGTGTTCTGTTATCAGATAAAAAGAATTGAAAAGATATATGATCAAACAAGATCAAACAAAAGATATATGATCAAAGAATGGAGATGACCTATGGTAAAATATTTTGTTAAATAATTATATTTAGTGAAGAATTTTCAATGATTAATAATATAATCGTATCATTCAGGCGATACGTATTCGAGATCAGTAAAGTAGGGAGAACCTGTAGTTGATTATATGGTCAGACAAGTGGAATAGGCGTGACATGGGGTCAGACAAGTTGAATTGAGCCGTCTTGGTATTAGGCAAATGGTAGGAACGTCTTATAACTTAGTAAAAGAAATACAATAGGAACCACTTATAGCAGTCAGAAAAATGAAATAGAATCATTATATGTATGCATAGTCAGACAAATGGAATAGCTGTGTTCTGTTATCAGATAAAAAGAATTGAAAAGATATATGATCAAACATGATCAAACAAAAGATATATGATCAAAGAATGGAGATGACCTATGGTAAAATATTCTGTTAAATAATTATATTTAGTGAAGAATTTTCAATGATTAATAATATATTCGTATCATTCAGGCGATACGTATTCAAGATCAGTAAAGTAGGGAGAACCTGTAGTTGATTATATGGTCAGACAAGTGGAATAGGCGTGACATGGGGTCAGACAAGTTGAATTGAGCCGTCTTGGAATTAGGCAAATGGTAGGAACGTCTTATAATTTAGTAAAAGAAATACAATAGGAACCACTTATAGCAGTCAGAAAAATGAAATAGAATCATTATATGTATGCATAGTCAGACAAATGGAATAGCTGTGTTCTGTTATCAGATAAAAAGAATTGAAAAGATATATGATCAAACAAGATCAAACAAAAGATATATGATCAAAGAATGGAGATGACCTATGGTAAAATATTCTGTTAAATAATTACATTTAGTGAAGAATTTTCAATGATTAATAATATATTCGTATCATTCAGGCGATACGTATTCAAGATCAGTAAAGTAGGGAGAACCTGTAGTTGATTATATGGTCAGACAAGTGGAATAGGCGTGACATGGGGTCAGACAAGTTGAATTGAGCCGTCTTGGAATTAGGCAAATGGTAGGAACGTCTTATAATTTAGTAAAAGAAATACAATAGGAACCACTTATAGCAGTCAGAAAAATGAAATAGAATCATTATATGTATGCATAGTCAGACAAATGGAATAGCTGTGTTCTGTTATCAGATAAAAAGAATTGAAAAGATATATGATCAAACAAGATCAAACAAAAGATATATGATCAAAGAATGGAGATGACCTATGGTAAAATATTCTGTTAAATAATTACATTTAGTGAAGAATTTTCAATGATTAATAATATAATCGTATCATTCAGGCGATACGTATTTAAACTAACGGTGGAGAAGCAATGTATGGTAAAACAACTAAAAAGCTTCGACGAAGAAATTGTAATAAGGTTGTTTTATGGGCAAATTGTACTTACTTCTTCCGTCGAAACAGTATGTCCAGATGGTTACAGAGAATTTTCAATCTCCAACAATAAGTACAATCGTGTAACGTGAGAAAAGTATATTAAATTTCAGCACACGTTTCAATCGTATTTTAGCAGTATCCGAAGTTTCTGAAGATTGCAATGTCTGCCGTGTCGGATATGAAACACGTCTGACCACACACGATCCTTCACTACTTCCATATCGGCAACACCTTTCCGCGTCGTTTTCACTTACGATCCCGACGAAATTAGCAGAAGCTACGAACCTATAAGCAATCCCCGAGTATTCAAAACCCGAGCACGTGCGAACTTCAATATTTTTCCACGGGGAAAAGTCCAAGCGAGACATCCTTCTTATTTCCCCGTTGATACTATCCTGGTAAACCATAGGAGACCATGAAAACCACGTAGCCGGCTGGTACGCTATATTTTCTTTGCTCAGCAATGAAGATCGAACTCTTTGGGCACGTGACCGATGAAACCAGCCGAAGACAGTCTGTAATTTCATACGAAGGTACCCGCCGGAGTGTATGAAAATATATTTGTACTCTCACGACCAGTACGACTCCTAAATCCTATTGCCGAACTTATCTTAGAGTATGCGTCAGGTAATTTTCGCAATTTTCTTTATTTTGATGCATCTCTTTTATGCAGATATCTAATAAGAGACAAATTTTTTCCTCCTTCAAGATGGTTCTTGATTTCTTTCCATTTCCTAAGTTACTTACCATGGTTTCACATAGATGTTCCTTGGTTTCTAAATTCAAGTTTTAATTTTCAGTACAACCTATTCTACGCTTTAGAACAACCACTTCATTCAGAATATATTTACAGAACCACCAATTTTTCCAGAATGTCCGACTTGTCGTAGAGTTATACTATTGAGTTTCCGAAAAATTTTCGACCGCCTGGATTTCCGTTGACCTGTACTGCTGAATTTTCGTGTCACCTCTCTTTCGCGATTATATTCTCCTAATACAAAACTCAATTATTGAGGTTTTCGAAAAATTTTCAGCTGTCTGGCTGGTTGTTGAGGTGCATTATTGATTTTGAGAGTCACCTCCTTCAATATCATATTCTCCTAACACAAAACTAGATTTTCGAGGTTTCCGAAAAATATTCGACCTTCTGTCTTGTTAAGTAGTTGTATTACAGAATTTTTACTGTGCTATTTAAATGGGTCCGCAGTGCAGCCTAACTGGTGAACCTAGAATTTGCAAACTCAGGACCTTGGTCCTCCCAATCTCTACCCTTTCAGCGATTCGGGGGTGGATGGAGCCAAAACAATGGGCTTGAAGCGGGCCCAAGGATTCGCCAAGGCCGCACATATGGCAACCAAACCTTGGGTTTTTCCAGCCATCTCAAAGCCAGACACGTAGTTTCAAGCACCCATCCGCGCTGTGTCCAAAAGACGACTACTTCAGTTGTTTTATGAAAAGGGACTGCATTGAAAGCACCTAGGTATGGACAGCAATGTCATGGAACTAAGTGGCTATGACAGGCCCAACACCAAACTACAAAAAATCACGTACCGGGCCCAATGCGCAACAGCGATGTCCCTGTCATACAATGTTGCCTAGCGCAAGCCTCTACAGGGTTTCTACTGGGTGTCCCATAAATCCCCTCGCTTTCCGGAAATGGAAGGTTCCCAAGGTCATTTGAAGCGACATTTCCATTTGGAAAAATGGCCACCGCGACTTTATTTATTGAGTTACTAACGAAAAACACTGACCAATCAGAGCGCGACCAAGGCACAGTTGGTCAATTGGCAGTTGGCGCGCCGCACAGTGTTGCGATCAATACTAATTAACTGGACAAAACTCATAATGTAATACATTCCGAGAAAAAAAATAGCATACCCTTTACGATCTATGACATTTAAAACCCCCGTTTTCTGGTCATAGATCGAGAAAGTACTGTATTACGGTTGCGATCATGCGACATCGGTGCGACTTGTGGCGTTCGGAGCAGCAGTAATTTTGTCGCGAGCAGTGACGGGAACGTGGAACCTGGTCTTGATAACGGCGAGAAGCGATGTTCGTCTTCGAGGAAACTGCGAAGACCGATAGTCGGCGGAAAGTGGCACAATTACGGGACAGATGAGCCTCGCGGGATTCTGCGGCGAGGCCCTAGCTCGCTAATATCACGGGGTTCGCGCGCGACTCCCGCAAATGCCTGCGCATACCTCGGATTTCGCGGTGAAGTGAACTTCCCCGTGACGGAAGCTATTCGTTCCTTACGTAAGCAGTGGCACGAGACCGGCGGAAGTTCGCGACAGACATCGACAAGGACGGGAGCGCGAACTCGCTCTGGATGGATATTAACTATTCCCGCTGAAATTTCTGACTTCGCAGTTCCGCGCGAGACGTTCGTTTCGCCTGACGACGGCGACCACGCTCTCGGATATCTCGCACGCCCGACAATCTCATTGTTTCTTCCAGGAAGATACACTCCACGAATGCAACGGGGTGCGGACCTCCGATATCCCCGGCGATGATTCAACGTCCAACATGTGTAAGTACACTCTGCGCGCCCGAGGCAGAAACAAAGAGAGAAGAAACTACGGGGTCGCCGTAGCACGGAATTCTTAATTCCCCCGTGATTACTAGCGCCCGTCCGTACAATCAGGAGATAATGAAGCGTAAAAATAGTAGAGTGAGCCGCGACGGCCCCTGAAATAAAAGAAAAGAATATCGTGTTCGACCACCGCACCACTACTGGAATACTGGTATTTCCATGCGAAAAGGGGACAGCGGTTCGGGGGTGCGGGGGATGCACCCGGACCGTCACCGTCACCGCTTTCCAGTTTCCTCTTCCTCGGAGGAAATGGTCGAGACGAAGGCCTTTATTCCTCCTTTTTCCCTCCCAGCCTCGGCCTCTCTCTCTTTTACCGCTTTTTCCACTCTGCACCTCGTGGAACGCGGTTTTACTAAACGAGAACTCGAAGCAGCTCGGGATACCCGCTATTCAAATGCTGTTCGCGGAACCAAGAGAAGGTTCGCGGCCGACGTGCAACGACATCCACGGATCGAAACCGGAAATCTTGCAGCTGTTACGTCGATGGCCATTACCCGTCTGATGGCTATCGTCTGACCCGTGGACTCTGGCGATCGCCATCAACGACCTCTTGCGGAGTGTAACATGATGTCGACGCGTGTTGCGAAAAGCATAATTTCGCGCTGAAAATATTCCATCCAAGGCAAGCAGGAAATCTACGCCTCTGCCAAGTACTTTCTACTCTGGCGAGTAATTTGATACAACAGTCAATCATACAATGTTGCATTTAACGTGTGACGACAAAGCCTTAACATTGGCACTACTGGAGTATCAATGGTGGTGTTGCTTACGCATTTTCTATTTTGTGGTATTGTTAAGGGGGTACGGTACCCTTGAATATTACTAGAATATTACTAGAAAAACAAGTGAAAAGGGCTCATTCTAAAAAATAAGGTTGATTGCGCTTCGCTTTGATCATGATTCAACGAGATCATGTTTATATTTAATAATATGAGCGAACAAAGTAGGGGAAAAATCGAGACAACCACCCTCAGGTTCCCATGTATTTTTCTAATACAGAACGGTTTTTTGACTTAAATCATGAGCTGAGCGAATCAACCTTCCTCTTTACAATAAGCCCTCACACATCTCATAACATGCTCGTATAAGGACAAACAGTGGTTTCCCGTGATTCCATTCAGGGAGTGTCGACTCCCATATAAAAAAGTGGACACTAATTTAGTTGTAGTTCAGTCCCCTTGGGCATGATGGCAGCACAGTAGAGACCAAAGAGTAGGGATACATGCAGTGTGTGATCACACGCACACCTGACTCACACATGATCAACCTTGCATATATACGTGTAATCGTATTCTTCGCTAGCTATTGATGGTTATGAATTTATTTTCAGGGAAAATGAATTGGTAATGTAACATATAATAATTACATTGAACAATTACATTGAATTACGTCAATAAATAAGCAGCAAATATGAAAACTCAGCAACAGTCTGACTCCGCAACAATTATAAATGGCGTCCGATGGCGTCAAATAGCTGAATGACGCTCAAAGCAAAGATAGGATTTCCCCACTACCGAGGCACTACTGTGCTGTCACCATACTCTAAGGGTATGAATTAGAATCATATTCGTCGCTATGGGAGTCGACACCCCCTGATTGCATTCAACTTCCCCATATTTCGTTCATACAGACAGAGTCTAGAACAAGTCTAGAAGCAATTTTAGTTCAGCTACTTAAACGAGATGGCGCCTAAGCAGGAGAACTGTCAGCGGAGATTCGTAACAACAAAAATATAAACGGCTTGAAGCCACTTGGATCCATTAATAGCAATGAAGATACTGATAAAAAGAAAAACACCTGTATTGATAGCGAAACTGAAGCGTTAGATTGATACAAATGTATGATCATCATTGTTGCCACACTGTTTCTCAGCGTGGAGGTTGGTTACACTGATAAATACCCTAGAATCAGAGGCTACCGTAACCCCTTAAACCCGCACTTCAAAGATATAGAGTGGACTGTATATAAATGTTGAATGCCCGGATATAAATGTTATACTATTGTCGTGGCACTTAACTTCGACGTTTGCCACAAGATGTGCAGATAGTCAACGCTGTCCCTACCCTTTCTCACTACTACATGATCCGTCAATGATTTGTGTGTACAGGGTGTTCCAAAATAAGTGTAACTCCCGAAAATGGGAGGTTCCTTCGGTCATTTGAAGCGACATTTTCGGATTGATTCTGGTTCGGTCTTACTGATGAGACCTCTAGCGGGTCTAGGACGAAACACAAACACCTTTCCTTTTTCCTCTACTATTTGGACAAGCACATGTATGTCACTTTGGCATATTCGCTACAGTAGAGCCAAGTATAGTAAATAATGATCGTACCAAGGCGCCGCGAAAACTTAATTCTTATATATCAAAAATTGCGATCGATATCCACTATTTTAAAAATAATGGAGTTAAAAAAAACCTCTATGTACATCAATGTTCGATTCAATGTTCGCCACGAGGATGTCCATTTGAATCGCACGCTCTTCAACGACGCCCGACTCTCCACGATGGAATATTGCTGTAATATAAATAGAACGGTGAACTGGCGGCCGGCGAAATGAAAGCAGAGACTGGGTTAGGTTCGGTGTGCGGTGTTCATGGCCGGCTCGTAAATATCCCAGTATTTGCGGATAAAATATGCCGTCTCTATCGCGGCTCGCGGCGTCCCGATAAAAAATTTATGCCGCGGAACCGCGATAGCAACGAAAATATTGACTGGAAATTATATCATTGATATCGATAGTGGCCGCGTATTTGTTCTAGCCCGCTTGAACCGGCCGGCGATTAAACATTGCGCGCGAAATAAACCGGCTATTCCGGGGCCAATTAAAACTGCGCCAACAACGCCCACCGGGACCGCCTATGTTGCGTGGAAATCAAGATTCTTGTCGATGAGTCGACCCGCCGCGCCGCGCCGTGCCTCACAGGCGAATTGTTTGGGCGAGTTGCGATAAATTCTCTGTCGCCTGCCGCATCTCTTGTGCACGCTACGCCGTAATGCGTCGGGCAAGCTATTATTTCAAACGCGGCAGAGTCCGCCCACGTATTTATGCTGCGGCATGAATGAAATTCTGGCGATCATCTGGGATCAACCCACGCGTGTCACAGACCCATTTCCGTACGAAGGACACGCGCTCGCAGGATGCGTGAAGGTAGTGTATTCTGGTTTCTGAGGCCACTTTTGCAAGAATTTTTTCGAATTTCTTTCCGAATACAGTAAAATATCCATAAATGTCTTAAAAGTGTGGCCTTTAAAAGTCCCGGAGCTATCCCCACTACTGCGGGGTATACCCTCTTGAGGGGCCGCGAAACTCGAGAGGCCTCGGTCGCCGAGAAGTATGACATCATGCGGCTCGGGTGTCTCGGTGAGACCGTGTAATCCAAATTTCCAACTTCCTTATTTTTCATTATTTTTTTATGAGACTACGATTATCATATTTGTGGCATTTTTCTAAGAACAATGATACCACATATGATATAATTCCGA
Source organism: Lasioglossum villosulum (assembly GCA_963971365.1). Taxonomy (NCBI): domain Eukaryota; kingdom Metazoa; phylum Arthropoda; class Insecta; order Hymenoptera; family Halictidae; genus Lasioglossum; species Lasioglossum villosulum. Next base: position 11,422,076 of record OZ020497.1, read on the forward strand.
TGATATTTACTTGTGTAATAGACAGTTAAAGTTTCGGGCGCGTAGGATAGCGTATGGGAAAGAAAGAGACGCAGAGAGTCGTAGTCGTCAGCACATTTCAAAGGCTCGCCGTTAACTGTCCTTCCTTGCGCCCGAAACTTTGACTATCTATTACACACCTAAATATCATGGAATTATATCCTGTTTGGTATCATTTTGCATTAGAAAAATGCAACAAATATGGTAATCGAAGTCTCATACAAAAATGATGAGAACTAAGGAAGTTGGCAATTTGGATTAGCTATGTTTACATTTCTCGGCGTCTCTTTCTACGTTCGGCAACAGTCAAAGAATAGTGACTGTGGTGCATAAATGTCCCTCGGCAGACCCGTGCTAGGGACTTATATGGATAATTTACTGTAACTATTAAACCATATAAGAATTAATTTTTCGCGGCGCCATGGTTCGATCATTATTTACTATACTTGGCTCTACTGTAGCAAATATGTCAAAGTGACGTTGCTTCCTCGCAAGTTACTAATATGTCACCTATTAGTATATATACGTTCTTCAAACGCCTTCGAACATCCCGTGTATAAGGCAGGGCCCGCTAGTTAGCCTTACTGATGAGTCCTCTAGCGGGTCTAGGACGAAACACAAGACACCACCACCTTTCCTTTTTTCCTCTACTATTTGGAAGAGCAACGTCACTTTGACATATTTGCTACAGTAGAGCCAAGTATAGTAAATAATGATCGAACCATGGCGCCGCGAAAAATTAATTCTTATATATCAAAAATTGCGATCGATAAAAATAATCCACTAACTATTAAACATTCCGCAATGGAATTTTGCACGCATATTTATCGATATTCGAAGTATTAAGTTGATATCCGAGTGAAAAATTGAACGTGTCCATTTGCCCATTTCAGCTTACTGTTTGCACTCCGAAAGTTTTCCGTGTAGCTCTCAATACCGTGTACAGTATTAGTGTACACTGACGAATTTGACTCTCGACAGTAACTCGCGATAGTTTTACTTTCAGATAGACACGTACCTTCATAAAAGGATGGCACGTAGGACTCGAAAAAGTACCGTCTTCGCTAGGCGATTAGCATAACCGTGAATATCCACCGGTGATAAAAGAGTAGATAAATGTAATCATTCCGAGCGCTCGCCGGCAACAATAACCGTTAAGAGCCGGCGAGCGGTTAACGCGGGCGAATGTGCTTTCAGTTGGTACAGTTGTCGGATTAAGGCCTGCCGGTGCTTTTTGTGAATCGTTTGGCCGTAGTAATACCAAATCGTTGCGGTACTGTCCGTTCCAATTGTACGATTCTATCCCAAAGCGCAACAGTCATCGGAGCGTTAGGAATGCTGTAGCTATTTCGCCGTTCCTATGTAGCTGAATTCGGCTGGGAATCCATTCCGTGCTGCAAATAATTATACGTAAGGCCGTGCAGAAAGCAGGTCGGGCCGACCGATGGCTAATGGGCCGGAAACATCGTCTGTGATTGGCGACCGCAGCCGAAAAATTAGTGCGGGCTCGCAGAGATCGGTGAAGATCAAGTGGATTCTAACGGTTCAGTTCGCGCTGAATAATTTCCGGATAATCTTCGTACGTGCGGAGAAAGTGGCCGCCCGTTTGCATCCCAAGAGCCTCGTTATAGATTGCATCGCGTATCGGACGAGATTTACGCGCCCTGCGACGCCGCAGCGCAGCTATGATTTTTGCAAATCGCCGGTTCATGTTCTACTCGACGCAGCCAAGGTTACGCGACAGATAAGGGCACCCCGATTCCGATTCTTCGAAACGACGGATCCAACCATGTGCACCAACGGCTTCCGTTGTGGTTTATCGCGACTCGAATGCTCTACTTGACGAAACATCATGTGTATCGCCGTTCTTCATCTCACCTCACCGCTGAACCATCAACCCTCCTCAAGTCATCTACATTTTCACCATCTTTCCATGATCTTTTATACTGTAACTTTCAATAGCACTGTAATGTCGCTGTGTGTTGTGCGCGAAGTATTCCGGATCTGTGCCCGCAAAATTAATATTGAGCCAGTAGTTCAAGAGATAGAATGATATGAAGACGCAGAAGACAATAATCCGTTCGCATGACAATAAAATACGTTAAAGAAAGCGTTTCGTCCCGGACCTGCTAGTGGACTCACTCGTAAGGCTGATCTAGCAGGTCCTGCCTTATACGCGCGCAGATTTGAATGATTCTATAATTCCTGTCGAATCGCGACAATAAAGTGTGACGCTCGCGGATCTAACGAAAGATGCGATTCCGTTCGCATAGGGATCTCGACTGATGCGATCCCGGTTTGACGCGTGTCATAATCACTGGACAATGAACTGTCTCAAGTGGAGTTTGAATGTAACGCGAATGACTGACAAGACAACGGCTCGTGCGTTGCATTTGTCTACCCGAGGACTGGAGAGTGTCACGGCGTTCGAGCGTAAAACTCAACTGTGTGAGCTTGACTTCCAGTCCTAACGCGATGCTAGTTGGGCTTCTCTGTGAAGAAGAAAGATGCACTGATTGGTTCCTGCAGAAAGTTGCATTTCCCAATCAGTACACTTTTGACTATTAGGACCTCCTTCCCGTGGCTCTGAATGAGGCCCTGGGAAGGAGGAGTGGGGCGATACGTAAACTCGGGCGACGACGCGTCTCGGTAATTTGACACGGTACAGTTAACGGTCACGGGTGATCCTTCGGAGGGACTGGATTTATGGCACGCTGTCCTTAAAGATGTATATAAAAAGCTAAACATTAAGCAGATGCCACGACTGGTCGCCGAATGACTCTTGTTTGCTTAATTCTCAAAGAAGATTCTTGGTCACGAACGCACCATAAATGCTCTCCAAAGGAAACCCTCGTATCTTGTTCCTGCGCGACGGAACAAGCACTAAGTGAGTGGCTCCGTTGGCACCTTTCAATCGTCATGTATTTTAACACGTTCTGTGCCACGTGTATCATCAATAGCATATGTCACGCTTTCCATTCAAACCACGTGTGCGACTAGTGACGTGCACGCTGCTGTATTTACTTAATTAATACTAGAACTACCAGACATCAAACATAACTGACATACATACAGTGACTCCCACTGATATTCGGACACTCTTACAAAGTCGATAACTTCTTTAGTAGTGGACTATTTCATTTGAACTTTTTCGGGAAGCTAGAGCAACGTTGCTACAAGATGGGAAAAACAATTTTTTAAAAAGTTGCAATTGATTGGAATTATAGAAAAATTACTAAAAGTTGTAGTTTACAACACTTTTATGTGGGCCTATATTGAAAATTGAAAAAAATACGTTTTGTAGATCTGTGTCAATTAAACATATTCTGAAAATTTCGTCAAAATCGGTCGACATTGCAATGAACTACAAACGTTTAAAGATGGTAAAAATTATTGCAAATTTCGACAATTTTAGAATTGCAACTGCGGTACATCTAAAGATTCTTATAATATAAGATGCATATAACTGACACAGATCTACAAAATGTATTTTTTAAATGTTCAATAGGGCCACATGAAAAGGTTGTAAAATACAACTTTTAGTATTGTTTCTACAATTCCGATCAATTGCAATTTTTTGAAATAATTTTTTTCAGATCTTGCAGCGAACTATTTGTCCCAGCTTCTCAACAAAGTTCAAATCGTATAGTACAATACTAAAAAAGTTATCGTCTTTATAATTGTCCGAATATTAGTGGGAGTTACTGTAATTGCTTTCTCGTGTGAATAAATTGCTTGAATCACATAAAACTACAATTCATTTTCATTTAAACAAATTGGTCCAAGTTCTGGATTCTGAATACACTAGGTGTATATAAAAGTATTAGTTATTTTTCACAGGCAATAATAAAATTGGTTATTTAAACGCATCGATAGCACACACAAACAGCTGCAAAAAAGCTGAAAGATTGTAATCATTACAAATAGACTACGTATTTTATGCATTTATGACTATTTGCTCCAGCTACCCAATAAAGTTCAAATCGTATAGTTGAATGTTGAAACAGTTATCGCTTTTTTAGAGCGTCCGAATATTAATGGGAGTTCCTGCATACTGCTCTATAATATCTACTAAAAGTTCCCACGGAGAGTGCAGAGGGCTCAACAAAGACTTTACGGAGTAGATGTTTTTCAGTGGGGATCTTAAAGTTGAACCATTGCTACCTTGTTTCTGCTTCAGTAATTCGATCACTTTGATCTTATGGTATGTTGCGTGCGAGGTTGCTGCTCAGTGTTCAACGTATTGTGCAATGTAGTACATGTATTATGGAATGTACAAATTGCTCTACAGTAGCATCACAATAGAACCGAGTGCTATAACAGAACAGAGTTATTATTGAAACAAGGGGGAAGCAGCTACTAAATTTGTATGACTGGTGTATCGCGCAAACAATTTTTCTATCATTAAGCTGGGATAAAAGTTTATCTTAATCCATGATAAACGATACATTCAAAGTTAGCACGATTAGCATTCCTGGCGCTTCGGCTAGGGGACAACAGTGGCCCACGCAGGAAACACATTGTTCAGATCCCTCCGCAAGAATCTGCTCCCGATAGGTCGGGTTACACGACAAATATTCTAATGTCGTTAGCCTCGAAACTCACCCTGGCTCTCGGCCAGTTTATTCGTTGTAGTCGTCACATACTTTTTTCTTGCTTCGTTCTTTCCAAAGAACGCGATTCGGCACGCATGTCGCAGCACTGGATGTTTCCGCATTTGTATTTGCAACGGAAAAGACCAATTTTTTTCTGGATCAATTTTCTGGATCAAGTTCTGGATTCTGAATATACTAGGTGTATGTAAAAGTATTAGTTATTCTTCACAGTCGATAATAAAATTGGTTATTTAAACGCATCGATAGCACACACAAACAACTGCACAAAAAGCTGAAAGATTGTAACCATTACAAATAGACTACGTATTTTATGCATTTATGACTATTTACTCCAGCTACCCAATAAAGTTCAAATCGTATAGTAGAATGTTAAAACAGTTATCGCTTTTTTAGAGCGTCCAAATATTAATGGGATTTACTGTGTATTGCTCTATAATATCTACTAAGTAAGTTCCCACGAAGAGTGCAGAGGGCTCAACAAAGACTTTACAGAGTAGTTATTTCAGTGGGGATCTTAAAGTTGAACCATTGCTATCTTGTTTCTGCTTCAGTAATTAGATCACTTTGATCTTATGGTATGTTGCGTGCGAGGTTGCTGCTCAGTGTTCAACGTATTGTGCAATGTAGGCAATCTTAGAGGGCGTTTTCGCAACTTGTCCAACCTAGAGGTCGAAGGTCATAGGGTTACTGCACATGGTGTGTAGATTCACCTTCAGTTTTTAAAGATCAGTATGTATTTTGACTTGATAATATTATAACTGATGTCAAAACGAATCCAACGACCAACATTGCTGTACTCTGAAACTTCCGAATAGTGCTAAAATCTTCATGAACTGCTGTACGACTGGCTGCCGAGACCTGCACGTTTCATGATACGTCACTGCTATCGAGACAGCAGAAGACGTCCATGTCTTTCTTTACGGCTTTGTCTTTCTTTAAGGCTTCTCTCAAAAATAGCAAATAAGCCACATCCGTATCGTAAACCTTGGCCAAATGAAGACGAATGCTATGACATATCTTCCTCTTGCAGCGAACCCCTCAACATTTGGACGCCGCAAAGTGGGGTATTTGGCCCGAAAAGTCGGAGAAAATCATTTTAGCGTTATTTATGGGCTCGATGTCATAATAAACTATGTCGTTATTGATATAGTGGCAAAAATGAATACTGTGTCACATTCCGTACTATTAGATGAAAGTAGATACCGAGGGTCAAATGTTTATTTCCTAAGTCAGGCCTCTTAGACCCGGAAAACTGCGGTAATGCAACACCCTAATGCCATAGATGTATGAAGATTTCGGTGCACAGGTTCGATCAATAATAAAAATGGTTTTTAGCAATTTTAAGATCTCAACGTTTCGATCCTGATGATCATTCTCAAGAGAGATTTATGCGTCTGTAACAAGGTATACTATAATAATAATAACTGTAATTAATAATATGTTATTAATTAGAAAATAGACTTATTTTTCTTACTTGCTATGTGAAACAAAATTAGACTTTGAAAACCAAATTGCTTCCATGCTGGTACACACTATACTGATCCTTGTTGAAGGTTACAACGTAAACAGCAAATACATAAGGACAATGTATTTAAAACTTGCCCAATCAACGTAAATTACCAAAAATTGGTAAAATAGAAAAAGACAAAATTGAACACGCATTATTTTTGGTAATTTACGTGGCTGTGTTACATTTAAAACAGTATATTTAATTTTAAAATCTTTAGTATTAATTTCTTTTTCAGACGCAAAAATTTAGGTCTCTTGATAATGATCCGCATTGGGATCGAAGCGTTGAGAAATTTAAATATTTAACTTGCAAATTTGTTGTTTCTAAAAAGGATCGAACCTGGCGTCGATATCATAATTACAATTTATATTTCAATTTTCGATCGATAAGAATTTTTCCTTTAACCAACAGTCAATCGGTCTTAACGTCAGCGGTAGTATTCAAGTTTCGTTGGTAGGAGGTTAAATTTTTCCGACTATTCGGGCAAAATACCACACTGTGCACGGTTCGCGGACCAAGGAATATGAAAATCGTAGCGAGTTGTAATCAATGTATCCCTAACGCCGTGTTTCATCTCTCGTTTCAGCCGACAAAGGTATGCTCGTGAAGCTCGACTTTCGGGACGAGTTCAAGCTCGAGGATAGCCCCGAATGCCGTTACGATTTCTTGGAGGTACGTGACGGCCAGCACGGCTACTCCAATCTCCTCGGAAACTACTGCGGCACGAATTTCCCCCCTGAGATCACGTCGAAGACGAGATACCTCTGGCTGCGATTCCACAGTGACGATAGCATCGAGGGCAAGGGATTCAAGGCCGTCTGGAGTATGGTACCCAGGCCAACCTACCGTAAGTCCACGGCATTACGATCTTCTTCGCGTCCGTCACGTTGCACCGGGTATGCCGTGTACGAGATTTTCACGTGTACGCGAGTTCCCGCAGACCCGAAACCCACGAAACTATTCGCGCGATGCCGCGGGATCGATAAACAACGTCAATCTCGGACTACGGGACCGCTACGAGACCGCTACGGGAATGCGAAATCAGATTACACGTGAGATACATGGGTCAGGGAACGCGTTTGTTAGCACTGTTCGCGTAGAAATTCGTGAACTTGTTTGTCCGCGACAGTATAGAATGTCGATTGTATGAATTAACGTGTTGGCTGCCGTGGTACTCACCACTGGCCGACAACGACACCACGGTGGTCACAGCTGACTGACGCAATCAAACTCGAGAGAAATGAGTAAACTTTGCATCGAATCTATATATATAAAAATGGATGTTTGTATATACAGGGTGTCCCACATAAATGATAACACTTAAATACCTTTCGTATTTACAGTCCTATCAGAAAACTTCAGACGACAAAGTGACGCTATTGCAGGGGGGCAATATAATAATGAAGAAACAAATTTTTTGTGTCGTGTTTTTAAATGAAATTGCAATGTCACCGATGTTTTTTTAAATGGAATAGTATATTTTTTTTGCGATAGCATGATAGACAATAAAAAACTGAATTCAGTGGATACCACCTTTTTGACCTTGAAATGACCTTGACCAAGAATAATCATGTTGAAGCGGATGAAATGTGGAAGTTTAAAACTTACGTGTTTCAGCAAAGATTGCGCGTTCTTTACGTCGGGTTGACCTTTACGTATCATATCAAGCTATAGGAATTTTTTTATTCTTCATTTTCGTCTTATATTATCGTCAAGAACCACCCCCTAAAATTTCTCCCACCTGTAGTCGAACACCCTGTATATGAACATTTTTATTTTGCGTAAAGAGCTGCAGTCTAATCACATGAATATTGGACTGCGGATTTTATGCATTTATGATGAAAAGCACTATAAGAGTGCAATAGCCACCGTGCACTATTTTCACCCTTTCAAAATCATTAAATAAAGAAAGAACTTTCTGTTTCGCTTTTATTGTTAGTAATCCATGCAGACATTTTTTATTTTGCAGAAAGACCAATAATACTAATTATCTACTAATTCCACTTAAAGTGTACTGACCTTTTCCGTTAACTTCGACGTGGAGAACGCGCCTCTAAACTCGATAGTATTCTCTCAGCGTACACACTGCTAAAATCGACCGATAAACAGATTACAATTTTCTGACAGTTCGGCGAACTATTAGCGAACATCGCGTATCGAAGCGTAACTCGATCCCGAAATTTGATATGATCAAAACAATGCAAACGGTCCAGAAAGGTAACTAGAGAATGGATGCGGCGGAACTCGGGAGTCGCAAATATCCTAGCGGAATTACTCTGTTTCGTCTAAAGACCCGGTCATATTTTGCGAACAGGCAAAAAACATGCTCCGTCGAGGTGAGGAACAACGATCATTATTAACGTTATCCGAGGAGACCGACTCTATCGCGAATATAATACTTAGTAGTCTCCGTCGCGTTCCCGGTTGAGAAATTACGAGACACTTTGGGAATAGATAATCTGCGGCGGAAGTACTCTGTGCAGGCGCGGACGGAGGCCGAAATTAATTCATTGTCACCGGGAAGAACAGGGGGAGGCTTATGAATACGCGGAACACACCCACGGCCATAGATCTCGCCATAGATCTCAGCTCCTCGGCGGTTCCTCGTCCTTAGATCGAGCCACCTTGATTGCTCTAGTTACGCCATATATTTTTCATGCAGTCGTTCGAGAAAATCTCGGTACATGCTTTAACCCTTAGCAGTCGAGGGGTGACTCAGTTTCGCAACTAAAAATTGCTGTACCGTTGTTCAAAATATTGTTTACGTTGTTAAATATGTTGGTACCTCATCAATTACATTAAATTAAGTATTAACGATTTCATATCCATAAAATGAAAAATATTGGAAGAAATATGTAATTTTCAAGTTAAAATGTAAAAATTGAATCACTTTCAACCCTCGAACGCTATTTACCTCGAACATCGGTCTGTAACACTTATCTTCCTCAAAATTCCAAAATCATTTACGCTCCGAAATCTCAGCGAAAACTGAAATCTGAGCATTCAATATAAGCAAAAGAAAATTTATATTACAATTAGCTTGCAACACATCAGCAAAAAGCAGAAAATTTTGCCGAGTTACAATTCGGAGGTTGAAATTAGTTCAACGATTTGAGTATGTTCGAGATATGAGAAGGATCAGTTTAGTACAAATTTTGAAAATAATTGCAATCGATCGATGGAAAAGTTGGCTTTACGAATTTTTTATGCGGCTCACACTGTACTCGAGTTATTGAACTTCGATTGTCAGTCAAGTCTCCGTTGATACTCCCCAACACTTCGGTTCGGTCGCATCTGGAGTATAAATCTATAATTTGTAGCCGTAACTCCAAGGCTTGCTACATCAAACTTGAGAGGATGCAACATAAATTTCTCCGATTAATTGATCTTAAATCGAGTTAGTATATACCTTTTTAATCACGTGGCTAGACGCTGGAGTTAACTAAATTCAGAATGCAAACTCTTGACTGATCTGCTACATTTCTATTCTAGAATCTCCTTCGTAACTATGATTAATTATTATTAGTATCTCTCGAGCTGTCCGAATCTTATCTCATCAATCTCATTTTATCAAAATTACTACGAATTGGATTGATTCATATTATCCAAGCGATCACAAATGTAATAAATGTACAGTGATTCCCTCTAATATTCGGATGTTCGAAAAAGAATGATAAATGTCTTAACATTGCAGTATACGATTTGAATTTTGTGTGGGAAGCTAGAGCAAATAGTTTACTACAGGATGTGAAACAAAATTTTTTCAAAAATTGCAATTGATGGGAATTGTAGAAAAAATACTAATGTTGCATTTTGCAACTTTTTTATGTAGACCTACATTGAAAATTTTATAAGTACGTTTTGTAGATCTGTGTCAATTAAACATATTCTGAACATTTCGTCAAAATTGGCCAACGTTGCGATAAGTTAGAAACGTTTAAAGATGCTAAAGATTGCAGATTTTTACAATTTTAGCGCTGTAACAAACCATTTCGATGAATTTTTTACAGTGCATATACAATAATTGATACAGATCTACAAAATGTATTTTTAAATGTTCAATATAGACTCACATAAAAAAGTTGTAAAATGCAACTTCTAGTATTATTCCTACAATTCCGATCAATTGCAATTTTAAAAAAAAATTTTTCAGATCTTGTAGCGAACAATTTACTCCACCTTCCCAAAAAAATTCAAATCCCATAGTACAATACTAAAAAAGTTATCGTCTTTATAATTGTCCAAATATCAGTGGGAGTTACTGTAACTGCTTTCTCATTGTTTCTTAAAAGCTATAAATCAATTGCTTGAATCACATAAAACTACAATTCATTTTCATTAAAACAAATTGGTCCAGGTTCTGGATTCTGAATATACTAGGTGTATGTAAAAGCATTAGTTATGTTTCGCGATTGTACTTCATCTATTTATCAAGATACGTTATCAGTCGATAATAAAATTGGTTATTTAAACGCATCGATAGCACACACAAACAACTGCACAAAAAGCTGAAGGATTGTAACCATTACAAATAGACTACGTATTTTATGCATTTATGACAACAATGGGCGTATCAAATGTGAAATACTAAACGTTTAAATAAATTAATGATACGCTACATTTATAGCGTCTAATTATACTTGAATGATTGGTAAAGATTAAAACGTTTACATACACCTAATAAAATCTTCAATATGTTAAAATTACTGACGATGAAATAACAATAATATATACAAGAATGAATATGTGGTAGAAAAAACACGGTACAATAGGTATTCAATCATTCGTGGAGTGTTCATAAAAAGGCTGAAGAATGTTCCACTCGTGGAAATGATCATTCGCATGGCAGGTTCGCGAAATCGTTTGTAAATCGAATTCTTTGATTGACCGGTGAACCGTGAGAACCAAGTATACGTTACATCTACCCTTATTCTTTCGGGACTGGTATCGTGTCAGAAATTCGTTACAGTATCCGATTGTGCGGACTATGAGACGAATATATGTAAAGGTGAAAGCTTTCGGTGCAGAATTTCGTTCCGACAAACGCACTCGTGGAGGCCGAACAACTTTGCATTTCGTTTCACAACAGATAAAAGTAAACTCGAATACTCATTGAAGGGTCGTCGAAAGGTGTTCGAAAACCTGGAATCCGGTACTACTCCACCCGCGAGTTCGTTCGCTGAATGAAGCGAAAGATGAACATCGAAAACAAGAATCGTTTCGATTTGTTACCTGTACAAACGAGAGTACTTAGTGTTGATGTCAACGACAAAAGAAAAGTCCCCTCAATTTAAACTGATCACTGTTAATTTTCTCGTTCTACCTTTAATTTAAAAAATAGAGTGTTCACTGTTAAAGTTATTGGTGTTTTTTAGAATTTTATGATTGCAATTTTTGTAAAATTTCTTCCTCCATTAATTCTTATTCTCATTTCATGCTAAATCGAAATATTATTTCTTAGATCGTCGTCCGTTTTTTTTAGAAGCGATCCTTTCTCGTGTAGAGTTTATCGAATCGTAAAGACGTGCCTCACAACGTGCTTTTATATATAAATTAATAGGAATAAACTTTATTTCATAATCTAAATTATAGTGTGGCTCTTTGTATAACCATATTCCAATAGTATACAGGGTATTCCGAAAAGTGCAGTAGGACCTCTAAACAAATATCCGTTTAAATATGATTATGTTATGAAGGGAAATAAATTTTCAAAAATGTATAATTCATTTTGGAATACAATGTACATTTTAATTATTTCCCTCGGTTTCTGATTATCCCTCGGGGGCCCTTAATTCATCAAGTCTGTTTGCCTCTCTTCAAGCCGGTTAATCAAGGTCCTACTGTACTTTCTTGAAAGGGATGATTCCTGAATCATTTGAAGTAAGTTTGTTCTTTGGATTTTTAATATTATCCCTCAATAATATTAAACTTTTCTATAAAATTGTGCTTTAAAAATATTTCAATGAAATTTTTAACATCATATTTCCCTTTAATTACCGAGAATATTTTTTCAAAGGAAAGAGTTATTTCAATTGACCTCATAAATCAGCTTTTCAAAGAAGTATACTTTGGGACTTCCTCTATACGCGACAATGGAAATTTACGATAGACAGTTGGAAACAGTCAAGTTTGGTATCCGAAATTGACGAGGTGACTGAGAAAACATTTTGAGCCAAGGGATTAATAACAGATATAGAAAGGGTATAGCAGGATAAGCATGGGCTAGCGGCCCCCGCTCCGATTTTCCTGATTTCTGTCTTAAAACATAGTTTTATGTCTAAAAAACATTGTGTAAAATTTCAAATGTCTACCCCCATCGATAAGGGTGATATTGGGGTAAATTCCCCCGCACTTAAATGCAATTTGCTACAAAAAGAGAAAAGATATAGATATACTCTACATTCCAGATTTTTTCCACAATTTTTTGCTAATTATTTATAGTTGAAAATAATGAATTAATTCTTTGGGAATTTTTTAAAGTATCTTCTCCTGGGTTGACACCTACCAAAAAATTATAAAATATTGCTATGATACTTACCTACTTTGTAAAAAAAATCTCAGAAGTGTCCATTTGGTGGAACAGTGTCAAGAAAAATAAAGTATGCCGGCGAACGCTTGGTCTGACCAGTATCGGCGCAGCGACCGAATCCCCTTGCGGTGACTAGTAATGGGAACGAACGGGAAGTCGACGGTGTGTATAGAAAAGTTGATACATGTAAAAATGCGACTAAATCGTCTAATATATAATAATATTTTAATAATATTTTCAATATTTTATAATAATATTTTAATAATGTTTTCAATATTTTATAATAATATTGAAGCGCAAACAATAAAATTCGTTTAGTTTATAAATGCATATAAAAAAAGAAAAAAACAAGAAAATAAAGTTGTGTTGAGAAGGATTCGAACTCGAGGAACCTCTAACACCGTTACCATACAACATATTTGTGAGAAGCTTCTTCTTTCTGGTACTTGAAAGCAACGAACTAGCTTCACACGCATTTTTCTTCTTCAATGTAAGCTATTTCCTAAAATATAATTGTTTAGACTTCCAACTGTAATCATATATTAGAACATTTAGTCGCATTTTTACATGTATCAGCTTTTCCGTACACGTGCCGAGACTTCCCGTTCGCTCCCATAACTAGCCACCGCAAGGGGATTCGGTCGCTGCGCCGATACTGGTCAGACCAAGCGTTCGCCGGCATACTTTATTTTTCTTGACACTGTTCCACCAAATGGACACTTCTGAGATTTTTTTACAAAGTAGGTAAGTATCATAGCAATATTTTATAATTTTTTGGTAGGTGTCAACCCAGGAGAAGATACTTTAAAAAATTCCCAAAAAATTAATTCATTATTTTCAACTATAAATAATTAGCAAAAAATTTTGGAAAAAATCTGGAATGTAGAGTATATCTATATCTTTTGTTTGCCGTTTATCCCATGTCGATATCTTTTCTCATTTTGTAGCAAATTGCATTTAAGTGCGGGGGAATTTATCCCAATATCACCCTTATCGATGGAAGTAGACATTTGAAATTTTACACAATGTTTTTTTAGACATAAAACTATGTTCTAAGACAGAAATCAGGAAAATGGGAGCGGGGCCGCTGGCCCATGCTTATCCTGCTATACCCTTTCTACTGTATTTGGTGACGCAGAACCATTTTCCATAGACGATATTTCTCGAAGAATACGTTCGGTCAGCCCTGTTTCCGTTTTCGAGCCCGGCAGCCGGGTATCGGAATCGACTCAGCTCGACGAGTGCGAAACTCGGTGCAATCGGTCCCGGTGATCGTCAGCAGACAGATTCCTCTGTTCCCGGTGTCGGCGCGGAAAAGCGCCACGTAACCGTTCTCTTTTTTACGATCGAGCGCGTTTAAACCGAATCGGCTGCTTGTTCCCCGTCGCGATGAGAATCGATGACGCGTCAAGGGTGGTAAAATAGCTTGCGGGTGTGCCGTGACAGGAGCGCATTAGATTTCACGGATCGCAGTAAATTTCACGACTTCTTGCGCGCAATACACGTCACGCGCTTTCCCGGTAGCTCTCCCTCTCTCCCTCTCTCTCTCTCTCGCTCTTTCCACAAGCAGGACACGCTGCCAGAAACTCGCGTCGGCGATATTCGGCCGCGGCGCTTCATACGCCTCATTATTCCGACGTTGTTTCCGGTTTCTCGACTTCTCGTGTATAGTTTCTCTTAACGCGGTGCACGGCGGTTTACTCGTCAACGTAGCACGACGACGATAAAACGGCGTCGTCGTTTGGCGAGAAAGCGCCGGAAATGAATCGGGCCACGCTCGAATCTGTTTTGCGCGTTTGATTAATTCCCACCACGGTTTTATTGTGCCCCCGGTCGGGGGAACTTTACAACGACGATTCGAAACGACTACGGGAAATTAATTACACTCGGAACAATGGCTAGGTATTTCTCATCCTTCTTTCTTTTTTATTCTTCTCCTCCTCCTCCTCCTCCCTCTGCGTTTGTGTTCGCGAACGGAGCGGGTTGCGCACCCAGGGTTATAGCCGCTTGGAGCTCGTTGGTTGTTCGAGGATCGGTCCATTGACTTTCAGGGAAACCTCCGGCGAATCCACGAGTCGTTTTATTAGCGCGGCGAAATAAAAACTGCGAGGGTTGAATATCGCCGACAGCTAGGGGCGGGAAGTGTGATACTGCAATACCAACGTTTGTCGTTGTGTGATCCACAGCCGGGGTACCGCCTGAACCGGAGCCGTGTGTGAGATACGTGGACGGCATGGAAGCGATTATTAACAGCGACGACGTGCTGGATAGGAAGAAAATCTCCGAGAAGGAAGGCATCCCTTTGGACTGCTTATGGAACATCACCGTCAAGGAAGGATGGAAGGTAAGGGCGCCGTTCGAGCTTTCCGATCTTCCTTTCGCGAAAACCCTTTTCCATGATTGTAAGCGTGACCGATAGCCAATACGTTCAGACAGGACGACGATTATTACTACCTCGCTTAACCCCTTAAGCTCCAAACGCATTTCAAAGTACAATTTTCAACCAAATTCTACTGCGAATCCATTATTAGCTGGTTTTCGAAGGATAATCGCTGGAATCACGATAGCTGTTCGTCCTGCTCCTGTTACTTCAGATTTGCTACCTAGGCGTCGCACAGACTGGCCGATCTAGCTGGCCAAAATTTTTGATTGCTTAAAGCTGATTCAATTTATTAATTTTAAGTTATGCTTCCATTAATGAAAAAGAACAATTTATACATTATAAACAATGGGGTCGGTTCGAGGGACTACCTGGCTCTTCCAATAACAATGTTATTTTTTACCTGAGGGTAGTTCTAGGAAATCGACTTTTGGCCAGCTAGATCGATCAAATACCAGTCTGTGCGTCGATTGGATAGAGTTTGAGCTTGATGTACGTTAGACATTGAAACTGTAGTTCCATAAATATTAAGTTAATAGAAATATTTTCGAATATGTGTAAATACCGTTTTAACTCTTATGCAGCCAACCAAAATGTAGAGATTGTTTCAAATATTGGTAATTATATAGAAAAGGTCTGCCTACTCCGACTTTGATGAAATTTTACATGGTTATAGATTTCAACATTTTGAACAACTTTTTCCTTTTTCAATATAGGGGGTCGCTTTTAGTTTTCGAGATATTCACAAAAAACTATTGCTAATGTTGTATTGAATTTTTCGTATTCCTGCATGTAAACACGCTGTGAAGATGAGAGAGAAAGCAGAGTCTCACTCTATATAGGATGATACATATATAGGGTAGTCTTTTAATTATGA
The DNA here is from genome assembly GCA_963971365.1 of Lasioglossum villosulum. Lineage (NCBI taxonomy): Eukaryota > Metazoa > Arthropoda > Insecta > Hymenoptera > Halictidae > Lasioglossum > Lasioglossum villosulum. The sequence goes on from OZ020497.1 coordinate 11,438,006, forward strand.
AAGACTACTAATGGATTTTCGTTTGCTTCGCCCCCTTCACGATCTAACCCCAACTCATTCTATTCGCATAACCTTTGCATTGTAGCTGTTATCTAGAATTTGAACTAGTAATGAAAATATCGTGCGATCACAATTAGTTGTATGGAAGTCGTGGGTCGGCCCGACCACGCATACAAAAATCCAGGAGTAGTTTTTCCAAATTGAAAGCTTACCTTATATAGAGTAAGACCCTTTCTCTGTCATCCCCACAACGTATTTACAAACCAAAAGTAAACACGCCGTGCAAGAATACCGAAAATTCAATACAGTATTAGCAATAGTTTTTTGCAAATATTTCGAAAACTAAAAGCGCCCCCCTATATTGGAAAAGGAAAAAGTTGTTCAGAATGTGTTGCTGCATAACATATTAAAATTTCATCAAAATCGGAGCAGACCTTATCTGTATAATTACCAAAATCTTTTCTATTTAACATACTTGCACAAGTTCTCACTTTTAGAATATAAATGAATACCTATATTAACGAACAAAGAATCGACATTCAGAGAAATTTTGTAACGTTTTTACAGGAACATTAACAGTTGAAAGAATGCAGTAAATGGATATCCGATTGGCTACACAAGGGTTGAATGAGGTTCACGAACTTTTTGGAACTACTGGATTTCATGAACCTGTTTTTTTCCAATCGTCGATTTCTATATCAATTTTAACGGATAGTTGCCACGATTTCAATTATCTTCTTTTGAAGGAGAATAATTAATTCATAAATTTAAATTGAAGTATTTAATTGGACATACACACGGCCCTCAATTTGCGCGATACTTGTTTTACATGGTTGTTGTTTCGCAAACGGTTTAAATGTAGCTTCAATTTACATTCTCTTTTTTAATACTTTGGTAAAATTCGGTGAGATTTTTCAGGATTTACATTGAGATTACGTATAAAAATATGTAAAACAACAATTTGTGTAATCTTTTATCTTTCTCTCTTTTTTATATGAAGCATCGGTAATTGCATTCGTACGTTAACAATTACAAGCAGTATGGAAATATCTCGAATAAATGGAAATATGAAATTGATGTAATAATTCAGATCGTAAAGTTTCAGTTACAACCTTTCTACAACAGAGCTTTTGATATCTAAAGAAACTGTGTCTTCAAGTACTGGACCTATGATGATCATTTTCGGTGTTTCATTACGAATTAGATTTCATAATCTTTTTACACATAATTCGTTTCGAGAAATCCATTTGTATACACTGTCCAGTTTGAATTGAAAAGTGCTACGTAGCTATTGCAGAAGACCCCAGGTTTAAAGCATAGTTGTGTGTTTGTTGTCGATAAAACTGCCACAGTTTTGAGGTTTTGAGGTTTTGAACTTTGTTTGAAGTTTCGTGTCACGGTCGCAGTTTCGTATTTTTTCGAGCATTTCGAGCATTTCACAAGTAAAATAAACTTTTTTTTTATTTTATCTTGAACAAAGTAACCCGGATGGTTACTGAAATAACGCTCTTATTCGGATGTATTTAAACGATTGGAAAAAAGGATTTAAATGACGCACAAGTGGAGTATTTAGCTCGAAATGTCAGAATATAGTAGATCGTTCCATTCGACTTAACGTCACATACAACATCATATAATCAACAATGCATATCATCATTTCAAAAATCAAGATGATTTTTATTTTGTGTCGAAAAAAATTTGTTTGTTGGAAACAATGTTTCCGCAGATTACCGGAAAACCTTGGAAAATCGTAATAATGATGGAGTTCGGCGCACAGGTTCGATCAAATATAAACTAAATTTCCATGTTTTATAACAAATTTGCAAGTTGAAATCTCGACGTTTCGATCCTGATGAGGATCATTTTCAAGAGATTTTTGCGTATGTTATATAGGAAAGAAAGAGTACATTATCTACCAGCATGGAAGTAACACATTATTCATAAAAGATAAATTTCTTTCCTATATAACATACGCAAAAATCTCTTGAAAATGGTCCTCATCAGGATCGAAACGTCGAGATTTCAACTTGCAAATTTGTTATAAAACATGGAAATTTAGTTTATATTTGATCGAACCTGTGCGCCGAAACCATCTATCTATTATCAATTCTTTTCGATCGCAAAACTATTTCAATATATATAATGATGGAGTGCTTCCATTGAAAAGCTGGAGAAAATCATTTTCGCACGTAAATTATGTTAAAATAATGTAATTTATAATTTTGATATTGGATACGTAGACCACGAATCTTTTTAATAAGTAAATATATATTTCAAGAAATTAATTTTCATTGGGAAACATACGCTGCGACTATTGATGCTCGTTGCTACATAAATTAATTATAAATTATCAATCTGTGCAAATCTGAAAGTAATTTCTTTTGAATTATGATCAGAAAGCTTTAGCGAATGCAATGATACCAGAAAGGCTGCCGGATATTACTCAATATTATATCAAAGAATTATTGATTATCTATTCAAATAACTAAATTAATTCAGGTGATAACGAAATGAAATCTGTGTGTAAGTGTTCCGAATACCTACTTGAAAAGCTGCTGCAAAGAATTTACACAATTTGCAGATTCTGTTTAAGAACTCAAAGTAAAAATAGTAAAATCACTTGATTTTCGATGCAGTAGAGTGCCTCACCGATGTACAAATACAAAAAAAAGCAATACTGAAACCTTATTCTTCAGACTTACATATAGCTACGTCTGGCAACAAAAATCGTACGGCTTACCCAAAATTTTGAAATTGACTTTCTTCCGACTTTTCGGTTCAAATACTCCACCATGAGGCGAGCACTCGGATCGTGTGTGTCCACGGGCGAGCTTGCAAACGCGATTGAGATTATCGGAATCGCGCGACGCCTCTCGAGCAGAAAATGTAATTTAGAACGCGCTCCTTTGTCACGTGGTCTTTTAAATCCTGCCGTCTTTCCGTGACGTCCTTTCCGGCCAAATGGAATCGCGTCCGGCGCAAAATGTGCCATCTAATTGGTACGGGTCCTTTGAGCGTGCCACCACCATTCCTAGTCCGCGGGAAAAGAGATCCACAAGTCTTTACCGCAGGGTGAACACGTACAACTTTCAGATTCAGCTGACGTTCTCGGATCCCTTCAAGCTGCAACGACCGAACGAGTGCGACGCCAACTTCGTGGACATATTCAAAGAACGCACTGACATGTCCTCGAGAGAGAAGAATTTCTGCGGCAGCATCGCCGACACCGTGCCCATCCCGACCAATATCGCCTTTGTCAGGTTTTACGCCGAGCCGAAAGCACTGAACAGCAGCTTCGAGGCCGTCATGACAGCGCTCAGAGACAGAGACGTGGGAGACAAACGTGAGTTCACAAACGTTGTCGATTAATTGTTCAGCCTGCCGTAGAATCTACCTTCTCTGGCCGTCGCGTCGTTCGCGGTATTTTATGATGGAGTTGAAACACTTTTATTACCCTAAGAAGACGTATCCGTCTAGGGACCAGGACTTTCTACCAGCAGAAATAAAATACCAACCTGTTAGAATTCTGCAGCAGCTATCGAGAAAGTCGGGGGGTGGAATGTCAAACGCTCCTGCTCTAAAACAAATAAACCGAATATGTTCGCAAAACTCGACAAAATTTTCGAGACATTCTAAATTCGTTAAAAATTAGTTAATTTCAACAAACTCGATATATTGAAAGTTCGCAGTCGCATGTACATTATACAGGTCCGTTTAAATAAGAACACGTAAATATCTCTTCAGGTTATCGTGATGCAACAAATATTTGTTACGTAATATGCATGGTGTCCATGGACCAATATCTGGCAAGAATATTTTTTCCCATGATACATATTTGTTTTTGATACATAACTACGTTTTTTTAAATTGCATCGTGTAGCTGATCGAAAAATGCATTCAGATATGCAAAATAACATGACCTTGAAATGACTCATCTCGTTGCACCGAGCAACCAAATATCAAAATTATGTTACTATACATATCGAAATGTATTTTTCGATCAGCTACACGATGCAATTAAAACAAATAAAGTTATGTATCAAAAAACAGCCATGACCTTGACAACTTCGAAAAAGATTACCTAAGGAAGAAAATATTCTTGCCAGATATTGGTCCATGGATACCAGAAGAGATATTTAGGTGTGCTTATTTAAACGAACCTCCCTGTATACTACCCCTGAACGAAGATATTCGATAAAAATTGTGCATGTGACTATCGGATGAATTACTGGGTGTAAATTAAATCTGAATAACAGTATTGTTCACATATTGAACAAATATGGAATAAGAGCTATTCATATATCGGATATCAATAAAATGATGAATGCATTTCTGCTTTTTATTAACCCTCCATTGCATTCCGTTCTCAATGGGGAACTTAAATTTCAAATGTTCTATAATAAATTAAGTAGACAATACTGAAGACATACGTATAAAGCTCCCATACAGGAGCAGTCATAGAATGCAATAAATAAAATTTTACTGTTCGTTTCATGACCACATTCATTTTTTAATAAACTAACAACCATATACATTTTTTCAACTCGCAATAAAAATTCATGAAATACAGGTTTAAGTAATACATAACAAACTATTTATCTGTTCTCTGTATCTCGATGGTCAATTATTCATAACAATATATTAATGTTATAAAACTATTTATCTGTCTGGAAAAATTTATCTAGAAAGAGGAAAGAAAAGCATCGTTGGCTTTCCTCCTTTTCCAAATGATCACACTGTCCGATTAGCTTTTAGTCGAAACATTAAAAAAATGATCTAACTCTTGCCCAGTAAAGCGTTCGATGTGGTGCGAATAGTGATCGCAGTTTGACGCGAACGTGTGAATTGGCGCATCATGGTATCGCACGCAAAAAAGGCAGTCGCGCGAATAACGGAGCCCTTGATCGAGCGGTGAATATAAAGGGCCCTCGAAAGATGCTTGAATATTAGCTAGTTGTTTAAAGTCGCAAATTAATTGCCGTGAAACGAGCTTCCGGGTGCTGGGAAAAAACTTATCGAACGCGATCGATGCTCCAGGCACACGCGGACAAGAGCCATGTAACCTAATTATACTTTTTTAACGATACCCGATGCGATAGTTAGCCACACACTGGTAATTGCTGTTCGCCTCGCAAACTGCTACCCTGACAGGGAAACTTTCATTTCCATTACATCGCACGCGAATATTGCGAAAGTCTTTGTTCGCGGCACGCGGTTAGGCAATTTCGATGTTAAGTTTCATTAAAGTTAACAACGCCGTGCCTCGTTTTAGGTGCCGATTCGCTCTTGTGTTCAGGGTCAAAGAGCACGGCCTAATGGAAATCTGATAAATTAACACTCCGCTCTCGCATATTAAAAAATAGAAAACTAGAGGGGGATCACGCGATACGACCACACCCCCACGAATTAGGTGATTGCCGGTCTAATCACCGGGAAGTGTTATTTTTCAATTGAGCCAGGTTTATAAATAGCGACTGACGCAAAGTGGGCTCCGATTGGAAAAGTACGCGACATTTTTGAATAACTCTTAAACCACTGAAGATATTGCAATGAAATTTGAACTGAATATATAAAAAACTAATTCCTTTTCAATGATTTTTAACTTAATATATTCCACATTTGTTTAACCATTTTTATTAATTTAAAACAGCTTTATAAATTATTTATTCTATAATGTATTTAATATTTTCGCTATTTAATGCAAATGGATACAATGTTTAAGTTTTACATTCTTGAGAAAAATTTGTTAAGGCCGAAAAATTGCTATTTTTACCACTTTTGAGCATTTATAATTCGTAAATCAATTAACCAATTTCAATGAAATTTTTAGAGCGTATATAATTTATAACAGTCGACAAAACACATTTTTTAAATTTTCGTTATTGGGCCAGCTAAATACTATCGGAATCACAGTACTGCTCAGGCTGATAGTTCTGCTCTGACTGACAATAATTCTGTTTCACTCCACAATTTGCGTCGACAAAACAAAACATTTGAAAAGGAATTTCAAAACATTTGAAGATCGATGCACGTAAACAATTGCAATGTAACTTATGCACTGTCGAAAAGAAATCGTCAAACTCAACGCAGTCAAAATATCAGAGATGAAATACTTTATTTATTTTTAACTTTAATTATTTACTGCAAAATATAAATTAATATTAAATAAAAATATAATGTAAATATAAATATTCAACACAGTTCTGTGTCAGACTTTCAGAGGCTGCATACTCGACGAATTCAGCGCCTAGCGCGCGTCCAAGCGCGGACAAGATAACGCGACGCGGATGTCTTTAAACAATAATATCTCGAAAAGGGACTCGAAGGAGGAAATGATTTTTGTCACATTACATGGAGGAAGGTTCACTGAAAAGATCCTTACTTGTTAAAAACTGGGATCTCCTGAGACCTGAAAGATCGCGCATGTCAAAGATACAAATTTTCAACGATTGTTTTCATTTTGTTCAGTATTTTTAAAAAATATGTTATATATCATAATTGTCAATGAAAAGTATGATTTCTTATCAATAAAGTGTGCACTTTGATGTAGAAAAAAATTCAGAGCAAGAAGTTGATCACAGTTATCAGGACACTAAGAATGAACAGCTAAATTATGTAGGGAAATTCGATATTCCTAAAGTGTCTAACTTTATGCGTGTATCACAACTAGAACTGCTATTGTATTTCATTAATTTTATCATTTTCGTGTTCGGTGGACATTTAGAAATCGATATCAATTGAAAAAATATCAAAATTCGAAAGTTGACTTTTTCGCAAAATGTCGCGTACTTTTTGAATCGAGCCCACTGTGTGACGTGGAGCATTAACTATACCTATCGTCCATTTCCCGGAGAACGTCTTCTAATGGCTATTTCGTGGAATAAGCTAACGCTCGCCAGACACACTCGGCTCCGGAAGGAAGTGTGTTAGGGGTTCCGTGCTCAAGATCGATTTTTCAATGATTCGAGCTCAGAAATTATGCGCGCACTCTGTCGACAAAATTATTAACACCTACGGACCACCTTTACATTTATTAAATAAAAGGCGCGCGTTCTAACAAGAGTTTCAGCTGCGACTAATTACGGTTTTAATGAAATTGTTTCCTGGATCTATCGTGGTATGTAAAAATGTTCGTGCACTAGAATGAGTATTCATTAAATTTGATATTGTTGATCTTTTTGAATTCTTAAGTAACGAAATCTGATAATCAAGATTGTTACTTCAACGGCATTTATTTTACATGTAAATGCTGCGGGTACTAAAACTATCGGACTGGTCAAAATTAATTACTTCTGATTCTTTCTCTCGAGATTATTGAAATTTGGAAAATGTTTTCCTGATTTTTGAACTTCTTTACCTATGTTGGAAGAACAATTGTATGAAATCTGAATAAATGCAGTTGAAAATTTGATAATTATTATTGATTATTTTTGTGACGGACACTTTCGTCAACGGTTATGTCATACGGTTATTCAGTTGAATGAGAAGATAGTTTTGTTATAAAAGAAACTGTTATTTCTAATGTAAAGTTATATGTAGTTATTAACAAAAATCATTCCATATACTCTCCGGAACAAGACGATATGCATTGTCGACGCGTAAGCGTATTCAAACAATGATCAAAGTGAAAAAACTATTCCTCAATTGATCCTAAGAATTAAACTAGCTGGTTATTGTTGCTCGCTCGCTTCGCGAGCTCGCGGATGGTGTTATTGTTGCTCGCTCGCTTCGCGAGCTCGCGGGTAGGACTGCTCTTGCGAGAGGGTTAGTGGTACGCATTGCTAGTGAGGCATACAGCTATTAATGTTTTTTAACTTCCCGATTCATAGGGAAGTTATTGTAATTACCCCGAAAATCAAAAATCGATTTTTTAGCAGATCTTCACGTTTCATGGTCATTGGAGTCATTTTAGACTATTTTTATCAAATTGTTAGTATGTGTGTGTGTGTGTGTGTGTGTGTGTGTGTGCGTATGTCCGTTTGTATGGTATCAAATTTTTCGTTAACGTTTTCTGAAAAAATAACAATGCGATCAGAATAATGAATGATGCAATCGATGCGCCCCGCTGGAACTTAGAGCTGATTAGATTTTGGTCCATATTGGTCAAGTAGTTTTTTAGTTTTTTTAGTTTTTTTTCGAAAGAAGTTCATTCAACAATGCAAATTATACGAGAGGACGGAAATTTTCCACCGAAGAAACAAACATAATAATTACATATATTTTATTTTTATTTTTTTATAATTTAAACAAATTTTTTTTTATTTAAAAAAAAATTTTTTTTTATTTTCCTTTTTTAATTATGCAACTAATGCTAATATTACCGCTTAGAATAATCGAAAATTATCCCAATGCAAGAGTGAGTTATTCATCGCTACTGCCGAGAATACATTTTCAAAGAATATCGATGAAAGTACAAAAACATTTATATTACAATCTTCAAAAAAACAAGCAGTTCAATACGAATTATTAACTGAGATGAAATTGAAAGTTAATATAAAAAAATGGTTAATGGAGCATGCGAGCAACGAGCATACGATGTTGGTTTAATGCGACGCCATACAGCAAACATTTTGATAAGTAGAAAACTATTGAACTTCCCTGAAAACGTATAATCTTCTTAAAACGTACACTAAATAATGATAATAATATACTGCAACTAACGAATCGGGAAGTTCTTTGTGTGGCTCGTGGAGAGTCACACACCAAATAACATCCGTACTACTAACCCTCTCGCGAACTCACAAAGCGAGCTACAACACCCCCACCCGCGAAGCTCGCGAAGCGAGCGAGCAACAATAACCAGCTAGTTTTTAATTTTGTGTGTGACTCTCCACGAGCCACACAAAGAACTTCCCGATTCGTTAGTTGTAAGCGGTAACATTAGCATTAACTGCATAATTAAAAAAAAATGAAATATATATAATTACGTTTGTTTATTTGGTGGAAAATTTCCATCCTCTCTTATAAATTGCATTGTTGAATGAACTTCTTTCGAAAAAAACTAAAAAATCTAAAAAACTGCTTGACCAATATGGACCAAAATCTAATCAGCTCTAAGTTACGACGAGGCACATCCATTGCATCATTCATCATTCTGATCGCATTGTTACTTTTTCAGAAAATGTTAACGAAAAATTTGACACACACACACGCACACACGCACACACACGCACGCACGCACGAACGCACACACACACGCACACGCGCACGCGCACGCACACGCACACGCACACGCAAACACACACACACACGCAAACACACACACACAAACACACACACATACCGACATTTTGATAAAAAGAGTCTAAAATGAATCCAATGACCATGAAACGTGAAGATCTGTTAAAAATTCGATTTTCGATTTTCGGGGTAAAAAAACATTAATAGCTGTATGCCCCACTAGCAATGCGTACCACTAACCCTCTCGAAAGAGCAGTCCTACCCGCGAGCTCGCGAAGCGGGCGAGCAACAATAACCAGCTAGTTTGATTATTGTAAGCGGTAACATTAGCATTAGTTGCATAATTGAAAAAAAAAATTTTTTTTTAATTAAAAAAAATTTTTTTTAACCCTTTGAACTCGAGGCCGTTTTCACTTGCGCGAACCAGCAACTCGAGACGATTTCGGCCAAATTAGGTGAACATTTTACAGGTACTTCAAAAATATTTAATTAAAAAAAAATTAAAAAAAAAAAATTTCACCAGTTTATTCATTTATATGTCGAAAACAACAAATTTTGATAAATATTACACTCTGTAATTAGTTTTGGTGTGATACTTAGTAAAACAATAGCCAAGATGCATCCTTGCCACTTCACATCGGCCGTGCGCCGTATCGGCACCGCTCGAGTTGCTACTTAACATCGGCCGGACGCCGTATCGGCGCCGCTCGTGTTCAAAGGGTTAAATTTAAAAAAATTTTTTTTACATAAAAATGAAATATATATAATTACGTTTGTTTATTCGGTGGAAAATTTCCATCCTCTCGTATAAATTGCATTCTTGAATGAACTTCTTTCGAAAAAAACTAAAAAAACTAAAAAATCTAAAAAACTACTTGACCGATATGGACCAAAATCTAATCAGCTCTAAGTTACGACGGGGCGCATCGATTGCATCATTCATCATTCTGATCGCATTGTTACTTTTTCAGAAAACGTTAACGAAAAATTTGATAACATAAAAACGGCCATACGCACACACACACACACACACACACACACACACACACACACACACACACACACACACACACACACATACTAACAATTTGATAAAAATAGTCTAAAATGACTTCAATAACCATGAAACGTGAAGATCTGCTAAAAAATCGATTTTCGATTTTCGGGGTAATTACAGTAACTTCCCTATGAATCGGGAAGTTAAAAATTTAAGTCGTACCTGTTCGTAAGTTTGCATTTTTGCTTGAACTGATTCCTTCGAATACAGCACATACTTGATCTCTGAAACGTAATCTGCTGAATCACAATACAGTGTACAGAAATACGAGTAACAAACAGCACTTGTCGCTCGTTCTGTTAGAACCGTTCTTGCGAAGATAATCCTCTTCCCATATGGAGCGGAATATTGTTATAGCATCTCCAGCAAAGAGCTGTAGCTAATCCTATCCAGGTATTACGCAGATTTTGCAAATGGGAACCGGAAATCAATCCCATTCGAGATCAATGCGTTCGTTATTGACATTTGCATTATCGTTGGAAAGTCGGGATGCAAACGTGTTTATTCGTTTGACATGATCAATTAACACGTTCCCTGATTCGCACTTTGTCCGAGCCTGCACTGGCGATAATAGCACATGATATCGAGGGAACTAGATAATCTGCTTTACAAGTCTCCATCGTTGGCAGCAATAATCGTCATTGAAACGATTCGAATTCTATATTAATGTCGCCTATCCCGGTTGAATGGTAAATGGAGTAAGCTGCCGTTGCGGTGTAGCGAGGTGCGGTTGCTGCACGTACGGAATTCGCCGTTTCTCTCTCTCTCTCTCTGCACGGGAAGAATTCCGGGTTCTCTGCACCTGCCTTTCTCGCGAAACTAATATCTTACAAGTGACTTGCCCGCGGACCCGGGAAATTCACTTATTTCCCTATCTCCCGCATGACAAGATTTTAAATGAAAATCTCCGCGGCTGCGTTCACGCTCCAAGCGTTTCCCCTAACAATAAATGGAAAAGCGCGGCTGCCTATAAATTCTGATACTGCCGCGTCGTCACGAATAATTCGGTCCATGCTGTGTACGTTTGTATATGTAATGTGGGACGAGAGTACCACACTGGTCCCAAATTGCGAAAACCTCGACAATTATTTTTTTGTTTGAAATCCGTTGTTTCATTACGCGTACAGTGATTCTGCTGACAATTCATGGTACAGTGTGCCGTTCAATGGAAAGAGTCCAGAAATCGAAGTGTAAGATAAAACTGCCTTCAATTTTAATTGAATAAATGAATTTGTTACTATAATTGAGGCTGAAACTTTACTGTCAATTCCGTGTATTGTTTTAAACAAGCGTCTCTCACGAGCTATTTGATTTTTACAGGTTGTGTTTAGTATTATAAGACTTTCAATCTCCCAAAAATTTTTTTTGAAATTATCGCAATTTGTCCTAATCTTTTTATGTTTAACATTTGTCAACTTTAACAGTTCTCTGTATCTCGATCGTCAATTATTCATAACAATATATTAATGTTATCGGCGCCCTGGTTCGATCAATTGGAACAATAAGCAAGTTTGCAAAATAGAATGAAATTTAATTCAACGTTTCGGTCTATAGTTTAGACCATCTTCAAGAATAATATATCTCATTATTGCGTCTGTAAGGATTATCAAAAATAATTTTTAAAACGTGATTTATATTACCAAAGGTGTGAAGAAAACCAGATTCAAAGACTAAGTATGTAAAAACTTACATGCTTATAAAAGTATTAATTTACATTCTTAATGAGTATTGAACAACGTTTGTCAACTTTGTCAACTTTGATTCGAGTTTTTAAAAAAGTACATCAAAGTACGTCCGTGAAATTTTTACAATATTTGGTGGCATAATAAACTTTATTTTCGCGTTGGTTTTAATTTGCACAAGTTTGCACAAATGGAGAAACTAATAAATATCCATATTAAGACGCTCTTTCTGCATCGTCTTTCGAACAAATATTTTGCAATTATTTTGAATCGAATGCCATTTGATAAATACTTATGTGTTCAATTTTATTTTTATAAATTATATATTTAGTTTTACAATTGTTTAAATATATACAATCTTTCAATTAAATATTAAAGGAAGTACCAAAAGGTTTCAATGAGATTTTGTATCATATTAATTTAGAGCACATTAAATTTGTTATTGTATATTGTATATTTGTTATATACTCGACACACTGTGAGATGGTCTGAATTTCAAGGTCAAACTTTTTTGATCTAGACTGAGGATTTTTATGCAAAATTAAAATTATTCTACTTCAACTGCAACAAACTAGAGTGAAACATTTTATTTTCTTTAACGTATTTAATAGATTGAAAATAATGTTATAGTGCTTTTAAATTCTTCTGATATTGTGACTGTTTGAAATGATACCTTTTCATTTTTTTTACAAATACATCAAATCCGCAGTTCATTCATTATATTCTAACCATCTTGCAATAAAAAAATTTACATAAACGTAATTGTATAAATAGAATGCATTCGTTACTTCTTCATTGTAAGAACAACAATACCGTAACAAAGTACAATTATACAAAAATTAAAAAATAAAAATACAGCCACTATTCTCGCGTTAACGCTAGACTTTACTGTACATAGATAACAACAACGAAAGCTTCAAGAATTCAAATATTACATACCACTACCACGTCCAGATTTACTGGACGTTTCTTCAACAAATCTCAACGTATTTAAATGTATAATTTTCTCACAGTAGCAACTTAAAAATGTGAATTTCTTAAAATACTGTTTTAAACTCGTAATGAGCACTTGAAGTGAAATTTGACATATTACACATTTTATCTTTATCGAAAATAAAATTTGTATACATCAATTGCAATCTGTAGGAGCTAAGTAAAAATTTATTTTTCAATTACAAATACTCATTTTTGTCATAAACGTATAAAATCCGCAGTCTAATAATGACTTGCAGCAAACACGGGATCCTGTAGTTTCATAGTGAAGTATTAAAGGTAAAATATTTATGCAAAAATGTATTTCTAAACAAGCTGACACTTTGTTGAAGATAAGAATCAATTTTGTACGTATGTAGTCGTGTGAAAGAGCAATGTCAAGTCTTATTTGAGTTATACAATTTCGTGACACAGTGAACGACACGGCGACCATTGCATCTCCATTGATCCGACCATTTGAAATTTCGAATGCGCGGCCCCTTCATCCGATTCTTTCTTGCCTTTTCCAGCGTGCGCCGATAACGAGTACTATTGCGAGGACGCGACTTGCATCGCATCGAATTTGCAGTGCAACGGAAGGGTCAATTGCCGTTTCCGTTGGGACGAGGATGAGCAACTCTGCCACGTGAGTAAGCTAGCATTGTGTCAAGACTAAATTCAATAAACCGTGGCCTTTAAAGCCTCTTGAATGTTTTCCGATTTTCGAATCGTTTCCGCCTTCGTACTTCCCTTCTCGTTCCAACTTAAATGCGAGCATAGATTGCTGTGTAGGCCACTGTCTTGGCTCCGTCGTAATATCACCTACTGAAAACACTATGGCGCAAAAGGGATGAACGAAAGGGTCTAGCAGACTAAGAATAGTGAATCGGCCCCCCTTGGATTTTTATTGAAATTGTGTAAAAAACATTGGTTTTAGGTTGAAAGATAACCCCCCAAAATTTCAAGTCGCTAATAATATATTATTATTATATAATATAAATATATATATTTACATATATTTATATATATTTATATATATATATATATTATATAAATATATTTTTTCCACGATTGTGATCATATTATTAAGGGTAGAAAAAAATTATTAAATTTTTTAGGGGTGGAAATTGCAAACAACCCTTAGAGTGACCACTTTCAAAAAATTCAACAACAATGTTCTGTTATCTATCTAATATATACAAAAGTTTCAAGATGGTCGGAGGGGTGGAACATAGTTAAATATTGAAAAACAAATGAAATTACGCCATTATAATGATTTTGAGTTTAGGATTGAGCGATTGTGGGAGACCCAATAAAGAAACCGAATGAGTATAAGTGATAGTCGTAGCCTGAATATCTTAGAATCAATACTAAATACGTATAATCACTACTAAAATCTTCCACTAATAGTATTCCTACACTATAATGGCGTAATTTCATTTGTTTTTCAATATTTAACTATGTTCCACCCTTCCGACCATCTTGAAACTTTTGTATATATTAGATAGATAATAGAACATTGTTGTTGAATTTTTTGAAAGTGGTCACTCGAAGGGTTGTTTGCAATTTCCACCCCTAAAAAATTTAATAATTTTTGATTTTGGGGTGTTATCTTTCAACCTAAAGCGACTTGAAATTTTGGGGGGTTATCTTTCAACCTAAAACCAATGTTTTCCACACAATTTCAATAAAAATCCAGGGGGGGCCGATTCACTATTCTTAGTCTGCTAGACCCTTCCTGTAGGAATCATTTCGTACCAATGCATTAACATTTTTGTTTATTGAAGACAGTCTTACAGAAAGTTTGTCCACTGATAAACAGTGAATTTTACACATTTATGACACACTTGGACAATTCAAAACGGTTAAAGATTAAAAGAATTGACGAATGCCGAATCACCATTTTTAAAATTCCGAGATTATTGAAGACAGAAAGAAAGCCTCCCTTTTTCCGTTTGGTCTGCGCTGGTGATTCCGAGGGCGACGCAAGGCTCTTCCTAGCAAAGAGGATATCTGCTTGTGCTCTAACTAATTCTGTCCTGGTCATGGAAACGCCATGGTTAACGCTGTTTGCATTATTAGTCGACGAGCGAGCATCGTCGGCGACTGATGCGCTACTTTATGCATGTATATTTAGATAGAAACTGTGAAACTTCAAAGATCTCGAAGGAACTTTGGGACACTGAAGCTAAGGAACGGTAAAATGGATCTTTAACAAGGCGTCTTAGTTTGTTGCACGCGCTACTGCTAGCGGTGTCCTTCGTTAGAGTATACATATCTCCCGAGCGAGGCATTTCGAATGATAACAAGTAATATACAGGGGGTTCATTCCGTTTCACGCGTCAAGCGCATAGATCGCTTTCAATGCGATGCGCGCATTGACATCGTTCCGTCACCGACTAGATATAGGATAGACCTATCATCTTATGGGACTTGGTGTCTCATGTTGTGAATTACCGACTGTTCAAAAAATCAGAGGTTTTGGTATGCCCTCTACGATTTAAAGTGGCGAGTTTAGGAATTATATCGAATTTCAAGAAAGCTGTCAACACAAACGAGGTACAGGAATCCTATGCCTATATTTTGTTTGTGCTGTCAGCTTATTTTAGAGCCAGCACCACCGACGAGACCCTGTTCGTGGCCCTAAACCCAGTTGGTAATACAGGAAATGACAAGAAAAACGGGCCAAGTGGCCCTGGCAAAAATGGCCACCGAAATACATTGGATGATAGGTCTATCCTATATCTAGTCGGTGGTTCCGTTTCGTTAATGTGCACAGCTTCACATCAAATTTCAAATTTTTTGAAATTGCCGCTGACAACCGCTGATGCATCGACTTCGTATCGAACGCTTCACTTCTGAGCTGCGGTAAGTAGTGGCGGGGATCTAGGGACTTCCGAGCGTTCTGATGCAGTTCTGATGCGCGCATTGACTGCAACGGAACGCTTCTCTATGCGATACATGCGCTTGAAGCGTGAAACGGAATGAACCCAGGAAGAGTATGTCCCATTTCGAAACGCAACCGTGAAAGATATCCTTCAATGATGGACATCCGGTGTACGTTCTGCTAAATTATCGAAGTAAGCAAATGGTGAAGCGCACGGCGCGAAGCGACGGCAGCTGACATGGTGTGTGACGTGGACTCGCAGCACTCGGTCCTCGTTTCTTGCGAGTACGCCATCGTTTTATGCCCTGGAATTATACAGGCTTTCCGTTTCTTAGTACCAAATCCCAGGATCCCGGCAATGCACTGTCGCAAGAATAGCATGCCGTCTAAACTTAATCGTTCTCTACCCTTTTACGCAGCTTCCATCTATCTCGGCGAGGCTAATTAATTTATTTCGAGGACGGCTCTGCTTTAGCTGGAGACGTGTGTTACTGTTCACCCTATATTCACGAAATTTACCGACGAGACGCTGTAATCGTCCTGTTATCCGGTTTTCAACTAGAAATATCAGTACGTTGTGCACAGATTGGCTCGAATTAAAGAGAAAAGGAACGAAAGTTGTATTTACAACAAACCTACCACTACCAGTCAAAATGACCGATTCTGAATTTATTATTTCCAAATTATTGAAATAAAAAAAATGATTTTATAAGAATCGACTGTATAAATGTCTTTAAGAGAGCACGTATCATAATAGGATACGCAGAAAGTCTAAATAAAATCAATCTTGACATTTTTGTAGGGGAACATGTACCAGTTGCTTTTCAGGCTCGGTAGGTTTAGTGTTAAAAAACCTAGATGAACAAATACTTCTTTGAACCACCGTACTTCGAACAGGATCGTATCGAAGCCCGATGGGTCATTAATATTCCTTGAATCGTTGATTGCGTTCATTTGGCGCAGAGGTTCTTTGTAGGAAATCTCGGGTGCTCCGGTGCAATCCTCACAAAGACTTAATATCTTCTCTCCTTCAGGTCCTGTGTCTTCCAGTCTCCTCGATTTGGCCCGGCCTGGCGGTGGTTAATTAATTTATTCAAGCCTGCTTTTGGTGGCCCGAGCCAGTCATTTCGCTTCTCTGACCTCCAACTCGCGGTTTCATGATATTCGAATGCGTATCATCCCGCAGCACGGCAGGGTGTTTCCGGTTCCGGAGGACGCAAAATAGTATGGGCTCCTGGCAAACGACCAGAACAGACTGCCTCCGGAACGACGAAGGCACCATGGCACCGACGGGATATTAATCTAACGGGAAATAATGCCGGCGATATGCTACCGTTCGATCCTACCCTTGTTTCGTACCGTGCGAGAGTTGCTTTGATCGTATCCGGCAAACGAGAATCGATGCGGTTCGAGCACCTAGTTCCCCTAACCCATAGCTACCCAACCTATCTTGGCTCGCTGCCCCACATCAAATTGTATTTTTTTATTCCCTATCCCTTTTGGAAACACTATCTTCACTATCGGAACAGTCAGGACTAGTCCTGCGTGCAACTTGAATTCTATTGATTACGTCGCATTGTGTGCTATTTAAGAGAATAGACTCCATTTTCCAGGATTGCAAGGGAGCAGGATTTGCGTTCTCCTTTCTTGACTTGACACGAATTTTTTTCTGTAAGGTAAAGGTACCAGTAGTTGACCATGAACGAGTAGTTGACCATTTTATAGAAAAACATAAACAATAAAATTTTTATAAGCTGTACACTTTTGATGAAAGTGAACCTCTACCAGTGCATATAACTGACACAGATCTACAAAACGCATTTTTAAAATTTTCAATATTGACCCACATCAAAAAGTTGTAAAATGCAACTTTTAGTATTTTTGCTACAATTCCGATGAATGGCAATTTTTGACAAAATTTTTTTTCGCATCCTGTGGTAAACTTTGCTCTCGCTTCCCAAAAATATTCAAATCGTATAAAACGATATTTAAAAAGTTATCGCCTTTTTAAGAGTGTGCCAATACTTTTTTACCCACTGTATCATTTTTTCGTATTATTACAAATAACAATATCATAGTATCGATCGTAAATAGGTTTTAAACAAAATTTTTAATGGTATCAGCGCACTGGTTCGATCAAAAACTACATCTATACTATTTGCAAAATATCACAAAATCAAAATTTCGACGTTTGCAAAATATCACAAAATCAAAATGTCGACGTTTCGATCTATATTTAGATCATTTTCAAGAAATTAATAAAATTTTGCGTCTGTAAATTAACCGACAATTTCTATTAGTACTGTGCAGCAAATATAATTAAAAAACTTTTTTTTAAATTTTTAAATTTAAGAAAATTACAATTGTAACTCACTTGCTTAGTGTAAACTTGAATTACAATTACAAATAACGTAAATATTTATGGTGGTTACAGTTACTGAACCACTCTGGATGACAGCCCCTTAATCTTTGTCTTCATAAAATATTTTTAATCCATCAAATACACGTAGACTTCTGTACCTGTCTGTAAATATAGTTTGTCCAACGCAACGTCGAGGATAGTTTTCACCCCTTCGACATGGTCGATGACCGATGAAAACACGTGCGTGTCAAATAATTCTGAAAACGCGTGTGACGCAATTCGCGACGACGCGTGTGGATAAAGTGACCGATACACAGTTATGGTAGTATTTTTCGAGATCGAGATTCACGGATACGAGGATTTCTATACGCGCGGCGTATGGAGCCGCGTGATACCGAACGGAATTAGAAATCGGGGGCCGACTATTGGCTGAAACTCACAATGGCCCGCGGTTGCGTATCGCGGAACGACTCGGAATGGTTTTTACAACTAGTCGGGACGTGCCTAGCAGCAAGGAGAACAGGATGAAAAGCAATCGTCGTGCCACGAAGGCAACCAGCAGGCGCCCGCGTTGTACAAACTGGTAACGCGTGCGCCAACTCTTTTTTTCTCTCACACGCGGAGTTGTTTACAACGGTCGCTTTTTCCACGCTCGTCAGGTCTCCGGAAAATAAATTCGGATGCCTGGTACGTGGGATTAGAGAGGGAAACTTCCACGCACGCTGTTGTGTGCCTAACAAATCGAACGGACACGGGGTCATTGGCGAACGATTCTGCGCTCCAGTGTAATCGCATTCGCCTGTGATCTTCTCCCCGTGGGGATAAGAAGACCGCGATCTTGCGGATGAATATTACGAAACAAGTGACCACAAAGAGCGTTTTTGTGGTTTAACTGGAAAGCGTCTTTACCTTTGGTTCGGACGGGTTGAACATCATTTGGGGACGCTGCTTTGAACATTAACATTCGACTTGCAAGGAGGAACAGTTCGAGCACTGTCGGAGCCGCGTCTCTGTCGCTTCTGTTCCTTCGACTCGGCCTTAACGAGCTACTCAATTCTTCGCGAAACCCTCTTTCGCATGGATCGCATAAGAAGAAATGAAATCGGGGGTTAATTGACCGAACATTGTCTCTCGAGACCGAAACGACCCGCTGTAGTACTGTCTTTCATGGAAATACGACTTAATCGTATTGACAAGGATCGACTGTCAACGATTAACGAGCTATCCTTCTGAAACACCTGATACAAAAAGAAATCAGCCGTGTTCGGACCGTTTGAAGTTTGAGTTCTATGCTTCTCGTGAACTCGGCATCGTTGTACAATGGGACGGAACTGCCCAATTAAACTATCGGGAAACTCTCGATTTAGAAAAACAGACGGTTTCTAGAAATACTAAATAAGGGTAACTGGTTGTCGGTCACGGATCGAATCGTCCGGAGTCTTTCATTTTTTAACACTAAACCTACCGGGAATTAAACGTGGCTAGCATGTATTGTTCTCTATAAATAAAAAGATTGAATTTATTTAAATTTTGCATCGTTGTATTATAATATACTAGCAGGCCCGCACGACTTCGTCCGTGCTAAACGTGAGAAAAATTTAGATTTTGATCGTAAGTATGTTAATATATATAGATGTTAACCCTGGGGAACATTATTAATTCATTAATAACAATTTATTGTTGAAATAATAGTTAAAATAATGAATATAGACTTGAAAGGTGCAAGCTCGTTGTAATATGACACGTGCATGCTATTTCCAGGAAGACTTGACCTTGAACGTGTCCGAACGTGTTTCGCAGTATAAAATACCTCGTGTTCAAATACCGATGTATACCAATTTTCATAGCGATAGTAATATCTAAAAAATCTGACACCGACAGTGGTGAGTTTAGTGTTAAGAAATTCCCCTAATTTTTTTAAAGATTGTCTTTATATCATACACCTCATGGCTGTGTAACCGCTAACTGTATCAATGAACCACGAAGTAAAATAGAAGGAGACCTATCTGCATAGTATGAAATTGACATCAAAACTTGTACCCGGTTCGGGGAGGTACGCCAAATGTAATGGCATGGACAGAGAATGTCAGTGTCAAACACGTGTCAAACGATGAAACGGAAATGTTAGAAATACATGATTATGTTATGACAGGACGTGCAAATACGCAAAATTAGAATAAAATTAAGGTTATAAATTTGTAAAAAAAGATTTTCAAAACATTATTATTTTTATAAAATGGAGAGGTGTTATATAATTATATTGTGTATTGTATTTTATATTAATAATTAATAAGGATGATGCATATAAATGTTTTTTTTTTATTATAATATAATTAAAAATAGGGTACAATAAGTTTTTACACATAATAGGCTTATATGCGTTTTACCAACTCAACACTACCATCAATATTGTACTTTATATCTTAATTTTTGTAACTGTTAACCTAGTTCGTAAGGATAGAATGTAATAAGTTTTGTACCATAATTGCCAGCTTATGGACCTAACCTGGTCTAAACCCTTACTTCTTCACCTGTCATAACATAACCATGTATTTCTAACATGTCCGTTTCATCGTTTGACACGTGTTTGACACTGACATTCTCTGTCCATGCCATTCCATTTGGCGTACCTCCCCGAACCGGGTATAAGTTTTGATGTCAATTTTTTCTTCTCTACGCTATCGAGATAGGTCTCCTTCTATTTTACTTCGTGCAATGAACGTAGCACAGATCACACACACACTCGAATTTACCTTAAACCCCCATACAGAATCAATAATGTTGCCATCGCATTTGCCTCGCGACTTTTCTACTTCACTGCCTGTGCTACCTGAAGTTATATCATGGCAGAGCCAAGTAAAAAATGGTCCCGGCATCGCGCTATCGTTCCAAGAAGCTTCTTTAATCTCCGTGAAGCTGCACGGGGATTATATGAACGACGAATGAATTTTTTAGAGCTAACTACAGCGCTGCGAGCTTTTAGGAAAGGAAGTATTACACTTAAACAAGTTTACGATTAATTCGAGACAGCTCCGCTTTTTGTGAAAAACATGTGCATTCGTATGCAACGTTCGATACAAGAGAAACGAGACTACGCGTGTACCTTGCCCAATGAGACGAGGGAGTAAACGTGAACATAACTGCCAGTACTTCACTGCTTCATCTCGTTGGACGAGGTATGATGTAGTGATTTATCTTCTTTAGCTGTCCATTATATATCTTATCACTAGACTGCGGATCTTTATGCAAGATAAAAATTGTTTACTTCAATTACAAAGAACAGGAGCCAAATAGAAGCGATATTCTTTATTCTATAATTTGAATAAGCTGAGCCTAAGAAATGAATGTTCTCAAATTCTTTTAATCTGTCAACTGTGGCAAGTTGCGCGTAATCGTTTTTGTCATAAATGCATAAAATCAGCAGTCTACTTATCACTGCTGTAGACTTTATTTTTGTTGTGTTTATTCGCATTGTTGATTTGCAAACAATTCTAGCGAATTTAGGTCAGTTTATTTTGATCATCTGTAATTTTTGTGTTCAGTTTTCGCGCACAGAGTGTATAAAAAGTTTGTACAGATGGTAAGTTTCTTTTATGAGATCTTTCCCACTTTTTTACAAATTTAAGATTTTGTTACATTTTACGTATATTGTCTGGTGACTCCTAATCTTCCTACTAATTCGTTTTTCGTCTGGAATAGATTTTCTTTGAGCAATTCCTCTAACTCACCGTTATCGAATTTTCTCGCTGCACCTGAACGATCGTCGCCTTCCAAATTAAAATTTTCGGCTTTCAATCTTTGATACCACTGTTCATATTGTTACGATGGAACGAGATGAAGTTGCCTCTCTATTCTGAAGATATCGCAGAGATCGAGAGAAGTTGCCTGTCAGATCGATATTGCGGTATCCGGACAACGAAGTTGTTGATAAGAAGAAGAAAGACGTCAGATCCTCTTGAGTCTTTGATACGAGAGCACGCTTCAACGTTTGTACCCCTTTTGTTGTTCAGTTAATGAAGTTATACTTTCCTTGTTAATTATCACTGTGTGTTGTCCGGCAAGACGTGACCGTAGCCTTCGCAACAATATGTTATGTAAGATACAGTGTTCTCCTCCAGTGTAGCACAAATCATTTCAGTAGCACAAATCATTTCATATTGCTTGGATTATTGCACAGGATTGGAAACTCTTAGAGCGCTCATCACGACTCTTCTTAAAAATAAATGACACTCTTCTAGTGACACCAAAATTGAGAAGTACAGTAATGTCCCGATAGTTGCTGCAGGAGCTGTACACGATAGTTGCCGCAATGCCTACCCATTCCACCATCGGTGTGAACACCACTACATTGACACCATGAATCGAATTTTCAAACTACTTAATTTTTATTATTTTGTTATGAGATTTTATTGGCTTATTCCTGGCAAAATTCACTAGTAGGCACTACGGCAACTTTCAAGATATTACTGATGGGCCGAATTATACCGTGTTTGGTCTTGTTTTAATCAGAATTTTGCTAGGAATAAGCCAGTAAAATCTCATTTAAAAATAATAGAGAATAAGGCTTTTTTAATTGGCATTACGACACGCTCGACCACGCGATCATACTGTCCTTCTCTACGTTCGGCTTTCGATTGATGTCTCGGCGCAGTAGACTGTAGAGGCCAGTCATAAATAAAAAGACAAGCAGCTGTCTTGGAAGTTGTCGCTCCAGAGAACAGCTCCTGCGGCAACTATCGCAACATTACTGTAATTCGAATTCAGTCAGAAGTTGTGATGGAAAAAGTGGGGAAGGAACTTATTTCCACATCTAATACAAATGTCCACCGATCCAGAAGTGTAGATTCACCCTTAGGATGGATGACCGTTTCTTTTTATATACCCTGTGCAGAGTGATACACGTTGCACGTTACACAAGATTATTATTTTGTACAGTAAGAGAACGGCATCGTACGCTACGCGATTTAAGGTTACTGTTCGCAACAGATATGATCACTTTCAACATAATTCCTTAGATTAAGACACTGCTGCAGACGATGGCAATACTGTTTAAAACAGTCCTGTACGTTACATTCTCCAAAGCTTTTGACGAGCTCTTGCCTTATCCTCTGACTTCCGCACAAAATGGATTCCCTTGAGCCCAGATTTGACCTTTGTGAGGAAAAGTCGCTGAGTGCTAGATCTTCTGAACATGAAAGGTGTTTAAATAAAATGTCTTTTTGCCAGCCTAATCCTTATCACGTTCCCAAAATTCCATTGATCTCCACTGTCGTTTATTAGCAAATTATATTCAGATGTAATTTAAATGACTCGAAAAATGGAAGAATGAATGGATATTTTATGATAACGTATAAAATTCTAAAATCCTAAAATAGAAGAAGCTGAAACCGATCAAAATGACGTAGACAAAATTAATTGTCATATAGCTAGTTCCGGTTGCTGTCCGAATCCCAAATAATTAGCACGGAAAACAAAATTCGAATTTAACTTTGAAACAGGAAAACATGCTTAACATTTTCTGAAGGATGTGATGGGACAGCGGCAAATAAAAAATTCAAGAAAACATAGTCTGCCAGGAAAAAGAGCGGCAAAGCTAGTACAACCCAGCAGTCTTCAGCAGACTTGCTAAAAGCCAGAGATGATGGATTTTATGACTTGCTATTTTAATTTTCTGCATAAACCGCGAATACTAAAATTAATCCCACAAGTTCGACCGCGCGGTCTGTCTCCTCTATTTTGCTCCTAAAAATTTCCGGACTACACGCAGGTTCCAGAAGTTTACAGAATTAATTAAAATTCGAGCGTTCCTCGTCGGAAGGAAGAAATAGCTTTCTCCATTAAACGAACTACGCACGTACTGATTCCCTGACTCTATCTCTCTTTCTCTCGTCTCGTGTGTCGCGTCCTTCAGTGTCGTACCATGGCAACGTCAACCCGGTTGGGTCTCATGACTGCAATAAAGCACAGTGCGATAGGAGACCGCGATACCGGTTCCACTCGCATAGAAACACGGCCGCGAAATGGACGGTACAGACAGAATGCAGGACGGAATCGTGGGGGGGATTCCCGGTGCCCGGCCGTTCTATCCAATTTTATTCTCGTCTAATGGAAAGAGCGCCCCTACCACTTATCTCGTCCCGTACACCCAGGTAAATACTAATGGAAACCAGACGGCACGGCGGGAAATCCTGATGGAAAAACAGTCGAAACGTCCGAGAAACGTGTTCCGGTATTATACAAAACGACACACGCAATCGGGTAGCAACCCTCCCTCTCCACCACCCACCCGCATCGAAAACTTCCATCGTAGGAACGAAATTTCACGTTTAAATTCTGTTTTCGCCTTCCAGCGGCGTCCACGCAATAAAAAAGTTGTCCAACGAGGCGAGACGCGATCGTGTAAAATTCAGCGGATCGCTTTCATAGGAAATGAACATTTCTGCGACGCGATCGTCCGCCGCTCCGCGTAGCGTTTGGCTACGTTAAAGCCTCGATATATATACATACGTGAATACTCCGAATCGAAATTGCACTTAGACCGTATACAGAGAGCTCTTTGATCTCTCTAGTTAGTGTCGGAAAATGATAGACACGTATCGTTGACACTAATCCAATCCAGCGTATCTAATCACAATCCATCACAACACGCAATCAATAATCAACAACCACGACCTGTCACTGATCCAGCGTATCGGTGATACTGATCCAATGATTAAACTGTCTTAAAAAACGTTAAATTCTTCTCGATCGAAAATTAGTTATATAATAAATTGAATGATATCGGCGTTAGGTTCGATCATTTTTAGAAAACAACAAATGTGCAATTGTTTAAACATGTTTCTAACGTTTCGATCCCTATGTGGATCATTTTCAAAGAGACACTTTTGCGTCTGAAAAATATGAGAGAAAACAAAAATGAAAAAATTATTTTTGTGTTGTAGCTCGCTTTGCGAGTTCGCGAGCGGGTTAGCGGTACGGATGTTATTTGGTATCTGACTCTCTAAGAGTCACACAAAGAATTTCCCGATTCGTTTTCTACTTATCAAAATGTTTGCTATATGGCGTTGCATTAAACCAACTTCGTATGCTCGTTGCTCACTTGGTTCCCTGTTGTAGCATAGTAATGTTGCAAAATAAATCGTATAAATATTAATTCTGTATACAATCAAATTATATATATATACAGGGTGTCCCAAAATTCCTTCAACATCCGGAAATGGGAGGATCCTGACATCATTTGAAGCGACATCTCAAAAAAAAATACAATATAAAAATACAACATAAAAAAAAATAAAAACGAAATATATATAATTACTTTTGTTTATTCGGCGGAAATTTTCCATCCACTCGTGTAAATTGCAATGTTGAATCAACTCTTTTGGAAAAAAAACTAAAAAACTACTTGACCAAAATGGACCAAAATCTAATCAGCTGTAAGTTACAGCGGGACACATCGATTGCATTATTCATCATCTGATCGCGTTGTTACTTTTTTAGAAAACGTTAACAAAAAATTTGATATCATAGAAACGGACACACACACACACACACCGACAGTTTGATATAAATAGTCTAAAATGACTCCAATGACCATGAAACGTGAAGATCTGTTAAAAATTCGATTTTCGATTTTCGGGGTGATTACATTAACTTCCCTATGAATCGGGAAGTTAAAAAAACCAAAAATTAAATTTCCTATACATACTTGTTGTGTGAAAAGTGGAGAAGAACATTTTGGAACAAAAATTAGTGAGTTACACGTCGATGAAATTTAGTCCATGATTGTCACTTGTTCCATTCCAAGTCTTCCATTCTCACTTGTTCTAATTATCCTGTTAAGCTGAAACTAATACACCGATGTCCTTAAATCTTTTTAATATGTCCACTGCTTTATATTGTACGTACCCGTTTTTGTCATTAATGCATAAAATCCGCAGTCTAATAATTATATCAAACTGTTCTTTAGCTATCCGTTCTTTATGTTTGTCAGGATGTAAAGCCAAGATCGTGTAACAAAACCTCTCAGACTCTTACACCCGCTGTTTTCTATCAACAAGAGAAAATCGATGTTTCTCTCTTCCCGCCTTCATAGGGATTAATTATCGCAATTCTCGAACGCTGAATCCTCGATGGATTGTTATTAATTTAACGGGCGAATTTCTGCCGTCGCGCGTCGTGGTGATCCGGCGATGTTATTGATGAATCGTCGAAGCAATTCGTTTTTTGCAATGTTTCAAGTTTTCTGGTAATTGTTCGACAATGTTGGGACCGGGAGGAAAAGACTCCTTCGTCGATTGGAGCACACCACTGTTGTACAGATCAATGATTTTGTTTTTGCCCAAAATTCTCGTCACAATGGTCCATATTCTCCATCTCGAACGACCTCAAGACAACTTTAGACGAGAACAACACTAGAAACGTCCTCCTCTTTTTGAAATCTATCGATATATTCAAACTATTATAAATTTGTTTTTTGCTTAGATTATTATATCATATTATATTAGAATGTAAAACATGTGGTCGCTAATGACCTAGCTGTTAATGCGACCACATTAAAATAAACTCAAAAATAAATAAATAAATAAATTTTGTT
This sequence comes from Lasioglossum villosulum, assembly GCA_963971365.1. Classification (NCBI taxonomy): domain Eukaryota; kingdom Metazoa; phylum Arthropoda; class Insecta; order Hymenoptera; family Halictidae; genus Lasioglossum; species Lasioglossum villosulum. The sequence goes on from OZ020497.1 coordinate 11,464,739, forward strand.
TTTGCAAAGAAAGTATGCCATTCCATTTATAAAAGTAACGATGACCTTGAAATCTGATAAAATAACTTTAACGCTGTATACGCTTCCTAAAATATTGAAACTTTGACCTGAACACTTTTCCAGATTTTTTATTTTACAATTATGGAAATGATACAAATGATTTCATAAGAAATTATTCTATAGATATCTTTAGTAGAGCACTTTATTTTGATAAGGGAAAATGTGCCAGTTTCTTTTAAGGATCTCAGTAGAGATCTGAAGTAGAGAAAGTGAAGTATAATATTTTTTGAGACAGTTTCGACGGAGTAAAATGGAAGACGCAGGAATAACGAACGCGATCAAGCGAAACCGCGAGTAATCTGATTTCACTTGATTCACGGTATTCTGTTCGGTCTTGCGTAAACTCCGTGGCTTAATAATAATGTCTTTTGTAATGGGAGATAAACATACATAAGCTGTTCAGGATACGAGACCAGATAATTCCAGCTGAAACTTCTGTAAACCCATCTTTATTCAAATGTCCTTAAGCGCACCAATACCTAATACGATTAGTTGACTATCTTCGCTACGTTCACGCTACACTGAGCACGCTAAAGCCGATAGATGCAGTTAAAAAATCGAGTTATAGATTTTTCGTTACAAATCAATTTTTTCGTTTCAATTCGTTAGAAATCAATTTTCTAACAGATCGTTAAAAATTAAAGATGTACATCAAATACTTATTTAAAAGTAATTATCAATTCATTAACTTTATAATGTCTGAAAACTGTATGTGGATATGTATGTATCGTATATTCATTGTTGCTATTTTTTGATGAATAAATTTGAAAATGAAAGTATATATGTATATATTTACTAAAGCATTCGCAGTATTCACGTGTGTCTAAATAAATATACAATTTAATCTAAATAATTAAATAATTAATCTTGAATACTCTTAATGGTTGCAATTGATTTACAGAAAGGTGAAACTGATTTGCTTAAGATTGAATTTGACTTGCCAAAATGCGTGAATTTGTAGTGAAAAACCTATACAAAATAAAATTACATTAAATTGTCTTAAATCACGCATTTCACAATTTTTTAATCATTTTTCAGTATTACAGAGGCACCAAATTTTACAGTTTAACTGTACAGTAGACACAAAACGATCAAATAAATTATTTAAAACGGCTGTATATATGCATCTCACGTGGCAGAAAATAAAAAAGAGATTTCTCAACAAAACTGTATGTACACATACTCAAAATTTGTTCGCCAAGATGTTCAAACTTTTTTTATAACAACAGCAAAGAAACATTGCATACGATGTAGTCATTCAATTCTTTAAATACTTTGCCACCATGCTTACAGTCAGAAAAAATTATTCGCTCCCTCTTAAAAGGGCGATAACTTTTTAAATATCGTATTATACAATTTGAACATTTTTTAGGAGCTAGAGCAATTAGTTTGCTGCAGGATGTGAACAAAAATTTTAATTGATTGGAATTGTAGAAAAAATGCTAAAAGTTGCATTTTACAACTTTTTTATGTGAGTCTATATTGAAAATTTAAAAAGTACGTTTTATAGACCTGTGTCAATTAAACATATTCTGAACATTTTAAACGTTTCAATATGTTAAAAATTGCAGATTTTCACGATTTTCGACTTATAACTGCAGATACGTACATCTGTCAATGCCTGTCGATTTTTTTGCGCATCAACCGATTTCGATGAAACTTTACCAGTGCATATAACTGACAGATCTGCAAAAAGTATTTTCTAAATTTTCAATATTGATCCACATAAAAAAGTTGTAAAATGCAACTGTTAGTATTTTTGCTACAATTCCGATGAATTGCAATTTTTAACAAAATGTTTGTTCACATCCTGCAGCAAACTAATTGCTCTAACTCCTAAAAAAAATTAAAATCGTATAGTCCGATATTTAAAAAGTTATCGCCTTTTTAAGAGTGAGCGAATAATTTTTTGCCTCACTGAATATTGTGAAATAAATGAAGAAGATTATAGAAAGTCTTCTTTCAGAGGTCCAAAAAGGTGATATTTTATCAACTATACGTATGCATTATATTATGTAAAACTTTCAACAGCTTCCTCGAAGATCTTTTTCATCGAATATTCTATGAAGCTATCACGGAGAGTGTTCAACCGACCTTTCTAAATTTGAAAAGGCCACGTCGTTGGCCACGGATACTCGGCGAGCATTATAGGATTACAAGAGGACCCCATGCCATGTAACCCGGTGCTCTACTGAGTCAAACTCACCACAGATCTTCCGCTGTAGCAAGTCAATATTTTCTGAAACCACACGACCTTTAAGATTTCTCTACAAAATCCTTTCGCGCCAACTGGTGCAATAGGTGAGCGTACGAGAAGAAGGTTTCCTGCCCGTTTCGTTTATTCGAGAACCGGTGTCGTGGTCTATCCGCGGCGCGTGTTCTTGAAATTGAAACTGGGAAACAGTTCCTATACGTTCGAGGGAATCGCGCAACCAGTGGAATTGAATCGGAATATTGTTAGCTTTAGGCCACGAGCGCGAACAGATGCTCTCTTGTTAGATGTGTTCGGAAAGTTAGGGGACACCACGTGTGCAACTTGGAGAGGAGGTTGTTCTAATGCATAAACAATGGTCGCACCAAATGGCAGCAGCCATGCTCTTTGTTTGGTTGACTTGTCGCTATAATGACTGAACCGAGTGTGCGTCTTGTGGTCTCAGTGGTTTTTAATAATGCCGGAGTTCGAGGTTCGAACAGCGTGCTTATTAACACATTACCGATTGTTGATTATTGCATTATTTTTAAAAATTTATGGTGCATGGCTAAACACTTTGTAATGGAGCCTTCTGTTGGAATATCTGCAAAAATATAGTCGGGTGTTGACGGACATAAACAGTGTCCTTGTATATTCAAACGGCTCTCAGGTCAGAAGTGGAGGGCCTGCAATATCTTAGTTCGAAGAAGGCCTGTGTTACGGATTGGAAGGGGTTAAAACAGGCCACTTCACTTAAACGTAACTTTATTTCCCAAAGTTGGGATCGTTCAATTTGTAATGGATATTATGTACAATGAAGATGTTTTACTTGGCCAAAACACCAGCTCGTTTTGGCCCGATTATTGAATAAAGAGTGTTATTGTAACAAGATGAGTTTCACTTGTAGATACAATCACGGGTAGTGCCCGTGATTCCCGATGGTGAATCGACTAACTCGCGAAAAACCGGTCACCGAGACGCACGACGTTTTCAGTAGCGACGAGATAGCACGATTAACGTACGTTGGGATCGTAGTCGAACAGCTGGCAGTTTACCGTCACCGTCGAACTATTGATTGGCGGATCGATAGAGCGATCCGCCAATAGTAATCCCAATTTTGGGGTCGATAATCGATTGTAATCGACGTCCGACGGTGCTGGCATAAGCTACTGCGAGCTGCTTATCGACTCTCGATCTCGCTGTTACGCGTGAATCCGCCAATAGCGCGGCGGCGCAGTAAATCGGCGCGTTCACGCTGCCGACACGCTCAGCCAATCCCAAACAGCCTGAGCAATAAACTTAGGGTTCTCGTGTATCGAGATTTCCCGAGCGGACCCAACAGGGTTTTTTTTCCGTCCCCCGAACTTTTTCGTTCAGTTCAGTTCAGTCTTGGTTCTCAAACCATACGGACGATTTTCACGTGTTTTTCTTCCTCGTTAAAATAAAGAACTATAATTCAGAATTAGTTTTGTGATCTTTATTGATTAATAATACCCATTTCCATCACCTTCAGTAGCAACAGCAATTTTCATCGTGAGCTAACAAGTCACTCTCAATAACGTCATAGTTTCATTTAAGATTGCAATGCGAAAGAAAATTTCTATGCTTTCCTTTGGTACAGCCCAATTATTAAAAACCCTGTTAATAGGCTTCCGGTAGGTAAAGTGTTAACTTCGCTTAGTACAATTGGTAAACTTTTCATAGAAACATTTGACTAACAGATGAAGTTTTACGCAGGCATATATTAATACTTATTTATTGGTTTTAATAATATTGCTTACGTTTGTAATAGACATCTGAGAACACTTGAAGCTTTTAAATACCAACAGGAACGTTGATTTTTTAATCTTTGCCCATTGCCAGCACGAACGTGTAACCCATCAAAAATGACTCTCGCCCCCGAGTGCAGTAACCGTTTGAAACGCATTTTCGCACGGGCTTATGAAAACACGGGAACGTCTGTCGGAGTGTACTCGGCCATATAAGCATAACAATAAACCTCCCGTGGTATACAGAAGCAGAGCGAGAGGCATTCCCGAGCCCTCAACCAGAGGTTCGTGCACGGCCATCCTTTCCTATTCAGGCCGCGCGCACGCACCAGCTCGTTGGGTTCGAGTTCCCTCTGGAAAATGTAACCATCTAATGCACAGAAATCTCATTCGCGAACCAGGGAGTGCGGTAACGCTTCCAGGGAAGCCGCCGGTTACGCGAAAGCCCCTGCCTATATTGTTAATTGTACGGACTCTCGCCGCGAAATGCGCCATTGTTATTCTTATCGCCGGCCCGCGGTACAAACTTCATCGTTCCGCGGACGCCGAGATGAACACAGCCGTCAATGGCTCCAGGATCGCCTCGTGCATTGCACCATTCCGCCTCCATTCATGCCCGCCAATCTACAACAATTAATATGCGATCTGTTTATTGTCGAATCTTGGTCGTTTTAGGCTGCAGCGTCAAATATGGTTTAATACAGTAAATACACATTATTAGTCCAACAACCGTGTTTTTCACGGACTTAAGGTCCACTTATACTCAAATATATCCGACGGAATATATTCGATCAGACAGATGTTGGCGAAACTGCCGTTTATAGCAAAAATCAGAATTTGATGAAATTTTGAAAATGGGTTCTTTTTTTACTAAAATGACGATTGCCAGAAGGATTTTTGGCGCATCGAAAAACATTTTTTTTTATCATTTCAATGTCACGCTCTACCTTACCGACTTACCGACTTTCTAGTTTATATAGAATATCTTCAATTAGTTGTAAAAAGGGATCATCACCAGCCTAGTTCACCTCACAGCGCCATAAAAATTCACACTCATTTTAGTAAAAAAAGAACCTATTTTCAAAATTTCATCGAATTCTGATTTTTGCCATAAACTAAGAACAGCCCAGATGTTCTTCAATGCATTTTAATAGAAGTATGCACACCTACCTTCCATTAAAGTGTATTGAAGAATATTTGTCCGATCGAATATATTCCGTCGGATATATTTGAGAATAAATGGACTTTTATATAATTTTACGCAAATTTCATATGTTTGTTTTCAATAATAACCATGAATATTGCTTTCTGAAGTATTTTTAATTTATTTAAATATTTATTTTTATCTTTTTATTGCGTAATTATATATATTGAATATCACAAATTTGTTTTTTTGAAGTTCAAATCAGAGGGTAGAATTATTTGGAAAAGTAAGTCACAATTTTTTATAATATGAAGACAATTTGATTCAAAAATGAATATAACATGAAATTCACTAATTGAACGAAAGCTTTTTAAATTAATCTATTTTTTTAATGCAAAATATACTCGCGCATGGCTTTCATTGCCAATATAATGATGGATTTCGAATTTCTTGTACTTTTGTCTCCCATTGTACCTCCAGAACATCCTTTATCATCGCCGCTCTGCGGGGATCGCGCTCTCCATTCCGGACTAATAATGAGCATTTACTGTACTACATGTCAGAAAGACACTTTAATTTAGTCAACATTCGCAAGACGATAATTTTTATAGATAATTCATACGGATCGGAAATATTTTTAAGAACTTCTAATTGATCGGATGTAACTTATCATTAGACTGCGGATTTTATACATTTATGACAAAAATGAGCAGGTGTAATTTAAAATTAAAAAAATATTGGAAACATTTAAGCACACTATTATATTATTCTCAACCTACTAAACATCTTATGCATTATGAGAAACGTGTACGAATAGTAGACAAAACTGTAAAGACATCAGAATAATTTAAGAATCTTGTTACTTTCTATTCAGCTTTTTAAAATTATTGAAGAATGATATGCGGTCAACTTGGTACATTCTATTTCGCATACAAATTCATATACTAGGTTGCGGAAAAGTAATCCTTTATTTTTACCTCTACTTCAAGACTTTATTTAACACGGTTCGGATTGTCCGATATGGGTCGAATATGCGCCATTTTTTTTTTTTATTGAAAGCTTAATTGGAACTCCCCATAGGGGGTTATAAAGCTATACATTAGTAATATACATCTTACATTTAAATATTAGTAATGTAGGTACAGTAGAACACGTTAAGTATATAACATATTAAGTACATAACTTTAAATCTTTAAATTACATTGCTTGAAAAACTTGAAAAGAAAATAACATGCCTCAATATTCAGTTCACAAAGCAACGATCTGATATTTAAAGGTGGAAACAAATTGAGCTTCCTTAATTTTTTCATGAGATCAACTCTTTGTGATTCCAACAAAGTACATTGCCAAATGATATGGTTAAAATCTTGAACCTCATTGCCGCAGTTACACTTGGAATCATCTATTATATGTAGTCGTGAAAGAGATGCTGCAAGATGATAATGATTTGCTCTACAAGTTCGATAATTTGTTGCCATTTTGAAGGGGTCTTCATAATGCCCCTCTCATAGAAGCGCTGGTCCCTATTGGCAAAAAACTCGACCAATACGTTCCGATAGGTTCAACAAGAATTTCTCAAGTATCACCGAAAATTGTTTCGTGTACCAGCGGAAAACCTTTGCTACGATCCTTCACGGAGCATTTATACGTCTACTAGCCTAAGTCTCTACAGGAAGTCGGCGAGCAGAATCGATTCCGCCGCGCCGTCTTTTAATCACTTCGTTCGTCCAAGACACTTACAAAACTCGGTTGACTTTTGAAGCAGCGGGAAATTTTTCTCTTGGTCATTTCTTAGCTAAATGGATTATTCGAGTCCTTCAACAGAACCTGCCAACTCCGTCTACGGGCACTTAGTATACTTTCGAGTGGAGTAGCCATTCATGGAGTACCTTAGACATTCAATCTGTACGGCCAAGGAAAAGAGAGAGGGCGAAATCACTACCAAAGGTAAACGATTCACAGACAAATTCCGTCGCCGCCTTTATGTCACTTCATCCGCAGGAAGTACTCAGAAGTTCGGCTGACGGGTACAACCATGAAAAGAGGGCAATTTGATCATTTCAAGCTCTCACGACCAAAATTATTACCTCAAAATGCTTTTCTACTGAACATCACAGAAACTACTTATCAAAAATTTCGAGATTTTCAAGAATTCCGTGAATCCGAATTAGTTTTATTGAAAGGGACAAAATCGATATGACGATGCTGTTGAAAATAGGCGACCTAATCGATGTAGTCTCGAAACGTGCTCAAAATTGTCGAAATTCTCGTGAATCTCGGTATTTTTGATCCCTAAAATTGCTTCGGGACCCGTCCTGATCCCGGAAAAATGCTCGACTCGATATTCTCGGGATCGCGCACACCTCTATTGTCTACGTTTTTCATCCGTAAACTTAAAACAATAAAACAAGGATGCATTTCGTCCGCTTGGGGCTACACGTGCAACACCTCAGGGCTTAAATTAGTATATGGTCCATTTAATGCAAAAGTGATGTAAATCGATTTTGAACAAGGTGAATAGGGTAATAACTCAAGATATAACTTTATGGAAGCTTACTTAAAGGAGACGTAGCTCTCTCTGACGTTATTGCATTTTACAGAACTTCTTATTCGGCGCACCTCGGGATGCAAAGTTTTTCGACTTACATCGCTTTTGCATTATACGGCGGGCTGTATAGGTCGTCTTTGAATCGACTCACTCTGCTAAGATGATCAGTGAGGACGTCCTGCTCCCGGTAGATAAGTTTGCTCTTGGGCACATGTTCGAGCACACTGCAAACCCATACGATGGACAGCGCCCGTGATCCGGCAGGAATCGATTTTGAAAAATATCTGACGTGCTTCAGCCCATATTATTCCGGATGAAATATCCGGATTCCCGTCGCACAACTATTCTGGTTATTTTTATTCTTCTCCATACATGTTTGTGTAAGGGTTGGGAGGATTTCGGAATTAAGCTCCCGACGAAATATGTACTCGGCGCGACCTGCATTCCCACCCGCTTTTTGTTGGAACCCAGTGAAAAATAAGGCGAAAGTTACGGGCCGGTGAAGAGATAAGACGGCGAGGAGGAGGATGGCGCAACGGTATCTCGTTTCGTTTATGCATCGTTAACGTTTGCTTCGCACCAGAAATCTCGGCCTCGAATTCTGATCTATAATATATGCACAGGACAGGACAGTGTGCGGCCCGAGTCTATAAATTCAGGCGAGGTGTTTAACGGTACGACTTCGTAGACCTTGCACGCCGAGGAACGAGGTACACAGAGGATGAGAGGAAAATGAGATTCGACTGCGTTGTGCGCAACTTCCTATATCGCGTTACCGTAACCGTTCCCGATGAATGTGTACCTTCGCATGCATTGTTAACACCGGCTCCTATCTAACCTCTGCGAGACCCGTGCACACCAACGCTAATGATCAAGGGGACCGGCAGTTTCTTTCGCTTTGCTGTTTCGGAATAACTTCGACCCGCGTTATTATAAGTAGTACACTTCGTATACTTTAACGGGTTACCCTGGGACCGTCGCACAGTGGGGTATTTGGCCAGTTTAGCGCGCCAAAAGTCAACATTTTTAGTTTATTCAAAATGATTGAAACTTTCTTCTGATGTATCTGAATATATATGTGAGTGATATACAATGATATTTTCCTATAAACAGTACTATTTAGTAACATATAGACACTTGGAAGTAACATATACTCGTGACCAAGAGAAGCGTCGAAAAACATGTGTTAAAGAAATGACTTTTTTCACAAGTTTAGTGTATGAAATCGAGATAAGAACATACAGTGGGTAAAAAAAGTATTGGCACACTCTTAAAAAGGCGATAACTTTTTGAATATCGTATTATACGATTTGAACATTTTTGGGAAGCTAGTGCAATTAGTTTGCCATAGGATGCGAAAAAAAATTTTGTCAAAAATTGCAATCCATCGGAATTGTACTAAAAGTTGCAGTTTACAACTTTTTTATGTGGGCCAATATTGAAAATTATAAAAATGCGTTTTGTAGACCTGTGTCAATTAAACATATTCTAAAAATTTCGTCAAAATCGGTCGACGTTGCAATGAGCTATAAACGTTTAATATGTTAAAAATTGCAGATTTTCATGATTTTCGACCTATAACTGCAAATTCTTACATCTTTCAATGCCTGTCGTTTTTTTTTGTTTGCAACAACCGATTTCGATGAAACTTTACCAGTGCATATAACTGACACAGATCTACAAACGCATTTTTAAAATTTTCAATATTGGCCCACATAAAAAAGTTGTAAAATGCAACTTTTAGTATTTTTGCTACAATTCCGATGAATTGCAATTTTTGACAAAATTTTTTTTCGCATCCTGTGGCGTAAAGGAAGGAATATAAAGTAATTTTATGGCTTTTTGTTTCAAACTGTTCGGTGGTTTTGATAGAATAAACAATCGAAACTGGTACAATTTTTTTTCCGAAAATTAATATGTATTATGTAATATGTATTATGCAATACATTTTTTTCTCCGCACAACACCCCTTTAATTTTTGGTGAGGTTATTCAGTAGACATTGTTTTATACAATCTTGAAGAGTTTAGGTACGGTTTAGTGCGGCAACATGGAGATATTTAGCTTGTTGTGCGATACATATCAGTACGGTGTGAATCGACCATATAGCATATGACTGATAATGATGAAATAATTGACCTGTAGGATATAGATACTTGGAGGTAAATGAAGGCGAATGAATGTCACTATTGCTTGAATATTTAGTTTATTTTATTGGAAAAATGTAATCGTGGTTAAACAATCGAATGCAGTTTTTCTTCGAACACTGTGATGAGCATGAGCAAGCATCCTTGCTAATAAAGTAATCATGGTTCGGATTTTTACATCAATGCCTTATTTTTCGACATAGGCTATGGAGGACATTACACAAATTTCCCTTGTTTCCCTTGTTAGGTCTCCACCCATGAATGTAATAAATTACAGAATGAGTGGTGACGGATACGTGCAATGAAGAGTGTTTGGGACAGAGTGGGCAGTTTCAGAGATAGATTAGAGCGAGTTATTTATAATAGCGAGTGTAAAATGAGTTTTGAGCGATTTAGAATTAAGTGTTTCGTTGTTGATAAACTATGATTATGTTATTTAGACTTTGTGTTTCAATCTTTATTACAGCCACACGTGTTGCAATATCAATTTCTTTAAATCTGACGAAAAAGTTTACAAATAAAAATTTAAGTGTTCATACATGTATGAATTGCAATATAAAAAATATTGAAAAAATTTTGTTTAAAAGAAAAAACAAGATCGCTTCGATTTTTTAAATATTGAATTGTATTTCTGATTTCCAACGATATATAGTATTATGACCTTGACACTATTAATAACGTTGCCATAGTTTTGGCACGCTAAACTGGTCAAATACCGCACTGTGCGTCGGCTCATTTCATTCATTCCACCAAAACTGATTTTCATTCATCAACACGATTTGATCAACATTCACTTCCGTCGACTAGTATGTATTCATTCGCGACTCTATTTCTGAAACACAGAAGTTGGAAGTATTAAATCAACATTGGTACATATACAGGATGTCTCAAATTTCTATCAACATCCGGAAATAGAAGGTTCCTGAGATCATTTGAAGCGAGATTTTCCTTCGTAAAAGTGGCGTCCGCGGCTTTGTTAAGAAGTTATTAATGAAAAACACGGATCAATGAAAACATGGTCAAGTCAGAATTAATCCACTGTAGCCACGCTCTGATTGGTCCGTGTTTTTCGTTAATAACTCCTAAACAAAGCCGGGGATGCCATTTTTGCAAAGGAAAATGTCGCTTCAATTGATCTCAGGAAACTCTCTAATCGTGCTGTTTGGGATTGGCTGAATGCATCAGCAGCGTTAACGTATCTGTTGGCTGATCAACTAGTTGCTACGAGATCTGGGATCTCGGATCTCGGATCATGGATCCCCTCTACGAGGGGAACCATGGGTGAGTTGAGTCAAAATCCATGGTTCCCCTGACACTTTTTGTCCCCATGATGCGTAGAATACAATGCAATAACACAAAACTTTGCCCTTGAAATTCAAGGTCAAGGACAATTTTGCGGCAACATTTTTTCACAGATCTTCACCGATGTAAAGAAATGTTTGGTCCTGGCTGCCATAGGCGTATTCTACATCTTCGGATCGGTGAAGATCTGTGAAAAAATGTTGCCGCAAAATTGTCCTTGACTTTGAATTTCAATGGCAAAGTTTTGTGTTATTGCATTGTATTCTACACATCATTGGGACAAAAAGTGTTAAGGGAACCATGGGTGAGTTGAGTCAAAACCCATGGTTCCCTTAACACTTTCTTACACATTTCTTTACACCTTGTACATAGTTCGTTATAAGTGAACGAACCCACTTCGGGAAATAAAGTTATATGGTTAACAAAAGTTTTCTGGGAAGTGATTCGTAAAACTCCTTACCAATCCGTAATAAATGCTCATGCGGACTTGGTCATGTAGAAATTTACTAGAGCACTGAAGTAACACCTACAAATTCAGATACAATTTTCACATCATCATAAGTATCTAAATAACTGGTGGTGCTGAAGTTAAGGTTAAATTCCACTTTCGAAATGACTTGCTAAATAACCCTCGTCTCGCTAGTTTCTTGCCGAGATCTGACAAATACTCGTTGCATGAATTCTTTATGTTTTTTCCATAACTAACACAAAATTTCTGCAGCTCTCCGGCTTCCACGTATACCTCTCATTCACCTAGCGTGCAGCGCTTATTTGCTGTCACAAATACTCCTCGTCGTAGCCAGCGTTCGGAACCTCCGCTTACAGACATTCATCTACATGTTCGCGTTGATTTATGACGTTCAGTCTGGTTCACGACGAATATTCTGTTCCACGAAAAACACTACAGTAGTCTTCACAAAAATATTTCACACGTTATTTTTTTTTTATTATTGAACCATCATTCATATCGAAGACGTCAGGGTGACGTGATCGAACACTACGGAATCTAGTTCAATTTAACAACTCAACATTTCCGCATTTGCAAATATATTAATCCATTAGCAACTTAATCGAATTTGGGTTATTGGTTAAAACGTGACCTTTTAACCTTCTCACAATCGAATAAAATTTGATTTGCTGTTTAAAAGGATTTTGTTATTATTAAAAACATTTGTCTGTAAGAAAACTGTAAACAGTTTGATAAATTTTGATGCATCTGATGCTCTTCAGGATAAGATTTTGAGGCCTGCGATAAAAATCTTAAACAGAATTTTGTACTGCGTAAATCCTCATATACTCAGTAAAATGTTTAAGTATAAATATAAAATAAGATTAAATCTTTTCACAATCTAGCATCTAAAGATGTGAAATATTTCTTGTCTGTTTCTATTTTAGTTAATTTTATTTTCCTCTTTAATGTGTTAATACCGTGGCAGTAGTTTCACAGTGGCAATTATTATTTCACGTGGGAAACCCGTAAAAGAAGCGCCACGTTGAGTGGTACAAAGAAACCACTCGTAGAATGAACAGAGCCGCGATTATTCGGACAAAAAGCACTGGAAAATCGTGCGAAACCGCTTTAGCTGGATGAATGTTTTCTGAGCGGCAATTTATGACGGGAATAATTCCGTACATCTCAGTCCCACAATTGAGTCGCGCGATCAAGTGCAGTAGAATCCGGTTAACCCGAAGTTTAACTGAGCCGTTTATTTTGAAAGTGACCATTTAAATTGAGATATTTAAGAGTTCACGATTTCAACTCGAACGTACTGTCGACGACTGTTAGAAGAGCTTCTTGTCAGTTAATAAACAATTTCGTATTTTCTTTCACGTTACAGAAGAAGAATGCGCGGCTGATCGACTCGCAGCATATCGTCATAATCCTCATCGTCTTCTCCCTGATCCTCTTCGGCATGAGTTTCGCCTTCGTTTTCAACTGCGTGAGGAAGCTAATCCGGGATCATCGAATCATTCGGGTAAGTGGATCCTCCACCGAGAGTCACCTTGCCTCGTAACCGTGTCAATCTACTGGAAAATTGACACGATACACGATTAAAAGTTTCGGCTAATCACCCGCTGGCTACGGTGCTATCTGCAGGCAGTAGCATCGGAGGCGTTTCTAATTCTTCGATCGAAAATTTGAGTCTAACTCTTCAGCGACGATCTCTGTGCACTGACCAGTGTTGGACAGAAAGCATTTGAAATCATATTCGAATGAAAAATTATTATTTTAATTATTATTTTGCTCCAATGCGAAATGCAAAATAAAAATTGTAATTACAGTAACTTCCCTATGAATCGGGAAGTTAATAAATTGAAAGTAACGTATGGACATTCTTAAGTAAGTGCATAAAATCCGCAGTGTAGTAATGACATAACAATCGAATACAATACTTACAGTGGGTAAAAAAAGTATTGGCACACTCTTAAAAAGGCGTTAACTTTTTAAATACCGTATTATACGATTTGAATTTTTTTGGAAGCTAGAGCAATTAGTTTGCCACAGGATGCGAAAAAAAATTTTATCAAAAATTGCAATTCATCGGAATTGTAGCAAAAATACTAAAAGTTTCATTTTACAACTTTTTTATGTGGGCCAATATTGAAAATTTTAAAAAATTTGTTTTGTAGATCTGTGTCAGTTATATGCACTGGTAAAGTTTCATCGAAATCGGTTGATGCGAAAAAAAACGATAGGCATTGAAAGATGTAAGAATCTGCAGTTGCAGGTCGAAAATCGTGAAAATCTGCAATTTTTAATATATTTAAACGTTTATAGCTCATTGCAGCGTCGACCGATTTTGACGAAATTTTCAGAATATGTTTAATTGACAAATGCATTGCATTGACAAATGCATTGCATTGTAAAATGCAACTTTTAGTATTTTTGCTACAATTCCGATGAATTGCAATTTTTGACAAAATTTTTTTCGCATCCTGTGGCAACCTGATTGCTCTACAATTTAAATTTCATAAATGAAATACTATTAATAAAATCATTTTATATGAAAATTTATTCAATTAAAATTATACAACTAAAATACTATTAACAAAATTATTTTAGCTTCCCAATAAAATTCAAATCGTATAATACGATATTTAAAAAGTTATCGCATTTTTAAGAGTGTGCCAATACTTTTTTTACCCACTGTAAGTATTGTATTCGATTGTTATGTCATTACTACACTGCGGATTTTATGCACTTATTTAAAAACGGCCATACGTTACTTTCAATTTCTTACAATTTTTATTTTGCATAATGATCCGCAGTCTAGTCATTGTAAATTAATTCTATCGAATCGGTTAATGAATACCTTGGAATTTTGTATTTAGTCGTGCTATGGAATATGAATTCCTTGTGTAATTTGTATTTAAGATTTAATCTCCACTGGCTATCAATTGTAAACATAACGTTTCTTCGATTAACTTCTGACACTCTAATATAGAGTCTAAAATCTACTAAACATATACGCCGTTCATCTCGAATAACCGAAACTAAATTCTAATTTCCTGTAATCGATATTTAACCATTATTAAAAATACTGTATCTTCTAGGGCAGTGGTCGGCAAACTTATTAGTCAAAGAGCCAAATATGAACATTACAACAATTTAAAAAAAATTAGGAGCCAAATCTGCTTGTTTGGTAAACTTTTATTACACTAAATAAAACTAAATTTCATACTTAATAAATATTTATTAATGCGAACAATGTGCTTACATCTCCTTGGAAAGTTTGAGTAAGCCAGGTTTGAATGTTGTTTTTTTAAAAATGAAAATTATTAATATCTGCAATAAATTTTATAATAGTATTGATTTCTTTAATGGCTCGTTACAGTCTTTTAAAACTAAATTGAGCTGTACTATTAGATAATATTACCCTTATTTGCTGTTTTGTTCTGTCCAGATTTGGGTAATTTTAGATTAAGACTTAAGATTAAGATTTTTTACTGTGTTTTTTTCTTTTTTTTTCTGTCATACATTTGTATCTACTCACATTTGTATAAAAGGATTTCGGTCCGTATAAATAAATAATAATAATAATAATAAAAATATTATTGCGTCTTCCGTGGATATTTGTGCCAGAGCCGCACTTAAGGAGCCAAAGAGCCACATGCGGCTCTGCAGCCGCACTTTGCCGACCACTGTCATAGGGTATTACAAACAATACAAAAATTCGAAAGATTGTAGGTACGAAGAAAGTCGTAGTACAGTAGTGTCGCGATAGTTGTCGCAGGAGCTGTACACGATAGTTGTCGCAGTGCCTACCCATTCAACCAGCTGTCAATGCTGCGCCGGGTCGCAAGGCGGCGATGTTTGATGTCGGCTCGGGTATATCGATGTGAACACTACTACATTGACACCATGAATCGAATTTTCAAATTGTTTAATTTTCATTATTTTTTTATGAGATTTTACTGGTTTATTCCTAGCAAAATTCTGATTAAAACAAGACCAAACACGGTATAATTCACCAGTGCCTACTAGTGAATTTCCTACTCAATATTCATTATTTTTTAATGAGATTTTACTGGCTTATTCCTGGCAAAATTCACTAGTAGGCACTACGGCAACTTTCAAGACATTACTGATGGGCCAAATTATACCGTGTTTGGTGTTGTTCTAATCAGAATTTTGATAAGAATAAGCCAATAAAATCTCATTAAAAAATAATGGAGAATACAGCATATTTAATTGGCATTACATTGTGAGAACACGCGGGCCTTTAAACTGTGCCGGTGACGGCGACACGCTCGGCCACGCGATCATTCTGTCCTTCTCTACGTTCGGCTTTCGATTGATGTCTCGGCGCGGTAGACTGTAGAGGCCAGTCATAAATCAAATGACGAGCAGTTGTCTTGGAAGTTGTCGCTCCAGAGAACAGCTCCTGCGACAACTATCGCGACATTACTGTACAAGGGGTTAAGCTAAAACACCGTTATCAATAGAGATATCTAGCCGTGCATTTTGCCTCCTGTACAAAAAGTTTGCAATCTGGGAGCGATTTGTCGCGTTGACAGAGCTTTCCTGTTACTTCTGCTTAAAAAATTCCACCTGCATTGTACCATCGTGCAATGTGGAGCGGTTCGGTGGGGAAAGGGTGGAGCAAACTCAAATATTGCAGGGTTGTAATAAATCGATGCATCGAAAAATCACTCGAATCTAAACGCTTTTTTTCGCGCTACGCACGGTTCGCCCACTGACGCGGCACTGGAATTTAAATTACGCAACGAACGTATGAGATTTCGATTCAATTCACGGGCCGGACTTGTCACGTACAGTTGTACGTGCCTAACATTTACGCAACGCCGGGGAAAACTAATAACACACAATTCGAAATGAGCCCACGGTTCGTTTCATCCATTCACGCGGGACAAAACGTGGAAAATTGAAGTCGGTCGAGTCGCAGGCCACCAGCATAGATCTGATAGACGGTAACATGGGAATAACAATTAATTCGCTTTCGCCATTTTTCGCTAGTTCCGAACGTATTTACGTTCTTTTTGCATCGACGAGGGGAACAATTACCTTTGACATACCCTTTGATCGACGCCGGGCGCAAACGCGAGATGCTTGCCGGTAAAAATTAAATATTGGACACTGTATGTTAATCAGTGCCCATCATTGTATCAAATGTTGGAAGACTGAATAGATTACAGGGTACTTTTCACAATTTAATTCCAACCATTGTTAAATCTAATCAAATCCTTACGTATTTACTTTTTTCTACATATTTTTTAATTTATCTTTATGACATCAATGTTGATCTTATTAGACTTTATACAGGGTGTACAAAAAATATTGGTCATCTATCTTTCGGGTGAATTTACACCACTGGATCGGTGGAAATTTGTAAAAATGTTTTTTATCGATCTTCACCGATCCAGATTTGTAGATTCATCTCTGGCTTCGTACCTGGCTATTAAAATATTAAAACGTAGATGGGTTGTTTCTAGCTCTGAAACATGATGGACATATATCTCGTTATCAGAAGATTAATATTTATACATCAATTTTCAAGCTACTTGAATTAAATATAAAGTTAATCGTATTAGATGTTCTGTATCGTTCTGAATGGAATGAAAATATTAATTAACATTGAAGGCATCGGACTGGACAAAATGGAGGATTCTGTACGGATTTCCTTTAAAACTTCTGAGGGAATTATTAATTAAATTCAGTAATTAGAGCGAGTATTACAATAAAAAGCTGCATCGAATTCTAACAAATGCGCTTTAGTATTTTTTCTAAGAGCTTAATGCTTCTAGTCTCATCTAAATGAAATTAATCACTACAGTGTGCTTCGAATAATTGTCTTCTCATGCATAAAATCCCCAGTGCATTGGTACATTTGATAATTCCAATTACTGTCGATAGATTGCAACAGTCGAAGAGTTCTAGTAGAAAACACTGTAAGTACTAAAATCGAAAGATTTTGTTTTCTTATCGAAAAATGTTTTGTGTCTTAATGGGAGTACTGTGATATGCAATTTAAGTGGAATTGTCCGTTGTAAGCAATTATTAGTAATGGTAGAAAATGATAGCACCGTTTTGTCCAACATCGTCCCTGTAGAAAACGATGTAAGTGCCAATTCAATCTTAATCACAAAACAACATACCAGATGATCTTACATTATTGAAAAAAACACTTTCACAGTATGCTAACAAATTTGAACATCGAATATCAATTTTCAAAAAAATTGCACAGGAAGATATGTTTGGTTTTTATATATTCGAGTTAATTTAGAAACAAACACGAGCGTACGTGAGCAGGCAAAAGCAGCGTTTGAAAATTTAAATGAGTGACAAACAATTCTTTCTCTATATCGAAACTATATCACATACAGGGTTGTCTAGAATCACGACTTCCTTTTTCATGGATTTGTACTACTATATTAATGCAGAAAACAGAAATACGGTGTTTCTAATCTCATTTAGCAACAAGGAACGATCCAATTTTATAAATTATAGGTGTACAAATTTATTCGGCTCGATTTTCGTAGGCTTATGGTGCGTTCCCAAAAACAACCAAAACAAGCAATTTTCTATACGTTTACTCTAACTTGCAGGTGACCGATGAAGCCAGTAACAAATTTTACATGCTTCATAAATGGGTGTATGAATTGATTTGTACATCTACTAATTAAAAGTTGTGAAGCACGTTTGTTGCTATTGAAAAATTCGGTATTTGGCACTTATAGTATTTTCTACAAGTACAGTAATGTCTCGATATATGTGAAAGAGATGCGCGCGATATTGTGAGAAATTTATCCCCACCACGAGAAGTGTAACATGACACAGGATTAAATATATCGGTATTTTTATACACATTTAACATGTTCGTAGAAATTCCTTTAAAAAATAATCCCTTGATAACATATTTTGGTCCCGAAATGTTCACATGCATCGAGACATTACCGAAGTCTTCAGTTTTCTGAAGAGACAGCGTGAAGAACGCGTTTCCACATTCGTTCGATCGATTGATAGAGTTCATTTGTCTTCTCCAGGAGCACATCAGGCAGTCGAGAGAAAATCGATTAGACGAGCTCGGTCGGAAGGCGACACCGTGTCCAATCTCGTCTTCGAGAACGGACATTGGCGACCGAGGCAGCGAGTCACCGAGTCTAGAAGTGATGCCCAGCAAGGAGCTTCTGCCTCCGACGACTCTGATCGGCCAGGACTACACGAAGGACCTTGTCTTGGAGATGACCTACAACACGCGAGACATGAACGACATCCACCAGAGCAACAACGTCAGCAACGCGACGCAGGAACGGCTGCAGGAGTCGAACGAGGAGCCAGAGACGCGGGATAGTTCTTGTCAGACGCGCGAGAGCTTGTTCGAGATACCGCTTGGCTTCACAACTTTCGGCGTGCGGGCACCAAGCTCGCAAAATGGGACCAACCACCTTCATCACCATCGCCATCACCACATGCACCACCTACAAAGTCCTTCGGAGTCGCGGCAAAGCTCTCAGCCCTCTCAACACAGCGGGCAGCAGCCTTCCGAGCACAGCAGCTCTCAGCACCCGACCTCTCAATGCTCCGGTTGCAGTCCAGCGTCGAGAGGTCGGGACGGTAGCATGGGCGTCTGTCCAAAGCATAATCCTATCCCAGCTCCACCTGGCTGGTCAACTCACGAGTCCAGTTATCCACTGCCCCTGCACCAAGGCTCACCGTACACAGAGCCACCGGACTACCCGTCGTATCAGCGGTTCCAGAGTCCACAACCCAACAGGGAATCCAGTGCCTACTGTCAATCTCCTAAGCTAGCGAGACAGGCGACAATCGGTTCCGGCGAGAGATACGGCAGCTCTCTATATGGATCCGTAAACGCGTCCAGCAATACGCCGAGCTCGCAGCACTCGAGCACGCCCAAGTGTACCCAGCAGACACCACCCGATCCTAGGTATAGAGCGGAAGCCGTTATAGAGGTCGACCAGAGGCGACCGTTCAGTATAGAGAGCACGAAGAGTGCTCCGGACGTGATCGCGACGCACTGACGCCGGGGTCCTGGGGATTGGGAGCCCTACAAGAGACGCCATCCCCGTCAAACTGTCGCCAATCGTCATCTGTCTAATCAAAACGATGGAAGCAAAGTGACCGTGGCCACACAGAGCTCGTTGGACGACGACGCGTCGACCAGCTCGACGATCGAGGCCAATTCGTCCTCCTGATCCACGTATACTGGCGGGGTCGATCGGCCTTACCAACTCGGCTACTCGGATCAGGACGATCGAACGTCTCCGGACAAGTTTGCGCGGGAAATGGTCCAGGATTCCGGGACGTCCCACGAAACGGCGAAGCGAAACGACGGAGAACTGACCAAACTGAAGGAGACCGAGTTTCGTGCGAGTGACATCGACGGAACCGGCGGAACGAAGCTGAATCACGTATCCGGACATGGGTCTGCCGGGACAGATGCAGGACCATTATTCGATAACGTGGCTATCCTACCGTCGACCGAGCGCGATAAAAGAGAATCGATGAACGGCGTTTCGGTTTTGACGCCATCGCGTCTAGGGATGGATACGAGGCTTAACGATCTTCTGATTCTGAGGCCTCCGGAGGCCTTCAGGGCTCCCATCTTCCGGTGCAGAACGCCGACCTTGGCCTGGCAGCACTGCAGCTGCCCGTCCCATTCCCATTTGCCGGCCAGAAGGTCGTCGTTCATCTGGAGTGCCTTGAAATGCAACAACCGGGAGCCATTCTATCGCACTTGGCCCAATAGAACCGCCAGGAGGTTCGTCCGGCCTTCGAGGAGGACCGTCGGCACCCAAAGCTCGCTTGATAGATCGAGATCGTCCCTCGGCACAATCCGTTGCGTGGTCCGATCGATCGACATGACCGAGAGATCGATGGATCTTGAGATCGGGGCCACGATACCATTCTAGTGTTTACTTCATCGCCAGGGCGTTCCCTTCACGCGTCGGATCGATTGGATTATGGACCAAACGTTTTGTAAGCGATACGGAGTACAGGATATTTGCTACGTTATAGTTGACATGGGTGTTGTTGTTGCTTAGATCGGGCACGTGTCCGTAACACGCGTAATAATATGTTTGTAAGATATGTTATAACGGAAATTCTTGTTGCGATTTCACTATATGGTTTTTGAAGTGAAACTTCTTTGTTGAGGGAGCTACAATTTTCTAGCGTTACGGAAGTCGCGTTGCGAAAGTCGAATGTAACGAAACATTTTTTAACGGAGAACAAGTCTTTCTTACCCAACGGGGATTCGAACGAACCCCGGTCTGCCGCTCGGTAGTCCAACTCATTAACCGCTTGATGCAAGTGATGATCTTTGAATCATAGCGAACATTTTGGTATATGTCGCAAAGAATAAAAAGCTGCAGCGACAGAATTGTTATTTACCTCTTGTTTTCAATAAAAAATACTAATAATTTATCTGTATTTATACCTAATAAGCAATAAGTTTCACTTCTGTCGCGCGTGTACTTCACGCACACGATTTTTTATTATAATCGAGGTCGCAGATGTTATTGTTAGATCCATGCGCACGAAAGGTTACTTTTCATAGAACAGTTTGTCTAGGACACTCGCGTTCGAGGCTTCAACAGTGAGAAACTATATCTCATCCAACCTTATTAGGAACGGCCGTTTCGTTGGCTCCGTCGTGTGGTATCTGTTGCATTACTGAGATTCCATAATTTTTAAATGATACTGAAGGAATTCTCTTCAAGTATAGGTAAGTTTCATTGGCTTGGTTGTGTCGTATAGTATCTGTTGTATTACTAAGATTCCATGATTTTGAAGTGACGTTGAAGGAATACTCTTCAAATGAAAGGTTAATTCTTCTCGATCGCAAATTTAGATAATTAAATTTTTAAATGTTATCGGCGCCAGGTTCGATCATTTTCAGAAAAAACAACAAATGTGCAATTATAACATGTTTTTTATACATATTACTATATCATTTACCTTTTTATATATTACTATATCATTTATTTACAATTTATTTAAAATAAATTTCTTTATTTTGAGATACAAACTCAATACAAAGGTATAAACGATACCAAACAAAATCATTTGAAAGCCACGTCTATGCATCACTATTGATCGTTATCGATCCACCAATCGCGATGGGTCTGTCACATGTGTGTCGCATCACTCCTGCCGTTCAAACAGCATGTGCTCAGTTACATATCTGCCACCATGAAGATTAAATAGTTTTAATACAAAATGTAATATGTGTTATAATGTATTGTCTAGTTTTTACACAACATGTAAGTTTTTTGAGGGTTCTATTAATTTTATAATTTCTTACATTATTATTCATTCAAAATATTTTTCAGACGCAATAATGATTCTTTGAAAAAGATCCACATCGGGATCGAAACGTTAGAAACATGTTATAATTGCACATTTGTTGTTTTTTCTGAAAATGATCGATCCTGGCGCCGATAACATTTAAAAATTTAATACTCTTCAAATGTTTCATGTCAGTAAAATCTATAAAATTTACGAATTTTGAATATTTGTATTCCTAAATTTGTATTTTACTACTAAAGATATTCAATAATTCTTTATGAAATCGTTTCTATTATTTCAATAATAATAAAATAAAAATCTAGAACTGGCCATATCAATTCGTCAGTCACCATTGGTTTAGTGTTAATACACACATGCTACAAGGGATCTCAATAAAGCCAGCAAAAGTACCGAGAGCGAGGAAAACGAAAGAAGCAGGCCAATTCACTTAATTTGCATAGATTTCCGTCGCAAACAAGATATTAGCAAAGCGCTTACCCTGTTCCTTTATATCCGTCATGACAAGCAAAAACGGATAACAATCGTTAAGATCGTAAGCTCTTACCAGAACCTTGAATGCTTCCGCTGTTTGTACATCAACTTCTTCTTGATTGTTCCGCCGTTACACAAACTAGAGAGACGACTCGGCTCGCTCTACAGCGTACCTAGTGAACCCGAAACGCGTACACGTGCGTCGGTCAACGTATTTTCTAGAGGCTTTTGCTGCGAGAAAGCGATTCCCGAACGAACGAAACAACAAATGATGTACCAATAATCTCGGCGCAACGGTTCGATCAAGTAAATACGTGAAAGCAATTTTACAAGTTTATTTTAAACTGTCAACGTTGGTTTATGTTTGGTCTATTGATTCTG
Source organism: Lasioglossum villosulum (assembly GCA_963971365.1). Taxonomy (NCBI): domain Eukaryota; kingdom Metazoa; phylum Arthropoda; class Insecta; order Hymenoptera; family Halictidae; genus Lasioglossum; species Lasioglossum villosulum. Next base: position 11,487,543 of record OZ020497.1, read on the forward strand.
TTTCTTTTGCCTCCGTGTGTTTTTGCCTCACGGCAAAGTTTTTGTAACGGCATGGAAACAACACGTAATTACAGATTTCAATTTCGTTTTTCAGATTTTTATAAAGCAAGCGAGTAATATAATACAGTATCTTGACACTGAATTTCAATCCAATTTTATTACGAGTTTATTACAAGTTATTACTGTTAAGAAAAACATTTTTAGACGCAGTTTTCTTCATTCTTGACAATGATCCACACGTGGATCGAAACGATGAAAGTTTCAAATAAACTTGTAAAATTGCTTTCACGTATTTACTTGATGGAACCGTTGCGCCGAGATCATTGGTACATCAATTGTTTTAACAATCATACGATCGATAATAGGAATAACGTATAGAACGAAATAACATATCGGAAGCCGGAAGCGAGTCGCTCGTGTGACAACCGCGTCCTGATGGCCGCGAACTTCCGGTCGCCATGCTGAATCTTAGAAACCGAACAGTGCCGTGTATGTTAGCGCGTTTGACAAACACTTTCAGAAGTGTTGAAAAGTGTTCGGAAGATACCCGTAGGAGAGCCGTCGAGAGTGAAATGATTGTTTCGGGCAACGAGTAAACTAGATTCTTATTCTTAAACAACGCCGACGTGGTCGGCGGATAATGATATTCAGGTTCTAACATAACTCTTTTGTACACATAGTGTCGATTCACCGCGCGGCTCGACCATTGTAATACGTTACGAGATTCAAATACGATACTGCGATATTAGGCAAACTATTTTTCCACGGTATTTCCATTGTTAGTCGAGGATGTAACACAATTGCGCACACCCGAACAGGAAAGTCGAAGCAATGCATTTATAACTAATCGCGCTTTCGCTCGAACGTGTCCGGAACGATTCGGACAATCGAATGTGTAAGATCGATCGTCGCACGGCAAGGTATTTCGGTGCCAAACGCGGTAAAAAATATTGGCCGACTGAATTTATTTATTTATCCGTTAGTCCTTCCATTCTATTCTGTTGTGACGTATCTGCGTGGTATTTGAAATTATTGGGGAGTCACTGTGTGTGAAAATCTGTATTTATGTTGTTCCTAAGCTATTTAACAGACTAATTTTAGTCGATTTTAATAAAAGTTAACTTCTTTGTATTTATGTTACAAATTTATTCCATCCATTTGAAAATCTTTTACTACTCTGTATCCGTTTGTACTAATTCGTACATTAATTTGTATTTATTTGAAAAGGAAGATCACGAGAAACGTTCAAAAGTGTAATAGTTGCAGTAATAGTATCATAAATGTTGAAGTTCGAAATTACATTTCGTGGAATTAAAATATTCATCCAGGACATTAATCCCATCACGAATCAGTTATAATCAGTATTAAGCAATCAGAATTACGAATTAAAGAGCTGTCGCAATAAAAGACGATTAAACCGTAATTATTGAAATTGTACGCTGAATTCTAAACCTATATATTTTTACTGCCTCGACAGGTATAACTCAAATGGCAAGGCAAACCACCCATTGAGAAGAATATGTTTCCTTTTAACCATTATTATAATGCAGTTCAAAGAACTGCATTTATCATTATCCCGAATTTCAAGGTGAGTCATTTTGAAACCGTGTAGTCACGTTGACAATTAATATGGGCAGAGATTATACTAGCTTTCACACCAAAAATTTAGTTATTAACATTTTTACCGTTTTGGAATTCGAATATCGCACATTGCGTCACGTCAAACGTACAAAATTGTTAGGGATGAAAGGAAAAATTCGCTTCCCGCCCCCCAGTTCGCGAACTATTTAACGAACGCGCCTTGAATCATTTCCCACCCCCAACCCTCAGCCCTCGGGCTCGCATAATGGTTATAATCTGTTCTGTCTGATTCGATCGCGTATATCCTATGTCTCGTTCACGATCGATTGAACTTTTTCATCGAGATCGGCCATTGAAACGAAACGGACGAAGATTTGAACTTTCTCACGGTCTCGAGAGCCTGCCTCCCTTGGACAACGGAATAATTCAATTAGTCAATTAAAATGTGAAACGATCGATTGCAGATGAGAACGAAAGGTCTATCAAAATGAAGGAAATATAGGCGAACCACGTGCGTGTTAACTCTAACTGATCTAAGCAAGTACATTGTAAAGCTGCCAGGAATCTAGTGTTTAGATACCGAAAAAAAATTAATTCTCGCTTCTGTACAGGTTCGTGTTAACGTTCATCGTATAGAACAGAATGTACAGAGTGTACACATTTGTATATAAACGACGCATACTCGTCCGCTCGAGTGATACGACGGACGAATAATTAAATATAGTACTTTTAAAATAATACGGAGTCATTTTTTATGATAATACCACCCCCACCTTTTCGGCCGGTAGACTGACCCTCATAAATTATTAATAAACCGAGAGCCATGGAAATGTGGCGACCGTACAACTTTGTTCCCATTTATATCACTTATTTCAAAAGATCCTTCGGGGGTTTCGCGTGTGCTCAGCGTTCTAACGAAGGTAAGTCTCACGGTAGCCGACGCTATGCATCAATTATTAATCACGTTAAACGTTCCAACCACGATTTTCTATGAAGCACCGTCAATTTTTTATTTTAATCGTGGCTGTGCGGTCAGCCGTGTTTCATCAGGCATTCAAAAACTCAAATCGTCAGTTACGAATTCTTCTTGCTAGAGAAGGATTATGAATCGCCAATGTTTTATCTTCTGCCGAGTTCTCTAGTATTGTTTGAAATTGTCGATTCAAGGATTATTCAATCCTTCGGAAATGTAAATTGTATTCGACTTCTCGGTAGTACTGAATCAGAGTGGTGAACGTTCCATGGGTAAAATTTATTAATGGAAATATTTTATTCATTTCTTCAAATTTGGCGAGACAGATCTAGTTCGACGGTATGAATATTTCTTTAATGGAATAGCACTGGTGAACTGGTATTTCACAGAGTGAACGAATTAAAACATGAATAGTATAATTCATTGTTATTAGCAGACAGTTATTATTGGAGACTGGACGTCCATGCTAAATAATAGATTTATACATCAATTAAAAAAGAAAAAAGCATGTTTAATGCCGCATTCTGCACAGCATGAAATAGAATTTGCCATTTCGTGAATATTTATTAGCTCATTCTTTTTGTTCGTATTGTCCATTGCTTGCCAATATATGTTGTTTAGATAACTGGAACGTTGCACAATACCATTTCATATAATATGAGTCCCCCAAAAGAATACATATATAAATATGTATGTATATTTATATGTATATTTCGAAATTGGTTATACAAGCTCAGATTACTATAGGCAATACACTTGCATCTATCATTTTTTATTAGGCTGCGCAGAAAGTTTTGTCGACTGTTATCATAGAAGAAACTGGACTTTGTTTGTAATCGTTAACCGCAATTAACGATTAAAGTAGGAGTCTAAGTGTTAATTGCAATTGACGATTGAAGTAGATATTTAATCATCAATCGTTGATTAAATTTTTGCCCAACTCTGCACGTATCGATTCAATACGTTTTTCGATCGAAATGTTAGTAATAAATGTTTGATGGTTTCGACGCACAGGTTCGATCAATAATACAACTAGGGATTGCAATCCCACAAAGTGGGATCCCGCGTTATTTTTTGGTTTCGCATTTCTTAAATAGGTGACGCGAAATTCCGCAAATTTTGCAGGACTATGCGTGTAATCAAAATATCACGAATGACGACGCGCACGATGAACTATTTCGATGCTTTGGCGAAGATACGATTTTAAATAGTAATTCGTATGAAATAAAAATTTTAGTATAATTTTAAAATTTGAGATTAATTTGTATATTATAATGTTATAATAAGATTATTATATCATATATTTGATACGATTACGCACATATACATACGTGTGTGTGTATATATATATAAATTATTGTTCCAAAAAGAGATTTATTTTCGTTTAAATTTATGTAGATATAGAATTTGTTTGTATTTCCTTCATAAATTTTAGTTAATACGATTAAAGATGATTATTTCATTAAGTAAAATTTGTTTCTTTATTAAATATAAATATATTTAATTGAAGAACTAAATCCTCAGACCCGCGGGATTGCAATCCCTAAATACAACACTAGCAATTTTGCAAATTAAAAAATCGACGTTTCGATCCCGATGTGGATCATTCTCAAGAGTGAGTTTTTTTGCGTCTGTAACGTAAGTGTAATAAATGTCAGCTGTTACTTATAATATGGTAATATCAGATAGACAAACTTTTTCATACTTGCTATAACAGTAAAAATATAACAGGAAATTATTGAAACTGAACTGAACCTTTTGAAGGTTACACAGTAAAGAAGAACATACATAAGAACGACGTATTAAAAATTGGCCAATCAGAACCAAGCGATCTATGAACTCCAAGTCGACACTAGGCGGTAATGTCAAATGCTAATCTAATCTGTGTTCCTCACTAAACACATTGCGTTGTACCTAACAAACGTTATGGCACTAAATAATTAACATTCAAGTAATTTAAAAAAGAAACGCAAATATGGCTGAATCCAAATTATGGAAAAATTATTATATAAAATGTGAGAATCTGCACGTGTGTCAGGTCTGGGCAACGTGCGGCTCACGAGCCACAGACGCCACCACTTCCTATCAAACTGCTGTGAAGTGTCGGAAGAGGTTGGGGAGATTAGGAGCGTACGAAGCCCGCGCAGTCAGGCGCGGCAAACAACGGCAAGGGCAATATGAAATAGTGGGGAAACCGGTAGACTGGTAGTGGGAGTCGTGAAACGACAGCGGGGAAGAAGTTGGCCGGGTCTGGTCTATGATGTCTATGTAATCGCGGAGTCTCTAAACTTTATTCGCATCAATGAATCTCACATGAAAGGAGTCCACTGCACCCGTGTGGACTCAGAGTTTCGTGGTTGAGAAAAATGGAAGCTGTTGGCTTGTGTTCGGGAAAAAGTAGTTCCCGGTTAAAATTTTAACGAGAGACTGAGTTTGGCCCTTGAGGAAGGTAGAAATTAATATGGTTGAGTGGGAACTCGATAAAAAGCCGCATCGCCGTGGCGAACACGTGGTTTTTGCTCATTTAGCGAAACGGTGACTGTTTGTCAAGACGGTCTCAAAGAAACGTAAATAATGAAGACGCGAGTTAAATCACGGCAAAACGTGACTCCCTTTGATGCGCCGCCTCGTCTCCCCACGGATATACACAATAGGCGAACACGTATACGCCATTTGCGTCTATAGGGCTGTACGTAGCCGTGCTCGGTCACCTTTATCTCTTCCGCATAATTTGTAATTTATGTACGTGTGCAGCGCCGTAGTCACGTTGATGCCACGCCGCACGGGTACGGTACCCATCCGACAACAATGAATTATTGTATTTTTAATGGCGATTCCTCGGCATCGACGGAATCGCGAAATTACTCGACTGCAAATTTTGCCGGCGGGATTTTCATCGGAACGTTTAAACGGTCTGTTTAATATTTTTCGCCCGGTTCCCGGCATCTCATTCGACCGACGATGCAAAATATTCCCCCTGGAAAACTTTCCTTATATTTGCTGCTCGCTGCAATTTCAATTTCATTCGCGTATTGAGAGTCAACTACCCGCGATCGTTATTTATGTATTCCGTTACGATAATCATTCATTGGAGTTGAGGGCGTTCGATGCTTTGCGTATTGCAATTGTATTTTCACGGGCTTCACGAAACAAAGGCCACACGAAGTTGTGAGAGCACACTTTGCGGGAAACTTTCGGTGGGAACTTCACACTCGGGAAGGCAAAGATAATGCTGCATAATTTGGATATAAGGTAAATGTACCTGTTCCACGGCTGTATGTTTTACTGCGGTATTGTTTTCCAAAGAGATTAAAGTAAGTAAAAATAAACATTGTCCTGGGAATAGATTCGTACAATTCAATGCGAATGAATTCTCGTTGGCGAGGCAAACGAAATTGTCAATCATTCATATTTTTATAATCTCAGGATTTGAAAAAATATAATTCGCAGAAGGTGAAAATAATACATTTTGTCTTCTATCTCGATCACCAAAGGACTGTTGTTCGCATGATTGTGCATTCGTTTTATTATTATTTAGATATCTACTTTTATACGATAAAAAGAATCTTCTATTACCTTTCCAATAAAAAAGTTGAGGGGGAGTTAATTACTGCGGCACAACCAGCACTAGGAATGTCCCTAATACTGCGCTTTAAATTGCAACTACAGTGAGAAACGAGGTTCGTTGTAGTCTAACGTTTTAGGTATACCTGCTCGATACACGTAAGTAGGTAGGATACGATTGTAGACAAATAGTAGGTATTATAGATAAGATAAGAAGAAAACGGTAACAAAAATAAAAAACTTAAGACACAAAGAAAGAATGGAGATTTTAATAAATGAAAAGGAAGAAGAATTGAGAAAGATAAAGGCATCCATATTCTAAATGCTATTGTGAACTGTTGTAAACTTCACAAAAAACTAAAGATAATAAATATTACTCCAATATTTGTTCAAAGAATGTATTTAGTTATTTATGTGATATTATAGTCCGGTGTTAAAATTAATGAAACGTTTATTCATTAATAAAATTATTTGTTACTGTACACAAAATTTACTTAAATTAATTCCTAGATACTTTGTTTGTTTCCATACGCTCGTATATTTAGAATTCTAATCCGCAGTAATGGGTACACAGTAATTAGTACATGGCTCTTTTTCGCCCACAGTAATACGTACAAAATGTTATCGATTTTATTTTGTAATATTTTCTTATGGTGTACTGGATTTTGAGAGCACATTATTCTTCCATAAAATGCTCGCACATGTTATTATTTCACGATAAATTAGGAATAAGATGAAAGTAAAGTACGATCGTAGCACGACACCGCAGTAATCGGTACAGTTTTCCTAAAAAGTAACAAAAAAAGCAAAATGATTTTCTGTTATCTAATCAATCGGATTGAAATGAAAGAAACGCAGTGTATCAACCGAGGAGAAGCGTAGCCAATTAGTGCATGGTGCATATTTTTACCGGAGAGTAATATGCACTGAAACAGAGATTTATTAATTCACGGCCGAACGTTGGAAATCGAGTCAAGATAAACATAATTTACATGTTTGCTCGTACAATTCGTTTCGCTGGTTGCTCGCTATTATCATTTTAAACAACGACGGCTCGAATTAAACGAAAGAATTTCCGCCACGTGCGCGTTAAGCGTTTTAATATGGATTACTCCGCGCATTTAATTTTATCGCTACTCATACCGGCAACTGGTTGCACTCTAATTTAATCATACCCTCGTCAAGGGGATGCCATGAACCTTCTGATTCGTACTTGCTGTTATCTAAATTTCTGCCGTAATTTCCATCTAATTCGTGAGCCGGCGCAGTGTGGTTGTGTATCCCCCTTTCTTATCCGAGAATCTGTGTGCAGCTCCCTAGACGAATTTCTGGCACGAGTATGCACAAAATTGAATATGAAACGGTGCTGTGCCTCTGTTTGCTTTGACAAACATATTAGTGTACCGTTCAAGCCGCCGGATATGATCAACGCGATATTTACTTAATAATTAATATTATATAGGAAAATCAATAAACAATTTACTTTCAAGTAAACATTACCATTGCAGTACAGGCTGATTAAATTAATATCAAGGTTGGATATTGGGTTTCGGTCTGAGCAAATGACCGACTGAAATTTGCCACTTCCTTTATTAATTATTCTAAATTGAAGATAATGTATCGTTAAATCCTTCTAACCGTTTTACTGGTTTGTATTCCACCCACTCATTTTTGTAGTGAATGCATAACACATATTTCTGAATGCATTCTTCTTCAAAATATTCAGAAGAATTATTTCTCTTTGACTGAAATTGTGAACTTATTCTCGGGAGGGAGAGGTGCAAATCGTATCGATCTTTGTGTATTGCATATTTAAAGCTTCAGAAAAAAGTCAGAAAATTTTCAATTCCTTCCTGCATTATTTTATTTGACTTCGGTAAAGTAAAACCTCTCTAGTAAAATAGGACAAAGCATGAAATTTGCCGGATCAGGTTCGTTCCCGCTGCTAAAATCGATAAAATCTCATCAGCGCCATCATTACGCGAATCAGCCTGTTGCCAGAGGAATCTACGAGTCCGTGTTACCCGGTGGCGATAGAAGTTTCGGCAGACGAGTGGGGTCGAAAAGCGATTCGAGTTAACTGGTGTTGTCGAAAGGTTTTCGACCGCTCGGTTCCAGCAAAGCGGAACGAATTCATCGAGCAATCAGACGAACGTATTCCTGCCATTCACCTCTCGCTGATCTCGTCGTTCTTATTGTCAGCCGTTTCCGTTCAACACACAGTGGTCCAGCAATTTTTGTGGCCAAAATTCAATTTTTCAAGGTTAATAGATTAAAAAATTTTTTTTTTGCTATAAACTGATAACTCTTCAAAGCTCCTAAATCCAAAATATTATTGATTTTAGGTAATTGTATAATAAGATACAGCGTTCTAAACAGAAAATCATAAATCACAAAATCTTTTGAAAATTGTATGTTTAAAATTTCTGATTACAGACGCAATTATAATTATTGTTCTTGAAAATGGTTCAAATTAGAACCGAAACGTCGAATTGATTATCAATTAGCAAAATTGCTTAGTTTTTTTTCATTGATCGAACCGTAGCGCCGAAATCATTTAATATTTGTTTGAAACAATAATATGATCGAGAAAAAATAGTTTATTTACAAAATCATAAAATTGTTCATTTTATTAAACGTTTTAAATACCACTTACAGGATATCAGAAAACAAGTTATAATTATGATTTTTTATATGTTAGTAAACGCCATCATAAATATTTTTTAATCCATAAACAAATATTTCAAGTTTGTAACAATTTAAGCTTTAAGAAGGGTTTTAAAAAAATGCTTAAAAGTGCTAAACTTTGGACTTATTTTGTACGAAAGTTTAAACATTTGTTAAAAAGAATATTGAAAGTTTAGCTACTCCCTCTTGCAACTTTTAACTGTGTATTAATTTTAATAAAGGCTTCCGAGGTATTTTTTCTTTCTTTTTCTATAGGTTATACTAATTTAAAAAACATGGCATTAAGTATCTCAATGATATTGTTCTATGAAAATGATGAAAAACATTGATTTACAAAATTTTTTAATTGGGCCACTAAATACCGCCCTCTAGATCGCCATAATAACCCTGCCGTAAAAATGTTCAATTTTTAATGTCAGATTCGTTATCAGGGACTCCAAAAACTCCTAATTACAAACTTTCAGAAAATTATGACAACAATAATATCTTAGTATCTATCGTAAATAGGTTTTAAACAAAATTTTTAATGGTATCAGCGCACTGGTTCGATCAAAAACTACTTCTACACTATTTGCAAAATATCACAAAATCAAAATTTCGACGTTTCGATCTATATTTAGATCATTTTCAAGAAATTAATAAAATTTTACGTCTGTAAATTAACCGACAATTTCTATTAGTACTGTGGAGCAAATATAATTATAAATTTTTAAATTTAAGAAAACTCACTTGCTTAGTGTAAATTAAATTATAATTATAATAGATATAATTGACATTGGTGTAACCACATGTTTAGCCCAAGCCGGCATCTGCAAGACTGCGATAATGTCAGAGCATTTAGAAACAATGTAATCTGTATTGGATCGATCTATACCTGATCAACGTTGAGCGGTAAATTCAAACATAATTCAAATAATTTATATTCGTATATTTTCACATATAGTTTTCTGCCACTATACCATATTATTTGAGTATATGGTATTTATAAATTAACTTTCCAGTTTAATTGAACACAATTATATACCTTTTTGAAGGTATATGTTTGGATGTAAGGAATTATTTAGAAAATTATTTAGAAAATTTTTGATCAAACCAGTGCGCTGATACCATTAAAAATTTTGTTTAAAACCTATTTACGATCGATACTAAGATATTAGTAATTTGATCAATGTTGAGCGGTAAATTCAAACATAATTCTTATATTCGTATATTTTCACGTATATCACATATAATTATGACAACATTTTGAATTTTGGCTACAAAAACCGGACTTCTGGACCACTGTGCATCGATACGACGAATATTTATCGGAAGCGATTATATACTGGCCGTTCTACAAAGTATTTTCCGAGCGATCTTTACATTCTAACGCGCGCGCGTTTTCCCGATAGATCGCCAGTTGGGAGAGTCGGACGATATCGAGTCACGTTATGTCGATATGAAAACGCAAGTTGGCGAAGCACGCCGTCGAGACAGGTCCCTCCAAAGTATTGCGTTAGTTTTCAAAGTTCCACGGCACTGGATGTATTCTTTCAACGTTGCATCCCGTAATATCCAATAGTATGCGCGATCTCAAACGATTATATTCGTCCATTGAACTTCCGACTTGTCAAGCTATGCTTCGAAAACTTTTATAGAACGAAAGTTTTTACGAGAACGCGGTCTGGTTTATTTATTCGATTCATTTCGTCGTGTTCCGTACAGCATTCACAGGCAGGTCCTGTACGCAGAAAATTTAACACAATGGAGCTGCAGTGCTCAGGGGAATTTTGTTTGTTAATATTCATTTTCCGTGTGGGCACCATTTGTGCCAGGAGGTCGTATACAATCGCCTCTGAGAGTAAATCAGTATTTTTATATCGTAAACTATTCTGCCCACCGAATTTTCGATATTTATTATGTCGGAAAAACGAATCGATGTGCGACAGTTTCTGGAAATGCATAGTGGCTTCGGGAAGTATTTGAATGGTTTTCTGAATTCTACAAAAATTGTCGAGAATTCCTATAATTTTGTATCAAAGAACATAATTATGAACCTGGATTCGTTTTAATATATAAATAATCCATTCATCATTCCTCGTACTATAAAATCTTAAGAATTGTACAGTTTCTATTTGATACGTTAACTGTTTGTTAATAATAACAATTGATTTGGTAAATATTCAGTCTCCATTTGTTAAACATTACTTACTCTTCAAAGTTTTGGGGTGTCTCAACTTATACGGAACATTTTTTCTCATCCTATGAAATTTTGTAGTTAAATATCAAAACGTGTGCCAATCTCTACAACGCACTCTTATGCTTATTGATATAGTAATTTCGAATTGCCGAGATTCGACTGTGTCTATTATGACTATTAACTGTTTGTTAATAATAACAATTGATTTGGTAAATATTCAGTCTCCATTTTTCAAACATTACTTACTCTTCAGAGTTTTGGGGTGTCTCAACTTATACGGAACATTTTTTTCTCATCCTATGAAATTTTGTAGTTAAATATCAAAACGTGTGCCAATCTCTACAACGCACTCTTATGCTTATTGATATAGTAATTTCGAATTGCCGAGATTCGACTGTGTCTATTATGACTATTAACTGTTTGTTAATAATAACAATTGATTTGGTAAATATTCAGTCTCCATTTTTCAAACATTACTTACTCTTCAGAGTTTTGGGGTGTCTCAACTTATACGGAACATTTTTTTCTCATCCTATGAAATTTTGTAGTCAAATATCAAAACGTGTGCCAATCTCTACAACGCACCCTTATGCTTATTGATATAGTAATTTCGAATTGCTGAGATTCGACTGTGTCTATTATGATTATTAACTGTTTGTTAATAATAACAATTGATTTGGTAAATATTCAGTCTCCATTTTTCAAACATTACTTACTCTTCAGAGTTTTGGGGTGTCTCAACTTATACGGAACATTTTTTTCTCATCCTATGAAATTTTGTAGTTAAATATCGAAACGTGTGCCAATCTCTACAACGCACCCTTATGCTTATTGATATAGTAATTTCGAATTGCCGAGATTCGACTGTGTCTATTATGACTATTAACTGTTTGTTAATAATAACAATTGATTTGGTAAATATTCAGTCTCCATTTTTCAAACATTACTTACTCTTCAGAGTTTTGGGGTGTCTCAACTTATACGGAACATTTTTTCTCATCCTATGAAATTTTGTAGTTAAATATCAAAACGTGTGCCAATCTCTACAACGCACCCTTATGCTTATTGATATAGTAATTTCGAATTGTCGAGATTCGACTGTGTCTATTATGATTATTAACTGTTTGTTAATAATAACAATTGATTTGGTAAATATTCAGTCTCCATTTTTCAAACATTACTTACTCTTCAGAGTTTTGGGGTGTCTCAATTTACACGGAAAATTTTGTTCTCATCCTATGAAATTTTGTAGTTAAATATCAAAACGTGTGCCAATCTCTATAACGCACCCTTATGCTTATTGATATAGTAATTTCGAATTGCCGAGATTCGACTGTGTCTATTATGATTGGAAAAATATTCACCTCTTAATTATCCTCTTTGATGTTGCAGCAGAGTGGCTTTTAAAAGTCGCGAGAAGTCCAGCGCATCGGCTTTGACGAAACTCCATTGTTTGTCGGGGGGTGGAAAAATGAAAGTAAATGATAGAATACTGGGAACAAGCCGCTTTCCGCGCCATCTGTATTTATTGAGGTGTCCGTGGGTTACGGTGGATCGAAGTTGAGAGTTTTACGCTCATTGGAAGATCGCGCCTTTATGACGCCGCCACCGTAAAATAAGCATTTCGAGAGCTTCCGGGGGAAGGATCCTTTTCGACGTTTCCGCGGTCCAAATAGAACAAGACGCGTTCAGCCATCGTCCTGAAATCCTTGCTTATATAGGGGCGTGGGGCTGCTCGAGCCACGAGACGTCGTGGTAAATATACGTTTGTAGGTCGTGAATGTTCTCCTAGTGGCCCACGCACACAGCCATCGGAAGCATCCCCCATTCACTGGTTCCTCTATATCAGCGAGAGGATCCATGTTTTTGTCGCGCTGTGCCGAGGATAAATTTTCCTTTCTTTTCCCGGCCGCGGTGCTTCAAAACGAAAAAGAAATGCTATTCGCGATACATACCATTAAAATTTCCTCCGAAACAATTTTTGCTACGAGTAATAAGAGATATCACAAGACACCCTTTTTTTAAAAAAAAGTTTCAAGAGGTAGACAACTCCCGAAACTGGGGATCTCAGATGGACTTGAGAATCCCCTTTTCCTTATCTTTCTTTTCATACACTTTATCGGGCCGAGGACCTGTTCCGCACCTTCACATGGCCGCCCGTTAACACCTCAAACCACGCCTGTTCTTTCCCTTTAATCCCAAGACACCCTGTATATATTTTTTTTTATCAATGCAATTAGAATCTCAAGTTCGAGATTATTTTGCCGTACATTATTTTTTTAAATACATTATTATACTATATACAATACAATACAAATTACATATACAGGGTGTTTCAAAATTCCTTCAGCATCCGGAAATGGAAGGTTCCTTAGATCATTTGCAGAAATATTTCTCTTTGCAAAAATGTCGTCTGTAGATTTGTTTAGAAGTTATTAAAGAAAAATACGGACCAATCAGAGCGAGACTACAGCGAACAGAGTCCGACTTAAGGACAGATCCCACTTAGCGCGGTGTTGCCGTTGGTCGAGCCAGAATCAGTCCGCTGTAGACGCTCTGTGATTGGTCCTTGTTATTCGTTAATAACTACTAAACAAAGCTGCGTACACTATTTTTGCAAAGGAAAATATTGCTTCAAATGATCTCAGGAACCTCCCATTTCCGGATATTGAAGGAATTTTGGGACACCCTGTAGATAGTCGAAGGTTAGAAAACGAGTAGTTTTAAACATATATATATATATATATATATATATATATATATATATATATATATATATATATACTTTAAATTTTTAACTCACAGTCTTTCAGAAACGAATAATTTCTGGATTGGAGAGTAAAACATTGCATGAGAGTGGAAGAAAAAGATGCAGTTTCTGTAATTGCCTGATAAACTCCGACCTACGCTCATCAAACGAGGGACACTGCCATAACACATGGTCAATATCCTGAGACTCGTAACCGCACTGACATTTTGGATCGTTTATTATGCCAGTTCGAGCAAGAGAGCCGGCCAGATTGTAATGTCCTGATCTACTTCTGTTTATCGTTGTAATAATCTCACGTTGGAGATTTGAGTGACTAAACCACGGTTTAGACCTTTTTTTGTTCTTGGAGATCCATAACTCCAAGAACTAGGGTCTCAGATGACGGTGAGTGCCCCGTTTTCAGATTTTCTTTTTTTACACATTTCAGCGGACCGAGGGCCTGTTATTCACATTCGCAGGGCCGCCCATGTGTACCTGCCCCCACACCTGTTCTTTCCATAAAAACCACGGTTTAGACCTACGGTTGTGGAAGTGTGTAAAATAGTTTACACCTTTAAATAAACCTTCTTTCTCTATGGTGTCGTGTGTATTTTGTAATGCCGCTAATTTAGCTGAATCACTTAGATCTGTGAAAACACCCTGCATATGCTATATGTATATAATAGTAGTGTAGCGTCGATTAAACTCGCCTGTTATAGAGTCGCTAGAAACGATAATGCCCGTGAACGTGGAGATTATATATTTCAGCAATTACTCGATCTAGTAGTCGCCGACGGGAAATATTGTAGCGTTCGATTTCGTCAACGGAATGTTCTCACCTGGGGACGACGACGGTGGAATAAAAACGACGATCATCAGCTCCATAAAATTAATGCTCTTTCCCTCGGTGGATTCCGTGACATAATGGTCGTGGCTCCCCGTCGCTCTGAGAAATTTATCCGCGACGGAGGAATAAAAGAAGGAGAAGTGGCTGTTCGCCCGCGGGAAGCTGATCGAAAAAGAATTCGCCAAGGAGGAGCAGTTTCGGACGTGGGGAAAAAATTTACGCCCATTCGAAGATCACGGTTTCATGACACCGCGACGTCTGCCCGATTGATATACGGCCACTAAAAGAAACTTTTAGAATTCGTCTCTGCGCTCTGGCGGTAGCGCAGCCTCGGCCGCCTATTGGAAAATTGCACCCCTTTTTCCCGTGAACGCCGGATGGCACGTCGCGCCATTATTCTTCGATGGCCAGTATTTCACCAGACATTCCGGCGAAGGTATAAATACACCGTTAATGGTCCCTTCTTCGAGGAGCGATCGACCTACTTCGAACGATCCGACGAAAATTGGACAATAAGTTTTATTGTTCCTTTTTAAACACTCGCCGTCCTTGTACCAACCTTTCAGCGACTTCGGCAAATTAGAGCGGAACGCCGAATAAACTAGTGACCGACTTTTTCATCGGTTTCGGCCACCTGTTCCGTGACTTAGGTTGCTTGTCTGTGTTAGTTCATTAGGATTCAGTGGAACGAGGTATAGGTAATGGGCACGCGAATTTTTGATAGTAAGATTAGGCTTCGATTCAACTCAACCCGTTGACTATCGTTGTAATCTGAATACGAATATACTCCGCCACAAATATTGTTCTCTATATTTTAATGTTAACCTTTCAAGGACAATATCGTTATGTATCTCTATTCGGTAATTATATAGGGTTCATTCCGTTTCACGCGTCAAGCGCATAGATCGCTTTCAATGCGATGCTTACATTGACATCGTTCAAACTTTGTTCGTTTCGTTAATGTGCACAGCTTCACATCAAATTTCAAATTTTTTGAAATTGCCGCTAACAACCGCTGATCGACTTCGCATCAAACGCTTCACTTCTGAGCTGTGGTAGCTGATGCGATGTTAATGCGCGCAAAGTGGTGGGAATCTAGGGAATTCTGAGCGTTCTCATCAGTTGTAATGCGCGCATTGAATGCAACGGAACGCTTCTCTATGCGATACATGCGCTTGAAGCGTGAAACTGGATGAACTCATAGAAACCGACTGCCTACTCCGATTTTGATGAAATTTTAATATGTTATGCAGCAACACATTCTGAACAACTTTTTCCTTTTCCAATATAAGGGGGTCTCTTTTAGTTTTCGAGATATTCGCAAAAATCTATTGCTGCAACTGTATTGAATTTTCCGTATTCTTGTATGCTCTATGGCAACGTAACGCTGATCCACGTGGCGTCTGTTTCCTTTTTTTGTAAACACGCTGTGAAACTACTCCTTTTTCATATGCGTGGTCCTCGACCTAACCACGACTCATTCTATTCGCATAATCTCTGCATTGTAGCTGTTATTAAGAATTTGAACTAGTAATGGAAAAATCGTGCGATCAGAATGAGTTGTGATTAGTAAAATCCAGGAGTAAGCTTTCCAAATTGAAAGCTTACCCTATACAGAGTGAGACCCTGTTTCTCTGTCATCCCCACAACGTATTTACAAAACAAAAGTAATCACGCCGTGCAAGAATACCGAAAATTCAATACAGTATTAGCAATAGTTTTTTGCGAATATCTCGAAAACTAAAAGCAACCCCCTATATTGGAAAAGGAAACAGTTGTTACAAATGTCGAAATCTATAACATATTAAAATTTCATCAAAATCAGAGTAGGCATACCTAATTACTCTATATTCTTCTGTTTTTGAGAAATTCTATCTTCCTTTGCGATTCAAGAGAATTGAATTTTCCGAGATTCAAGAACAGAGTACCTGCTTATGTGAAGAAATAATTCATACAAGAGATAGGATGAAGAAGAATATGTACACCTTCGCGAACAATAAGCGGAATAAATCCGTTTAAATATTCATCGGTTTCATACAAGTGAGAAACCGCAGCGAAACTCGTGTCCCGAATTGGTCCCAGTGGCTGGTGTTAAATAAATTAGCGGCTGACTTTCCCGGCGCGGTATCGCGGTTTCGGCCACGTGTTCCTTGACCTCGGTTGCCTATCTTTAAGTTTCGGGGCGTTAATGGTACTGTCGATTACGGATTTAGAGTTAATGTACCGTGCAAATACTTCGACTCCGCTCGACTCGCTTTCACCCTTCCCTTTGTCTTCGTTAACGCGATGGAAGAAGTTTCTTCGTCGGCCAAGAGGAATCTATTGTCTCGCATCGGCCGGCAGACGTTCCTGCGGCTTTGTAAGCTTTGAGCGCCCGGTGTCGTTAAACCAAATTACAGAACATCTTACGGCATAATGGAGACAAATTTTTTGGTGAATAAGAGAGGTGCGGGACCGGAGTCGTGGACGAAATTTACAGGGAACCTTAATTAACTGAAATTCAGAACCCTTTGACTCTGTATTAACAGGCATTCACAAACAATTTTGTTTTTTAATTATTATTATTATTTACTATAAGCGGACTGACGACCTTTTACAAATCTGTTTACAATAACAAAGGAGAATAAGAAAAAAAGAAATATAAGATAGGATATAAGATTACTTGTTTAACAACAAAGAAGGGACATACACAATCGACCTGGTACCATCATGCAATCCTGCGTAGTTGTTATTTATTTATTTATTTAATGCTTTAAACCAGATGTTTATTTAGCATATTCAGTACATGAGTCCATCAGCGTATTACATGTTGTCTTAATGCGCCTCTTAACTTAACTTAACTTAATATTAATTTATAATTCAAAAGGATAACTCAATGAAATTAAATTCCTGCGTAGTTGTATTTGAAACTTTAATAAAGAGTTGATGATAAAATCAACACGATTATAGCTAGTGCAAGATTTTGCAATAATCCGATTTATTTGATTATTTAATTCGCCGGAAGATTAATAGTTTTTTAAATTAATTTTTCTCCGAGGTTCCAAGCTATCTTCGTCCACCTTCTGGATAATTTATTTAGGCTAGCTTTATTTATAAATCGACGCGTGAAATGTATTCGCAAAAACCGATACGAGCTTATGGGATGACCTAATACGTGTCGGCGGGCAGTACGTTTCACATGATTGAACTAGGTGTTCGGATAAATGAGGTTGCATTGTATTTCTATAGAGGAACCGATCACCGCAATACAAGAGTACAGGAACGCACAGTATGCTGTAACAGCGTTTTGGGAAAGCATACAGCAGAGCGACTGTCCATATTGGCCCCGTCTCGGGTCATATCTTGAAAGTTCCTCGAGATGTGGGGAAACCGGAATAAGTGCGAATAAAGACGCGTTTCGTGTCTGGTATCAGCTGATCTGTCACGGATAAGATGGATCGTCTTATCCGCGGGTGGCTCGACCCCCGTGTAAACAACGTCGTTTCGCTGCGGAGACGGTGGTACGTCGGAAACGACGCGGAAAACCAGGAGGTACAGGAAAAACGAGACGAGAAGGAAAATGGAAGAATAAAGTCTGAGCTTTACGGCGTGGCTTCCGCGTGTGCTGCGATGCACCACGGATCAACCTCGCATCTGCATCGTTTCAAATCTGCATCCGTTCGCCGCCGCATACGGAACCCTTGATATCGGCGGGATCGCGATTTATGCCCCGCCATCGGCCTCCCTGTCACTTTTAATAAAATGTAAATACGCGGCTGGGATGGGCCCCGCGGCACCGCGTCAATTCGCATAATTTCGTTTCGCAGCAAACAGCCCCGGCGCCAATGGGATTACCCTCCAGCATTTTTCCTTTTGCAATCCTATCCGATAAACGCTAATAACGTTCATTTTAATCTCCGCTGTTCCGATTCTCAACTTCCGTGTCTCATTTTTATCCCTGCATTTTTATCACTGAAGCCCAGTGTCTGGGTACGCTTTTCTGCCATTCTTTTTGTCTTGTACCTTTGTAAAAGCATAAAATCCTCCCGGATCACATTCATCACATTGATTACTTTTTGAAGTGGAACGTCTTTTGGCGCGGGAGATGTAAAAACGATCTGACGATGAAACGGAAGTGCGTAACGGAAGTGGCTAGACAACTGTCTCTCGTGCGCTTCGTAGTCTAACTCAGATAAAGAGATAGAGAGATCACGAAAGCAGAAGCATTACTGTCATTTTATGGTGCTTCACAGTTTGTAGCTAACCAACGCGTTTAATTTCATTCGCATTTAATTAAATAATATAAAAGTATGTATACTAATAATAATGCTAAAAACAAATGCGGAACGTCAAGAAAAATTCCGTGAAGAAAACAGGCTGCGGGAAAGGTGACCAAAAATCCAGCAAAAAATTCAATGGAACGTTGAGAATATTTCGCGAAAACAAACAGTTATTTATTGCCAATGCTTTAAATTTTGATAAACAAATTGCCGAGCAATCGCAACATCTTGGTGCACCATCAACGAGTGCATTATCGAGACC